>CM060906.1:743234198-744484198 GCA_030737815.1 Allium fistulosum
AGAAATAAAAATGAACCAAGTAAAGACACCAAAAATGATAGGGGTAAATAAACTAATGTAAAAATCATATTTATAGCATTATGGTAGGACCAAGGCACCATACAGGTGCAGGATCATCACGAGAGCCACCTGTGATGAGCATGGAGGATTTTGTGAGAGCTTTAAGGGATGGAATGGCACCAAGGCAAGACAATCCTCATGAAGAACTCTCCAAACTGCTAAAGACATGTACCACTTTGGGAGGAAAGGATTTTGAAGGTACTGAAGGAGCTATAGGTGTTCAAACTTGGATAAGAACTATGGAGAGGGTCTTCACAGATATGCAAATCAATGACCAGAGGAAGAGACAGATAGCTTCAAGGAAATTGAAGGGGGTTGCACTGGATTGGTGGGAAGTTGTGACAACAGGAAGACAAGAGGATACTATCACTTGGAATGATTTCAAGGACATGCTTGAGGCCAGATTTGTCCCAGCATCTGCCAAGGCCACACTGCTTGAAGACTTTATCAGATTAAGGCAAGGAAGCATGAGTGCGAATGAATACACTTAGAAGTTTGAAGCATTATCCAAGTATGGACTGGTGTTAATAGGGAATGCAGAAGCAAAGAATGCAAGGTACATTCAAGGCTTGAACCCTAGTCTGTCAAGGGCAATGTTGCCATACAAAGACAAAACCTTTGATCAAGTAATTGATCTAACTCTCTCATTTGAGCAACATGACACTGCAAGAGAAAAGTTCAGGAATATGAAGCTCAATAAGAAGAAGGGTGGTCAGAACAAAGTGCAACCTTATGACAAGAGAAATGCAACTAAAGGAGTTAAGAAAGGGGAAGGAGCAACAGCACTTGAAAGCAAGAAATTCACTCATTGTTTTAATTGTGGAAAAGCTGGACATTATAGTAACCAATGCCCTGACCCCAAGATACCCAGAGGAGGCTGCTATAATTGTGGAAAGATGGGTCATCTCAAGAAGGATTGCCCAGAAACCAGTAGGGGAACAGCAAGGGTAGGAGCTTTAGCAGCAGGTAACACTGGGAATGTTGGGCAACTTGAAGGTATAATTTTTATTCATACCCAACCAATATCAGTAATATATGACACTAGTGCCTCACATTCACTAATATCTTTGGAAATTGTAAAGAAGTTAACACTTGCATGTGTTTCCATTGATCAGCCCTTGGTTGTACACAGTCCCATAGGGAGTCATTGTATGTTGGGGATGAAGTGTATGGGTCTGAAATTAATTATAGGGGGTTATGAATTTAATTCAGACTTATATACCTTAAATTATCCTGGTATTGGGATTATTTTGGGGGTAGATTGGTTAATGAGAAATAAAGCAATTTTAAATTTAGAAAACCTCACTATTTCTTTGGAAACAAATGAAGGCAAAAGAATTACCATCTTAAGTGAAATAGCAAAGAATACATGTTTTAATAAAATCTGGAGTATTAATGAAGTTCAAATGGAATTAAAAATAGAGGAAATCCCAGTAGTCAATGGATATATCGATGTGTTTGGAGAAGTGAAGGGAATTCCTCAAAACAGACCAGTTGAATTTAAAATAAAATTAATTCCTGGAACAAATCCAATCATTAAGAAGCCTTATAGAATGGGTCCAAAAGAATTGGTAGAATTAAAACATCAACTAGAAGAATTAGAAGAGAAAGGATTCATAAGATCAAGTAGTTCCAGTTGGGGTTCCCCAGTGCTTTTTGTTAAGAAACATGATGGAACAATGGGGTTGTGTGTAGACTACAGGGATTTAAACAAGGTAACTATCAAAAATAAGTACCCACTGCCTAGAATAGATGATCTATTTGATCAATTGCATGGAGCTAAAATATTTTCAAGGCTAGACTTAGCCTCTGGATTTCACCAAATGAAAGTTGCTGAGGAAAGCATTGAGTACACAGCCTTCAATACAAGGTATGGCCTTTATGAATTTCTAGTAATGCCATTTGGCTTGACCAATGCTCCCTCCTATTTTGTAGACTTGATGAATAGAATTTTTAGAGACTTTTTGGATAAGTTTGTCTTGGTATTTATAGATGACATATTAATTTATTCAAAGATAGAAAATGATCATGCCATGCACCTACATTTAGTATTATCCAGACTTAGAGAACATGAATTAAAAGCCAAGTATTCAAAGTGTATATTTTGGCAACATGAAGTAAAATTCTTAGGACACATAGTGTAACAGCAGGGAGTAAGTGTAGATCCAAGCAAGGTCATTGCAGTTCAAACATGGAGTAGACCCAAGACAGTGACTGAGGTGAGGTCATTCTTAGGTTTGGCAGGATATTATAGGAGGTTCATCAAGGATTTTTCAAGAATAGCTGCACCAATGACCAAACTAACCAAGAAGAACCAACCATATGTGTGGACCGAGCAGTGTGAACAAACTTTTGAGAAATTGAAGCAAGCATTGGTGGAAGCTCCTGTCCTACAAATCCCAGAAGCAAATGAAGGAATGGTTGTATACACTGATGCTAGTGGGTCTGGGTTAGGTGCAGTACTCATGCAACATGGCAAGGTAGTGGCATATGCATCAAGACAGCTTAAACCCAATGAAACCAAATATGCAACTCATGATCTAGAATTAGCTGCAATAGTGTTTGCACTAAAACTATGGAGGCATTATTTGCTTGGGGCAAAATTTGAATTATTCACAGATCATCAAGCATTGAAATATTTATTTTCTCAAAAAGATTTAAATATGAGGCAAGCAAGGTGGTTGGAGTTTCTAGCTGCATATGATTTAGATATTTTGTACACTCCTGGAAAAGCTAATAGAGTGGCAGATGCTTTGAGCAGAAATCATGTTAGATTAGCCAGTCTGATGATTGATGAGTTTAAAAATCTTGCAGTGCTTGGGGAGGCAGATATATACAGCAAGGATGCAGTGAATTTTAAAGAACATGGTGATATGGTGGAGTATGGTACACTGGGAATAATCACAGTGAAGTCTAATCTGGTGGAGAAAGTTGGTAGCATGCAAGATCAAGATCAAAGTCTAAAGGAGAAGAAAGAAATGTTATTAAATAACATTGAGTCAGAGAATTTTAAAATAGATTCCCAAGGTTATTTGAAGAAAAATGATAAGCTTTGTGTACCAAACATTGCAGAGTTGAAGGAAGAAATCATGAATGAGCATCACAAGGCCAAGTACACCATACACCCTGGTGGTACTAAAATGTATCATGATTTAAAAAGAAGCTACTGGTGGCCAGGAATGAAGCAAGCAGTGGCAAGATATGTGGCAAAGTGTTCCACATGCCAACAAATTAAAGCAGACTACCAAAAGCCTTCTGGCATGTTACAACCTTTGGAGGTACCTCAGTGGAAATGGGAAAGTATTTCCATGGATTTTGTGGATGGTTTGCCTAGAACTAAGAAAGGCAATGATAGTATATGGGTAATTGTTGATAGACTAACCAAATCAGCTCACTTTGTCCCTGTCAGGTCAGATAGAAATGCATCTAAGCTTGCACAATTATTTATTAAAGAAGTGGTGAGGTTACATGGTATACCCAAGACCATTGTAAGTGATAGAGATACTTTGTTCACCTCAAGATTTTGGGAAAGCTTCCAAGAAGCAATGGGAACACAACTTTGTTTAAGCACTTTCTACCATCCTCAAAGTGATGGGCAAACAGAGATAGTAAATAAAATATTGGAAGATTTACTTAGAGCATGTGTGCTTGATTTTGGGGGTAATTGGGAGGATCATATTCACTTGGCAGAATTCACTTACAACAATAGCTATCAATCAACAATAGGAATGGCTCCCTTTGAAGCCTTGTATGGGAGGCCCTGCATGTCTCCTGCCTGTTGGTTGGAAGCAGGAGAGGGTGTAATATTGGGGCCAGATCATGTTAAAGAAACCACCAACATGATAGAATTGGTTAGGCATAGAATGAAGGCAGCACAATCAAGACAAAAGTCTTATGCAGATAGAAAAAGAAGGCCAATGGAGTTTGAAGTAGGAGAGCATGTTTTTCTGAAGGTATCACCAATGAAGAAAGTGTTCAGGTTTGGAAAATCTGGTAAACTATCACCAAGATTTGTAGGACCATATGAAATTATGCAGAGAATTGGTGCTATGGCCTACAGACTTAAGTTACCTGAGGAGTTGAGTGGTGTGCATCCTGTATTTCATGTTTCTCAGTTGAGAAAATGGGTGCATGATGAAGGAGCAATTCTGGAGTCACCAACTCAAGTTCAAGTCCAGAAAAATCTGGTTTATACAAATGAACCAGTAGGGATAGTTGTCAGGGAAGAGAAAAAGTTAGGGAACAAGGCGATCAAACTAGTGAAAATCCAATGGAGCTTGGACACTAATGATTGTACATGGGAGGTTGAAGATAAAATGAGGGCTAAATACCCCAATTTGTTTACTGATGGAGAGGTATGTTTAAGCAGCCTAAGATGATTTTTTTTTTCTAAATATATTTATATATTGTTTGTTTCCATAAGATATGAGTATGGGGTTATGGAATTACAACAGGCTATAGATTAGAGCTTTTAATTAGAGAAATTAGGTGAAATTATGGGGACATAATTCCTTTAAGGGGGAGGGTATGTAATGACCCTAAAATAAAATAAAATAAAAATATATACATTTAATATATATGGGGCATTTTCTGTTTTAAATAAAGGTAAAATAAAATGAAGTTTAATAAAAAGATTTATATGTCTTATAATTGTGCCAGAAATAATTAGCATAATATATGTGATTTTTAATTTAAATATACAAAGGAGATTTTCAGATTCTCTAAAACTTAGAAAAAAAAAGAACAACGATCACATGCATATGGCATGAGTAAAATGGAAACATGAAAATAGCATGCAGTGTTTAAAATGTTCAACTCCCGAAATAACCAATTAAAGTAACCTAATGTGTGCATTTCCCATTTAGGACCACACAGGAATGAGATATGTGTATGAACAACTAAGGGTATTAGGAGAATTACCCATTTTCTTAAACCCTAGAATGATTTATAAATAACTACACATAACCAGATCCATCATTCTCTCGGGATCAAAACAAAGATAAAATAAAACTAGGAGAAACACTAGCTTGGGGCTTTGGGGGATTTGCTGTTCAAAAGATTAAAGCAGTGAAAGGAAAAACATTAGGTGAGTATTTATCCTTTGTATGCAATGGCATTAAGTCCTATTGCAGGCAGCCTAAAATATTATGAGACATTTAAATCTCTGAATTGATTTGTTATGGGTGATATGGATGTTTGTTTGTGCATTTTTTTTTGTTTGGAGTATTAATCTGTAAGTGGGCTTTTGGTGTTAACATGATTGGAGCATTCTTGTTCTATCTTATTATCATTAAACATGGATATAGATTAAACAGGGGAACATGGGGTTGAATCGGAAAAATATACAAGCAGATATATCTTTCTGAAATCTGAATGAAAGAAAAACTAAATTGGTCACTTGGGAGTTAGTCAATGATCTGCTTACTTCAGGTGGAAGCAAGTATATGCATGGTGCAACTGCACCCTGAGGCCTTTGTGTGTTGGAATAATTTAAACAACCTGGGAGTTTCCTTCACAATGCATACATAGTGTTCATTTGACAAGGAGTTAAAGACCATAAAATAAATGGGGGCAGGGGTTTAAAAATCTGGGTTATAAATATCCAGATATGGTGTTAATTTAATTAAGATAAACCTTGTTCATTGATTAGTTACTGGGTGAAAATTTGGGGTATAAAACCTGGGTTTATTTATCTAGATTTGGGGAGAATAAATCAAGAATTATACATATGTTTATCTTTACTGTTTGCTGTGTATTTGTTTGAATAGATGAATGTGTTTTTGTATTACCTTGTATGAACCAAAACATGCTAAGTATAAACATCTGTTAAACTAGGAAGGCACTGCAAGATTATGTTTTAAAATTATGAATATGTATACAAAATTGATAAATGCTCATACCAGTGAAAACTGACTCTTTTGGTTGCCCTTGCAATCATCTGGGTGTCTCAAAAATTCTTTGGGGCAGCTAAATGATTTGCTTGCAGGAAATTGAAGTTGTCTTGATGAGTAGAGAAGGCATTGGCTGCTAGTATAAATAAGAGAGACTTGTTTTAGAAATCTGTAGTTGCTTTGTAATGAACTTATTAGTCAAATTTTAGGTTGTAACTGAGGTTCCTTGTAAGGAGATTTCTAAGTATTTGGGTTGAAAACATGTGCTCAAGTAAAACCTGATGTGAATGATCATGGATGATGGTTGGTTAACTACAAATTTATTTTATGAATGTCTGATTTGGAGAAAATAAGGAGATAGACATATCATATACATATGACATGTGTATATGTATGTATATATATTTGATCTCTGATTTATATTGCTTACATTTTGTCTTATGGAAATTAAAAAAAAGCTAAGGGGATTGATTTTTTTTAATGAACTCTCAAGATTTTAGTAGAATATTCAAGTGAGATGAATTTGTGCATGGCAGGTAAGTGATACTGGCATATGCACGAATTCTGGAAATTTGTAAGTAATTGAGTATTTAAATTTAACCTCTGAGAAAATTTGTCAAAAATTTTAGACTTCTTAGATCAAATTAGACATCTGTCATAAAGATTTAGACGTCTGAGATCGAATTTAGATGTCTGTCAACAAAAATTTAGATGTCTGAATTTAGTTCAAAATGTTTTCTACTCTCTGTTTAAAATTTAGACACTCTGAGACGTCTGTCATAAAGATTTAGACGTCTGAGATCGAATTTAGACATCTGTCAACAAAAATTTAGATGTCTGAATTTAGTTCAAAATGTTTTCTACTCTCCGTTTAAAATTTAGACACTCTGAGACGTCTGTCATAAAGATTTAGACGTCTGAGATCGAAGTTAGACGTCTGTCAACAAAAATTGAGATGTCTGAATTTAGTTCAAAATGTTTTCTACTCTCTGTTTCAATTTTAAACCTCTGAGACGTCTGTCATAAAAATTTAGACGTCTGAGATCAAGTTTAGACGTCTGTCATAAAAACTTAGACGTCTGAACTGCTGATTTTGCCTAGTTTGCCTATTTTCGAGTAAATTTCCAAGATTTATCGATTTTTGTCGATCCGACTTATTGTTATTAATTATTATTGACTTCGATAACTATCATGAGATTAAGTAAATGCTATTTTATTGATAATAGAATTATCTAGGCAGATAAATATATATAAGTGTTATAATTTGCCAAAGTATACCTCTAGTAGTAGAACAAGACTTAGAAAAGAGACAAGCGACTATGTCAATAGCTTGTATGGTATTTTGATTTCTATTTGATTTAAATTCCCTCTGATAAAAAGAATAAAAAATAAAGAAACAATTGTATATCATCAAATATACAATTGACTTAATTCGTTTGTACACTGATATGATTATATTGGTAAAACCAGGGTCTTGGGAAAAATATTTGGAAATTATATAAATATTCAAATATAAGAAGAATTGGGGTTTAGTGGTGAATTCCTCTTGAAAGTTTTTAAAAAAAAATCTATGTGTTATAGACTGAGGGTCACCACATGACCCTAAGTTCGAATCCATAGGCAGAGCTTCTATTCGAATCCATCAGTGCAACCTCTGTTCGTATCCATCGGTTCGACTCCATATAGTTCGCAACCATCAACAAGCATTCGTTCGAATCGGACCAGATAAGCCACTTCGAATCCATGAAGCTACTCCATTTCGTATCCATCAGGTTGAAGTCCTTCGAATCCATGAAGTCACTACACTTCGTATCCATCCAGTGACCCTGCTTCGAATCCATCCTGTTGCAACGACTTCAAATCGATCGACTATTATATATCGCGATCGATACGAACTAACTTCTGTTCGAATCCATTCCCTCAAACCCACTAAGTCAAAGCGGCGAGAAACACGGAGTCGACCCAGTCGACTCGGAGTGAAAAGTGGATTGACCCAGAAAATGCGCACCACGTCATCGCAGAGGCGCGTGAGGCCATCGAGTCGAGCCTATCGATTCGAACGAATCGAGTCGAAGCAAGCAAACTACCGAAGGATGGCAATTCGAATCGACCATATCTCGCAATCTACAAGTCCAAATGCCATGAAATTTTCACAGGAGCTTGCATACATGTTGAAGAATGTCCACACCAAATTTCAGCTCGATTGGATGTTTTCTTGATCGATTCGAATGGATTTCGAATCGATCCCAAAGTAGGCTCGGATTTCCTGAAAGCGAGCATGTGGGCCCCCTCACATGCCAGAACTGGTCACCCGAAATTTAGGCGAAATATCAGCCTCCTACACCTATAAATAGAGCCCCTGGTCATTCAGAAAAGGGGTCGGATAATTTTAAGAGCTAAAGAGCACCCAGACTCTTCCAGATTTACTCAAAATCACCACTGCTACCTTAGATTCAGACTTAGATCATAGAATCAGTTGTATTACATTATAAGAAATTGTAATCTTCAAGGACCGAGCAATAAAATCATAAAACTTTAGAGTGGACGTAGGCTAGATCGCCGAACCACTATAAATCCTATGTCATTTACTGCTTTTATTGAGTTTCCTGAGTGATTTGCATACTTATTTCTCTACATATTTGATATTTGTGATATGTGATCGCGAACTGGTGCTTTCAACGGCTATTGGGTGTTTGTGACCAATTTTGGCGCAAACATTTTGGTGCTTTCACTGAGAAGGTTGAACTCAGGGACTTAAGAGCTAAGATCTGAGAAGATATGACAAGACAAACAAGTAGAAGGCAGAGACCAGAGCAAAGTCAGCATTAGGGGAGTCAAGAGGCTTCCTCAGGGGCAAACCAAGCATCGATCTTCATCACTTGGGATGAGATGGAGACAATGATGAAGAGACAGGAGGAAATGATCCAGAATTTGCTTCAACAGATTGGACAACTTGGAGCGCAAAATCAAGGAGCAACCAGAGTCCAGAGTAGAGCAAGACCATCTAGCGCAGCGCCAGAGGTGGGGGGCACACACTTAGAGCATGTTGATCCAATCCCGGGAAGAGATTCAGGGACATCCGAGCAACCTGGTGGCAATAGAGGGATGAACGCTCAGCCAGGGGGGCAGAACGAAGGTAACACTCAAAGATCACAGCTTGACGACAACGACAGGTTGCCAGAGATGGTCAGACGGGCCATGAGAGGCGGATTAGTAAACAGAGATCTTGAAGACGTGAACATGAGTCCCTTTTCTCATATGATTAGGATGGCTAGGAACCCACCAGAATTCAAGTTACCATCAGTGGAGATGTACGATGGGAGGACGGACCCTGCGGTCCATCTGATGAAGTATATGAGGCATATGGAGGTACTGGGGGCATCACAGGAAGTCATGGCCCGGTGCTTTCCATTGTATTTAAAAGATATCACAGCATTATGGTTTAGGCAGTTGGAGAATGGATCCATAAGAACATGGGCAGATTTAACTGAAAGATTCATGGAGCAATTTAGGGTCCACATTGCAAGACCCAAGAATGTGATGAGTTTGGCAACGCTAAAGCAGAAAGCTGGGGAGTCTTTGAGGAATTTTCTGACACGATTCAATGCAGCAGCAGCATCGGTGGATCGGCCAGATCCATCTATGGTCATGATGGCAGCTGTATTTGGAATATCTGATGGCACGGAGTTCAAGAATTCACTAACTAAGGATCCACCTACGGACCTAGGAGAGTTTTATCATGAAGCCGAAAAGTTTTTGCGATTAGAGGATGCTCGTACGGAGAGAGAAGAAGAAATCGATGTTTACGCAGTTAGAGGCGGTAATTCACCCGGAAAAGGTGCAGAGACTGGTAAAGGGAAGCGAAAGGCTGAAGAAAACGATGACAGGTCAAAGCGGCAACGGAGGGAGCCGCGATTTACCACCTATTCAGAACTCAACGAGGGTTTGGAGCGAATCTACCAAGACACCCGAGAGCAAGTTGCTTATCGTAGACCAATACGACGGGATCCAACTATCGACGAGAGAAAATCAGACAAATATTGCTTATTCCACGAGCTGAATGGACATAGCACAAATGACTGTAGACACCTGAAGGATGAGGTAGAAGGGCATATTAGGAACGGTAGGCTACTCTAGTATGTGAGGAGGCGAGCTCCAGCAGTCGAACCAGAGCGACCACCGTCTACATCAGCTAGGGGTGACCCCGAGCCGAGGCACCGTATGGTTATCAATTGATTTAAATAATGATGAACGAGTCGTGAACTTCTCATTGACACCATCAAACCATTTACACATGTATGAGATTGCGAACGATCCACAGGCATGCTCTGAATGATTATTGACTGTCTCATAATGAGAATTTACACTTTGACATCCTTGCTTTGCTTTTGTTTCATGTTGATTTGGACACGTAGACTTTGCTTGTTTGGACATTTCTGTTATGGAATTCATGTGAACCTTAATTTGATATTTGCAATTGTGTAAAAGAAGTTACTCGCGTATGCTTTGGATCGCGAACGGTCCACAAGCACACCTTGTATAGTGACGAACCGCCACGATCGCTAATTCAGAAATTCACCCGAACGTGAACCTGACATCGATAATACTAAGTCCCCCCGGGCACACTCATTCGCCTCGAACGACACCCGACCTCGAAAGGTCACCGTTTGCCTCGAACGGCACCCGACCGCGAACGGTCACACTTCATCTAGTATAACATTCGATTGCGAACGATCACACTCTGCCTCGTGCGGCACCCGACCGCGAACGGTCCCATTTCTTTATTTGCCGCGAACGGCATCCGACCGCGAATGGTCTCATTTCTTTATTTGCCGCGAACGGCATCCGACCGCGAACGGTCCCATTTCTTTATTTGCCGCGAACGGCATCCGACCGCGAACGGTCCCATTTCTTTATTTTCCGCGAACGGTCCCATTTCTTTATTTGTTCGCGAATGGCATTCGACCACGAACGGTCCCCTTCCTTTATTTGCCGCGAACGGAATTCGACCACGAACGGTCCCATTTCGTTATTTGCCGCGAACGGCATCCGACATCGATAGGTCCCATATCACCTCAAATGACATACAATCCCGAACGGTCGTCATTCGTGGTCAGATAAAAACTATCAATTTCTTTGCAGGTCATCAACAGGATATGAACATCCAGCTAATGGAACTACAAAACACACCTTCCTATCGCAAGGCATGTTTTGGGGGGCAAATGTTATCCCGCCTTTTGGCAAGGCCGTGACACCAAAAAGTTGACTGGAAAACTAAAGGCAGTTCATCGTAAAAGTTCGCTATACACTGTTTCACCATGGATATCGATGAATTTTACTCGAGTCCGGATTGGGCTACAATTGATAAGACACATCAAGCAAGGTCAGGAAAAGCAACGTTCCAAGTTTCAAGTCGTTCCGAGTTCGTACGCTCAAGATATCATCGATGCAAGTTGGAGGAGGTGACCCTAAGTTCGAATCCATAGGCAGAGCTTCTATTCGAATCCATCAGTGCAACCTCTGTTTGTATCCATCGGTTCGACTCCATATAGTTCGCAACCATCAACAAGCATTCGTTCGAATCGGACCGGATAAGCCACTTCGAATCCATGAAGCTACTCCATTTTGTATCCATCAGGTTGAAGTCCTTCGAATCCATGAAGTCACTCCACTTCGTATCCATCCAGTGACCCTGCTTCGAATCCATCCTATTGCAACGACTTCGTATCGATCGACTATTATATATCGCGATCGATACGAACGAACTTCTGTTCGAATCCATTCCCTCGAACCCACTAAGTCAAAGCGGCGAGAAACACGGAGTCGACCCAGTCGACTCGGAGTGAAAAGTGGATTGACCCAGGAAATGCGCACCACGTCATTGCAGAGGCGCGTGAGGCCATCGAGTCGAGCCTATCGATTCGAATGAATCGAGTCGAAGCAAGCAAACTGCCGAAGGATGGCAATTCGAATCGACCATATCTCGCGATCTACAAGTCCAAATGCCATGAAATTTTCACAGGAGCTTGCATACATGTTGAAGAATGTGCACACCAAATTTCAACTTGATTGGATGTTTTCTTGATCGATTCGAATGGATTTCGAATCGATCCCAAAGTGGGCCCGGATTTCCTGAAAGCGGGCATGTGGGCCCCCTCACGTGCCAGAACTGGTCACCCAAAATTTAGGCGAAATATCAGCCTCCTACACCTATAAATAGAGCCCCTGGTCATTCAGAAAAGGGGTCGGATAATTTTAAGAGCTAAAGAGCGCCTAGACTCTGCCAGATTTACTCAAAATCACCACTGCTACCTTAGATTCAGACTTAGATCATAGAATCAGTTGTATTACATTATAAGAAATTGTAATCTTCAAGGACCGGGCAATAAAATCATAAAACTTCAGAGTGGACGTAGGCTAGATCGCCGAACCACTATAAATCCTGTGTCATTTACTGCTTTTATTGAGTTTCCTGAGTGATTTGCATACTTATTTCTCTACATATTTGATATTTGTGATCTATGATCGCGAACTGGTGCTTTCAACGGCTATTGGGTGTTTGTGACCAATTTTGGTGCAAACAAATATTATAGGTATGAATTTTTCTTCATATTATGATAAATACTGATGACATAAAATAGTGAATGTATTCACATTATAATATCTAATTTGTAGTGCATATCGCTCCTCTTTAGAAGGTGTGTCTCGTGGTAAAAGAAAAGTTACCAAAATGGCAGAAGTAGTTGTACAAACTGAATTTATTGATTGGTTGCACAAAAAAGTAAGTTATTTCAATATGAAAATTATAGGTTTTGTTCCTTTTATGTTAGTCATGCAAATTTGTTTGTTCCTGACAGCTACTAGAAGAAAAATGCATGAACACAATGTTGTGGCAATATGTTAGTGGTCCAAAGTGGGAAGCCAAAAGCTATCTCAAGTATAGAGTGAATGGATATATATTCTCTCCTCAACATTACGACGACACTCTTTTGACCCAAGATAGCGGTGTTTGCATAGATGCAATTACCACATTTGTTGCAAGTGCAAAAGATATAAATCCTACAAACGATGACACAACTTGGTATGGTATCATTAAAGATATCATAGAAGTCGATTATTATGATTCTCAACATGTAGTATTCTATTGTGATTGGATAAACATCGCGGATAAGACAAATGGTTGTAAGATTTGTACCGATTCACATTTGTTGATGGTGAACTTGAAAAAGCTCAAAAATTCTAATGGAGAGTATGATGAGCCAGCTATTCTAGCAACCGAAGCAGGTCAAGTTTTCTATGTAAAAGACACTCAAAATCCTGATTGGTCCGTTGTTCAACGTTCTCCGAAGCGCATGACAGACAACATAGATGACTACACAGTACCGACCGATTTTTAGTCTGTTATGAAAGAACAAGCCAACTTAGGACCATTATTGAAATGTGTTGAAATGAAATAGATATCATTTTGAAATGATTATTTGTGTTGTTTGATATACTTGGTACTTGGTAAACTAGCATATGAGTTTATGAACGTACATGCTCATGTTATTTGATATATTTTTGGATGCTTTCAGATTGATTTGTGAGCATATGGGCATCTTTTCTTCTGTAGATTTATATAAATCAAATCTGGTATCCTAGATAGATTTTTAACATTATACACGTTCTACTTTTTTCCCTTTTTTTCCTGTTTATTGTAGCATTCATTTACATTTTATTTTTCTTTCCTTAAATTGAATTTATTCACTTTACAATTTATTCCTTAAAAAAATAAAAATCCTCTATAGGTACAAATGTAGAGCTTGAAGCATGTTTTTTGAATGAATTCAGCGAAGATGTCATGCCTGTACTTTGAAATGACATTTTAAGTTTCATTGTATACTAAAATCTTTTTTATGCAGGTCTAAATGTCGAACAATTGCAATGCTAGTGCATCTAAAGGTACAAATGCAGAGCTTGAAGCATATAATCCTCCACATACAAGTGATAAAAAATACTTAAAGTGTTGATCTTGAGGGTGTTAAAGGTAAAGATGAAGTTAAATGGAGCTCCAAATGCGGAGCCCTAATTCATTGTTATATACCGATTGGCTATGACGAGTGGAGAAATGTAGATGATTATTACAAGAATATTTTGTGGCAAGAGCTATTGGTATGTCACGAATTCATCTTATTTAGTCATTTATGTTTTGCACAAGATTTATCCTTAGTACTAAAATTTCTTTGTTAAACAGAATGAATTTGACATGGATATAGATCCCGATCTAAATCGGCCAATTTTAGAAAAAACTTTTCCACGATATTATTGTACGGTAAAGTCTACTTTGGGGAATAAATTGCTCAGAGCGGAGGAACCACCATACCCAAGAATATTGCTATTACTAAATGCCCCGCGGACATTGACAGAGTATGGTGGGAAAAGTTTATAGATAATGAATATTCAGATAAAAAAAAGAGCAATGTAGGAAAAATGCCAAAGCCAAAGCTAAAAATACTATCACTCATACGCTAGGAAGAAAATCATACTGTAGAGTTTACGACGTTATGGTAAGAAATAGTATAATAAATATTTCTTGTAAATATTAATAATGAATAGTTAATTAGTTTAAAAATATTTGTTCTTGCAGGTCAAGGAAAATCCGAAAGAGAAAGTTACGCGGACAATGGTTTGGAAGGCGGGACATATAAATAAGAAATCTGGACAAGTTCTTCCATCTGCGGCAAAAGCCTATGTAAGTATTTTTACTTTAGTACGAATTACTGATCAATTGTAAAAATTTCGGTAAAGCTTTATATGTATACATTGGCATCTTCTTTGCACTTAATTTATTCCATATAATAGAATGCCAGTCAACCACTTGATCAATCGAATTCCATAAAAATTACTATTTTTTGAAATAACTGTCGAAAGTTACTCTTTCTATAAATTTATATGTATATATATAATTATATGATCAATTTTATCCATTATATGGTTTTCTTTTTTTGGAATTTAAGCAAGGTTTTAATGAGGTCTCTTGCCTCTCTAATAAAACAAAATGATAAAGGAAACAAAAGGATTGGGTTACATACAAAAACCCATCTATCTATGAAAAATATTTCTACCACTATTCTCATACAAGTCATCCCTTTTCCTCCTTCTGATGCTAGCGGTGACTAATTTCATGCATTGCCATATTATGTCACCTTCCTTTCTCTTTTCTTTCTAGAAAATTCTCAAGTTCCTTTAATTCCATTATTCATGCATAACAATCTTCATGGATGATAGAAGAACATTAGATTGAAAACATTTCACTCTCTTTTCTTTATATATCTTAATCCATTCATTCTCAGGGTTCACCAATAAGACTCCATATCCACCTAGCCTCGAGACTTCCCTCCAAATTCGCCTATTAACGATACAATCAAAAAATAAATGGGTGTTCGTTTCATCAGCCGCTTCACACATCGGACACAGGGACATGTTTACGAATGCTGAGTGGCAAAATTTATCTTGGGTAAAGAGGGCATTTTTAAGGACCCTCCACATAAAAAAGTTTTTGTTTTGAGTACCCGAGTGTCCCATATCCTAGTGGCACATGGATCCGAGTGCTGAATACGATCTTCTTCCATTAAATTGTAAATTCTTTTGATTGAATGTTGTTTAGCACTGCCCTATTGCATGGTGTCCTGTTCCCAACATTTCTTACTAAATTCTCATTTTTCTTTGACTGAGTTTTATTCGATCTTCAGTATATCATTGAATGTTGATAGAAATAAAGACACGTATAAAATTTTGTGGAAAAATTAGGGCGTGTAAAGAGAAAATTGATTGAATTGCAAATAGAACCGACCTGCTTTTCATATTAAAAATGAATACGTTAAGCCACCTCATGACAACATTAAGCAACAAGTGTGTAGCATATAAGACTCGAACATTCAACAAATGTACGCAGAGACTGGAATTCTGGAAATTGTATAAATGATTGCTACCACCTGCATGCTCATCATTTCCTCATGAGCACTTCACAAAATTCAATGCTACCTATGTGTTTCCAGGAAGAAATTAAAGCAAGCCTTGGTCTAAAATCCTACTCTTATTTTACTTCTCTCTTTTATCACAATCTCCAGACCTATTCAGACATATTTAATTTGCTTTCTCCAGCAATCAACACCCAATCTTACATTCAAAAAAAAATAAATATAGTACTGTTCTATTGGATCGCAGCTTTATTTCCATGAACACGCGAGCCAACGTAGAAGGCAAAAAGAGAAGAAACTCTAAAGTAAAGCCAAAATTTGGGGAAAACAAAGGAAAAATAAGATTTTATATATTTGTATGTTTCTCTTATTCGTAGAACAACAACAAAGCTGAGGGGTCCAAAAATATTTAAGTGTAACGTTTTGGATTATGATAAAAAAGGTCATCTAAACTTAGCTGAAAACTATTGAAAAGAGGTTTTCAACATTTGTTGGTATTATCATTTTATTTACATAAACTATTGAAAAACGTGATGTGAGCAGAAAAAACTTTAAATCAAAACCTTTAAAATCCAAAATTTAGCTGAAAACCAAAATACACATGCACAAGTTCAAAAAAAATGCTAGTTAAAATTGCCTTTGTGTCAGTTTGCATATGCTGTAGATGTTTAAGATTCTTCATCGACCTTGGGGATAACGACAATTTGGGGATTTTTGTTTACAGTGTGAAATCAAAGAGTGTACCGAGAGTAGTGTTTGAAATGAATGAAAAATAGCAAAAGATATATGTAGATTTAAAGTGGTTCAAATTTATTCATACCATATCAGTAGGTATCAATTTATTGTGTGCGGCCCCCTCAAATTAATACAAACTTTTATGTCATTCAATATAATCCCAACGTGTCCAATTGTTTATTATTTATCTTATTGCTTCTCAACCGCTAATCTTCTGTACGTATTGAATGCAGGCACTTGTGGAGGAAGAGGAAGAAAAACAGAAGTTGGAATGTAGCGGTAACGAGGAAGCAAACACATACGACCTTGACAACGATCCCATCTCTAAAGTTTTTGGGTCCGATAGAAAGAAAAACTATTGTCGTGCAATTAGCTCCACTTCCTCTGCAAAACAAGTAAAGTTGATGCAAGCTTCAAAAGCAATTGCCGATAAGAATAAAAAGGAAGATTTTCGTCAATGGTCATCGGAATTACAAAACCAAGTGGCAAATCAAGTGGCGAATCAAGTGTCGAGCCAAATCAATGAGGCTCTTAAATCATTTGCTTCATCTTTCTTAACTATGGTACCGGGGTTACAACATAATCTTAATGGTGGTAATGTGACGCCTATGACTGAAACCGCTTCTAACTTGAATAAATCTCCTTCGAATATTGGAGTTGCTAGTATTCCCTCAAATGATGTTGGATCATCTACAAGAGGTAAACAATTTGTAATGCTACTATCACAGGATACGAAGAAGGATGTAGAAAAAGCTTATATTGGAACACAAACTATGTGTCATTTCAGAGAGATAGTTCCAAATATTGAGAAAGTTGTTTGGATAACAGAAGTTTTAGAACCGGAAGCACCAATTTACGATGGTCCTCAAAATGAGCACCACAAGCTTTGTGAATTTTCAGATGGGGGCTTTGTGTTATGGCCTGTGTTTCGTCTTCGCGGTATCTAAAATTCTATTTATTAGTAGCTCGTATTATATTGCATATTTAAAAATAGATATGAAATTGCTTTTTTGTAATTTGGATATGATATTGTGGTATTTTGAAATTGGAAAGTTTGTAGCTCATATTATAGTATTATCTAAATATGATATTGTTGCACTTGAGATATGGAAGCATTTTAGACTTCATATTTAATTGATATGATGAATTATATATGATATGGACATCATCATTTATGAGATATTATATTCATTTGTTTTAAGAATTTAATATTAATTGTGTATAAAATAGTGTAAAAACATAATTTCAATTAGTAACGCATATAAGTGTTACCAATATTTTGGATAACAACACTTATCTACGTCACAAACCTAAATGATAAGCAAAGCAGTTTATGTGTAACAACACATATATGTGTTACTAAATAATCATTTTCCAACACTTATAAGCGTTATCGCATATTTCTGTACCAACACTTATAAACATTACCAGATATTTCTGTACCAACACTTATAGGCGTTACCGCACTTATAAGCGTTACCGCATATTTCTGTACCAACACTTATAAGCGTTACCGTATATTTCTGTACCAACACTTATAAGTGTTAGTAATACGTATGTTCGTAACACTTATAAGTGTCACAAATTTGGCCGCTTCATTCCTCACAGTCCATTAGTAACACTTAAAAAGTGTTACTGAATTTATTTGTAACACTTATAAATGTTAGGATTTGCCTGTTTTGGTGTAGTGATTCAAGTATTCCGATCCATCTAATAACCTACCATAATGCTATTCCAATCCCACCTTGCTCCATATGGCTATGCCGATCCCTCTTGTTCCATAAAACTATGTCGACCTTTCCTACTCCATAAAACTATGCCGATTCCACCTTGCTCCACAAGGCTATGCCGATCCCTCCTTTTCAATGCCATAAGGTCCTTCCCAAATCAGATCCATGTGTGATGGGGTAGGAAAAACCCGTTTCAGGACGAGATCACCAATTTTGAAGGTTCTTGATCGCACTTTAATGTTGTAATATCGGACAACTCGATGTCGGTGTGCAGCTGCTCTCAAATCGACTTCTTCGCTCTTCTCATCTATAAAGTCCAAAGAGTCCAAGAGAAGATCTTTATTTGTTTTAGGATCGTAGTAAGTCACTCAATATGAAGGGACTTCGAGCTCGACAGGAATAACGGCTTCTGAACCGTAAGCGAGGGAGAATGGAATATGGCCAATCATGGACTTGTGAGTCGTCCTATAAGCTCAAAGTGCTGTAGGGAGTTCATCCACCCACTTGCCTCTAGCCTTCTCCAAACGCTTCTTCAGAATTGACTTGATGATTTTATTTATGGCTTCAACATGTTCATTTGCCTGAGGGTGAGCGACCACTGCAAACCTCTTTTCAATATGATACCTTTGACAAAAGTCTATAAATTCAGCACTATCTAATTGAGTCCCATTATCCGTTACAATGGTCCGTGGGAGACCAAAGCGACATATGATGTTTCAGATGACAAAGTTGATTACTTTCTTGGTCGTGATTATAGCTAAAGGTTCCACCTCGGCCCATTTGGTAAAGTAATCAACTGCCACAATAGCATACTTCGCTCCACCTTTAGAGATTGGTAACTAACCGATAATATCTATACCCCACATAGTGAATGACCATGTGCTGACATTTGCGTGATTTCTATTGGCAGAGGTCTCGGGACTTTAGCATATATTTGGAATTTATTACATCGTCTTACATAATCGACTGCGTCATGATTTATGGTTAGCCAATAATACCCACAACGGAGTATCTTCATTGCCAGAGTTTGCCCCCCAGTGTGATCACCGCATTCTCCTTCATGAACTTCTTACAAAATACGCTTTATCTCATCATGAGCGATACACTGGAGTAGAGGGAATAAGAAATCTCTCCTATACATGACTCCTTCTTGCATAATATATCGTGAAGCTTTGTGAAGGACTTGTCGCTTTTCATTTCTTTTATTAGGCAGGACCCCGTGTAGGAAATTGTCTTTAATTGGAGTCATCCATGATTCCCTTTCAGATTCCGCCTCCAGTGCTTGATTGATTTCCTTCATGTTTATACTTAGGGTAGCTAATACTTCGACTAGTACCAAACCCATCTGCTGTGCATCGCCGTACTAGCGAGCTTTGCCAACGAATCAGCCTCTTTGTTTTAATCACATAGAACATGTGAAATGTCATAGTATTCAAATTCAATTAACAACTCTTGAAATTGGGTAAGATAAGGGACAAGCCATTGTCCCTTAGCCTGGTAGTCTCCTCTAACTTGATACAATACTAATTGTGAATCACAAAAGATTCCAAGAGATTTAACTCCAAGTTCTTTGGCGAGTTTAAGTCCAGCAATCAAAGCTTCATATTCAACTTCGTTGTTTGTCGCTAGGAAATCAAGCTTCAGAGCATAACAAATTGACTGATTCTCAGGAGTCACAAGTATAATCCCAGCTACAGAGCAATGATCATTAGATGCTCCATCAGTATATAACTTCCATCATACAGTGGGGATTTCACTTCCTTCTGGAAGATCATCCTACCCAGTAAACTCTGCTATGAAGTCCGCCAAAGCCTGTCCCTGGATAGCTTTCCAAGGGAGATAAGTAATGTCGAATTGGCTGAGCACAATGTTCCACTTGAGTAACCTCCCAGACGTCTCATGTCATTGTAGGACCTATCGTAACGGCTGGTCGCTGTAAATATTAATCGGATGTGCCTGAATGTATGGACGAAGCTTTCATGATGCAATTAGCAAGCAGTATGCCAGTTTCTCTATTTTCAGATAATTCCTTTCTGCTCCTGTCAATCGTTTACTGATGTAATACACCGGCCTCTAGATCCGATTCTCCTCATGAACCGAGGTGGCACTTATAGCGTGTGCTGATACAGCCAAATAAATGAACAACTCCTCACGATTTACCTGCTTTGACAAAATAGGAGGTCTCTCCAAATGATTCACCAGCGCTTGGAACACGTCTTTATAATCCTGCGTCCATTCGAAGTTTATTTTTCCCTTTTTAATCAAATTGAAGAATGGAATGCATTTGTCAGTAGCTCTGGTAATAAATCACTCAAAGCGGCAACCTTCCCATTCAGACTCTGCACTTGTTTAATGGTTCTTGGTGCCTAGATATCATCGTGGATAGCCTGAATCTTCTCTGGATTAGCTTCTATTCCATGAGCATTGACAATAAAGCCCAAAACTTACCTGATGCCACACCAAACAAACATTTCAAAGGATAGATTTTTATCTTGTAATATCAGAGGATGTTGAACATTTCTGCCAAGTATTTGATGTGGTCGCTTGATCGTTAGGACTTCACGAGCATATCATCCACATACACTTCCATTGTCTTTCCAATTTGATCCCCAAACATCCTGTTAACCAGGTGCTGATAAGTTGCCCTGACATTCTTCAATCCAAATGGCATTACTACGTAACAATACAACCCAACATCTGTAACAAAACTAGTGTTCTCCTGATTGGGGATATGCATTAGGATTTGGTTATATCCCGAATAAGCATCCATAAACGATAACAATTCGTGTCCCATAGTTGAATCAACTAGCTGATCAATCTTGGGAAGGGGAAAATTGTCCTTTGGACATGCTTTGTTCAGATCCGAATAGTCAATGCACATTCTCCATTTTCCATTCGCCTTCTTCAGAAGCACGGGATTAGATACCCACTCAGGATAGAGGGCGTCGCCTTTTTTGCTTCACAGGAACATACTTTTGATCAATATTCAATGCATGACTCGCAATGGCAGGCGAGATTCCACACATGTCGGAGTGAGTCCAAGCGAATACATCTAGATTCGCTCGGAGAAAACTAACAAGTTATTTCATCATCGGGGGGCTGAGCTATGACCCAATCTTCAGGACTCGCGATGGGTCGTCGTGGCTGACTGTAATGTCAATCGTCAGCTCAGCCTATGCAGCCTTGGTCTCGTTGGGCTCCTCTTCATCATCTCTTGGATCTAAATCTCTATAGAACAGACTATGGCACCTGAGCTAAGGCCCAGGTGCTGGTTGTCAATCTTCAGTAGTTAGGATGCAGACAACTTTTTCCACACCCTTTCCCTTCTCCTTATGCTGAGCTTCCCTCAACTCAGCTATATAACATGCACGTCCTGTCACCTGATCACCATGAATAACTTCTATTCCATTATATGTTGGAAACTTTAGAGTTAAACACCATGCGGCAAGAGTTGCTCGAAAATTAGCCAGGGTCGGTCGGCCCATAAAACATTGTACGTAGGGTCAACGTCCAAAACAATAAATAGTAAGATCCGCACTCTCCTTCGTTCACCTTTACCCAATTCAACTAGTAATTCCACGTATCCTATAGCCTCAGTTGCAACTCCATTAAAACCATGAATTCGAGCTTTTGATGGTTTCAAGTCTTTGGCCTCCATTCTCATCTGATCATATGCCTTTTTGAAGATTATATTCACCGAACTTCCACAATCAATCAAAATCCTCCTTACTAACGAAGGACCAATCATAGCTGAAATGACCATCGGGTCAATTGTTGGAGCCTCTACTTTGTCTACGTGCCTGCTTCTAAACACAATATCATCCGCCATGCTGCGCTGCTATTTTGCCGGAGTTCCATCTTCCGTATTTGAATAGCATTCAAAATCTATATGCCCTTTTGCGCTAGCATAGTGCTCCATCTCTTGCCAACTCCTGTCTGCAGGGTGCGGTCCCCTAAATATCGTATTAATCACTAGTCTTCTACTAGTCCGCACAGGCTCCTCAGCCCGACGCGGAGCTTGCCCTCGATTGGGGTCAGATGCCACATGTCCGCCATCCTGCGGATTTTTCACAAACTATTGCAACTTCTTTTCCCGAATCAATTTTTCTATGACATCCTGGAGGTTCCTACATTCATTTGTATTGTACCCATAACATTCATGAAACTGACAATACTTCCCAATCTGCTTCTGTCTCTCTGATGACTCTTTTGGTTGTAGCTTCCTGTACTGTATGGTATTGCAAGTGGATAGATAAATGTTTTCCAGGGACGTGTTTAGGGGCGTGTAATTTTCATACATTGGATCCTGGCTTTAGTCTTCCAAAATCCCTCTTCCGCTCTCGATTCCTATCTCCATCTTTCTTTTTTTGATTCCGCTTATTCTGAACATTCACTTGAACTTTCCCAGAATTGTCATCAGACTGTTTTATTGCAATATTACTCTATACCGCTTCTCCACTCGGTCCTGCAATGTTCTTTTTCCTAGAGGACCTGGCCTCCTCCTTCCTCAAAAACCGAGCTACCTTTGCATAGAAACGCTCCAACGTGGCAGGCGGTTTTCCAACCAACCAGTCGCCAAACTCTGAATCCGGGTCAATCACTCTCGTCACCACCACGAGTATAGCATGATCATTCGGGTTTCTCACCTTCGTGGCAGCGGTATGAAATCTCTTCAAGTAATCTTTCAACGATTCCCCTGGGCCTGGATCACACTAGAAAGAGACACGACGTCTTTAGGACAAACTGCGTGCATTCAGAATTGTTCTACAAACTTGGTTGCCAGCTCATCGAATCTCAAAATTGACCGCGGAGGTAGTTTCGTGAACCACATCGTTGCTATCCCAGAAAGGGTTATCGGAAAGCATCTGCACTTGGTTGCGTCATTAGCTTTTGCAGAATCCATCAACCATTTGTATGTCATGATATGCTGTCTGGGGTCGGTTTTTCCTTCGTAGGCAGGCATTGATGGCATGTTGAACCTCCACGGGTATTCCGCATGCAGATGGTTGTTTGTAAACAGGGTATGGCTTCTCGTGATTCCCAGTCATTATTATTCAAGCCTGATTTTCTCTCACCAACTATCTAACCATTGCCGACAAATCTGGCATCTGGATAGGTGGTGCCAAGCGGTGGTCGCGCTCCACCTCATGTGAATGATCTAGTCGATGTCTACGGGCCATTTCACGCCTTCTTGGTTCACCATCCTCTTGATGCGCACCTTGAACATTTGTCTCGTTGTCATTCCGGCGGGATACCTGTTCAGCATTCGATCGAGCTCCAGCATCTAAGCTTCCGGGAAGAACTCCAGCACGATTCCCTAAATGTAGCGGGAGAATTCCTCCTCTGGAGGAGGGATCGGTACCGATCCCTAGGGAGGGATCGGCACCATCGGTCTTGGCAGACCATATTGGTCTGCCAAGTGGCACTCCGACATTTCTACGTGATCTCCTTCAAGCCTACGACACCTAAGCGTCTGGTATTTATCTGATGAGCTTGAACTTTCCGATGCCGAGTAGGGAGTGGGATCCCTCCTAGCCTTCCCATGCTGTTGTTGAGTAATCTGGTTCATCAGGCTAATATTGGTCTGAATCTGCTCATTTAGTTGTCGACGGCTTTCCATCAACTCTCTCATCAGATTATGAAATTCAGCTCGGGTTATAGAATATGTAGGGTTCTGAACTTCAACCGAACAACATTTAAATTTGCAGGCTGGTTGCTTGGGCCTCCTTATTGAATACTAGCAGTCTCATTCCCATCAACATTATGAGAGGTGGATTTGGTATATCTCACCATTGTCAATCTCCTTGTTTAGATTTTTGCAAATTTGAGTAGTGTATGCAAGTATTTTTGAAGATAACTAAGGATCTTCTTGGGGGATTTGCCCAATCCAGTAGCAATAAATAGGATCCCAACAGACTGAGAATTAGGTTCTCAATGAAAGCACTAAAATGTTTGCAACCAAATTGGTCACAAGCACCCAAGAATAGTTTTTTTAGAGAAGTAAATGAAGAAAATTAAATAAAATAGAGGAATATAGTAAACTAATAAGCAAATCAAAACAATAATCAAGAACACCAGGATTTATAGTGGTTCGGCGTCGTATGCCTACGTCCACTTTGAATATTCTCTTTATTGATTCACTATCAATTTGATTATAGTAGCAAACAACCAAAAGTAAGGAAAAAAGTTGATTACAATAAAGAACTATGTGACTAGCAGCGTAAAGATCCTCAGAATGACCCCCTAGGCCAGTATTTATAGGTAAAGGCGACCACCAATCTCTCAGAAACTTCAGCTATAGGACCTTCTTATCCATATGGGCCCACCAAAGGGGTCGCTAGGCCCAAATCCCAATGAATAGGGATCGGTACTGATCCCTCCATTGGTTAATTCTGGGGCAGCGATCCCTATGGTGGCTTCTTCATGCTTATATTGATTAGACCAGTGGAACTCATGCTTTTGATTGATCTTTGATCCGAACGCACTTGCAAATTACTTTCTATCGAACCCCTAAAATGGATAATGCTGATACCTCATCCTTTAGCTATTTTGACATGCGACCCCTAGGGTTGGATCCCTAGGGTTTATATACCTTGCTCTCCAAATTTCTCCTGCTTTGGACCTTTAGATATGAAAATGTTGATTGTTGAAGACAGGTGTGTACTTGGATCCTGGCGCATATCGCTCCCTTCATGATTGATTCAAGTATGCCGATCCATCCGATAACCTACCATAATGCTATGCCGATCCCACCTTGCTTCATAAGACTATGGCAATCCCTCTTGTTTCATAAAACTATACTTACCCCTCCTACTCCATAAAACTATGCCGATCCCACCTTGCTCCATAGGCTATGTCGATCCCTCATGTTCCATAAACTATACCGATCCCTCCTACTCTATAAAACTATGATGATTCCTCCTACTCACATAAAACTATGTCGATCCCTCCTACTCTATTGAACTATGCCGATCCCTTGAGTTCCAACCTAACTCCTATATTTCTAGAACCTTGCATCGTCTATCTATCAACTTCGTTCAATCCTAGCTTTATATAACCATTTGAGCTCTGCTTCCGGGTTCTACATCTATTGCTCCCTAGTCGCCCTTCTCGATAATAGTCGAATCTATATTGCGCAATCAGTCCAATATAGCCGGGTCAGGATACCGGGTAACAACAACCCAGATGGACGCTACCGTGCTACACTTCTATTCTTGCACCAATAAGGGGAGTTTAAGGTGGTTAGGAGATAACTACCCCCGAACTCTTGCCATTGTTTGGGGAGAAGTATTGATTAGGTCAGTGCAAGCTGAGGACATGCACTCCGAAGAACTCATGGCTGCCTATCTCAATTCCGAGGACATGGATTTTCTTAAGGCTGGAGGTGAGATTTTGAAAGAAGAGAAGGAGAATGCCACTATCGAAGCTACTGCTTAGGCTTTTGTTGGCCCGAGTTCTTCGGCTCAAGGCGAAACATCCAACTTCCAAATTTTAAGGGCCAGCAGCGACCATTCCCGCATCCACTGGGGTCGATCCTGCAACTGCCAGTACTCTTCTAGCTTTTAAAGCTTTGCATAAGCCGTACCTTCCCTAGTTATTATGCGGCCTATTGAAATGGAAACCGACGAAGGGACTTCGAAGTTAAAGTTGATGATCAGACTCTAGGCTCAGGTATATCTCTTGCTTTTCCAGTGCTGCAAAAGCTTCAGTTTACTTTGGAGTCCTTTGCTTAATTATACAATTGTGTTTTCCAACTTGTAGGTCAACCGTCACTCTCGTCTCTACCTCCAGATACCTAGGGCTCGAGAGCCGCTGCCATCTTTAGCGCTTCCACCACTGTCTTTGTAGCGGTTTCAAGTTCAATTCTAGTTTCGAGCTCTAGCCCTGGACTGGACTTTAAGCCGATAGGAGCATTGCAGAACCTACAAGATCTCTCTATGTCTCAAGAATCTGATATGATGACCATAGGCGGGTCGGACCCGACCGATAAGGAAACGATGGCAAAAAGACTTAAGAAGGAGAAAGAAGAAAAGATAAGGTTGAAGTTAGAGCCAGACATCACCCATCCCAAAGTTCTCCCATTCACAATAAAGACCAGCAAGTCAACGTCCGGAGACATGCCCGCCGGTGGATTGAAGGAGCCTAATTCCGGTAAGAAGGGCATGAGTAGAAAGAAAATCCTGACCTGTCCGGGAAAGGATGGTAAAGGCAGCCAAGGTAGCAAGAATTATGATTGAGTGGATTATCATTGGCTTTCATGTGTTTTTGTGGTGGTCGAGTCTGTACCGAGGTTGTATTTTGTCTCTTTTTTGTCTTGTGATGTCTGAAACAGGCCAGTATTACAAGGGAATGACCCCCGCTCTTTGTCTCTATACATAAAATGATATTAGTAGTAATAAAAGATTTGCTTTGCTTTTATAACCTCTCATGTGTACTTTTCTTGCATTCTATGTATTGTGCTTGTTTGTTGACCACTGCATGTATATAATATGATTTCTTATTCTACAATTTCCATATTATATATTGCTATTTTGTGATGTGATGTGTGTATTTACCGCAACTCTATGCATGTAAATAGCGTAACTTGTTGATTTACCGCAGCTCTATGTGTGTAAATAATATTCCTACAATTTTTTAGTATACTGTATTACTTAGTTCTGTTGTGATTGCCAAATTACTATGTTCGACGTAAAGAACCGTTGTGTGTCTTGGTTTAGCCAACTCTGCTGTTGTTTTCTTTTCGGCCTCAATAGAGCACGTCTCAACCAAGTGTGTATGTACGCACCCCACTCTACTGGGCTGGTTATTCCGAACAGTGGATTTAAACACTTGATCAAGAGACTAGGTATGCCAGGCAACCCATTTGTTGCCCCCAGTCCGTGTTATATGGTAACTCCCATCTCCGGGAACTTGTGGTTTTGTCGCTTGATTCCGAGCGTTTGGTTCCTTGACTACAACCGATTTCTTTTGAGCCCAGTGTTGAGGTCTTGTTCATGCATTAAGTTCTGTCTTCGAAAACTCATGCATGGACAACTTAGTTCTTTGGATTCTCCTTCACAGTCACCTATCTTTGGGCTCTAGTTTATTCCTTCACAATTATGAGTTGATTTCTCAATAATTTTAGTGATTTGTTTTTTCCTAGCATTGTCGGGGCAATACCACTATTTGGAAGATAGGGATCGATTTCCACCATCGATGCAATGATTTGAGTCGATTCTCACCGTTAACTTGGTGGTTTTGAGTCTTCTCAACATTGCCGGAGCAACGCTAATCCATAGAGAATGGAGATTGATCTTCCATTGACCCTGCAATTGAAAACATTCCCGATGTTGGTGGGGCAACACTGGTACTTAGAAAGTTTGACAATCTCTCTGTGTTACCGGGGTAATGTCGATAGCTAGAAAATCGAAGGGTTTCATAGCTTGCCAGAGGCAACATTGGTACTTAGGAAGTAGGGATCGATTTTCCCCATCGATTAGGCAGATTGAGTCGATTATCTCAGTCAACTCGGCGGTTTTGGAAGTCCATACTTCTTATTCAAAGATCGAGAAGTATTTTCTCAGTCATGTGGCTTATTTGGTGGCACATAGGGGTATTGCTTACAAGAATGTGGTTCCATTGGTTCTAGAATCGTTGTACGGCTTATTGTGTGGCACACAAGAAGATAACTTATAAGAATGTGGTTCCATCAGTTCAAGAAGTGACATCCGGCTTATTGTTTGGCATATAGGATACAGGCCTTCCTAACGTTGCTGGAGCAATGCTAGTTCTCAGAAGGCATGGATCAATTTTCTCCGTCGATTCGGCGGTTTGAGTCGATTTTCCCTATCGACTTAGCTGTTTTGAACCTTCCCGACGTTGCTGGAGCACTGTTGGTTCTCTAGAGGTTTGGCTCGATTATCCCTGCTGATCCGACAGTTCATACCTTCCCGGCATTGCCGGAGCAACGTCGGTTCTCAGATGGTTTGGATCGATTTTTCCCATTGATCCGGCGATTTGCTTATAAGGATGTGGTTCCATTGGTTCAAGAAGCTAGCTTTAGTGCAGAAGTAGAAGGAAAAAGGAAAGTCCTCCCTATTTACAATGCCCCTAGTGTCACTAGATGGCTTATTGTGAAAAATAGGAAATACATGGATATATATCAAATGTAGTAGTGCCGCAGCGAGTCGATGTTCCAAGCACGTGGAATTAGGATTCTTTCGATTGTTGAGAGCTTGAATGTTCCATCTTCAAGCATTTGATCGATAACATACCCTAGTTCGAGCCAAGCGCTCATGTACCCGGGAAGATCCATTTTAGGTTTAGATATTGCACTTCCAAGGTATGGTTGCAAACCTTGACGTTGAAATGTTATGCTACTCTCGTCTGGTGAGCAGCGGTCCTCAGTTCAGCTTCCTCCCTCTTCTCATCAACCTGGTCGAGTGACTCGAGCAGTACCTTCTCGTTCTCTCTTTAATTGAAATGTCTTTTGTGATGAGAGGGATCTCCAGTTCTACCGGTATCATAGTTTCTAAACCATATGCCAAAGCGAACGGTGAGTGTTCTATCATAGATTTGTATGTCATTCTGTAAGCCTATAGCGCAAGCTGAAGCTCATCAACCCAATTTCCTTTAGCTTTTGTCAGCCTCTTCTTTATAGTGGATTCGATGATTTTGTTCGCTACCTCTACTTCCCGTTTTCCTACAGATGCGCTACCATGAAAAACTCTTCTTGATCCGGTAATGCTTGCAGAAGTCCTTGAACTCAACACTCTCTAATTGAGTTCCGCTGTCTGTGATGATTTTCTGAGATACTCCAAACTCGCAAATAATAGTTTTTGTTACAATGTTAATCACTTTCTTAGTAGTAATTATGGAAAGTGGTTCCACTTCTCCTATTTTGTAAAGTAAACGACTGCAACGATAGTGTATTTGGCTTCTCCTTTTGGTATTGGTAGTACACTGATTAAATTGATTCTCCAGATCACAAATGGTCAAGGACTGACCATTTGCATAATTTCTAAAGATGACTCTTGGGATCATTACAAACCTCTAGCACCGATCACACCGTTTGGTGTAGTCTATTGTATCTTTGTTTATTGTTGGCTAAAAATACCCGTAGCGGAGAGCCTTTTTAGTGTTTGTACCCCAATGTGGCATCTACCTTCCTAGATTTCCATAAGGATCTTTCTAGTTTCTTCCATGGTTACACACCTAAGCGAATGGGTGGAGAACCCTCTCCGGTGCAGCACTCCATCCTGCATTACGAATCATGGCACCTTACGGAGGAGCTTCTTTCATTCATTCCGGTCCCTGGGGAGTAATCCTCTGAGTAGATATTCCTTCACTACTACAAAACAGGCCATTTGCATCACCTCATTTGTATCGGTTTAAGTAAAAACTGATGTAAATAGAACTATTTGCATCAGTTCTGTCTTAATAACAGATGCAATTGGTATGTGGAAAGCAATAGGTAATAAAAAAGTCAAATTTACATGGGTTGTCACCAACAACCGATGCAAATACGTCGATGCAAATAGTTTTAGTCGCATCGGTTTTAAAGTCAACCGACGCAACTACGTCCAACATAATAATTTTCGCATCGGTTCCCTTGCGTACGTGATGCAATTTCAAAATTAGGTTATTCGTTTACATCCAGTGTTTCCAATTCTTTTTCCGCCGCTCCCATTCTTTTCCCCAAATAATTCGCGTGCTTCAAAGAAAAAAAACCCTAAAATCATCGTTAAGCGATCGGTTGATTTCAAGTGTCGAGTTTTGAGTTTGCTGATTGATTTCGAGTTTCGAGTTTGCTGGATTGATTTCGAGTTTTGAATTTGCTGGAATTATTTCACCGTTAAGCGACCAATTTCGAGTTTGCTGGATTGATTTCAGGTATAAAATTTTCTATCTTGAAAATTCCTACTACTTCCTGTCATTATTTTCGAGTTTTCTCGATTCTAGCTAATTGATTATTATTAAAAAAATAAAGTCTCATCTTTCTTTTCTGATTTATTTCACGTGTTCGTTTTTTTGCACCAAATGTATTTAAATGATGCCTATGAGATCTTTTGTTACTATTTGGCTTGCATTCTCTTTTTATACCTTGCAAAAAAAGAGTGTGATTGTTGTTGTTATGAACCATAGCTGATTAAGTGTATGATTGTAATTAAGAAAATAAGTTTGAGTAATAGTATTGACCTTTAGAAATTCTGGCATTTTAATTTCCTTTTTTTATTATCTGTCACTTGTTTAAGTAGGCTATGTCTTCTTAATGCTTTAAACACAACACTTATAATGATTCTTCAAAGGTAAAATATCTAGATCTTCAAAGGTAAAAAAATGGATATGCACAGTATGTACCATTTATGTCCACGGTACCACTGAAGTCATACACCAAAATAAATAATTATAATTAAAAAAAAAGATAAAATCAGAGGCATAATAATATAACATCTAACCTGCGTATATGTCAAGCTAATGTTATACAAGGAACATTTGCTTTTGTAATTGGTAACATGAAATTGACTTAAAACTCAAAACTCTCAAAGCCAGGTAAATAAAAACTCTAAGCATCAAAAGTTGATAGAATAATTTTCTTGATGGTGAACTCATATGCTTTTGCAGGGCTGATTGTCTGAAGAAGGAAAAAAACAAATAGAAAGGAACATTAAATTCTGAATAACTAGCTTAGTATAGTTCTATGGAAAATAAAATATAAAAAGGCTTACCTTTTGTAGCATGCGTTCCAAACATTCGATTTCTTTTTTAGCATAGCCAGAACCTTTCTCTGTGGTGCTTTTTGCAGCTTTCAAGTAAACTTTTCCATACCTGCATAAGAGAGAAAATCATTTATCTAGGAGAAGAGAATTTGTTTCTGTAAAATAATAATAGTAATTAAAAAACCCTTTTACAACTATACTAAAGCATGATGAGCATAAAAAAATTTGTTAGGGGGAGCAAGACAGTTGGTTCAGAGGAAGGGTGATATATTGTTATGTCTGAAGGGGTTGAACAGGTAAAGGGTAGAGATGAAGTAAGTGGCTGGAAACTGATATGCAGTGTGGCTGGAAACTGATATGAAGTATGGGCAGAAATGATTTGTGGTGGAAGCAGATGTTGGAAGGGATGGTGAAGGAGAATGGTAGTATATGGGAGATGTTTTGTATGCACAGTGCATGATGTTATGGTTGGTGATGGTTGTTAGTTGTATGGAGCAGCAATGATGGCAGTGGTGAACTTGTATGTGACTAGTAGATGTGAAGTTTACTGAGGTGAGTTTGAGTGAGGTATGTATATTGAAGTGTAGTGATGATGTATGTGGGAATGATGACTTGAGGCTTCAGGTTTGAGGAGGAGTTGGTGAAGGAGGAGTAATGTGTTTTTGAAAGGTTGTTGTATGCAGTAATAGATGAGATGTTTTATGGTATGTGAATGTTAAGTGGAGGAAATAGTGGTGGTCAGTTGCAAGAAATTGTTGATTTTGATGTAGTTTGTGGCTATGAGGGGGTATAGTTGACAGCAAGTGTGAATGAGATTTTGTAGGCAGTAGTTTGTGGCTCAGTTGCAATAGTTGTTTGTATATGAAGACTTGTATGTGAGGCACAGTGGCAGTTTTGCAGTGATTATATGCAGTGTTTGAAAGATAGTGCAAGAAGTGGAAGAGTATGGGCAGTATGCACTGTTATCTTGTGGTTTATGGATGGATAATGATGTTTGTTTGTTGTAGGGGTGCAGCAGAGGGATGGTTGGTGGAGGTATGTATTTCTGGTGATGTATATGGCAGTTGTATGCGGATATGAAAAAAGGGTAGATGTGGTGAAAGTTGAAGTTGCACTGATGACTGTTTGACAGTGTACAGTGGTCGAAGCTGATTATGCTACGATTAAAAAGGAAACATTTGAAAAAATTAGTAAGGAATGGAATAATACTATTATGACATATGTATTAGGGCCTGGACCCTATTACATCCATTTTAAAGCTTTTTTGTACAAAAACTTCAGACCTAAAGGAGATTTTGAAGTGCACTCAGGAGATAATGGATTCTATATGATCCGTTTTGTGAATGAACAAGATGGCAAAAATGCATTAATCCAAGTCTGTTCAATGAAGTAGGTCTGAGTACGATAGCAAACAGTAAGATTGCATAGTAGTCACCTGCTAGACTACGGTTTTAATCCATCAACTTCATGTGCTATTTACTGTTTACTGCATAGAAGAAACACATGGTTAATGTACCCAAATAAACAGCTGCATCCATGTACCATTCCAAAGTTACCGTGTTAAAACCTTTATTTTAATTTAGCAACCTGTTACGCTAAAATGTTGAATTTATGCAACTATAGTGAATCGCCAGGCACATCATTCCCAACGTAGAACATACGTCACTAGATTGGAATGCTTTTAACTAATATAATGTGAAGAGTTCAGTCGAAAATGGAAGACTTGTATAAAACATGAAATTAGTTATAAAAATTGCTTATTTTCCATTTCTCAACGTGCCATCAACAATTTTGAAAAATAAACGTGAAGAAAAATGCAAATTCATAAATAGAATCTAGTTCAATATCAAAGTCCATTAATTTCAAAACCAGAGTTACTTGCTCAATAAATTGAAATGCAAACAGTCCAATAATAAGGTTGAGTCTGAATCAAAAAGGTGTATGGTTGACATTATCCAATTCCTTATCCAATTAGCTTTAAAATCCATGTCACTATGGATGACATTATCCAATTCCTTAGTATGGGATGGTTGAATGGAGAATGGTTGCAAATTTGCATCATGTGAGTATTATATATATGATGAATATTTCAAACTGTGTACCAATATAGCTACTCTGTGAAATACTTAGGTTACATTTACAACAAATAGCATATAAATTCATTGTATATGTTCTATTTTATGTTATGTATTATACATGAAATGGTAGAATAACAATATTTGTATGTTGTACTTATTTTAAGGTGGTTAAATCATATATGCAATGACCTCGGAGTGGAGACCATCAGATTTATGTGTCCATATAAGTTGTCTCAAGTGCGGAAATATCTAGACGCGACAAATATATATATTTCGAACACATGGTGTGCGTCACAATCGAAGAGCTTACTCTTAGCCCCACACTACGAAGGGTATGAGCAATAAACTTTTAGAAACTAGTTTACAAATCTAATGTTGATATTAACTTCATATAAATCTTATGATGTAGGAAACATTGTCTACTGCTTGTTTTTCGTATAGAAAAGAATGAGGTTTATGTTTTGGATCCCCAAGTCGAACGCAAATCTAAACTAGAAATTAGACCACAAGTGAATATGTAAGTTTTATTTATTTGCCTTCTGATAGCTTTTTTGCTTGATGCAAGTGAATATGTACGTTGTATTTAAATTTTTATTTTATGTGTAGGGCCTTTAAAACTTATAAGGCATATGGTGGAAAATGTCGAGGAACTTACTTGAAATGGAAGACTGTTAAGGTGATTTATTTTGTACAAAATAAAAATAAACTTTTATGTTGGATATAAATTCAAATTAACCTATCTATTAAATTATTGTGTAATATTGTTGTAGTGTCCTCAACAATCTAGAACGACGGATTGTGTATATTTCTGATGAGGTATATGTATGATATAGTAAAAAACCACGATCAAAGCACCGAAATACTTGAGGTACCACTTTAATTTTTTTCCTTCATAATTTTTGTTAAGTAGTTATTCGATTAATGTTTCGAAACAATCTTGTAATTGCAGTACTTTATACAAGATGTTTCTTATATCCAGCAAGAGATAGACAAGGTTCGTGATAACTTAGCTAGTTATATCATGCATAACTGGATGTAGTCTTCTTATATGCTACTATATGGTGAGTTTATTCTTTCTCTTTCATACTTTCAGCATTACATGATTTAAATTGACCTTGTTTATATCATTGTTTGCACCTGAAAAACATCACAATATATCTATCAGCGTATCGTCTGGGTGAATATGATAAATAATGTTGGAAGCGTTCTCGTTAGAAGTCTAGAAATGTTTAGTTTCAGTGACGGTGTCATATTCTCGTTTCAGTGATTGATATGTCAGTATAAATTATAATAGCTGAATGATTGAAATAAGTCTTATATCGGCTGGCATTTGAATATTATTGAAAATTCTGGAATTACCTTCACACCAAATGTTCCAAATTAGCATAGCAATTGCCACACTAATTAGATGACCATAGACCGGATTTGCATGCTTGTTTTGGGCTAAACACTCTAATATTTGATTGAGTTCATTACTTGTCATGCTCTGTAAACCAAATTTACCTTTAATTTTGTCCCAAAGATGCATGGAATATTGACAATTACAGAATAGATGACCTCTGTCTTCGGCTTGTTGATTGCAGAGATTACAAGTTTGATCCATAGAATTGTTCCACTTCTGATCCTGTCTTTAGCGTTTAACTTGTTTTTGCAAGCTAACAAAGCACATAAAGACATCTTAAGAGCATATTGATCATGCTAAATCAACTTACACAAACCTAACATTATTTTAACTTGTTTTTGCAAGCTAACAAAGCACATAAAGACATCTTAGAAGTCTTTGCACTAGGAAATTCGACTGACATTTTCTAAAAATAATGAAGGCATCCTTTGTGCTGAAAAAACAGAATGGCGACCTGAAGTGTATGCACTTTCATCTTAGGAAAAAATATGTCACGACCCGAAATTCCGTGCTCGGAAAATCGCATCATCGAAAAGAAAGAAAGAGGTGAGAAAGTAGAAAAGATAGAGAAGAAGAAGAAACAACCACAGAATCTCAACAGCGGAACGAATAAAATATAATATATCACATAATAGATTACATAATATCATATACATCAGAGTTATACAGATAATACAACACATACTAGACAGTTATAAACACCTGTCTAGTTAATACAACTCACACATCACAGAGATACAACACAGCGGAAATACAGAATAAACACATAGATACTGACACAGCAGAACCAATATATATCTATACGCTGAAGCCTCCTGCTCCATTGCTCCTCCACAGTTCGTCAAAGCTAACCTGAATCCCTTGGCTACCCGTAAAAATTTGGGTACCCGAGAGTTTATGAAAAACAGAAATAAACTTCGGGTCAGACATGGGTCTGGTATGAGTAAACGGTTAAAGTTGCTTAACTTTCAAAAACCTTTGAAAACAAAAGGTATCACGTAAGACTTCCCACACATAAACATGGAAAAGTTTTTACCTTACGCTAACCAAAACTTTGATAGGAAATCCAGTGATATTATAATAGGTCTAGGGTTTTCAAGTAAATAAGAAATAGCTGAAATTGTTACATGATTAAATTCCAGCATACATAGGTATACAATCAAATCCGATGGCACTTATTGGATTTTGGATTCCATACAATGGCAGGGCTACTGGGGTACCGCCCGTCACAGTACGTGGCCTAGATCACCGTACCGAGAACCCACCCTAAGTTCCCTGCAACACAAGGCCGGAACATCCCTTACTGGATAATTCCCGCACAAGATACCCCACGGTTGTCATGATCAACCGCACACAAAGCCGAATAATAAGGGACATCTAGACAGGGGTAATCTCGTCCTACTTGGGTGCTACCCACTAACCTTGCTGCACCTCCCCTGTTTTAGCCATTCCCGGTTGATGAGGCTTGAGGTCACGATTACCTTTATAGAACTCATCTCTTAGAATGCTCATCGTCCACCTGACGATGTGCTGAAAGTATTCGATCCATACAAGTTCGTTCCGGGTTCGAACGAAACCGAAGGCATTATCTCGTCACACTCATTTTGGAATCACCCTCAGAGTCAACGACAATAACCCTTGCATTCTGAATCACCATCTCGAATCTATAAGTACTATCTTCGTCAAACTCATTACGGAATCACCCACAGAGTTATACTGACGTATAGTTCTTATACCTCGAGTCTTCACTTGCTCCATTTGAATTTCACGACCTAACGTTATTTTGGATCGATGTGGTATTCGGGTCTCCAGACCTAGAATCCCGGTATACGGAAACCCGATCCCAGTCTCATCGAAATCCAAACCGTGTCTTTTAAGGCCAAGTTGTTTTAAAGTTAAAACAATTTAATTCAATTATCTATATACTCACAGATAGATAAATCACAATATAACAATAGATATAACATCATCATCATAAACAGATAATCCATATTATCTACTCAAACAGATAGTCAATATCATCATACTTAACCAAGCATCCATAACACAATAGATCTATATTTGAGATCACAATCAATCATGGAAATCAATATCATCCACCATATATAAACAAGATTAATAATCACCTCATTTATAATTAATTTAAAATGAATTAAATTAATTACAAATCTCTAATTAATTTAAAGTAAATTAAATTAATTACTTCATCAAAAATTAATCTTGCTTACACATCCATTAATTTATTACAAGTCAATTAATTAATCATTCTCTACTTTTCCATCTTAATTAACCTTCCTAGATTAATTATCTTTAATTACATTTGTGTAATTATCCTTTATTTATTTTCACAAATTTATTACCTTATACCAATTATAGAAAGTAAACTTTAAATTACTAAAATTAATTACATTACTTCTTTAATTAATTACATTAATGAATTCCTTCATTTATTAATTATTTCCAAATAAATCCATTTTAACTTACATCATTAATTACAATAATTAATGATCTCTAATTACATTTATTACATTTAGTAATTTATCTTCAATTAAACCAAATTTGTTAATCACCTTGATTAACTCCATATAGTAATTAACTACCCTTAATTACTTCATCAAATAATTTAATTACTCCATAATTAATTATTCTCTAATTAATCCCTTGATTAATTTATACAAAGTAATTATACTCAAATTACTTTCATTATTACATCATCACAATTAATTACTTCCTTAAGTAATTATACTTATCACATCAACAAATGGTTATTTAAATTAATTAAACTTAATTAATTAACTTAAACAATTCATATTAAACTTGATTTATTAAAATGAGAAATTAATTTCTTAATTACTTCCCTAAGTAAATTATACTTATATAATTCACCATTTATTATCTTAAATTAATAAACCTAATAAATTATCAAATGATCATATTAATCCATTATTTTATAATACTAGTTAATAGCCTTCATAAATCATTAACACTTCTTAAATTTACTTAAAGTAATTAAATTAAGATTTATTATCTATTTACAATTACATTTCATCTTTAATAACTCATTAATAAATCCTTAATTATTTAATTAATTAAGTATTCAATATCACTTAATTAACTCTTACTTACTTTATTAATTAATAATCATAGATTAAAATTCAACTCTTATTTAATTAATGATTCTTAATTATCCATTTATTTATCCTAAATTAATTATCTTAAACCTTAATTAACTAATTTAACTTTTAATTACTAAATTAATTAATCTCATCATTAATTAATCAAATTAGATAATTATTCATTTACTTAATAATTCCAAATCTATAAATCTTCATTTATTTAAAAGGTAAAGCATTTTCTTATTAATGATCAACTTCTCATTTACAAATGCCTTTGGAACATTTTACCTTTGAATTTACTTTTACATTTTACCTCAAGTTTAGATTCAAAATAACTACAGATTTAACTTAGTAAAATTTAACATACTTTAAAATATACTTTAACCATTTTAAGTTGTATAAACATTTCATTTCATAAAACTTATATTTATTTAAAACTAGGAGTCAAAAGCAAATTTGAATCCATAGCTTACACTTGGGTTTTAAACTTAGTTTAAACCCCTCTTTAAAATTTTAAAACTTGAAACTGCCAGGCTTTTAAAAACTGGCAATCACAAAATATAACCCTAGACTACCCCTTTACAGCTTCGAGTCGAACATATAAAAACTTCGGTCCTCTCCTCCATTTACTCGAGATAACACGCGACCATTTCCTACTACCCCCAACATCTAAGAATCCACCAGAGAAACGCCGTGCACGTGCACAGCGAATTCGATCGTCTCCGATCGAGTTTGACGACGTTCCCACATCGACAATCATATCCAAACACCATCACCACCACCAGATTTCCCTATCTCACTCGAATTCAAAATTCAATATCAACTTGAGCCTGGAACCCATCAACTCGAACTCGCCCAAACCTGGCAACGCGTCGTTCGCCAACCTCCGACCATATGCAGGTCAACCCCTCCGGCTTCGACTTCCCCTACGCGACTACTACCCATACCCAGATTCCGGTTGAACTCGATCAACAACAGGAGCCGCGGTGATCATTTTTCTCTAGCCTAGCCAAACTAGGGCTCCTAACTTCCAACGACAACCACCACCTCCTCACTGACATAGACCATCACCAGAAAATTTTGTCGAAGTCCCCTATCACCCCTCCGTCTCCAGAAAGAGCTACACCTCTCCAGATCGACTAGATCGCCAGGGAGACTCGAAAATCCAACTTCCAGACATCACCCAATAACTCTTTCAATACCACATTAAAAATTGTAGACTTGATCTTAAAAATCCTATCTTCCATCTACCATTCCAGATATAAAATTAAATCAACAAATATCAAAGTTTGATTTTTAACATATTTCAAGTGGCCCTGTGTTTTCATTTGTTTCCAAACAATGTTTCTACCTATAATTATTGCAATTATTTTTAAAGCTTAATTTAGTTTTTCAACAACAACTTATTTTAAATACTTAAGCCAAAATGAAATTAGAGTGTGAGGTATTTTGGAGTTAGATCTAAATTTAAATCCCTGGAACATTAAAACAGAGATGGTCACAAGCATTTTCCAACATACTCACAAGTTTACAGTGTCTTTAAAAACAACATACAAACACATTTTCATGCATGGGTCACAAGTTACTTCAAACATAGGTCTAATGCATCAAAACTAAAGGTATTCTCATGTTATAGTTTAAAGACAGAGTCTTGGACATAGATCAGATAAGTTTTAAAAACTACAGATATGCATACACATATATTCACAAAGACTTGCACATACATATATACATACAAACATTAACACAGACTTCACAAGTTATTTAAGTTTAGTTTTAAAAAGTTTACTCACCAGGCTATTAAAACAGAGAACTTGATTTTTGTTTGAAAGCAGGAAGCTTGAAACTGGAATTTGAACTTGCATATTTTTGTTGTTGATTCCAGAAAACTTGAAATAGCTTGAAACATAAAAACTGAAATGTTTGAACTGGAAACTTGTTGTAGTTGAGAGGATTTCATTTGTATATTTCCTCTATTCTTTCTTTTACTTGGTTGTGTTTGTATAAACTTTTAGAACTGGAATTTCTCAGCCTTTTGTATACGAAATGGAATAAGGCAAGGTTGATAAATAAAACAAGTGTACAAATTTGTTCACTGTTCAGGTACACAAAATTTCAGAGATCTTTATTTCTAAAAGAAAGCTGAAAGGAAATGTTTCGTGTACTTGGTGATGGCATTCAATGCCTTGCTCCTATCCAAGCCTACAACAGCCATACTTTTATTATTCTTGTATGTACAACCTACAAACATATGTTTATATTTGTTTAATTTTAAACTTAGCATACTTACCCTATCTTCATTTGTATGTACTGAAATGATTTCTGCCTGCACCTGTACATTGCCAAAGTGTACAAAATAATTTACTTGCCTTATCTATCATCTTATACTTAGGTGATTTTAATGCCTGCAAGAATATTTTGCCATAGAGTAAAACTTTCTTGCCTGCACATAAGTTTTTAGTTTGTAATTGTTATAGTTATAGTTATAGTTAGCTTGTTATTTATTTCTAGTTTCTAACATAAGTGTATTATATTTTTACTTTGTTTATTTGTAAGATGCTTGTATTCTTTTACTTGCCTGCAAGTATATTTAACTTAAGTTTTAAATTTAAAGTTTTGTTATGGTATAAACTTCCTTGCCTGATCCTAAGTTTTGCTATAGATTAAATAATATTTGACTAATATTTTTGTTTAAAGGTGGTTATGGTTATGTTATCCTGTTATAAATTTTTAAAACTTAGTATTTAATCCTACTCTTAACATAAGTGTATTTATTTAATATTTAATTTAAATCAAATTTCCAAATTACCCAAAAGACTAGAATTTTAAAACATATTCTTATTTATTAAATTTTAAAACAAAACTTAACTATTTACACTATATACAGATTTATGAAAATTAATAGAAAACAATTTATTAGCTTTTAAAAGATAATTTATCAGTTAAATATCCATTTAAAAGAAAATTATCAAGTCAATTTATATTTTATTAACAATTATATATCAAATCAATTTAATATTTAATATAGATTATTAAATTGATATTGCTCAAAATTCCGGGATGTCACATTCCTCCCCTCTTAAAAGAATTTCGTCCCCGAAATTTAAAACAAAGGTAATTTAATAATCCCATTAAAGATTTAATTTTAAAAACACAAGCATATATCATCAATATATACTAACAACCATAGCAATCAATCATCCAATCAAACAAATCTAACTATCCAGACAAAATACTGGATAGAATTTTCTCGAGTTTCCCCGAGTATAAATACTGGGTTACTCGCTCTATAGAATCCAAACAATCAATACTACTAAGCTACACACAACTAGATCTACAAACAAGATAGGATATCAGACTATAAACAAGTCTAACTCAACATCCAAAACTCCTTGAACTGCTGGTTCTACAACCAGAAATAGAATCTTACACGTACTCCCTCAGAGATACGTGAAACACATCGAATCCCAGTTATCCAAACTGACAATTCACTCCTGAAGATCAAACACTTATCCAAAATCAAATCTCCGATTCTTATCCACCAAAATCCTTCGGACGATCCTGGGTCTCCTATATCCTTACTGATCAGCTTATCCTTCGCTGATGCCTTCGAAACAACCTGAACCAAAACAATCCAACAAAATGATCTTTCCAAGATCAACCAAACTCAGAACTCCATTCTACTCCAGAATCAGAAAACAGATCTCACTACTCTCATCCGGAAGAGATAAAACAGATGCTCTCCAAACTGCTTCCGCTGCACAACTCTGATATGAAGTAGATGAAAATGCTGATGACGAACACAAGCAAAGACTGGGAAAACACTTTCCAAAAATATGGTTCAACAGATCTAAAAATAAAACTCAGCAGTTCCTCCAAGACCCTGAGCTGCTTCACTAAGATCTTCCTCCAAAAACCATCCTACTACTAAGCTGAACCATTGGTACCACTTCTGAAATCAAGTCGATACCATCTCAAACTCCAGATGCTAACAAAATTCTGACTTCCTGAAGTCATCCAGAAAAAATCTCTGACAAACCAAAAGAACACTCAGACTATCGCAAGTCACCTTTGCGATCAACCCAACTACTATCCAAAGAAAAACTGTTCTCTCTTAACCAAACAGAACAGCTCACACTTAACTAGCCAACCCATCGAAGAAACGGAACCACTCTGCTGCTTCTGAACTCCACTACTAAGCTAGAAAGCTTCTTGCCAATACACAGAATACTCCGAGCTGCACTGCTGACACCAATGCCAAGGAATTCTAAATCCAAAGCTCTTCGAGAAACTCGAACCTCAAACCAAACAGAAACACCCTGTTGCACTCAGCCACATCACCGAAGCAGACACACTTCTTTAAAACTTGTTCCAAAGAAAAATCTTCGGAAACATTCATAGTCACTGCGTCTCATCACACAGCTACTACTCCCTGAGATATCAAGATATTATCTCTAGCTTCTGTCCAACCGACAGATCCAATCCCTACTCAAAGATGGACTCCGAACCTTTACAGGTTTCCTTCAAAGATCGATGAAAACTTTACATCAACAAAGCTCACTCGAGACGGTATTAGGTTTACAGTCTCGACAAATACACTTCCAACCATTGGTAGTCGTGTTTCACACACCACTACACTATCTACCTTTATAACTTATATTGGATAACCCGAACAAGTAATCCAACAGACAGGTAGAAATAGATACATATATATATATATATAGATAAAAATTACAAGTACGCTCTCTCAGGATAGACACCACTCCAGAGCCTAGGTATTCACTCAACCTAACGCTCTGATACCAACTGTCACGACCCGAAATTCCGTGCTCGGAAAATCGCATCATCGAAAAGAAAGAAAGAGGTGAGAAAGTAGAAAAGATAGAGAAGAAGAAGAAACAACCACAGAATCTCAACAGCGGAACGAATAAAATATAATATATCACATAATAGATTACATAATATCATATACATCAGAGTTATACAGATAATACAACACATACTAGACAGTTATAAACACCTGTCTAGTTAATACAACTCACACATCACAGAGATACAACACAGCGGAAATACAGAATAAACACATAGATACTGACACAGCAGAACCAATATATATCTATACGCTGAAGCCTCCTGCTCCATTGCTCCTCCACAGTTCGTCAAAGCTAACCTGAATCCCTTGGCTACCCGTAAAAATTTGGGTACCCGAGAGTTTATGAAAAACAGAAATAAACTTCGGGTCAGACATGGGTCTGGTATGAGTAAACGGTTAAAGTTGCTTAACTTTCAAAAACCTTTGAAAACAAAAGGTATCACGTAAGACTTCCCACACATAAACATGGAAAAGTTTTTACCTTACGCTAACCAAAACTTTGATAGGAAATCCAGTGATATTATAATAGGTCTAGGGTTTTCAAGTAAATAAGAAATAGCTGAAATTGTTACATGATTAAATTCCAGCATACATAGGTATACAACCAAATCCGATGGCACTTATTGGATTTTGGATTCCATACAATGGCAGGGCTACTGGGGTACCGCCCGTCACAGTACGTGGCCTAGATCACCGTACCGAGAACCCACCCTAAGTTCCCTGCAACACAAGGCCGGAACATCCCTTACTGGATAATTCCCGCACAAGATACCCCACGGTTGTCATGATCAACCGCGCACAAAGCCGAATAATAAGGGACATCTAGACAGGGGTAATCTCGTCCTACTTGGGTGCTACCCACTAACCTTGCTGCACCTCCCCTGTTTTAGCCATTCCCGGTTGATGAGGCTTGAGGTCACGATTACCTTTATAGAACTCATCTCTTAGAATGCTCATCGTCCACCTGACGATGTGCTGAAAGCATTCGATCCATACAAGTTCGTTCCGGGTTCGAACGAAACCGAAGGCATTATCTCGTCACACTCATTTTGGAATCACCCTCAGAGTCAACGACAATAACCCTTGCATTCTGAATCACCATCTCGAATCTATAAGTACTATCTTCGTCAAACTCATTACGGAATCACCCACAGAGTTATACTGACGTATAGTTCTTATACCTCGAGTCTTCACTTGCTCCATTTGAATTTCACGACCTAACGTTATTTTGGATCGATGTGGTATTCGAGTCTCCAGAACTAGAATCCCGGTATATGGAAACCCGATCCCGGTCTCATCGAAATCCAAACCGTGTCTTTTAAGGCCAAGTTGTTTTAAAGTTAAAACAATTTAATTCAATTATCTATATACTCACAGATAGATAAATCACAATATAACAATAGATATAACATCATCATCATAAACAGATAATCCATATTATCTACTCAAACAGATAGTCAATATCATCATACTTAACCAAGCATCCATAACACAATAGATCTATATCTGAGATCACAATCAATCATGGAAATCAATATCATCCACCATATATAAACAAGATTAATAATCACCTCATTTATAATTAATTTAAAATGAATTAAATTAATTACAAATCTCTAATTAATTTAAAGTAAATTAAATTAATTACTTCATCAAAAATTAATCTTGCTTACACATCCATTAATTTATTACAAGTCAATTAATTAATCATTCTCTACTTTTCCATCTTAATTAACCTTCCTAGATTAATTATCTTTAATTACATTTGTGTAATTATCCTTTATTTATTTTCACAAATTTATTACCTTATACCAATTATAGAAAGCAAACTTTAAATTACTAAAATTAATTACATTACTTCTTTAATTAATTACATTAATGAATTCCTTCATTTATTAATTATTTCCAAATAAATCCATTTTAACTTACATCATTAATTACAATAATTAATGATCTCTAATTACATTTATTACATTTAGTAATTTATCTTCAATTAAACCAAATTTGTTAATCACCTTGATTAACTCCATATAGTAATTAACTACCCTTAATTACTTCATCAAATAATTTAATTACTCCATAATTAATTATTCTCTAATTAATCCCTTGATTAATTTATACAAAGTAATTATACTCAAATTACTTTCATTATTACATCATCACAATTAATTACTTCCTTAAGTAATTATACTTATCACATCAACAAATGGTTATTTAAATTAATTAAACTTAATTAATTAACTTAAACAATTCATATTAAACTTGATTTATTAAAATGAGAAATTAATTTCTTAATTACTTCCCTAAGTAAATTATACTTATATAATAAACTATTTATTATCTTAAATTAATAAACCTAATAAATTATCAAATGATCATATTAATCCATTATTTTATAATACTAGTTAATAGCCTTCATAAATCATTAACACTTCTTAAATTTACTTAAAGTAATTAAATTAAGATTTATTATCTATTTACAATTACATTTCATCTTTAATAACTCATTAATAAATCCTTAATTATTTAATTAATTAAGTATTCAATATCACTTAATTAACTCTTACTTACTTTATTAATTAATAATCATAGATTAAAATTCAACTCTTATTTAATTAATGATTCTTAATTATCCATTTATTTATCCTAAATTAATTATCTTAAACCTTAATTAACTAATTTAACTTTTAATTACTAAATTAATTAATCTCATCATTAATTAATCAAATTAGATAATTATTCATTTACTTAATAATTCCAAATCTATAAATCTTCATTTATTTAAAAGGTAAAGCATTTTCTTATTAATGATCAACTTCTCATTTACAAATGCCTTTGGAACATTTTACCTTTGAATTTACTTTTACATTTTACCTCAAGTTTAGATTCAAAATAACTACAGATTTAACTTAGTAAAATTTAACATACTTTAAAATATACTTTAACCATTTTAAGTTGTATAAACATTTCATTTCATAAAACTTATATTTATTTAAAACTAGGAGTCAAAAGCAAATTTGAATCCATAGCTTACACTTGGGTTTTAAACTTAGTTTAAACCCCTCTTTAAAATTTTAAAACTTGAAACTGCCAGGCTTTTAAAAACTGGCAATCACAAAATATAACCCTAGACTACCCCTTTACAGCTTCGAGTCGAACATATAAAAACTTCGGTCCTCTCCTCCATTTACTCGAGATAACACGCGACCATTTCCTGCTACCCCCAACATCTCAGAATCCACCAGAGAAACGCCGTGCACGTGCACAGCGAATTCGATCGTCTCCGATCGAGTTCGACGACGTTCCCACATCGACAATCATATCCAAACACCATCACCACCACCAGATTTCCCTATCTCACTCGAATTCAAAATTCGATATCAACTTGAGCCTGGAACCCATCAACTCGAACTCGCCCAAACCTGGCAACGCGTCGTTCGCCAACCTCCGACCATATGCAGGTCAACCCCTCCGGCTTCGACTTCCCCTACGCGACTACTACCCATACCCAGATTCCGGTTGAACTCGATCAACAACAGGAGCCGCGGTGATCATTTTTCTCTAGCCTAGCCAAACTAGGGCTCCTAACTTCCAACGACAACCACCACCTCCTCACTGACAAAGACCATCACCAGAAAATTTTGTCGAAGTCCCCTATCACCCCTCCGTCTCCAGAAAGAGCTACACCTCTCCAGATCGACTAGATCGCCAGGGAGACTCGAAAATCCAACTTCCAGACATCACCCAATAACTCTTTCAATACCACATTAAAAATTGTAGACTTGATCTTAAAAATCCTATCTTCCATCTACCATTCCAGATATAAAATTAAATCAACAAATATCAAAGTTTGATTTTTAACATATTTCAAGTGGCCCTGTGTTTTCATTTGTTTCCAAACAATGTTTCTACCTATAATTATTGCAATTATTTTTAAAGCTTAATTTAGTTTTTAAACAACAACTTATTTTAAATACTTAAGCCAAAATGAAATTAGAGTGTGAGGTATTTTGGAGTTAGATCTAAATTTAAATCCCTGGAACATTAAAACAGAGATGGTCACAAGCATTTTCCAACATACTCACAAGTTTACAGTGTCTTTAAAAACAACATACAAACACATTTTCATGCATGGGTCACAAGTTACTTCAAACATAGGTCTAATGCATCAAAACTAAAGGTATTCTCATGTTACAATTTAAAGACAGAGTCTTGGACATAGATCAGATAAGTTTTAAAAACTACAGATATGCACACACATATATTCACAAAGACTTGCACATACATATATACATACAAACATTAACACAGACTTCACAAGTTATTTAAGTTTAGTTTTAAAAAGTTTACTCACCAGGCTATTAAAACAGAGAACTTGATTTTTGTTTGAAAGTAGGAAGCTTGAAACTGGAATTTGAACTTGCATATTTTTGTTGTTGATTCCAGAAAACTTGAAATAGCTTGAAACATAAAAACTGAAATGTTTGAACTGGAAACTTGTTGTAGTTGAGAGGATTTCATTTGTATATTTCCTCTATTCTTTCTTTTACTTAGTTGTGTTTGTATAAACTTTTAGAACTGGAATTTCTCAGCCTTTTGTATACGAAATGGGATGAGGCAAGGTTGATAAATAAAACAAGTGTACAAATTTGTTCACTGTTCAGGTACACAAAATTTCAGAGATCTTTATTTCTAAAAGAAAGCTGAAAGGAAATGTTTCGTGTACTTGGTGATGGCATTCAATGCCTTGCTCCTATCCAAGCCTACAACAGCCATACTTTTATTATTCTTGTATGTACAACCTACAAACATATGTTTATATTTGTTTAATTTTAAACTTAGCATACTTACCCTATCTTCATTCGTATGTACTGAAATGATTTCTGCCTGCACCTGTACATTGCCAAAGTGTACAAAATAATTTACTTGCCTTATCTATCATCTTATACTTAGGTGATTTTAATGCCTGCAAGAATATTTTGCCATAGAGTAAAACTTTCTTGCCTGCACATAAGTTTTTAGTTTGTAATTGTTATAGTTATAGTTATAGTTAGCTTGTTATTTATTTCTAGTTTCTAACATAAGTGTATTATATTTTTACTTTGTTTATTTGTAAGATGCTTGTATTCTTTTACTTGCCTGCAAGTATATTTAACTTAAGTTTTAAATTTAAAGTTTTGTTATGGTATAAACTTCCTTGCCTGATCCTAAGTTTTGCTATAGATTAAATAATATTTGACTAATATTTTTGTTTAAAGGTGGTTATGGTTATGTTATCCTGTTATAAATTTTTAAAACTTAGTATTTAATCCTACTCTTAACATAAGTGTATTTATTTAATATTTAATTTAAATCAAATTTCCAAATTACCCAAAAGACTAGAATTTTAAAACATATTCTTATTTATTAAATTTTAAAACAAAACTTAACTATTTACACTATATACAGATTTATGAAAATTAATAGAAAACAATTTATTAGCTTTTAAAAGATAATTTATCAGTTAAATATCCATTTAAAAGAAAATTATCAAGTCAATTTATATTTTATTAACAATTATATATCAAATCAATTTAATATTTAATATAGATTATTAAATTGATATTGCTCAAAATTCCGGGATGTCACAAAATATGAATTTTTTATTATTATTTTAGTTTCATATTTCAGAAAAAGAATAGTACGAATCATTCCTAGTGTTCAAAGAGGAGGGCAGAGGTGTTACACCTGGGTAGCGGTAGCAATTGTAGATAATGGATGGTTTATGTTGAGTGATCTGATAGAAGTTGCTTGTAAATGAAGTGGTGGTGGTGGGAAATGATGGTTTGAAGAGCTTGTGACTGGATAATGGTGGAACTGTGTAGTGGGAACAATTAGTAGTGGGTAATTTGTGAAGGATGTTGATGACTCACGCCAGTTTTGTGGTGAAGTGGATTATATGGCAGGTTGTTTGGTACTGCACCAGAATTTAGAAGTTATGCAGCAGTTTAATTAGGTTTTGAAGTGTGGATATGCAGGTGAAGGTAATGTAGATAGGGGCAGGAACAGTGAAGCAGATGTTTTCTGTGGCAACTGTGAAGAACCAGTGACAGGGAAGTAACTGCAAGGTATGTTGATTTGGTGAGATGTTATCTGGCAGAGGAGAGGAAGTTGTAATGGTTGAAGCAGTGGACGGTGTACAACAGTTGTAGGATATTTTGAAGTATGTCAGTTCAGGTGAGAAGATGGCAAAGAGCCACTGGTGTAGGGGTGTGGGTGATAAAGCACTGAAGTGGTTTATATGAATGTGGTAGATGAAGTGATAGTTGAAGTTAGAAGTGAAAGCAGTGGGCAGTGGGCACTTGAAGGCAGTGGAGTGGTAGACTAGGAAGGAGGAGTAGTTTGTGGCAGGTCAGTTGCTGAAAGTGATATGAATGATAGGTGGGTTTGGCAATATGCGGTGAGTATGTGGAGTTTTGTATGATGAATGGAAGAAGTGAAGGAGGTTCTGTTGAATATTGGTTAAGTTGTGATGTTTTGGTGGGGAAAAACTGTTGCCAAGCAAGTTTGAATGGAGAAGTGTTTAAGCTGCAGCAGTAATGGATTGTGAAGATGAGTTGATTTTGTAAGGTAGGAGTGTGGTGTGATGTATTGGTGGGGCAGGACAGTGCTAGGAACAGTGAACGGTTTAAAAAAGAGTGTGCTGGTGAATGTATGTTTTGGTTAAGCGGTGACGTATGCTCAGAGATGAAGTATGGTCTGCAGAGGTTGTGAGAAATAGGCAAATGTAGAGAGTTGACAGTGGTAATAGAAGAAGATATAGGAGAAAATGCACAGAAAGAAAATGTAATAAGAGAAAACAAATGTAATGTAAAATGAGAATTGCAAATCAAAGCAACTTTATAGTTAATAATGAATAATTTTTTTTGTTTTGAAATGGTTGTGCTCTTTTTTTTAAATATGGAATATGCAAACGCAAATAGAAAACAAGAGATGCACGACAAATTATCTAGGACACTCCAAATTTTGGGACGTTTCGTAGAGAATTTTTTAACCTAACCTTAGCAAGTTAAAATAATCTTCTGAAGTGAATAACTATTGTACAAGACCTGTACTTAGTTTTTTTTAAATGAATAACTATTATTTACAATCCTGCCTCTTGAACCATTCTCCTCTCCCACTCGAAGGTAAGCTACCCACGTAACTTACTATATCTATCATAACTTACTGTATATCAATAATGACTTTAACACGGTATATCAATAATGACTTTAACACGAGTGCAAAAAATAATTGGTAAGCTACCCACGTAACTTACTGTCTCTATCTAATTCTAAGCTACTCATGCGATTCATGTGCTCAAGCTCAATTTCTTTCTTTTTATTTATGCTCTTAATTAGATAATATTATCCATTAGCTGCTCGATTAAGAAAGAATATAGACTGTATACTTGTAGTAGTAACCAAAATCGTGAAATAAAATAATAACTATTACGTAATTTCTATTATATCATAAGATAACTTGATATATTATTTGTTTGTAAGAGAATGACCCTGGCTAACCACAGGTTTGTATTCTGCAGGATCATATGCATATGCAGATTGCACAGCTCAACTTCAAGTAGCTCAAGTACAAAATAGGATGAAGGTTTGTGCATTTGAAGACCATCTTTTGCTTAATTTATCCACTATCAATACATTCTCTTCTCTTTATATATGTATTTTTGTGTGTCTACATATAACACGCTACATTTATTTTTTACTACTGACAGTCTAATTATGTACTGTGGAATTTATTTATGTTTTTCATTCTTTTGTCGAATTGTTAAATCTGATTATGTATTTGCCATCAAATTTTATTTTGAATGATTGTAATATTGCATGCAATAATTGTTTGTTATAATCAATAATATATATACAGTCTATTTGAGTACTGTAATAATGGTTTCTGAGAATGACTTTTTTGCATCAGGTATAAATAGCTGATGCAATAGAGGGATTAGTTTGCATCAGTTTTTATAAAAAACTGATGCAATAGAGGGATTAGTTTGCATCAGTTGTTATAAGAATCCGATGCAACAAGTTACTTTGTTGCATCGGTTTTCATTACAACCGATGCAACATGGGGGCTGTGTTCAAGTAACCAACCATGATATTTTGCATCAGTTGTTAGTAACAACCGATGCAAAAAGGACCTTTTTGCATCGGTTTCAGAACTGATGCAAAATTGTTAAGCTTGTTGCATCGGTTGCATATGCATCGGTTGTTGAACTGATGCAAAAGGGGGGTAAACAACCGATGCAAATGGCATGTTTTGTAGTAGTGCTTGATCGGCGTTATGTATGATTCTTCTTCTTCCATGGTCTCCAAAACCCAAGATATCCATTTGGTCTATGCTGTGAGCAGATAATACTTCCACTGGAACCAATCCCAGTGATTGTGCATCTCTGAAATTGGCCAGTTTGGTTAAATAATCAACCGTCATGTTTTGTTCTCTTGGAATATGAGTTATTATGTAGTGTTCAACGTCATCGAGAAATTCCCATGCTTTTGGAAGGTAAGGGCGAGATTCGCTCCTTGAGCTTGATATTCTATTATCACTTGATTAACGACTAGCCAAGAGTCATTGTAAATATGCAGAGCTTTTATTCCCAGTTGCTTCACAATCTTCAATCTTACTATTAACGACTCATACTCCAACTTGTTATTAGCAGCAGAAAATTCTAGCCTTAGAGCATAACAAATTGACCGTTCTTCGGGATTTTCAAGCACAACTCCTGTTCCTAAGTAGAATTCGTTTGAAGCACCAGCGACGAACAACTTCCAATGCGATGCTATGACTATAGTGTCCACCTCCTTGTTATCTCAAATCATGAATTCAACGATGAAGTCAGCCAACGCCTATCCATTAATTTCCCTTTGGGGATGATAAGTTACATCGTATTAGCTTAACTCGATGTTCCATTTCAGAAGCCGTCCTAAAGTCCTGGGATAGTAGAGTACTTATTTTCAAGGGTTGATTTTTCAACACCTTAATTGGGTGAGCTTGGAAGTACGGGCGCATTTTCCTTGATGCTATCAGCAAGCAGTATGTCAGCTTCTCTAACTTCGGGTAGTTTAGTTCAGCTCCAGTGAACTCTTGCTAATATAGTACACGGGTTGTTGATTTCTAGCTTCCTCACGAATAAGTACCACGATTAATGTGTGGGCAGACACTGCCAAGTAAATGAATAGATCTTCTCCATTCGCCAATTTGGATAGAACCGATAGTGTCTCCACGTGTCGCAATAATTCTTCAAAAGTGGTCTGACAATCCTAACTCCATTTAAAGTTTTTCTTACCCTTCTTCAATGCATCAAAGAACGGTATGCCCTTATCTGTCGCGCTAGATATGTAACGGCTCAATGCTGCGATCTTTCCATTCAAACTTTGTAACTCTTTTTTTGTCATCAAGGCTTTAACATTCCATAGTGCAACAACTGCTTTGGACTGGCCTCAATGCCCCCTTGTGTTGCTATGAACCCAAGGAATTTCCCTAAAGCAACACTGAATGAACACTTCAGTGGGTTCAGCTTCATTCCATATCTCTAGAGGATCTCAAATATCTCTGAGATATCATCCAGATGATTTTCGGACATTCTTGATTTCACTAGCATGTCATCTACATACACTTGCATTGTTAGTCCGATCTGGGTTTTAAATATTATGTTTACCAATCTATGATAAGTAGATCCGGTGTTTTTTAAGCCGAATGGCATTGCTGGATAGTAGTATAGCCTTAGGTTTGTGATGAAGCTAGTATTCTCTTGATCAGGTTTATGCATATAATTTGATTGTATCCTAAGCAGGCATCTATAAATGAGAGCAACTCATGTTTGGTGGTTCTATCAACAAGCTGGTCGATCCTAGGCAACAGAAGCTATCCTTTAGGCAATCTTTGTTCAAATCAAAGTAGTCATTGCAAGTTTGCCACATTCTATCGATTTTCGGACCAATACAGGATTTGACATCCACTCAGGATATGATGCAACGGTGATGAAGTCGTTGACCAATAGCGTATCCACTTCCTCATTTGATGTAGCAGATTGTTCTAGACCCAGTCTGTGTCTCTTCTGCCTCACTGGTATGCACTTGTGATGGATATTAAGTGCATGGCACACTATCTCTAACGATATCCCAGACATATTGGAATGTGTCCAAGCGAACATGTCTAGATTGGTGTTTAGAAATTTTACCAATTCATTGTGCATCTTGATTCCCAATTGTGAATCTATTTTCAAGACCCAAGTTGGGTCATCCATGTAGATAGGGACAACCACCGTAAACTACGCCGGTGCTGCCCTTACCTTTCCTGTACTCTTCTTTCTAAGGTCCATAGCCTTGTCAAAGCAACTATGGCCCCCAAGCCAGGGACGGTTCTATAATTTCTATGCTTACAGTTCACGAATGTGGAGAGTCGTCCACACATTCTTCCCCTTTTCATGGCACTTTGATTCACATAATTCAGCAACATAACATTCTCTTATGGCGGTTTGGTCTCCTCTTATTACTCCTACCCCATTCTCTATTGGGAATTTCATCGTGAGACACCATGGAGCCAAAGCAATTTTGAAGTTACAAAAGGCCGGTCAGCCCAAGAAAGCATGTAAGCAGAATACTCATCAACGATCATAAATGTTTGGATAAGGACCACTCTCCGTTCTCCTTCTCCAAGTTTTACAGGTAGATTGACCATCCCAACTAGTTGTTTAGGTTCACTTGTAAATCCCTAAATCTTCATTCGGCACACGGTCACATCCTTTATGCTTATTTTCATCCAATCAAACGTCTTTCGGAGTAGAATGTTCACCAAATTCCCACTGTCGACCAAAACTCTATGTACAACCACTGAACCGAGCCCAACCATTATTACCATTGGGCCAAGATTTGGTGCCTTAATGCCTTCGCTATCCAGATTTCGAAACACGATGTTATCGATAATCATTTTTTGTTGTTTGGTCGGAGCTCCGTCTTCAACAGCGTATCAACTCTCCCGAGGGGCATGCTTTAGAGAACTGGCATATAGTTCCATTTCACCCCAACTCTTTTTTGTTGGATGAAGTCCTCCAGTGATGGTGTTTATAACTAACCTTTGATCCTTTCATCTGGACCCTTCTCCACTAGGTCCAGGCTGATTTCCTTAAGGATTCGGTGCTTGTGGTCCACCAGGTTGATCGGGGTTTTTGTGGTTTCTTCACGTACTGCTAGAACCTATTGTTCCTTATCAATTCCTCAATCAAGTTTTTTAAATGCAGACATTCATTTGTTTTATTCTCACGAGTCTCGTGGAAGCAGCAAAACTTCCTCGATCTCTTTTGTTGCTCGGACGCTTCCCTCTTGGGTGGATTGTTATATCGCTCAATTCTCTGAGTGGCAAGGTAGATGTTTTCCAAACTATCATTCAATGATGCATAATCTTCAGGCCTTAGATTCCTTATACATTTTCCGTTCCCATCACGCCTACCGAAATTCTAGTTCCTCCTTTTCTGATTTACATTCTTTCATGCACTTCCTGCAGCTGTTGCAGAACTATTTCCATCCTGTTTAACTGCAACATTACTTTGGATCACTTCCTTTGGTTGCTCATCGACAGTTCTACCTTCAATCATACTTGCTTCTTTCAGCCTTAGAAACTTTTTTTTTTGAAATTCTTCCATGTTAGTTGGTTGCTTCATTTTAATCCATTTACCGAAATCTGTATCTGGATGAATAGCACAGACCAAAGCCATAAATACCATGTTTATCTTTAGATTTCTCACCTCAATAACCGCGACTTTAAACTGGTTCAAGAAAGCTTTCAGTGACTCATTGGGCCTTTGGGAAAAGCCAGATAAGGACATCACGTCGTTTGGTCGTGCAGTGTGAAGTCTAAACTATTCCAGAAACTTTCTTGCCAACTCATCAAAAGTGGAAACAAACTTCGGTGTGAGTCTTGTAAACCACGTGGAAGTGAACCCTTCCACGAAGATAGGGAAACATCTACAACAGACAAAATTCGTAGCTCTAGCTCTATCCATATGTTATTCGTATTTAAACAAGTGCTATTTAGGGTCTGTTGTCCCATTATACGATGGCATAGTCGGCATGGTGAATCTTTAGGGATATTCTTCTCTCAGGACATTCGCGGTAAATGGGGTTTGGCTTGGCGCAGAATCCTAATCTTCATTTTTCTTACTCCTGCTTTCTTCCATCAATCATTTGACCATATCAATGATGTATTCTTCATTAGCGCGGTTATCTATAGGTCGACTATCAAGGGCTACTCCAAGTGTTTAACTCCGCAAACGATCTTGGTTTGCCATCTGAAGCCTAAGTTCTTCATTCTTCGAGAGAACCACTCCTGCAACATCCCATTAGTGTGCAGTTGGTCTTGCCATAGATGTTTGAGCTCCAGCTCTAGCATTTTGTCCGTTAACACCAATATTCAATCCCAAGTCTCCACCATCAAGTTGTATATCGTCTTCAGATTCTGAAATGAGCACAACATCGCCTTCTAGAGGAGTGTTCACCCCAAAGTTTGGGTTGGCCCCAAGTTGTTTTGGATCAGCACCATCTTGTTTCCTTATGGGGAGAATCCCTCTACTTCCTCCTATAACAACCACCACAACTCTGGCAGTTACTTCCTTCTATCTTTGCTTTCCATCCCTCCAGTTTAGACCTGAAACGGAAGAATTTTCTTGTTCTATTATAGGAGAAGTTTCCCTTCTAGTTCTTGTTGTTGTTGGCAGTTGCAAAGTTAGCAATGCATCCATATTATCAATGAGAGCTTTCTGACTATTAGTAAATTTCTGGTTAAGATCGTCGTTAATCTGATTTGGCTCTTCTTTAGTAACAACTTCCTGCTGAGTAGAAGATCCGAGTAGCGGATTTCCATTGTTTACTTCCGTTTGGTCGGAGTTTTCTTCATCACCACTAACTATTGCTCCTGAAGATCTTCCAGAGGCAGATTTTCCTTTTCTTGGAGCCATTGGAATAGAAAATCCTCAATTTCTCCAAGCAAACTTTCCAAATCTAACTTCTTGACCTTATGCAATCTAAAGTAGAGAGCTTGATCAAAGCCTAGGTTCAGTTTTCTCAATGAAAGCACGAAAATGTTAATGTCAAAAACGGATCAACACCCAAAAATAGATTGTAGGGAAACTGTGAGACCTAGATCTAACAGATAATAGTTGAAATTAAAGGAGAATAACAGTAATAAAGTAGAGAGACAAAAGATATTATAGTGGTTCAGCAATCTATGGTCTACGTCCACTTTATAAATTTGTTGCTTATATATTTAATATAATTCGTTTTAGATTGCAAGAGATTTAAAAGAGAATCAGTCACAAGTACATGGGTTAGACAAATTCTAAGTCATAGAATTACTCAAAGTAGCTGCTTTGGTGACTATGGTGTGGAGATAAAAGACGAAGAAAAAGCAGAGCTTCCATATAGTGATGGCAGAAATCTAATCATATTTTAGTTGCTCTATGGTTTGTATTTATAGGGGAAATAGTCATGCCATACCAAAAGTTCAGTTGGAGTAGAGTCTAGATGTTGGCACAGAGTTGTACAAGAAGACTCGAAGTCATTTGAGTCAAATAAATGAGTTGGTACCATGTCATTTCCTTAAGATGAAATGGCTCCGCCCCTTTTCTATCTCCTTCCTATCTTCGAGTAGGTATGTTTCGTGCCTTTTTTCTAGTAATTTGGTTGACTTTTGTGATGGTTCCTTTATCACTTGGATTGCTTTGCTATTTGAGTTGCCCTCTCTTCAAACTTGATGATAGGTCATCAAAATCTCATGAAAACACTTAAGCACACTCTAGAGAAGTAGAAAATAGGTTGTATAAAGTTGGTGAGTTGTTTCAGGGTGAAAGAATGAGTCGGCACTGGGTGGTTTGAGTCGGTGCTGAGTGATTTTCTTAAGCAATCTAGGGGTAAAACTTTCTAGGATCTCTCTTTCCCTCTTCTAAGCATGCCTGCCAAGTTTCAAGTCGTTTCTTCTCCATCTCGATGTTCTAACTGATTTTGATCTTTGCCTAGTTAAAAGCCAAGTTAACAGGTATGCTGCCTTAAACTACACATATATGATATTCATTAGACACTTAGGCAGGGTACATATCTTTGAAGAAATTAGATATCTCTACAATTTCAAGAAGAGAGCCGACTTCCCATCCCTAGCCATCCTGTAATCATTAAAGGGATGCCAAATCATCGTCGACCTCTATGACAAGCTTAGTAATTTCAAGGATTAGTACTTCTTCTTCCACTGTCCAAATGGCTTTGTCCATAGTTGATTGTCTGGATGTAAGTTCTGTCCTTTTACATCCCATTCAAATAGTGTTCATTTAACCCAATTTAGCGACTTCTCCTTTCTACTCTTCTTATAGATATTCCTCCAAGGATTACAGACGCTTCTTTAGCCCTGACACTCTAACTTTTGATGAATGTCCCAAAGGACGATAGAAAAATAATGAACCTTCTTAATGACCTTCAATTGCACCATTTTCGCCTACTACATAACGATTGAAAGGTCAACAACCCATGCTCCGCACCAAGGGCTTCCCAAGCTTTTGATGAAGCTAAAATTGATCCCCCATCCATCGCATACTAAGATGCTCCACATGTAGCATAACATATGATGTCTTTGGTGGTTGGGAGGAGGATGAAGAGAGAGGGGAAGAAGGAGAACAAGAAGATGGAGATAAGGATAAAGACAATAACAATAAGTATGAGTCTACTCGGGGTTCCTCAACCAAAAATGATTAGAATTTGATAACCTCGACTAACCCTTGAGCCACATCAGATTCTAGTTGGAGAGTTAACTCTACTCTCTACCATTAAAGATATCCATAGCTTGCTTAGAGACTTTTGGAGCATTTCGGTCTTCATCCCAAAATTTCACATTGGAGAATTTAGCATCCAAGGAATTTCCTTCTCCTATCGAACCACGACCACTATGCCTCTCACTTCTATAGGGGAGGTTATTTCGATCACTTGACCCCACGAGCATGATCCGTAGACCCAGTTGGACATACCGACATTTTTCATGGCACTTAGGATCAAAGCACACTCACTTTACACCTATCCTTATTCTATTTCCATGTTCTGACTCAATCCTAGTATAATGAAATGCTCTAGTCTCCTAGAAGATCATGACAAACTATCGGGCAAATACTACAGCCGCAATTCCATGAGCCCCTCTAACTACATAAGCAAATAATCTAAAGAATATGTTATTGAGCGAGTCCAAAAGATGGAAAAGGAAAAGCAAGAAGAATGAGAGGAAAATATCACATAAACCTTGATCAAGGCTCCTACGATCGCTCTGGGACAACAAGGAGATCACACTCTGCACACCATGGATGCTCCCCACTTCCAAAATCCTAAGATCTTCATTCTCTAAGACCCAACAGCCCCCTCCAACTTCTAGAGCTCCTACTGCTCCTGTTTCTGCACCACCTCCACATCAAGCTTTGGTGCCTTCCTAAAAGTCCAAACAAGCTTCGAAGCTCACATAATCTTCTACTCTAAGCTTATCCCTCCGAGGCCTGGTAAAGAGCATTTTTTCAAGGCTCCTCTCATACAACTTACTTCCACCACTTCCACCCTAGCTGTTAGTCCAACCTCTAGTGATATTTTGACGATGTAGTGCTTGCATCCTGATCTATGCTTCACTGGGGTGAAATTCAATTATATAAAAAAATACCTAAGCAAGTAGCTAACCAAGGTGCTTTTATCTCCAACGACTTAACAAAGCAATATTATATCTAGAAAAGGTTAGCCAAAGTAATGTCAGGCACCAACAGAGCCAACCAACTAATTATTCAACAATATGAGTCTAAGAAAAAGGATTATGAAAGTATATGTAAATTTTATTCTAAAGAAATAGAAAATTGAAGGAGGTTATAGTGAAGTAGGACAAGGTGATAGAAGATGATGAAAAGAAGCATTCAGATGAATTAAAAGCTGTTGAGGTCAAGTTTAAAGTGATGGAAGAGCAGGTTGGAATGCTTTTCACAAGAGCAATCATTGGCTAAACAAAACGTTTCACTACAAGCCACCGTCAACACTCAAGCTCTTACCATTTCAAACCTCAAGGTTGAGTTAGAGAAGGAATAAAGGGAAAAGGATGAAGCACTCACGACGAGGAACACATGATCAAGAGTATCTGAACCAACGATGAAAATAAACTCTTATAAGCTTGTATTCTCAAGGTTGAAAAAGAAAAGGAGGAGCATTATAATAAGATAGAGGCCTACTTGATATGCTTATACACTAACGTGATCAAAACTGACAATATCAAGTGGTTGGAAGAAGGGTACCCCCGGCATTAGTTCTCGCATGCAAAGAAATACTTGGACAAGAGAGAGAGAGAGCATGTTAGTGAAGTTGATGATGAGGAACTTAAAGTCGATCTCCTCAATGAAGAAGACTTAAAGGCCTAAGGCAAGGGCCAGGCTGAACAGGCTCTTGAAGCTTCCGCCTCTACCTAGGTGCCTATTAGGGTTCTAACCAAATTCATTTCTAGGGATTCACTAAAATTTCAGTTCTTATCCAACAAAAAACCAAACAGATAACTTCACTCAAATGACGACCAGCTTTAAGGTTGTCATAACTCCTACAACTAGGTCATCTATACCCATGCCTTCCAGTCCTACGTCAATAACAATAATGACAACAATAACAACCACTTCTGTGCTAGCTTTGTCTCCCGTGGCATACAAACTTGAGGATCCTCGCTTCGTGCCACCCGAAACTGCTTTTAAACTTCCCGCTTTATCTCTTGTTCTAGAGGAAGGGCAGATTGTGGCATCTTCTTAGACCCTCCAACATCGACCCTGGAGGTATATCTCTGACATCACCTATATTCATGAAACTTCAAATGCCTGATGAATTTGTCTCTAAACTTTTCTTATCTCTCTGTCAACTTTTAGGTCAGCTGCCCCTAGCTCCTCCATTGGATGTAATCTTCATTACAGGCCGGAAGCTTTAGCCACTTAATCCATCATCGTCTCTGCTCCACTCATTATCCTAACCTTCTCCGTCGAGTTGGATCATGAAGCCGATGCGGAAATGATTGGTGCTTTAAATTAGGAAGGTATGAAGGGCATGAACTCCCAGTAAGCTATGAGGAAGTGCTCATCAGAAATGTTAAGGGCTTGGACCAAAATCATCTATGATGGAGAAAAAGGCTATTAATATCTCCAAACTGAAAAGCATTAGACTTGTACCGAGCCTGGAAAAGGTTCTGCTACCTCTACCAATATCTTTGTTTGCTGATCCCATTTACACTCCAACTTCCACCGCTCTTACCATTGGAACTATAGCTTTCTAGATTAATAAGACTCAAACCGAATTTGATGAAGACTTTGATTGGGCGGGCTTTGAAGATAAGAGCTTGACTCCATCTAATGCCAACAAGAAGAGAAAACCCTTAGCTTCCAAGAAACCGAGGAGGCAGTTGAAAAGGGGCATGAGGTAATTTGATCTTACCACCCCTCAAAGACATGTGACTTTTTCCCCTTTTGCTTTCTTGCATTTGGGATTCTATGTATATAGGCCATTGTTGTATAGGTATGGCTCCTATGAGTTTATACGCAAAAGATGTCGCAGGTAAAAGTTGTTTTCTGCCAAAATCTATTTCATTTACTTTATTGCATCTTTATTTCTTAGCCTATGTACTGGTTTACATGTATAATATGTATTTATTTATAATGGAATTACTTATATGCTATATCTGCATGTGTCTTTGATCTATAGAATGCCTTTACTTATTGTAACTTTGTAAATATAAGCAAGTTTCGACTATTGCCCTATGTCGTTCTGTTATTTAGCTTTGTTTATTCTCAGTTAAACATTTCTTGTTTAGCTAAATGAAACTATATTTCATTAATCAACCCCATTTATTTTTGATCAAACCAATCTCATTCGACTATAAATAAAGTTGTTTTCCATCGATGCTGTTGAGATTATATGGCTTGTTTTCTCACATTCACTCGAGTACTAGTATAACTTAACGATATATCTTCAAAAAAATTGATTATACATCGATTCATATATCTGGGTATCAATGTTTGTGATGCTTATCTATGTTTATCTCTCTATGATTCGCATATATCTGTGCATTGGTCAAAGGTAAGATATGTAACCTTGAGCGGTGGCTGGGCAGTGATCTTTGTGAAGGGCAAATCATTTGATCGACTGCCAGTCCGATTATACTCTAATTATCTAATCATGGACCTAAGGAATTGGTCGATACCTATCTCCAGGTACCTAAACATCCGATTTTCAAAACACATAATGTTTGATTTTGTTACTGCTCTTGCAACATAAAGTCAGACTTTAAGAATATGATTCCATTGACTCAAAAAGCTAACTTTACTTATGAACAAATGGTAATTATTGATTATTAAATTAGATCCCAATGAATATGATGCTTATTTATATAAAGAAAATCAAGTGAAATAGTAGTGCGAATGCTCGCTTTTCCATGCTCTTGGAATTGGGGTCTCATCTACTATTGATGGCTTGAAACTGACATCTCCAAGCTTTTGTACAATCACATAGGGACCTTCTAAATTCGGTCCAAGTGCCTCTGAACCTGGAAAAGCTCATTTAAAAAAAACACCTATTTCAATGGTACAGTTTCTTACCTTGGCATCGAACTTTTTTCTACTCTTCGCTGGTGAGCAGCTACCCTTAGATCACCCTCCTCTTGCATTTCTTCAAGCATGTTGAGGGTTTCAACCAAGAGCTCATTGTTCATCTTGGGATCATAATGTGATCTTATATGAGAAGGGACTTCAGCTTTGATGGAGATCATGGCGTTAGTTTTATAGACCAAAACAAATGGAGTATGACCAATTATGGACTTTTGGATTGTCCAATAAGCCAATAATGCTAATAGTAACTCATCCACCTAGTTGCCCTTAGCTCTTTTCATTATCTTCTTGATGATGGACTTGATGAATTCACCACCTCCATCTATCCATTTTTCTATGGTGCACTACCATCGCAAAGATTTTCTTAATTCGATATCAAGCACAAAATTCTCGAAATTCCATACTTTCGAATTAAGTTCTATTATTAGTGATTATTTTATATAGGACGCCAAATCTACACAACATGTTCTTCACCATAAAGTTGGAATCACTTTCACCGAAGTGATCACCATAAATGGTTCTGCCTCAACCTATTTTGTAAAGTAGTCCATAATCACCATTGCATACTTTGCTCCGCCTCTTACATCGGTAGTACTCTAATGACGTCTATTCCCCAAACCACAAATGGATACATACTAACCATTTACGTAAGTTCATAGGATATGGATCTTAGAACCTTCACAAATCTCAAACATTTATCCCATCTCCTAGAATAGTCAGCTGCATCCTGATTAACAATTGGCCAGAAATATCCATAGCGAAGAATCTTTTTGCTAAGGTTTTCCCCTTGTGTGATCACCATAGTTTCCTTCGTTTACGTCCAGAAGGATCTTCTTAGATTTTTCTTTGATGATACACTTTAGTAAAGTGGTTGAGAATCCTCTCCTATATAGCACTCCTTGCATTATAAACCAACGTACCTTATGCATGAAATTCTATTGTTCATTCCTTCCTTTCAGGAGAGTACCCTTTAGTAAATAATCTTTTATCAGAGTCATCCATGACTCCTTCTCTACCTTGACATCCAAGATGCAATCGACATCCATCTCGTCAGTGGTTGGAATCATAAAAAATTCCACTGGCACAATTCCAAATAGTTGTGCCTCCTCGAATTTCACCAATTTGGCTAATAAATTGGCGCTTGTATTCTCTTATCTTGGGATGTGCATTATCTTGTTGTGCTCTATATTGTCCAATAGTTCTAAAACTTTTAATAAATAAGGAGCGAATCTTCCACTCTTAGCTTAGAATTCCTTTTTAACTTGACAAACCACCAGCTAAGAACCACTAAAGATATGTAGTGTATTGACTCCTAACTCTTTTGCTGTCTTGAGTCCCACAATCAATGCTTCTTACTCAGCTTCATTGTTTCTTATATTCTAGCTTTAAAGAATAATAGATCCTTCTACCCTTCGGTGTTATCAAACTACTCTGACCCGGGAATAATGGTCATTGGATGCTCCTTTAATGACCAACTTCCATTTAAAAAGTTCGACCAACTCTTCTTCCACTTCTTTATCCTAGATAGTGAATTTGATGACAAAATCTATCAACGCCTATCCTTGAATCTTCTTCCTGGGATGGTAATCTATATCATACTAGCTAAACTTAATGTTCCACTTTATCAATCTACTTGAAGTCTCAGGACAATGTAGCACTTTCTTAAGACGTTGATCGGTCAACACATTTATCATATGAGCCTGGATGCATGGCATGAACTTTCTAGATGTAATCAACAAACAATATGCCAATTTCTCTAGCTTTGGATAGCTCTTTTCCGGTCTAGTAAACTGTTTGCTGATGTAGTAAACCAACCTTGAGATTTTGCTCTCCTCACGTTCCGAGACTGAATCAGTGCGTGAGTCGATACTATCTGGTAAACTTACAAATATTCTCCCTTCAAATGTTTGGACAATATCAGTGGTTTCCTGAGATGTTCCAACTGATTAGAAAGCAGCTTCACATTCACTTGTCTATTGGAATTTTCCTCTTTCTTTCTTAAGGGCATCAAAGAATACACTTATTGGTCACCATCGAGATGAACCGACTCAAAGAAGTTACTTTACCATCTAAGCTCTTTATTTCCTTCATTGTCTTTGGGGCGGTGACAAATTTCAATGCTTCGATCTGTTCTGGATTTGCTAAGATGCCCCTTGAATTTTCAATGAAACCAAAAAACTTATCCAATGCAACTTCAAATAAAAAATTTAGTGGATTCAGTGTCATCCTAATTTTCGAATCATATCGAGCATCTTTAAAAAGCCGCTTATATGATCTGCCGTTTGCGATGATTTCACAAGCATATCATTCACTTAGACTTTCATTGTCTATCCGATATATTCTTTGAACATTATGTTGACCAAGCACTAGTAAGTAGCTCCAGCGTTCTTCAGATCGGACGACATAACTCTCTAGTAATACTACTCCAAATCCTTAATAAAACTCGTATTCTCTTGATCTGGAACATGCATCAAAATCTGTTGTACCTGGAGTACGTATCCATGGAAGATAACAGTTCATGTCTAACTGCTCCATCATCAATTGATTTATCTATAGCAATGGGAAGCAAATCTTTCGGACATGCTTTGTTCAAATCAGAATAATCAATGCATGTCGGCTATTTCCTTTCGCCTTCTTGACCAATAATGGATTTGATACCCACTTCGGGTATAGTGTGTCACAGATGAAGCCATTTGCCTTCAGCTTATCCACTTCTTTTTTCAATGCAAAAGTTTTCTCTAGTTCCCTACTATGCCGTTTCCATTTCATAGGAAGGTAACTTACACTCACATTTAGTGTGTGACACACGACTTCAGGCGAAATCCCATACATATCGGAATGTGTCCAAGTAAACATGTTTATTTCCGTGCGAGGAAACCCTACTAACACCTTTCTCATCTTCAAGATGAATTAAGATCTGACTTTGGGAACCTTTGAAGGATCATCACCTTCTATCGTGACATCAATTATCATCTCCATTGGATCCGCTTTCGCCACTTTTGGTTCCTTTAGCGGTTCCATAGATTTTTGGAATTTTTTTTGGACCCAAGCCAAGGCTTGAGAGGTAGTTGCTATGCATAAGAAAATTTGATGTAGAGAAGCTTCATTGCATCCTTTACCTTATCACGTCTCCTTGCTTCTTTGAGCTCGGCAACATAGTACTCTCAACCTATACTTCTCCATCAATAACTTCATCATTATGCACCGGAGCAAGCTCAATTCTAAAGTTAGCAAGGGTTGGTTGGTCTAAGAAAGCATTATAAATTGAAAATCCATCAACCACAACAAAGTTTTGTAACCGCACCACCTTGCGGCGTCTATCTTCTAATTCAAAAGATAGTCTGATGCAACTAATAAGATCTTTAGCCTCTGTAACAACCGAGTGCTGAGAATAATTATAAAAATTAATAATAGTGATTTAGTTAATTAAAATGGGATTTTAAGATTTAATGTGACTGATTTTTAAATTTGATGACAAATCATTTTTAAGATAAATATTTTAAAGTTGTGAATTATTAATAAACGATGAATTTAATTATTTTGAAAAATATTGATATTTTAAATTTGAAATTATATTAATTTGTATTAAAAGTGATTAAAATATTTTATAGTGTTTAGAGTTGATGATAAATAAGATTAAAAGTTTATTTTTAAAAGAAGAATAACTTTTATTTTATTTAAATAAGGGGATTTTGAATTTATTTAATAAATAAGCTTAAAGGTGTAAATATGGAAATAATTATTTAATTAATAGAAATTATGGAAAAATAATTATTGTGAAATTTTATAATATTAGTAAAACATATAAGGAAAGTAAGTATTAATTTTATTTGGTGATTTTAATTAATTTAACATGATTAATAAATTGTTTAGTAAAGGAGAAAAGAAAAGGAGAAGAAATAGAATGGGCTAGTGTTTGTGTAAGTACCAAGCCCAACTACCCATTACTATGTCTAGACATTTCATATGTTGAGAAAATTCATCTTAACTTATGAAACAACTTCACGTTTCCTTACTTCTCTTCATTTCTCTTCTTTTTTCATGAAGACAAAATTTGTAAAAACCCACCTCTTCTTCTACATCAAAAATAAAATCAAATAAATTTCTAAAAACGGTAAAACTCAAAACCAAGCTTCTCAACATGCTACCACACCTCCTAACACAAGCAACTTAGAGTTTTTATCTTCTTGGAATGGAGATTTGCATTTTATAGTAAAGCTAGAAGAGGAGAAAATAAAGGTTAGAGAAGAGATTATGGTCTTCAACTCAAGGTGAGTTGAATTCCACTCATAAATCTATGTATAATGTAATGTATATTGTATTGCCTCTATGGTTGATTTTAGTAAATTGATAGACTTGCTCATTTTTAAATCCAGTACCCTTCACTCCATTCACTGTCTATAAAATCAACATCATTGCCCTATTATTTCTGAATTGTTAGGGAATGTGTTTGAATGGTTGAATTATTGTTTTGGTGTGCATTGATATTGGGTTTAACGGGGAGGAAAGACAATCGAACCAACGAAAATCAATAGGGGCAAATATGGAGCAAAATACGCTAGGTTTGGATACCAGCGTCGACCACTACTTTTGATCAATCGACCGCTCAAGTAGGAACGTCGACCGATGACAATCGACCTGATTCAGTAGTTGTATTTAAAAAGATTATAAAAATATATATTTCGCTTATATAATTTATAAAATTTAATAAAAATATGGTTTACAAAATAGAATATTGATGAATTGTAAGCATGAAATTACTTTTATGAATTTTTTTTATTTAATATTAGTTACTATTTATTTAATTTAAATATTGATTATTTAGTAAAAATTTAAGTTTTTGATATTTAGTACACCTATGAAAATCCTATGAAATTCTAGAAAACATGAAATGGTTTATAATTGTTATTTTATAATTTTCAAAGTATATTTCATGAGATTTTGAATATAATTTAAAGGTTTAAAAATATATTTTATGGATTTGGAATATACGAAATTGATTTAGATGTTATAAAAATTATTTAAAATAGTATTTAATTAAGGAAAATTATGAAATGACAGTTATGAGTAATATTCAGTTTTACAAGCTATTTTTAGGTTTCTAAAGAAAGAAATGAGTTTTTAAAAGTTATTTATGAATGTTAAATTATTATTTAAATTTATATTATGTATTTGTAAAAGTATTCTATGGTGTTATTTATCGATTAGAATACTAGTGTACATATTATTTAATTATTTAATTTGTTATTATTTCTTTTATAATAAGAAGTAATATTTATGCTTTTAATTATAGTATATATATATGTAATTACTTTTATATTGAATATGTGCTTTCATTTATGTGCGACGAGAAATTTGAATAAACGTTTTAGTGATACCTTCTAGTATGAGACTTTTAGTAACATTTTTTCGATTATTCATCGTACTTGTTGCGATTAATTAAAATTAATAATAGTGATTTATTTAATTAAAATTAGGTTTTTAAGATCTAATATGAATGATTTTGGAATTTGATGATAAATCATTTCGTAAGATAAATATTTCAAAGTTATGAATTATTAATCAATGATGAATTTAATTATTTTGAGATATATTGATAATTTAAATTTGAAATTATATTAATTTGTATTAAAAGTGATTAATTTTTTTTATAGTGTTTAGAGTTAATAATAAATAAGATTAAAAGTTTATTTTTAAAAGAAGGATAAATTTTATTTTATATAAATAAGGGGTTTATGAATTTATTTAACAAATAAGCTTAAATGTATAAATATGGAAACAATTATTTAAATAATAGAAATTTTGGAAAAATAATTATTCTAAAATTTTATAATATTAACAAAACACGTAAGTAAAGTAAAGTAGTCGTGTTTAAAAAAATTCAATTTATATAATTGAATAAAAATATGGTTTAGAAAATAGGAGATCGACGAATTGTAAATATGAAATTATTTTTACAAAATCGTTTTATTTAATGTTAATTATTTACTTAATAAATTTTAAATTTTTGATATTTAATAAATCTATAAAATTCTAGAAAAATATGAAATGGTTTTTGATTATTTTATAATTTTCACAGTATATTTCACAAAATTTTGAATATAATTTAAAGATTTAGCAAATATTTTACGGATTTGGAATATAAGAAACTGATTTGGATGTTATAAAAATTATTTATAAATAGTATTTAATTAGGGAAATTTCTAAAATGATTACTATGAGTAATATTTGGTTTTACAAGCTATTTTGGGGTTTTAAAAGAAAGAAATGAGTTTACAAATGTTATTTGTGGATGTTAAATTATTATTTAAATTTATATTCTGTACCTGTAAAATTATTTTATAGTTTTAGTTATCTATTGAATATCAGTATACATACTATTTACTTGTTTAATTTATTAATATTTATTTTATTATAAGAAATAATGTTCATGCTTTCAAATATAATATATATTTATATAATTACTTTAATTATTGAATATGTGCTTTCATATCTATGTGATGAGAAATTTGAAAAAATGGTTTAGTGATACCATATGGTATGGAAATTTCGGGTACACTTTTTCGATTATTCATTGGACTTGTTGGATAAAGATATTGTGTGGTTTAAGTGTAGTTTATGGGCATTGAATAAATGGATTAATAACACACGGTTGAATGGGATGCTTATGTGATACTTATTTGGTTATTCAGTGTGAGTGAATGACACTCATATGATGGGAATAGGGATGATGGTTTATACTTATGTGAGGTAATGCTCGAGGTTAAGTGGACTCATGGTTGATTGAGTTATGGGGGAGTACCTATGGGTGTATATATATATGTATATTCATAGCTATTATTTACTTATATATCATGAAGTGCTCCAGGATATTATTTGAAGTTAGAGGGAACAACTGGGCCAGTGTCCACCCTAGCAGTCTGATCATGGGGTCGAACCCCGGATTCTTTACACCTTTTAGATGCACATCATAGGATTTTAGTGAAGGGTAGTTAGCCCTTAGGGTGGGTAGCTCTAGCCCCTTCTTATCACCTAAGCAAGCAGTCTGTTACAATAGAGGCGTGATCCGAGGTGATGACTAGAAGTCCACGCGACGACGAGTACATTAGGTGGGTATATTCACGATTACCATGGAGGTAACCGAAGACAGTAAAAGTGGATCCAGGTGGGTAGCCCTGGGCTCCTAGAGTAGGTGGTTAGTTGTCAGTCTTCCATATGGTTTTACATGGAGTGGTTGATGAGTACATATATTTATGAACCTCACTAAGTATAGATATGGGTGGAGTAACCCATTTATTATGATATGACTCTACTTGGAACCTTATGTCCGTCGTACAGTAAATTCCCATTACTACTGGATTTGATTTATATTATTTACATTTATATTGTTATCTAGGTTGGTTATGCCACATACATTTATTTAAGAGGGTTATAGTTCACCCATTGGATTTATACAGGTGATGACACTTTTCGACATGGTTTTGCGATGGATGCTATATTGGGAAATTTTGATACTGATTATGCTATCACCATTATTCCAAACATATTATCATTATATGTTATTGACATCTACATAACAGGCATAGTCTAACTCGTGTATTATTTATATAATACTTAGGTCAGTCTGAGACATTTCAGGTTTGGGGACAAAATAACCAGTTTGTGGATGTTAGGCATAGATGGAGGATAGGATATTTCTATTTATATGTCATTCCATGTATGTATATCATTGGTTTGTAAATTTGACTCTTTATATCTATTTATGGTAGTGAGAGTCCGACTTATATTTGTATCCTACTTAGAATATGTATCTTTATTATATATATATATATATTATTGCTGCTTTAACGACTCTGTATTCTCTTTGATTTTACCATGCATTATGTATTGTTCTATCCTAGAGGCATACATGTTTATTGCTCTATACTGAGACCTTTTACATTTATGGTAAGTATAATATGATATGAGATATTTACCGGTGTTAATCCAAGTGAATATTTATGTGTGTACCTTATACCATATCATTCTCCATATTATCTGACAATATTACTCTTGGATAGTATGTATTAGAGGTAGGGGCGTTTACAGCCTCTCTAGTATATCCATGGATACGGGATTGACATGGCCTTAGATCTTTCTTGTCCATTCACATCTTATCGAAGGTTTACTTAGAAAGGATATTCAACGAGATCCCACTATCAGTAAGGACTTGATGCACTATTATTGGCCCTATCAAGGTTGTAATAACCATTGGGTCAAGCGTTGGCATTGCGACCCCATCAGCATATCTGTTTCTTAAAACAATGTCATCATTAATCCTTTTCTACTACTTCACTAGAGCACTCTCTTCTATGGCATAACACATCTCCAAAGGCATGTGCCTCAAGAAACTTCCTTAATGCACCATTTCATACCAGCTTCGTTCCGTAGGATGCGAACCTTCAAAAATAGTATTAATCACAATACCCCCAGCCGACTGTCTCGGTTCTTCTCCACCAGACCCAATCTGATTTCCTTGAGCCGGTTGCCAATGAGGTTGGTTATTAGCTTGCTCACCTTCCTGAGTGATTCAAACATACTACCACCTCTTTTTTCCTAATCAAATCTTCAGCAACATTTCAGAGATGTCTACACTCATTTGTATTATGCCTATGTGTCTCATGGGATTGACAATAATTGGTAAAGTGCCTCTCCATTTAAGTGGGCTCTCTTGGAGGTGGCTTCTTGTATTTCTTCGTACCTTGCACTACAAGTTAGATGTTTTCAATGGAATCCGTCAATTCTATATAGTTTCCATCACGAACGAAACTTAAATGCTTCTTTTCTTCTTTCTTTTTCCCATCAGCATTCTGGTTTGTTCGCTTGTTAATGCTGTTCCATCTATTCACCGCAACATTTCCAGCACTATCATTTCCTTATTACATAACTATGTTGCTTTGAATCACACCTTTCAGCCCTTCCTGACCGTCGATAGTCAATCCTACCTCTATATCTGCCTCTTTTAAGAGTAGATACTAGGATGCTTTACGATGTAACTCTTTCCCAGTAGTTGTCTCCTTTCTCTTAAGTCATCTTCCAAAATCTATTTGGGGGCAAATTCTATTCATAAGTTATCAACATTATCTCCTCTTTGGAGTTTGTAATAACCTGTATTTTTCAATTATTAAAGATTATATGAAATTCAACAATTTTGACCTTAAAGGGAAAAACCGTAATTTTGTCAAACATATGAATTTAGAGATGAAACTTGTACTATTGCGACCATCTAGTTTTTCTAATGTGCACCATATATTTGTTTCTCCAAATTAGAGTTCAGATAAAAGAAATATCATTGGTTTTATAATTCGTAAATTCGAATTTTAAATGGGCTAAGTCCAACTAAAATTGAACGAACACTTCTCTTCGGTTATTAGCAGGTTGTTCATGAATTTTTAAATTCAAAATCATTTCTTCCTATATGTCTCTTCTTCCTTTCATCTCTTAGAAAACCAGAAACCCCAGCCGCTTCCAATCACTAAATTCTCATTAAAATCTCCAATAAGATTAACAATTCAAGTAGCAAATCAAAGAGTGAGTTGAGGCCTACACTTTAGTACTAACTAGATTCGCAGATACACAAACGTGGAGGGAGTTATATTTCTAGACAACTAGCAATTTGGATCTAGGTGAGTGGTTTATGCCTAATTTACTATATAACTAGGTAAATCTTGAATGTTCTTTGATAATTAAGGCCTAGGGTTTGAGTTTGGGTTAATTTTAGATAATTGCCATGTTTGGACAGTAATTAAATTGACATATATCTGAAATGAAATGGAGATTTGATTTTATAATCAAAGAAATAATGATTTGTTGATAATGCTCAAACTAGTGAATAAAGAAAGAATTGTGGAATTAGATATTGATAATATGAGGCCAAGGATCACACTAGAATTAATGGATTGATGTAAAATTTAGTATATGTTAATGAATTATATAAATAAAAGAATTTAATTTGAAATTAAAAGAATTTATATAAGTATTTATTATAAAAATGAATATAACCTAAAGAGAAAAGTTAACTAAATTAAAGTACATATATACATAATAATGATAAAATATGATATAAAATTTTGTAAAATTCTTATAAAATGATTTTGAAGTATGAAAGTAGATTTCATAAAATAAATATGATTTAAACTATATTTAAAATGATTTTACATGGACAAATTTAAAGGAGGTTTAATATATAGACTTTTTGTGACAAAATGTGATTATATTGGAAATATTATTATAGGTGTATATAAAATCATATAAAATGTATATAAAGTATATAATGGTATCTCAAGTGTGAAATGTAATTTATTTTGAATTTATAATTATTTTTAAAGGTATTTTCAAGTATATATGTGGAATTATTTTCTAAAAATTAGCTTTCTGAACAATAATTTCTAGGGAAATTTTGAAATGTTGTTTGCACTAAAAATTGGCACAAACACCCAATAGAGATTTTGTAAAGAAATAAATGAATAATTATAAATGAAAATAGAGGAAATAAGCAATTAAATAACAAAATATAAATAATAATGAGAAGATAACGATTGATAGTTGTTTGGCGTTTACATCCACTTTGGAGAAATAACTTTATTAAATACTTGAATTGCTAAGTACAGAAGGAAGGATCAGAGCAAAACTCTTAATTACAAAAATGCGCAAAGTAATAAGTAGCGTAAAGTCCCTGAAAACGAACAATCAAGTCTATATTTATAGGGAAAGCTAGTGAAATATCTTCCTAAAATTTTGGCAACGAAGTCTCCAAGTCCAGAAGAAGTCATGGTATCGATTGCGGGTCCCACATCCTTCACAAAAACGATCGGTACTAATTGTTTTATGGGCTCGTTCTGGCATGCGATCGATATGCTGTCTCCACTCTTTAATATATTGATGTTCCCAAAGTTTCATCTGTATTTGACTTGTAGATTTTGAGATATTGATCGTTTTCCATTAAGTTGAACTGTAATATTGATACGGTGTGATCCATAATTGGTGAATATGGATCGTACCCAATCTATTTTCAGTATATGGTATATTTTCATACTTATATCATTCTATTGAGTCCAACTTATGCTTTCACTTCGTCACTGCTACATATTATCATCTGTGCCTGATCTTTGGGCTTCGTTATTGTTAATCTGACTTGTCAATCCCAATAACAGTCGATTTTAACTTGTCTAATTAGTTCGAATATAGCCGGGCCAAAAGGATGGATAACACTTGCCCCCTCCCAAAGTACCTCTTGTTTCAACATGATTTGCTTTGAATCGATGCAAGTTAGAGTCGTCGGAAAGAATCCATTCAGCTTTTTGAAAAGTTGCCATCCCTTCGATGAATTGCTTTCCTTGAAGGGTCTAATCCCTTTCTGTTTGACATGACGATTGAATAATATCCAATAGTATAAATTATGAATTGTAATTTGCCATCTAACATCTGTGCCTAGTTTCATTGAGCTAGTAGGCCTCAGTTATCTCATCCGGTTCTTTCTTTGATAACTCCAACTGAGAATTCAATTTTTGTCGATTTCAAAAAATCAAGTTTTCTGGGATGCACATGTGCACGTCCATGTACATGTCCTTATCATTGGTTCTCAGATGCGTTCACGGGTCGTTTCCAACTTGGTGGAATGCAATTCAATCATTTGCATATTTTTAAGGATGGATCGGCACGAATCCATCAGGTAAATGGATCGTACCTGATTCGTTTTTAATATGGATTAGGTCAAATTCATTTAAGATTGGATCATGTCCGATCGTTCTTTCCCCCTCTCTTTTTTTACGATGGATGGGCGTGAATCCATCAGGTAAATGGATCGTACCTGATCCATTTCAATATGGATTAGGTTAAATTCATTTGAGATTGGATCATGTCCAATCATTCTCCCCCTTATTTCTTTTATTAAAGAGAAGGATCGGCATACATCCATCACAGAACGATCACGCCCGATCGTTTCTTGATTTGGCCATTTGATTGAACTGTAGGTTAAGAAGAATGGATCGGCTTAAGGCCATCATAAAACAATCGTACCCAATCATTTATCGATTGGGCTTTCATTGAACTATAAACTTCGAAGGTTCGTATCACATCCTTCAAATATATACTTGGGTACTTAGAACATTTTCTTCACCTCGTTTCATTTTCTGTCATCGTTACCCGAACCAAAAAAGAAAAACCCATCCTCATCTTCTCCTTCACTATTTATCTACCGATCCTTCTGATCCAATCCTATACTTATCTCCTAACCATCTCTATAGGTCGGTCTGACTCCTTGCAACATTAACCATCACCGTCGCCATCTCCTACAGATCTTGCTCCATACTCAAATTCACATCGCCTCCGCTTCTCAACTTTCTGACATAGGTATGTTGAACTTCTTTTTCTTATGATTAATAATGAGATGATGGTTCTCATTCTAGTTAGCATGATCTAGATCACAGCGATTTGATCGGTTGGAGTGGAAGGGGGGAGATGGTGACGATCGGGTCGAGTCGTTTGTATTGGTGTTGAGATTGGATGGAGTGCCTTATTTGAGGTCGAAGGTGGGAGATTGTTTTAAATCGATCATTCTTGGAGTTCTTGGCCGATCATTTCTAATGAGGTGGATGTTGTGAAGTTGTTAGCATAGAGGAATGAACTGGAGTTCGACCGATCGTTATGATGGCTTGATATTTGAAAATATGAAAAGAATTTGGACCGGTCATTTCCTATTAGAGTTTTTGGCCGATCATTTTTTGCATCAATGTTTCAAGTCTTGAATTGGAGTGAAGTATGAAACCGGGGTCGAAGGTTGGAGAACGATTGGTTGAAGAACGATCGGGTGTGAAATGATCGTGCAAAAATGACCGATCATGTGCATTGGGATCGATCGGTCGTAACATTATTTTGGATCGGCTTTTGGTTTAACTTGGATAAACATACTTAAAACCCTTTAATTTTAATTTTAATTTTAATTAGAACTTTGTGATGAGCTTCGACCTCGAATGCCTGAATGGTCGCACATGACTTGCATATGAAATGGACTGCATATTAGACATATATGACCATCGAACCTTGGAACGAACTTGACTAATTTCCTGCATATTTATGTTTGTTAACAATGCCTTGGAATTTTTTTGAAGCTCATCCACTTCTAAATGCATAATTCAAACTTTGACAAGCCAGCAACTGATCCTGATGATTAGACTGAACCCTTTGCCATTGACTTTGAGAATCGATTGAGATGGTTAGGAATGATGGTCACTCTAATCGAACTCTGGAGTATCGTCATAATCAGTCTTTAATTTTGAACTGTTTTTATTGCATTGCACGATATTGCATCACTCTGCACTAGCACACACTTTGCAGGGTGGAAACAGGTTATTTTTTCTAATAATGATTATCTACTAAGTTTAGCAGTCATGGGTTTCAGAGGTTAGGGGCATTTAGCTGCCATGTCTTTTGAACAGATTTCACAGGATAATAGTACGAGTGATGAATCGATCTCCGCAACTGCTTCCGATGAATTCTCCCCCCGAACATCAAGCTTAACAACCAGAAAGTTCATGTCTATCACTTGACCTTTTTTCTTTCATTCCCATCCTTCCAGCAGAAGTGATAGGCCCTACTCCTAACACTCTAGAAGACACTATATTTTTGGATGATCTAGAGGATTCCATGGCTTCAAAAATTAATGAATTCTCTCTTCGCAGAATTGTTGCCAGACACGGGATTCAGTTTGATGATGTGCGAGTTCCGACTCAAGATGATAGAGTTCATATGCCCCCTGAAGGGTTCACTCTATGCAATAAGTTCATGTGTTGTGCAGATGCATCCCAGCCTTCAATTCATTTATCTAAGAAATGCTAAATCATATGAGGTTAGCACCAGCACAACTGCATCTAAACAGCTATGGCTTGCTTAACTGTACCTACATAGCATTCGCAGAGTTTTTGTTTCGTCCTCCAACTCCCGAAAACATTCGATTTCTTTTCACTTTCAAGCGATGTAAGGGAAGTCTTTCGTTCACATTTCTCGAGTTAGCAAAGAAGTGCCAGATCCTAACTGGTACTTGGAATAAGCTGAGCACTTTCAAAAGCAAGTGGTTCTTTATCCACCGCCCATCCGGCTTTTCCAGACAGTGGTTAGAAGGACGTAAGTATTACTCCCTGCCTAATTTCTTGAGTGCTTGTATCCAGTTTGTATCCTAAATTAAGCAATTTTTCGGGTTTGTACAGGCTCTTATCCACGACTAGATGGAAAACAATATACAAACACAGTTTTGGTGCTAAAAAGGGTTCCATCAGAAGATGGAGACATTGAGAATCTCCTTACCGATGAACGTCTCATTACTTACTACCTGATGGAAGAGGATCGTAGCATAGGGCTACCGATCGCTACTGGAGTTACATTGGCTGAGTAGCAGGATGCGGATGATGATGAAGGTCATCAAGCTAATCCTGTCATGCCTCTAGTTGAGGGGGCTCAAGAAATTACCGATAAAGATATACGGGGAGATAAGGGTGGCGAACTTGGTGGCGATGACGTGGCTTCTAATTTCAGGGCTGCAATTGGATTTTCACAAACCTCACAGCCCCCCGTCGTCGAAAAAAGGAAGAAGCTTGTTTGAAGGTTCCCCAAGAACCGCCTCTTCAAATAGCCCAAGCTATCCATCAACCCTTAGGTTATTCGAGATCAATCCGCTTCTCAAACTTCAGAACACTTGGATGAAACATTTGAGGCATTCTCTGATCTTCCGATACCGGATGACGTTGATGTCTTTCATTTTACTAACATGAGCATCGATGGATCAGAATCTCCTTCCAGAGCTAGGAATGGAATCCCTCTTACCACTAGTGGAGAGATTACTCCTACCAGTAAAGCTTCAATAACCGGTCCGTTGGGGGGACACAAGGATATGCACATTCACATGCACTTCATAATATTGCATTGCACTTATTCAAGTCCTTTAATACTTAGAGCTGATTCATTCTTTGTCTCTCTTTGCAGAAACAATGAGGATGAAGCACATGTTTCAGTCTCTATAGGAAATATCACGCTAGAATTCTGGTTCTCGTTTGGGCTCGTATCGCAAAAGTAGTGGTCATGAATATGACCCTAGCTATTGCTCCAGCCGGGATCGGGATTACTGCAATAGAAGCGACAGAGGCATGTCTTTCCATGATATACATCAGTCTAAATCTAGATCTCCTCCACCTAAAGATTCTGAAAGGCAATAAGATCGTCGCGACGATGTTCCTTCTATTGACACCTCTCGTGGTCCCCCTTCTACCTCAGTTTCTTCATAGTTCGTTGTTCCATCTCATCCTTAGTGACCCAACAATAGACAACATCATGATGTACACCAACAAAGGTCGGGCAAAGGAAATGTTGACATCGAAGTTGTCACTGAAGCTCAACAAGTTGATGCCGCCACTCACATGGCCCAACTTAAGTCGGATTTTCCAAATGTATGTCTTGATGGATTTTTCTTTATACCCAATCTTAAGAAAGTTCCTGAAAAAGTCCAACAAATGACTATGGATTGTGTGAATGATATCTACCAGTAGTTGTAACACCCCATATTTTTAGTAATATTATTTAGGATATTTAATTAGCTAAATTAAATAAGATAATGTGATGATTAGGGGATTGAGATTTGTGATTAATTAGGGGTAGATGTGCCATGATAACAAATGAACAAAAATTAAAATGGTTAAGTATAACAGGTAAGGGTAAAATAAGAAAATGAGCATTCTAATACCCTAAAACCTTAGCCGTGTATCCTCACATTCAAATCATTTGCAAAAATTAAACAAAGAGGCTGGCCACCATTAGAAGCAACTAGATGAAGATAAAAGAATCAAGGGGAAGCTTAATCAACTTAAATCCATTCAAATATCAAACTCCATAATGTCAAAAGCTAAGGTGAATAATGACTACATCTCATTTTCTAATTGTTTTCAGTTTTAAGGATAACCCGAAGTATTTTGCATGATTATGCCATATTTTTGAATGATTAAATGTTTATATATGCTTGTTGATGATTTATGCATGTTCGTATATATTTTATGATATGTATTGATATGAAAACCCTATTAAATGACATGCAAATTCCTACCCATTTTAGATATAGATTGAAAATGATATTTTACAAATGGGCTTCAATTTTCATAATTTTCTGAATTAATGTAGATTTTATATTAATTTTCTAGTGAAGAAAATGATTTATTGGGTTTAAAATAATTTACGGTTAAATTATATATAATTTGGGTCTAAAATTTATATATGTTAGAAAACATATTAAAAATGATTTTTTGGAATTTTTGTAGAATTTTCCTAAGTGATTTGATGAATATATAAAATTATTTAAGGTATGGGACTTAAATGTTTTATATATTTATAAAATGAGAAGGGGTATTTTATAAATAAATTAAATTGTTTATTTTTGAAATATTGGCAGCACTTTTAGAAAAAAAAATTAGCAACCAATAATATTTTGACAAACACGGCAGGTTAGTTGAAAAGAAATTATTTTTAAAGTAAAAATCAGTTTTTACATGCTTTTAGCATGTTTCTCCACTTTTGGCACCAGGGATTCCGACCAAGTACTTCCGCCTTCATTGCTATCGAAACCAATGCGCCTGGTATCAAGTAATTGGTATGTAGCGAATTCGACTAAGGCGAAAGGCACTGGGTCGAAACTATGGGTTCCGAAGGGGTCGAAGCCTGTCTTTTCTTTTAAATTAGAACGCGCCTGCTTTGCTTTCGAAGGGCATGCTTTCGACTTGGTTGGCTTTTGGCCGAGTCAAATGTTATAAAGGAAAGGTTTTAAATGGGTTGCGCCTTTTGTTTTAAGTAAATGCTTTCGGATGTGGTCGAAACCCTTAGTTGCCGCTTTTATACCTCTCGACACCAATGGCTTCGCAAGGTATACTTTGCTTTTAAAACATAGCCGCTTCTCCAATGCTATCAGAAGGTTGGTTTTGACACCATCACTTTTTTTCTTAGGAAATGCTTTCGAACGAGTGCTTTCGACTTAAATGTTTTATGACCCTTTTGCTGTTGAAGGTAGAACCCAAATGGTTTCAAAAGAGATGATTTTTAATGGTTTCGAAAGGATGTTCCACATGTTTTAAATTGAACCCAAATGCTTTCGAAAGGTTTTAAGTTTATAAAGGTGCTTATGCTTTTGAAAGGTTTTAAATGAAGGTTTCGAAGGGGTGGTTCCCCAATGGTTTTAAAAGGTTTGAAAGGAAAGGTTTTCCAATGTTTTCGAAAGGCAGAGTTTAAATGTTTAAAGATAGGATGTCTAAGGTTTTAATGCTTTCGAAGGAATGGTGTTCCAATGTTTTCGAAAGGAGGATTGAATGGTTTCGAAAGGAATGTTTTGGCCTTTCAGCCTAGGTGAAAGAAAGGGGTTTGCTTGGTTTCGAAAGGGGTACTTTCAATGGATTCCGAAGGGGGTACTTTCAAAGGTTTAAATGTTTTCATCACCAAAGACTTGAGTAAAGTATATATAACATGGCAAGTTGATTTTTAGTAAAGCCTATAGTATATATTTTCCTTCTTTAAGTTTGATTTAAAGGTTTTAAATCAATTTGAGATGAAAAGGTTTTCAAGGAAAATTTTGGAAGATTACCCTAAGTAAAATGACTCAGATATTAGAATACCAGATGGGACTGGTATAGGATCGTGCCCTATACATTAGCTATTAGCCCCAGCTAATTTAGTCCAAAATTCTAGTGTGTAGGGATTTGTCACAGTTAAGACTAAAATTATGATTACACACAGAAGGGAATATATGTTTGTATACAGATAGGTTATTGCTGAGCCTGCAAAACCATTAGGATCAAGTGACCCTGGGAGATGTTAAGTTAGGGACAGACCATCCAAAAGAGGAGTATTTAACAGATAGTTATGGACAGACTGTCCAGAAGAGGAGTGTCTAACAGGTGTTAGATTATTTTGATTATATTGTGTGGTAGGCCCGAGTCAGCCAAAGGTTAGTAGTTAGCCAAACAAAACTATAGTGTTCCGACAGGTAGTTCATTTGTTACCTGATATGTATGTTTACATAATAATGCATTACAGTTTTAACCGGTTTTGGTTGCAGGATAAAGGTTTGCAAAAGGTATGTTTTAAAAGGATATTAGTGTGGGGAAACCCGTTCCGCTAAGCGGCATGGTCTCCCTTAATATCAAATAACCGAGATGTATAGTATTATTCACACCAGGCTTTATGTCTGACTCGAAGTTTATGTTTTCCCCTTAAACTCTCGAGTGCTCAAAATTGATTTGAGTAGGCTGAGGGTTGAGGTTTTACAGGTTTTAGTAGGTTAATGAATAAAGCTTCTAGAGATGAGCAGGTGGATGACAGAAAGCTATTTAGGAATTGCTGTTTTATTTTGTTTGATTACGATGTGTTGTATTTAAGATAGTTATGTCTATATAGTATTCTGGTCATCCAAGGGGGCATCTTCATATGTCGCTGTTGGCGTATTTTGTAATGATTAATATTTTATCTTAACTTGGGAAACGTTTATGGGATTATATAATTTGAGTATGAAATGTTGTTTTAAAATGCAATTAGAAAAATGTTTTAATCTGTGATGTTTTTATTTCATATTCAAGTGCTTCTGATATTATGGATACCATTAACATTACCGTATTTTGGTCACCAGAAGTTAATACTATAGATGACTGCAGCATTCGTAGCGCTTTGCTTCGGGCCTCCAGATAGGGGATTTTACAACTTGGTATCAGAGCATAAGTTTATGAAAAACTTTAACTAAAATGATTTTTTGAAAACATAATCCTAAGGAATTAGAGTAAGATCGGGGGTATGGGATAATGCTATAGTAACATACTTGTATTTGATATATACAAGTATACGTTATATCTTTAGTTTCCTATCTTTCTTAGGCTCTTTTTCTGTATCTCACGAGGCTTGAATACAGATATGGACGTTAGAAGTGGAAGAGTGAATCTTGGAGGAAGCACCATGAAAAATAGAATTGTCAGACCGAATACTAGAAGGAATCAAGGTCAGGTACAAGCGGGGAATGTTGGTGCTGGAGTCCCATAAGTGGATATGGGAGCTATTTATCAGTTTTTCGTAAATATGATGCAGGCAGGTGTTTCTGGTGGAATGGCTGGAGGAAATGCTGGAGTAGGAGTTCAGGAAGCTCCAGTGGTCAACAATTATGCTATCTTGAGCAGAGATTATGCTAGGCTTGGAGGAAAGTCATTTATTGGAACTGAAGATGCTATAGAGGTGGAGAGCTGGTTGCTGCATTGTGAGAGGATTTTTACAGACATAGGGCTCAATGATGAGTAGAATAGAAGGCTTGCTTCGAGATAGCTTCAGGGAGTAGCTTTATTCTGGTGGAATAGTGTAACGGGTGGAGTTAATGAAGAGGAGATGACGTGGGCTGAGTTTAGGAGGAGGTTCCAGGAGAGGTTTATGTCTGTGGTGGCGCAGTCTGCTTTGCTCAGAAAGTAGCTTAGTTGGAGCGGGGGATATGTCTTTTTTGGAGTATGCTAGAAGATTTGAGGAGTTGTCAAGGTATGGGTATGCTACTGTGGATACCGTGTTGAAGAGGAATGAGAAGTTTATAAGGGGGTTGAAGCCTGAGTTGGCCAGGGCTATATTACCTCATATTAGGGATCCTTGTGATGTCGTAGTTGAGATGGCTTTAAGGCATGAGGAGATGCTTGCTTCTCTGGAGAACAGTAAGGCGAAGGAGATCCAGATTGGGCAAGGTCAGAAGAGGAAATTCATCCATAAGAAGGGTGCTAAGAAAAGTGGAGCAGCAAAGAAGGGAAAGTCTGAGGTTGTTTGCTTCAAGTGCGACAAGAAGGGGCATTTTGTGAATGAGTACAGAACTGGAAAGGCGAAGGAAGTGATCGGGAAGAAGAACATTAGATGCTTTAATTGCGATCAGATTAGTCATTATAAGAATCAATGCAATGAGCCAACTAGGGATGAAAGGGGCAAAGTATTTGCATTGGAGCCTGCTACATCAGGACCAACAACACAGGAGAAAAGAAAGGCGGTGTTGGGAGGTACGCTTCAGATCCATGGTATGTCTGTTAGCATTTTGTTTGATACCGGTGCATCTCATTCTTTTATATCTCATGCTTGCTAGATAAGCTTAACCTAGAACCCACATACTTAGTTACTTCCTTAAGGGCTGCAAATTCGATAAGAGGGTATGCGACACTTGGGATGAAGTGTGACACTTAAGGTTTGATTTGTTAGGTCATACCTTTATTTCCAGTTTGCATGTATTTGACTTTGTAGGGTTCGGAATTTTTTTGGGTATGGACTGGTTAAGTAAGTATGATGCTAGGATATTTTGCCATGATAGAAAAATATTGCTTAGGCACCTTGACTGTAGTGATCGGGTAGTTTATACCGTAGAAAACCCTAGCTGTGAGGTGAATGCTTTGTTGGATGTTGTGGATTTAGAAGATGAGTTGAACAAAGATTTCGTGGTTAGAGAATTCACAGATGTTTTTGAGCCCGTAGTTGGATTGCCACCGAAATAAGCCATTGAGTTTTGGATAGATTTGGTGCCTGGAGCAGAACCGGTGAGTAGGCCGCCAAGCAGGATGACACCTACAGAGATGAATGAGCTAAAGGTGCAGTTGGTAGATTTGGAAAGTAAGAATTTTATCGGACCTAGTAGTTCACCTTGAGGAGATACCGTAGTGTTTGCTAAGAAGCCTGATGGATCGTTGAGTTTATGTATCGATTATCGTAAGTTAAATGAGAAGACGATAAAGAATCGATATCCATTGCCTAGAATTGATGATTTGCTCGATCAATTGAGTGGAGCCAAGGTATTTTCTCAGTTATATTTGGAAACAGGTTTTCATTAGCTTAGAGTAGTAGAGGATAGCATTCCTTTGACGGTGTTTAGAACTAGATATGGATCGTACGAATGATTAGTTATGCCGTTCGGACTAACTAATGCGCCGACATTCTTTGTGGATTTGATGATCCGAATTTTCCAAGAGCACTTGGATAGGTTTGTATTGGTTTTCATAGATGATATTTTTATATCCTCTAGAGACGAGATGGAGCATGAAGTTTATTTTAGAATTGTGCTTGAGACATTGAGGTAGAATCGGCTGAAGGCGAAGTTTTTGAAGTGTTATTTCTGGAAGAAGGAAGTAAAGTTTCTTGGTCATGTAGTCTCAGAGAAAGGGTTGTCTGAAGATCCGACTAAGATTGAAGTGGTTAATAATTGGAAGAGACCCGAGACAGTGACTGAGATAAAGAGTTTTCTTAGATTGGATGGATATTATCGAAGGTTTATAAAGGATTTTTCGTGGATAGCAGCACCGATGACTAAGCTAACGCGAAAGGACGTGAAGTTTGTTTGGATCGATAAGTGTAAGGAAGCATTCCAGAGCTTGAAACACTTATTGATCCATGCACTTGTATTAGTTGTTCCGGAGGGAAATCAGGATTTGGTAGCATATACGGATGCGTATGAACTGGATTAGGAGTTGTATTGATGCAGAGAGGTAAAGTGATTGCCTATGCTTCTCGACAGCTTAGACCGCATGAGATTAGATATACAATACATGATTTGGAGTTGGCTGCATCGATTTTTGCTTTGAAGGTGTGGAGACATTATCTTTTGGGAGAAAGATTTGAGCTTTATACGGATCATAAGTTGCTAAAGTATTTATCCTCTAAGAAGGAGTTGAACATGAGACAGCAAAGATTGTTGGAGTTTATTGCTGCTTATGATTTTGGAATTGAGTATACACTAGGGAAAGGTAATAAGGTATCGGATGCACTTAGCAGAAAACATCAAAATACAGTGTTAGCAATGATAGCAGAGTGGAAAGATTTGGAAGCGTTGTCGACTTTTAGAGTTCAGTGGAGATCTGAGGCCGGATCTAGTGAATGAAATGCTATGTTATCATGTTTAGAAGTTCGACCAGTAATGATTGAAATGATTGCTTCTAAACAAGAGGTGGTTCCAGTGTTGGCTGAACGGATCAAGAAGTTGAAGGACAGAACGGAGAGCGATGACTTGAAGGATTTTACTCTTGACCAGAATGGGTGGTTGAGAAAGGAAGGTAGGTTATATGTTCTGAATGTGGGAGACATAAGGAAGGAAGTTTTGGAGGAATGCCATCGTTCGAAGTTCACTATTCATTAGGGAAGAATTAAGATGTATCAGAACATGAAGCAGAGTGTCTTCCGGGAAGGTATGAAGAGGGATGTTGGCTTATGGGTAAAGCAGTGTTTGAACTGTCAATAGGTAAAAGCCGAACATCAAAAGCCAAGTGGGTTGCTACAGCCATTAGATATTCCTGTATGGAAGTAGGATTCTATTTCTATGGATTTCATAGACGGGTTGCCAAGATCTAGTAGAGGAAATGAAAGTATATAGGTTATAGTGGATAGACTGTCCAAGAGTGCCCATTTCATTCCAGTTAAGTTAACTAGGACGACACGTGTTTTGGCTAAGTTATTTATGAAGAATGTGGTTAGACTGCATGGAATTCCTAGTAGTATAGTAAGTGATAGAGATTCCTTGTTCACTAGTGAATTCTGGAAGAGCCTATAGGGGATTTTAGGAACCAAGCTCAAGATGAGTACCGCTTACCATCCATAGATCGACGGGCAAACAGAAAGAGTTAACAAAGTCTTGAAGGATTTGTTACGAGCTTGTGTGTTAGATTTTGGAGGATCATGCGAAGATCATCTGCACTTAGTCGAGTTTTCGTATAACAACAATTATCAGACTAGTATAGGGATAGCACCGTTTGAAGCTTTGTATGGAAGGCCATGCAAATCTCCCATTTGTTGGTTAGAGACAGGGGATAGGTTGGTTCTTGGTCCAGATTTAGTTAGAGAAGCTACAGAGAAGATTGAGTTGATTCGAGCTGGGATGAAGGAATCTCAGTCTAGGCAGAAAAGTTATGCAGATAGAAGACGGAAAGACTTAGAGTTCTCTGTTGGGAATCATGTGTTTATTAAGGTGTCACCGGTGAAGGGTGTAATTAGATTTGGGAAATCAGGGAAGTTGGCACCGAGATTCGTAGGACCATTTCCTATTATAGAGAGTATCGGGAAACTCGCTTATAGAGTAGAGTTACCGAGCAGTTTGGCAGGAGTCCACGATGTTTTTCATGTTTCTCATCTAAGGAAGTGTGTTACAGACCCGGAGACTACTATAGCATCGACTGTGTTAGAGGATATAGTAGTAGAGCCGGACTTGACTATAGTTAGAAAGCTGATTCGTATAGTTGCGAGAGATGAGAAAAGGCTAAGGAACAAGATAGTCAAATTAGTGAAAGTCCAGTGGAGCGACGATGAGAGAGACTGTACTTGGGAGACTAAGAGCAGGATTAGAGATGCTTACCCTGACTTGTTTGATGGTATGTTTTACCTTTTTGATTGATGTGTTGTGTGTCTTATTGTAATTTCGAGGACGAAATTCTTTAAGGAGGGGAGATTGTAACACCACATATTTTTAGTAACATTATTTAGGATATTTAATTAGCTAAATTAAATAAAATAATGTGATGATTAGGGGATTGAGATTTGTGATTAATAAGGGGTAGTCGTGCCATGATAACAAATGAATTAAAAATAAAATGGTTAAGTATAAAAGGTGAGAGCGAAATAGGAAAATGAGCATTCTAATACCCTAGACCCTTAGCCGTGTATCCTCACATTCAAATCATTTGCAAAAACAAAATAAAGAGGCTGACCACCATTAGAAGAAACTAGAGGAAGATAAAAGAACCAAAGGGAAGCTTAATCAACTAAAATCCATTCAAATCTCAAACTCCATAACCTCAAAAGCCGAGGTGAATAATGACTACATCTCATTTTCTAATTGTTTTCCATTTTAAGGATAACCCGGAGTATTTTGCATGATTATACCATGATTTTGAATGATTAAATGTTTATATATACTTGTTGATGGTTTATGCTTGTTCATATAGATTTTATGATATGTATTGATATGAAAACCCTATTAAATGATGTAACAACCCAAAATTTAAGGATAAATTAACAAATAATTATAAGTGGAAAAAAGAAAAATAGTATTTATAATTAGAATTCGTTTGAAATTAATATTGAAATTAATTGGCAGTAGATTTATTGAAATGTTTCAATAAATAAAAGGAAAGAGGAATTAAATTGTAATGATTGAGTTTAATATAAGAACTTGCATTTGTGTCAACATGGAATTGACATTTTAAATAAAAATAAATGCATGTTTTGAGATAAATATGATAAACTTCTCATTTTTGAATATATGTATGATTTTATAAACAGGTAGTTTGTTTTGTTACAAAAGAAAAAAAAAGATATAACAATATATTTACAAAGAAGGCATCTACTTTTATAAATTTGAAAAATGAAGATGACGATGTTCAAATGAGATGGGTTATTGTAAATGAGAGAAAATGTAACCATATATTTACAAAAAGAAGGCATTTAATAAAATAAATGTTATATTTTGAAAAGAAAAGGCAAGAGTGTATTATGGAAGGACTACATTTCTTACAGAAAATATGAGGTATGTTATTTCTTTGTTAGTAAAGAATAAGGGTCAGGTTGATTTTTGAACATAAAAACATTAATACCAATCAATTAATGTAATTGATTGCTCAATTTAAAGGTAAAGAATAAGGTTACTAATTAATACACAACATATATATACGTTTGTGGACATATGTTATTTATCTAATTACAACAGATGTGAATATGGAAAAAAATGTAGACATAACAATTCGCATGTTATTCATCCAATTAATTCAGACATGAATATGTAAAATACTGGCATAAGAATTTCTAGTTATTTATTAATTTATTTTAGACATAAACATGGAGAAATATCGACATGTTAATTTACTTATTACAGATGTAAATGTGAAAAAATATTGATACGTTGTTAATTTATTTATTTCAAACGTAAACATGTAAATTAAATGGGATGTTGAAAACTGAAATGAAACATGAGAATAAAGAGAGACGAATGGAAATTTAATCTGAAATAAAATGTCACAAATTGGAAATTAACTGAGGAGAAGAAAACGTTATTTATAGTTTGTATATTATTGAGGGTGTAATTAATTAAATTAAATATAAGATAAGGTGCTAACAAGGTGCATTGTAAGATTTGACACAGCAACGAGTCAACAACAATTTCTAGAGATTCTAATCTATGGTTGAAAGCACACCTAAAACGCTATAAATAGGACCTAAACTAACATAAGTTTTCACTCTAAAATCAAAACCTAGCCTCCATTTCTCTCTCTACATTCTTCATTTATAAAATAAAATTATATTATATATACATTCAAATAAGAGATGGAGATTGTACAAATTAGATGGGATTTCTAGAGAATTTTGGCTGCTATAAAAGGGATTCTAGCTTTTGTTTCAGGTGAGTGATTTGTAATTATTTTAGATTCTTGAGTAATTTAAAATAATAGGGTTTCCAATAGTTGTAGTTTTTCTACAATTTTGGGATAACCTTTTTTTATTTTCAGTTTTAGACTTGTTTTTCAGTCTATTTTCTTTTAGCTATTCTTTTTTAGTTATTTGCAATTATTTACTGTTAATTATAGATTTTCCAATTATTTACAGTTATTTACAGTATTTATAGTTATTTACTGTTATATACGTTTTATTTATATATATTCTACGTTTGGGATTTCCTCTGTAATTGTAAGTTTCTTTTTAATTTCCTTTTTACGTGAATGGAATAAATATAATAGAATAACTTGCGAATATGGACTAAATGATAAGAACACTGATTTACAGAAAATAAGATGTAAAATAAGAAGACTGTAATAAATTGGACTTGGACTGAAATAGGCAAATTTAAGATATTTTCCAGATTAATATAACGTATAATTATGGTTAAAAAGAGTAAATAGAGGAAGTAGCTTATTTTTATGCTTAGACCTTTGATTAAGTCAATAAACACAATTATAACATAGGTTATAATTAGAGACTATATAGAAAAGCATATTCTTAAGACTTAGAATAAATTAATGAGCAACAGATAGCGCGAGTCTAACGGTGGTCGAGCGTGCGACCTCGGTGCGGGGATATAATTCGCTATTGAGTTCCAAAGCATGGTAAATAAGAGGTCCATAGGGGGAGCAACAGATAGCGCGAGCCTAACGGTGGTCGAGCGTGCGACCTTGGTGCAGGGATTCGCTATTGAGTTCCAAAGCGTGGTAAATAAGAGGTCCATAGGGGTTGCAACAGATAGCACGAGCCTAACAGTGGTCGAGCGTGCGACATCAGTGCGGGGATATAATTCGCTATTGAGTTCCAAAGCGTGGTAAATAAGAGGTCCATAAGGGGGGCAACAGATAGCGGGAACCTAACGGTGGTTGAGCAAGCAACCTCGGTGCGGCGATATAATTCGCTATCGAGTTCCAAAGTGCTTAGTAGGTGTCTTCCATAGGCACCGGTGTCTTTTGCTGTGGGACCCACATGATGGGACTAGCCCGTAGGAGGCACAACAGAGTAGAAGGCCGATCAAAGGGTAGAATTAGTACTTCAGCCTAATTAAAGTAGGATTGGGAATTCAGCCTAATCAAAGCAGTTATCTAAGACAAGTGCAAACAATCAAGATAATCTAATCGAACTATCTAAGCAAAGAAAACAGTTAATGCCGTATTTTATTCCAACTTTATCTTTTATTTTATTTCCTTTATTTCCTTCTTACACTAGAACTGTTGCAAAGTCTATTATCTTTACCTTGCTTAAGAATACTATTAATTACTTCCACTCGCTATACTTTTAGTCTGACCCACTCCTCTATTTCCTCTTTCCCCCCATAGGCCAGCAGAGGCAGAGATAGTTGCTTTCAGATTCTTTTGGAGGTTTAGCTGCAGAGATCTTTCCTCATGTATTCAACTTCTTCTTTTTCAGTTTCTATTTCATTTAATATACTGGTACTTTTCTTTGAGAGGGATGTTTGTTTATGTACTTTGATATTATGACTGAGATTATGGTTTTTCATAAGACATGCATTTAGTATTTTGGGACACCATGTATTTGGTATCATGACTCTACTTTATGAAGTTGGTTTTAACTAATAAGTTATTGTTTTTAAATGTTTCCGCTGTTTTATTTATTTTATCTTGTGAATCTTAGTCTCTGTAAGTTTTTAGCTATACCTACAACGCACCATATCTTTTAGTGTGCCTTTTTGGGTATACTAGGGGGTGTGGGGGTGTTACATTTGGTATCAGAGCCTAAGGTTATAGGATTCCTAAAAAAAATTGTTTTAAAAGTAAAGTATTTTTCAAAATAACTTGTTTTAAATGAATTTTTCAGAAAAGAAGCTCTTTAATTCAGAAATAGTTTTCAAGTATAAAAGAGTTTTTTTTATAAAAATCCCCTCAAAGTCCAGTTCAACCTTCTTTCAATTCTTTCAAGCCTAAGTTTCCTTTTCTTTGCATAGTATGACTAACTGGTTCCGTAGAGCTACGGTACCAGAGGTGCAAGGGCAAGCACCCAATACAACACCGGTAGGTGTAAATCCCTTTAATCCACCTACACCAGCCGATTTTTCTAAGTTATGCAAGGACTTCTCTAGTATAGGGGGCATGACATTTTCTGGCATGGAGGATTTCGAGGAGACACGAGCTAGGTTGGAAGATATGGAGCAAAAGTTTAGGCTGTTAGACTTGGAAGACCAACAGAGAGTTCAGCCTGCATCTTGGCAACCGAAGGGAGAGCTTAAAGAGGTTCCTAAGTCAAAAAGCTCCAAAAATCTATGGTGGAAGAACAAGAAGGATAAGGACAAGTGGAAAGAAGGAGGACCTCGGAAGAGGATCAAGAAAAACGAGAAATGTCATAGCTGTGGACTGATTAGTCATTACGTAAGAGACTAGAAGAAGGAGTTACGAATGAAAAGAAGGTGTTACATTTGTGGATAGCCCAGTCACATTAATAGATTTTGTCCTCATAAGAGGGGGCAAGGAGCGGGCGCACCTACAACATAGATTCAGGCATTGGATGCAGCACGTTCCAGCAGCAGACCCGATAGAGGTAGGAAAGTCACCATGGATGGTTTGATTTCTATTTTTGATTTTCCCATTTGGACTCTTTTTGATTCTGGAGCCTCATATTATTTCCTAGTTCCTTGTTTGATTTTTTGCACTTAGATATCTCTTTAGTAGTAGACCCCATAGTTGTTTCAAACCCCATAGGTTTGAATTTTTTTATAGGCATAGAGTTTGACTGTGACGTCTATGTATTGGGATTTTTGGGGTATGGGATGATTTTGGGAATGGATTGGGTATCCACTTATGGAACGATATTAGACTACGAGAGGAGAGTCGTTAGACAAGAGACATGCAGCAGTAGGACTCTCGAGGTTTCTTGCGACCCACAGGTGTCAGTCATGTTAAGCTTCTTTTATCCCCTTGATTCTTCATCAGGAGAGTTAGATTCGGTTTTAGTCGTTAGAAATATCCCAAACATTTTTGAGGAGGTTAGGGGACTACACCCTAAGAGAGGAATCGACTTCAGAATCTATTTGAATGACAATGCTAAGCCAGTAGCATTGCCTGTGAGACACATGACACCTAGGGTAATAAGAAGAAAATCCACTTTATGTCCTGCCTAATAAAATGAAACTGTTAGAATTGAAAAGTTGAATAACATAATTGTCAATATTTTTAGGAAGTAAATATTGGGGTTTTGAAAAAAATGGTATGAAATTTAAATTGGTTTTTATATGTTGTAAGTTTTGTTAAAAGTGAAATTCTTCTAGAATTATAGAGTGTATATAGCTTGCTAGTTTCTTTGTAAGTAAACAAAGATTTTAAAAATAAAAACCTAGAGTATCGAAAGCGTAGATACAACATTTATTGTTGTAATGGACGTTTTCGTGAAAAATAAGAGGAGCATAGATTATAACACTATTGTTATAGTATGTGACTCCCAAGAGAAATGTTTTTACATAGTATATGAGATTTATTAGTATTTATTTGAATTGAATCCATACACTAGTATTTTTGAGTTGTAGTAACGGTGTTTTACGCAACATCTGTTTTGACCCAAATAAAAATGTGTCTTGAAGATAATTTCTAAATATAGAAATAAAGTGGTTTGTAAGTACACTTATTTTTTTTTAAATAAGTATAATAAAATGTTTTCTAATTATGGAAAGGTTAAAACAGTTTTTAAAATGAGTTCCTTTGAAAAAAAAGGTGTAAGTTAAATATTGAGAGATTAATAAATTCCATAGAAAATGAATATATATATATATATATTAGACATACTTTAATCTATTGGAATAAAATGAATAATGATATAATTTTCTATGAAACCAAATCACAAATGTTTTGTGCAAATTATAAGGAATACGTGAAAGAGATATACAAGGTATGGGAAGCACCATATTTTGTATAGCCTATTTCAAAAAATATAAAATAGGTTCCTTGTAATTTCACATAAACATGAAATCCTCTTTTAAAGGATTCATAGAAGGTTTTATCATTAATAATTTCTCATAAGAGAAAGTGGTTCCAATACGTTATGGTATAAAACTATTAGGTGTAATAAGAAGATGTTTTGAAAACATGTGAAGACTTTTTAAAGGTATTTAAAAGACAAAGATTTTTGGGATTTGATGATTGAAATTTTTTAGAAGCCTTAGTTTTGAAATAAAATGATAAATACCAAACTAAACCCTTAAATGTGGAGTGGATAGGAATCATCTCCTAGGTGTGATGGAAAAAAATGTAAGGCTATGTAGGAGATATCAATGATTGCTTTTAGAAGTAATAATACAAGTTTCCGTAGAGTGTATGGGGCATTAGTGAGAACCTAGGAATGTTACTTCATATGTGTAGGCTAAATAAGAATAGTAAAGTGATATTAGTAAGATAGTAAGACACGTGGTTGAGGATGTGTATTCTTGATTTTAGAGAAACTTCGGAGTGGATTGATTTTATTAGGAAAGAATACGTACCTATTATCCACATCTCTTTGATAATAAATTTTAATTTCCTGTTTCCATCTTTAGTTTTGAATAGGTTCTTTCCTTTATTATCCTTTGGGAGGGTAGAACTTAGGATTTAATCTATGGATAGTAGGATTTGATGTAAACATGTTATTAGAACATGTTATGTATGATGGATACTAGTGGTTGCGAGTGGTTGCTAGTGGATACTAATGGATGCATATGCTTACACTAGGCACTATTACCTCTTAGGGATCGGCCTAACTAGAACACTAGAGCATATGCATATGGATGTGTGCGCATTTGCATTTTTATTCCATGGTTGCTATAAATGGATGATTATCACACGGTTGTTACATTTGGATGATGATTGTAGCATGCATATAGAACTATCAGTTATCATTAGGGAATTTGCATTCATTTGGATACATGGTACAGACATGATTGCATAAAAGGAGGTCGACTGAATCAGTTGACCGCCTAATCTTTTTGCATTTATTCGGGACATTGACACTACACTAATTGCATAAGTGTCATAAATCACATTAGAAAACTTAAGGATAATGGATGTAATGGGTGATGATTGAGTAGTTGGTTGTAGAACTTGGATGAAAACATTTATTTCATTCTTCTATCCTTAGAGATTTCGAGGACGAAATCCCTTAAGGAGGGGAGAATGTAACAACCCGAAATTTAAGGAGAAGTTAATAAATAATTATAAGTGAAAAAAAGAAAAATAGTGTTTATAATTAGAATTCATTTGAAATTAGTATTGAAATTAATTGGCAGTAGATTTATTGAAATGTTTCAATAAATAAAGGGAAAGAGGAATTAAATGGTAATGATTGAGTTTAATGTAAGAACTTGCATTTGTGTCAACATGGAATGAACATTTTAAATAAAAATAAATGCATGTTTTGAGATAAATAAAATAAACTTCTCATTTTTGAATATATGTATGATTTTATAAATAGGGAGTTTGTTTTGTTACAAAAGAAAAAAAAGGGTATAACAATATATTTAAAAAGAAGGCATCTACTTTTATAATTTGAAAAAAGAAGACGACGATGTTCAAATGAGATGGGTTATTGTAAATGAGAGAAAATGTAACCATATATTTATGAAAAAAGGCATTTAATAAAATAAACGTTATATTTTGAAAAGAAATGGCAAGAGTGTATTATGGAAGGATTGCATTTCTTACAGAAAATATAAGGCATGTTATTTCTTTGTTAGTAAAGAATAAGGGTCAGGTTGATTTTTGAACATAAAAACATTAATACCAATCAATTAATGTAATTGATTGCTCAATTTAAAGGTAAAGAATAAGGTTACTAATTAATACACAATATATATACACGTTTGTGGACATATGTTATTTATCTAATTACAATAGATGTGAGTATGGAAAAAAATGCAGACATAACAATTCATATGTTATTCATCCAATTAATTCAGACGTTAATATGTACAATACTGGCATAAGAATTTCTAGTTATTTATTAGTTTATCTTAGACATAAACATGGAGAAATATCGACATGTTAATTTACTTATTTCAGATGTAAATGTGGAAAAATATTGATATGTTGTTAATTTATTTATTTCAGACGTAAACATGTAAATTAAATGGGATGTTGAAAACTAAAATGAAACATGCGAATAAAGAGAGATGCATGGAAATTTAATCTGAAATAAAATGTCACAAATTAGAAATTAATTAAAGAGAAGAAAACGTTATTTATAGTTTGTATAATATTGAGGGCGTAATTAATTAAATTAAATATAAGATAAGGCGCTGACAAGGTGCATTGTAAGATTTGACACAACAACGAGTCAGCAACAATTTCTAGAGATTCTAATCTATGGTTGAAAGCACACCTAAAACACTATAAATATGACCTAAACTAACCTAAGTTTTCACTCTAAAATCAAAACCTAGCCTCCATTTCTCTTTCTACATTCTTCATTTATAAAATAAAATTATATTATATATACATTCAAGTATGAGATGGAGATTGTACAAATTAGAGGGGATTTCTAGAGAATTTTGGCTGCTATAAAAGGGATTCTAGCTTTTGTTTCAAGTGAGTGGTTAGTAATTATTTTAGATTCTTGAGTAATTTAAAATAATAGGGTTTCCAATAATTGTAGTTTTTCTACAATTTTGGGATAACCTTTTTTTATTTTCAGTTTTAGACTTGTTTTTCAGTCTATTTTCTTTTAGCTATTCTTTTTTAGTTATTTGCAATTATTTACTGTTATTGTAGCTTTTCCAATTATTTATAGTTATTTGCAGTATTTATAGTTATTTACTGTTATTTACGTTTTATTTACATCTATCTACATTTGGGATTTCCTATGTAATTGTTAGTTTCTTTTTAATTTCCATTTTACGCTAATGGAATACATAGAATAGAATAAATTGCGAATATGGATTAAATAATAAGAACATTGATTTTAGAGAAAATGGGATGTAAAATAAGAAGACTGTAATAAATTGGACTTGGACTGAAATAGCCAAATTTAAGATATTTGCCAGATTAATTATAATGTATAATTATGATTAAAAAGAGTAAATAGAGGAAGTAGCTTATTTTTATGCTTAGACCTTGGGTTAAGTCAATAAGTACAATTATAACATAGGTTATAATTAGAGACAGAACAAAAAAGCCTTATTCTTAAGACTTAGAATAAATTAATGAGCAACAAATAACGCAAGCCTAACGGTGGTCGAGCGTGCGACCTTGGTGCCGGGATATAATTCGCTATTGATTTCCAAAGCATGGTAAATAAGAGGTCCATATGGGGAGCAACAGATAGCGCGAGCCTAACGGTGGTCAAGTGTGCGACCTCGGTGCGGGGATATAATTCGCTGTTGAGTTCCAAAGCGTGGTAAATAAGAGGTTAGTAGGAGGTGCAACAGATAGCGTGAGCCTAACGGTGGTCGAGCGTGCGACCTCGGTGCGGGGATATAATTCGCTCTTGAGTTCCAAAACGTGGTAAATAAGAGGTCCATAAGGGGAGCAACAAATAGCGCGAGCCTAACGGTGGTTGAGCGTGCGACCTTGGTGCGAGGATATAATTTGCTATAGAGTTTCAAAGCATGGTAAATAAGAGGTCCATAGGTGTAACATCCTGAAATTTTCAACCATTCGCATCCGCACATGTCAGACTTGAATTTGTCAAAATATCAAATTATTAATTTATATTTGGCAAAACTCAGCATATAAAGTAAATAAAATAATCACAAAATCACAGACACAGAGTAATATAACAATAAGCAGGGGAAACAAATGAATAGTAGTTCATGAAGCTACTATATATATGTTATCCTGCCTTTTGGCAAGGCCGTAACACCAAGGAATTGACTAGTAACCAATGACGGTCCGTCCTAGAGATCTGCTATACACAGGCTCACTATGGATATCGACAAATTTTGTCCGAGTCCGGATTAAGCTAAAACTGGTATGACACGACAAGCGAGGCTATGAGAGTCAACGTTCCAAATTTCAGATCAATCCGAGTTCGTATGCTCAAGTTACGATCGATGCAAAATTGGATAAAAACAACCTTTGTCCGACTCGCTAAGTTCGCATCCATCAGATGGCCTACTTCGACTCGCTCCGCTTCGCATCCATCAGATAGCCTACTTCGACTCGCTCCACTTTGCCTCTATCAGAAAGCACTAGTTCGACTCGCTCCCCTTCAAGCCACATTTCGACTCCATCTAGGTCGACTCCTTCGTAGAACCACAGTTCGTATTGATCACCTTCGACTCCGTCTCCTATGCAGTTCGTACCTATCGTGGATCTTCTGATCGAATCCATTGTGTTGCCATGTTCGAATCAATCGACCAGGGTTGAGCTTCTATCGATACGAACAAGGCAAGGTCCAAGAGCGACTCGATCAAAGGCGGAGTGATCCAAAGGTTCAAACACCACGTCACCGAGTCGAGCAGCGACTCAAACAAGACCGAGTCGAACAGCGATGCGAACGAGAGCGAGTCGAACAAGAGCGAGTCGAAATAAGCGAGTCGAAAGAAATAGCCAACCGAAGATCCCAATTCGTATCGATCATATCTCCTAATCTACAAGTCCAAATGCTATGAAATTTTCACAGAAGACTACGTGCATGCTAAAGAATGTCCACGCCAAATTTCGACTCCATTGGATGGAATCTTGATCGATACGAAAACTATTCGTATCGATCACGGATCGGACCGGAACTTCACGGGCTTGGGCGCGCGGGCCTGGTCAAGTGCTAGAGAGGGTCTCCCGAGATCTGAGCGAAATATCAGCCTCCTACACCTATAAATAGACCCCCAAAGCCAATAGAAAAGGGGTTCTTCTTCTCCTTCGAGCTCTCCAATGCCCAGACTCTGCCGGATCCAGATCTGAGCTCCATTGCTGCTGCTACCAACGAGATTTATTGCTGCAAATCATAATCATCTGCTGTAACTTACCGAATTCACTTGTAATCTTCAAAGAAAGATCAATAAAGCTAACAACTTCATAGTGGACGTAGGCGATACGCCGAACCACTCTAAATTCTTGTGTCTCCTTGCATTTTAATTGCTTTCATGTCTGAAATTTGGAGTTTTTTTTAGATAATCCTCCTTTTCCATTTTACCTTCTTCACTTTATCTCTTCAAAAACTTCCGAAGAGTGTTGTGCCCAATTTTGGTACAAACACTTTGGTGCTTTCACTGAGAAAACCCCATTTTTTTCTCCTTCTCTTTGGATCTCCTATCTATATCGGATTGCATAAATCCAAGAAGAAGATCCAGATCTAGAACTTTGAAGCCCTTCCATTCTATTCAGATCTACATCAGATCTAGGAAAGGACTTTCACCAATTCACCATGGTAAATACACGGACTACCTCTACAACTGCTGATCAGTGAGGACGAGACAAGCAGAATCCCGTGCAATTGCCTCCATCAAACCAAGATGCCGCCGGACCTTCAGATCCAACAGGCCCGGTTACCAGACAAGAGTTCCAGATGCTGTTCAAAGAATTGACCCAGAGTCGACAACAACTAACTGAACAACTGCACGCCAATGCAGAGTTGACCAACCAGTTAAATCGCCAAAGGCGTAGAAGATCCAGAAGAGACCAAGGTTCTTATTCTTCTACAGAGAGTTCAGCCTCATCTGATGGTCATCACCGGTCTACGCGCCCACGGTTGGATGTAAGCTACACCCAGGCCACAGGGCACCAACCTGCTTCGAATCTTGGACAACCCAAAACTGGACCATCCACTAGTCATCATACATGACCTTCATCCCGAGGGGGCGCTGCTCCTTATCATGTCACAGGCAACATTGCTACTACCACCACTACCGAACAAGGGGTTGATGCTGGAAATCAAACTGATCCCCATCGAAGCCAGCGAGAGCATACTCCAGAGCCTTATATCCCTGAGAATGTTGAACCAAGGAGGCGAGGCACGGACCGTCGACCACGTCCGGTCCAAACTCGCGCTGTGGAACCCGACCACACCTTGGTGCAGAATTCTCCTAATATTCGAATGTCGGATATACCAATGATGATCCGTCAAATGATCCGTGAAAGTCAGGGTCTCAGTAACGACGACTGGGGAATCTCCCGAAGTCATACCCCTTTCACCGATGACATATTATATGCTGAACCACCTCGGCGCTTCAGGATGCCAACCCTGCCAGTCTATGAAGGGAGTTCAGATCCCAATCAACTCATCTTGAAGTACGAATGGTTAATGAACGCTGCGAGAGCCGATGATGCAGTAAAGTGCCGTAGTTTTCCTATTTCCCTAGGGGGCATCGCTACCATGTGGTTTACTCGTTTGCTACCATGATCTATCTCTAGCTTTGGCCAGATGGCCACCAAGTTTGTTGAACAATTTCGTATGCACGTGGCAAGGCCTAAAGACGTTAACACTCTGTCTAGTGTTACATAAGCCCCCAGAGAAACACTTAGACGTTACTTGGAGCGATTCCATGCTGCGTGTGCAGAAATAAGTAATCCCAATGATAACTCTATCCTGATGGCATTGACTAAGGGGATTGATGCTGATTCCGAGTACGGAAATTGGTTAGCTGGAAAACCACCTGCGTCATTGGACCGTTTCTACTCTAAGGCAGCCCAATTCTTGAGAAGGGAGGATGCGAAACAGTCTAGGAAGCAGGATGACGCATGGCCCAACATTGAGGGAATCCAGAGTAACATCACTGTTAAACAGTCCGGAGAGAGTTCTGGAAAAGTTCAGTTGAACGTACAAAATAAACAGAATCAGCAGAGGGATAATGGGAATCAAAGCAAAAAACGCGATCAGAATCGTGGTCCACGACGTAGAGCTTCCATGTACGATAACTACACTCCGTTGAACACGTTGCTGGAAAATGTGTATTTGCAGACCTGCAATACCATGCAATACAAAAAACCTGCTCCGAAGCCACCAACAAAAAGACAAATCCAAACAGGAAAATTTTGTAGATTCCATGAGAGTTATGGCCACAATACCAATCAGTGTCATCACTTACAAGACCTCATTGAAAAACTGATACGTGAATGGAAGTTGGATCAGTATGTGCGGGCGCCGCAGTCTGGTGGTGCGGGCCCATCAAACCAGAATCGTGCGCCAAATCAGGAAAGACAGGAGGAACCCGCTCAAATTGGCAGGAGGTTGGTTATTAATACAATAAGTGGTGGTCCTCATCCAGCAGATCGAAGCTGGAAGGAAATGGAGTCGTATGCCAGCTCTATCAGGCATGCAGACTTCGAGTGTTATAGTAGTTTTGATGAAGGGGCTCCGGCCAAGCAACAAGAGACGATGACAGATGACATCGTGTTCAGGAACAGAGACGCTGATAAAGTCGAAGCTCCCACTATCGATCCACTGGTCATCTCAGCCAAGTAGGTCCCGCTTGGATGAAGAGGATCTTAGTTGACAGTGGAAGCTCTGTGAATATTTTGTTTAAGCGAGCCTATGATCAAATGAGAATGGAAGCCACGGACTTGAAGCCTTGTCAATCCTGAATCCATGGTTTCAACGGAAGTGCAACTATACCCACTGGAATGGTGGAACTGCCAGTAGAGTTGGGAGTTGGAGAACGTCGGAGAGTACGGATGTTACAGTTCATCGTTTTGGACATAGACTCCACTTACAATGCTTTCTTGGGCCGACCGGCCCTCGCTGAATTCAGGGCAGCCATTGCCCCGTGGTGTTTGACTTTAAAATTCCCCACTGATCATGGAGTGGGAATCATTCAAGGAGATCAGGCTGCTGCCAGAGCCTGTTATGTTGCTGAGCTGAGGGAGGCGCAGCGAAAGGAGAAAGGAAAGGGCGTAGAGGAATCTCTCTGCGTCCGTTTTGCCGATAATTGACAATTAACGCGTGGGCCTAGGCCCGGGCACCCCAGCCAATTCCTTAAGGATCTTGACCTAAGAGAAACTGAAGACAAAGGAGAATCTAAAGAGAGTCAAGCATCCCCGGCCGAATTGACAATCGATGTCCCAATTGACAATGATGATAATTCGAAGATGATAAAGATTAGGTCTCAGCTAAGCTGGCAAACTCAAGAGGAATTGGTTGAATTTCTACGGGCGAATCTTAATGTGTTCGCCTGGATGCATTCCGACATGTGTGGGATCTCGCCGGACATCGCGAGCCACACTCTGAATATTGACCTGCGGCATGTCCCGGTCAAACAGAAAAGGCGTGGTATGGATCCATAGAGATCTGCCGCCCTTAAAGAAGAAGTAGAAAAGCTTAAAGCGAACGAGTTCATTCGAGATGCACTATATCCTGAATGGGTCTCGAATCCCATGCTCGTCCGAAAGCCGAACGGAAAGTGGAGAACTTGTGTCGATTATTCCGATCTGAATAAAGCGTGTCCTAAAGACAGTTTCCCGCTTCCTAGAATTGATCAGCTAGTACATTCGACAACTGGGCATGAACTCTTATCCTTCATGGACGCGTATTCTGGCTACAATCAAATACCGATGCATTTACCCGATCAGGAACATACCAGCTTCGTAACCAATCCGGGACTTTACTATTACAAAGTTATGCCATTCGGACTCAAGAATGTCGGGGCTACTTATCAACGATTGGTCAATCAGATGTTCGCCAACCAAATCGGGAAAACAATGGAAGTATATGTAGACGACATGCTTGTGAAGTCACGACTCTCCACCGACCATGTTAAAGACCTGGAAACCATGTTCAACATACTTCGAGAATACAAAATGAAGCTAAATCCATTGAAATGCCATTTTGGAGTTGCATCCGGAAAATTCTGTTTGTACCAAAAATGGGCACAACACTCTTCGGAAGTTTTTGAAGAGATAAAAGTGAAGAATGAGAATTAAAACTGTGGATTATCTAACAAAAACTCCAAATAACAGAAAGTAAATTGCAAAGACAAGCGATTTAGAGTGGTTCGGCGTTTTGCCTACGTCCACTATGAAGTCTGATGATTTTATTGCTCGATACTTGAAGATTACAGTAGTTTATAATGTAATACAACTAAATTTATATGCTAAGTCTCAATCTAAAGCAGCGGCGGTGTTCCGGAGTAGATCTGGCAGAATCTGGGTGCTCTTCAGTACTTAGAATTCTCCGACCCCTTTTCTGAATGACCAGGGGCTCTATTTATAGGTGTAGGAGGCTGATATTTCGCCTAAAATTCGGGGAGACCGCTTCTGGCACGTGAGGGGGCCCACATGGCCGAAATCTGGAGATCCGGGCCCACTTTGGGATCGATTCGACCCTTGGTTCGAATCGATCAAGAAATCATCCAATCGAGCTAAAATTTGGTGTGAACATTCTTCATCATGTGCTTAAGCTTCTGTGAAAATTTCATGGCATTTGGACTTGTAGAACTCGAGTTATGATCGATTCAAGTTGGTCCATATCGATCCGAACTCAACTTCGAATCGATCAAGATTTGCTCCGATTGAGCTGAAATTTGGCGTGGACATTCCTTAGGTTTCCAGTAAGCCACTGTCCAAATTTGGTGGCATTTGGACTTGTAGATCTCAAGATATGATCGATGCAAGTTGCTCCATATCGATTCGACCCATGGTTCGAATCGATCAAGAATTGCTCCGATCGAGCTGAAATTTGGCATGGACATTCCTTAGGTTGCCAGTAAGCTACTGTCCAAATTTGGTGGCATTTGGACTTGTAGATCTCAAGATATGATCGATGCAAGTTGGTCCATATCGATTCGACCCTTGGTTCGAATCGATCAAGAATTGCTCCGATCGAGCTGAAATTTGGCATGGACATTCCTTAGGTTGCCAGTAAGCTACTGTCCAAATTTGTTGGCATTTGGACTTGTAGATCTCGAGATATGATCGATGCAAGTTTGGATTTCTCAGCCGTGATCCATCAATATATGGAGCATATGAACTCCGATTGACTTGAAATTCCGAATGTTGGCTCCCAGCCCGATCCAGACTTGGAAAAAATTCGTCGATATCCAAAGTGAGCCTGCGTATAACCGATCTCCAAGACGAACTGTCATTGGTTTCTAGTCAAGTTCTTGGTGTCACGGCCTTGCCAAAAGGCAGGATAACATTTGCCCCCCAAAGTATGTCTTGTGTGAACATGACGTGCTTTGAAATGCTGCACCCATCTTTGCCTGGAGGTCTGTAGTTCGATCCTGCATGGGGGCACCAAAAGTGTTAGCACCAAAATTGGTCACTAACCTCGTTCAGAAAGATTGTGTAGAGATATAAGTGATGAAAGTAAATTAAACAGAGAAGACAATGCTAATTTAAATGCAGAAAGTAAGAACACCAAATTTATAGTGGTTCAGCGTAATTGCCTACGTCCACTTTGAGGTTAAACTTTATTGATCTTCTCTATAGTTGATTACAAATACAATTCGTGAATCAAATGCTTGAATGAAGTTGTTTAAGTAGAGAAGATGAGTCTTGAAAATGGCAGAGTCTCCCCGTATTCTCTCTCCCAAAAAAAGGATCCATTTCACCGTGACCCTGCCCCTCTATTTATAGGCAAATATGGGCTGGACTTCCCAAGTGGGCTGGATAGCCGAATGGTCAAGCCTCAGTACAGTGGTCGCTGCATGCCGAACCTGGTATGCCGAACGCTCTGATGCCGAGCATCCCTTCCCATGCCGAACGATGCTTTCCATGCCGAACGGTCCTTGTGAAGTTGTGCATACTTAATGCCTTCTGAATGCCGAGCGCTCTCGTTGCCGAGTACTACGCCGAGTACCACAGGATGTCGAGTACTACGCCGAGTACTCCTGTCGCCGAGTTCTACTGGATGTCGAGTACTACGCCGAGTACTCCTATCACCGAGTTCTACTGGATGTCGAGTACTACGCCGAGTATTCCTATCGCCGAGTTCTACTGGATGTCGAGTACTACGCCGAGTACTCCTGTCGCCGAGTTCTACTGGACGCCGAGTACTCCTGTCGCCGAGTTCTACTGGACGTCGAGTACTACGCCGATTACTCCTGTCGCCGAGTTCTACTGGACGCCGAGTACTACCTGATGCCGAGTGCTACCCGATGCCGAGCACTACCTGATGCCGAGCACTAGTTGATGCCGAGCACTAGTTGATGCCGAGTGCTACCTAATGCCGAGCACTACCTGATGCCGAGCACTAGTTGCCTGGTCAAATCTCCAGGAAACACTTGCCCCCCAAAGTGTATTACATGACTGCACGTAATACGCTTTGAACTATGTATCCTCCATGTCTCGTTTCAAATCCTTGAATAAATTCTAATGGAGATGCCTTCTTGAGAATATCAGTGGTCATCCGTGTCTGATTCTGCAGAGCTATTAGGCTTCGGCTATCTGATCTAGTCTTCTCTTAATAACCCTTAGTGAGAATTCAATTTCTGTTGATTTCAAGAAGTCGTACTTTTTCGGACGTACACATGTACGTTCGGGTACATGTTCTTGCCATTGGCTCTCGGATGCGTATAAGTCGTCGCCAACTCCATCTAGTTTAATTGCAATTCAATCGCGATTCCTTGTTTGTATTTTCTGTGAAATAAGGGTTGCAATCAGCCACTTGAGGAGTTTTCCAAACCTCTCTTCAGTACAAACTCTATGATTTTGTTCACAGCTTCGACCTGTCCATTTGCAGTTATAATGGATCATGGAAGGTCATAAGGACAGATGACGTTACGGATAAAGAAGTTGATTATTTTCTTCATCTTCGTCATGGTTAAGAGTTCTTCATCTGCCCATTTGGTGACGTAATCAACTGCTATGATGGTGTATTTCGCACCACCTTTAGGATCGACAAGAAGATGATTTTAGTGCCCCCAAGTGGCAACGGCTATGAACTAGCCATTTGACTAATTTCCATCGGCGGGGTTCCCGGACTTTTTGCAAACATCTTGCACTCGTCACATTGTCTAGCATGATCAACCGCATCTGGGTTGATGGTTGGCCAGTAATTCCTGTAGCAGAGTATCTTCTTTATCATGGTTTTCCCCCTGATGTTATTACCGCATTCTACTTCATAGACTTTGCTCAAGATATCATTATGGGCGATATGCCGAAGCATGGGGATGGATAAACTCCTTTTGACACACGAATTATTCTTAGATGATTTGGCGTGAAGCTTTGAGGAGGATCTGTCGTTTTCCATTCCTCCGTTCAGTAAGAATTCCTCATTGTAGATAGTCTTTGATAGGAGTCAACCATGACACCTTTTCATTTTGTTCGCTGAGTACGTGTGTAATGATGTAATATGTGAAGTCGGTTAGTAGCTCTTGGACTTGGCCGAGATAAGGAGCAAGACAATGCCCCCTAGCAAGATCAACTTCCTTAAATTTGTATACTACCAATCAAGAATCACAAAAGATATGTAAAGTTTTCACTTCAAATCCTCTAGCAAGTTTGAGGCTGACAGTCAAGGCTTCATATTAAGCATCGTTGTTTGTTACAGGTAAATGGATTTTTAGGACGTAGCAGATTGATCGTTCCTCAGGAGTCATTATCAAGCCATAACACTGATCATTGGATGCTCCATCCTTGTACATTTTCCATCTTATGGTTGGTTCTCTGCTACTCTTCGAGTAGTCTTCTGAGGTAGTGAATTTGGGTGTGAGGTCTGCTAATTTCCGTCCTTGGATAGCCCTTCGTGGAAAATAAGTGATATCGAATTAACTTAGTTTGATATTCTATTTAAGTAGTCTTTCAGATGTCTCAGGTCATTGTATGCCTTGTCGCAACGGCTGGTAGGCTTAGACGTTGATGCGGTGAGCCTAAAAGTAAGAGTGGAGCTTTTGCTAGCTTTTGTAGCTTCGGGTTGATATCCAATGCATGGCTCGCGATAGTTAATGAAATCACATATGCATGTCAGAATGGGTCCAAGGGAACATATCATCATTTATTCAGAAAAATCCAACTAATTCTTTTATCATCACTGCACTGAGCTGTGATCCGATATTCAGCACCCGGAAAGGGTCGCCATGGCTGGCTGCTATGTTGACCGTCAGCTTAGCAGGTGCCATCCCAGATTCTTTGAGTAAAGATGTAACTATTTTGCATAACATTCAATGTGAAATATGGTTGGGACGGTCAATGTTGATGGTTACTCTGGTCGAATCCTAGAGTCTTGCCATGAGTTGTTAAGTCAAATAATGAAGGGCTCTGAATGCTCTAATTGATTATCTGCAAATGGCCAAAGATCAGGCTTAAAAGCACGTTGAAGGAAATGTCGAGTAGGGGCCAGCCTCGAGTTGCGTGCAACTGCATAGCTGGATCTTGCTATGAGTTTGAATTTGCTTGTATATTCGAGTAACGCATTTTCTATTCAATGCATTCATGATCCTTCACTCGCCCTTCGGGTTGGAGTGACAGTCAGTTGCCCCCAAGCTTTGGCATCGATTTAACGATTCTATCTCTAGGCATCCTTTCGGTCGTTGCCTTGAGTAGCTGTAAGCACTATATATAAGTTTTAATACTGAGCTATCGTGGCCAGTTTTTGGATGACCATGCATCTTCTCCCAGTCTCGGGTTGGTAAATGTACTACATGGACAGTTGAGTCTCGTCCTAGCTATGTTTATGTTTTCACCTAAACTCCAAAGACATAGAGGTGATTGGTGAATAGTCGGTTCGCATTCATCTTGCTTCTCGCTCGTGCCCCCAGGTCTAGGGCATATACCGATAAGTAGGAAGGCCAGCCATGCCCACTTTAGCTTTACTCTCTTTCCCGTTGAATCGTGGGATCATGCAAGTCGATAGGAGACTAGGTCTCGCCTATCTTGGATTTTATCGTGGTTTTTCATTCCAAGAGGAATACTTCGATGCCACGTAAGTTTCAGGGCGTAATTTGGATAGTGGATGGTCATCCACGTCCACTTTGGTTCATGCTCTGTAATCAGATCTCGGGGTAAAGTTGGCTACAAATGCAGTTGGGTTATGCTCATCCAGTTTCATACTCCTCCTGACGAATCGAACGAGGGTGCTGGAGAATTTTTGACCAAGTATTCGTGGTTTACCCTCCTTTCCATACTCTGGGGGTCATAGTTTTTCAAAAAACAAACATCCGAGTCACATTCGTATGTGCTTGGTGCGGATCGGCATTGACCCTTGGTCTGAGGTATGATATAGTAGGTTGCTCGTAGCTTTGGATGCCATTTCGATTGGTTCTGTATTGAGGTCTCCCTGCAGTCGCTGCCTCAAGTTATAAAGAACGCCATGCTAGAGCTACAATGAGCTATCGTATTCAGCTTTTTAGTGTTTTGTACACCTGCCCCCAGTAATGATTTGGCCAGGTCACTGGTTGGATGGTCGAACTCCATCCTCAGCGGGTTAATAATCCTCCTGTCGATTCCAGGTCGAAGTTTGCGGAATAGAAAATGGTCGGAATCCACTCGTCTATTTATCGATGCTTATACACCCCTCTGCATTTTGGTGACTTAGTGTTATTCTCCCCCCGGTTGACTCGCGCCCAATTTGTGTTCATGCTTCGGTCCATGCTCCGGGGACTTAGAGATTTGTCGAACGGTTTATGCTTTAGTCCACAGTCCGAGACGTAGAGATTTTCGTCAACTCGTTTATACTCTAGTTCGCACTCTGGGAACTTAGAGTAATCTGGTCCGCTTCTGGGATTTAGAGATTTTTCTAAAGTCATCTATAATCTAGTCCATGCTCTGGGGACCGAGAGTACTCCAGTCCGCACTTTGGGGAGTTAGAGTACTCCAGTCCGCATTTTGGGGACTTGGAGGTTTAAGTCATTTATACTCTAGTCCGCGCTCTGGGGACTTAGAGTACTCTAGTCCGCGCTCTGAGGACTTGGAGGTTTAAGTCGTTTATACTCTAGTCCGCGCTCTGGGGACTTAGAGTACTCCAGTCCGCACTCTGGGGACTTGGAGGTTCTAGTCGTTTATACTCTAGTCCGCGCTCTGGGGACTTAGAGTACTCCAGTCTGCACTCTGGGGACTTGGAGGTTTAAGTCGTTTTATACTCTAGTCCGCGCTCTGGGGACTTAGAGTACTCCAGTCCGTGCTCTGGGGACTTGGAGGTTTTAGTCGTTTATACTCTAGTCCGCGCTCTGGGGACTTAGAGTACTCCAGTCCGCGCTCTGGGGACTTGGAGGTTTAAGTCGTTTATACTCTAGTCCGCGCTCTGGGGACTTAGAGTACTCCAGTCCGCACTCTGGGGACTTGGAGGTTCTAGTCGTTTATACTCTAGTCCGCGCTCTGGGGACTTAGAGTACTCCAGTCCGCACTCTGGGGACTTGGAGGTTTAAGTCGTTTTATACTCTAGTCCGCGCTCTGGGGACTTGGAGGTTTTAGTCGTTTATACTCTAGTCCACGCTCTAGGGACTTAGAGTACTCCAATCCGCACTCTGGGGACTTGGAGGTTTAAGTCGTTTTATACTCTAGTCCGCGCTCTGGGGACTTAGAGTACTCCAGTCCGCGCTCTGGGGACTTGGAGGTTTTAGTCGTTTATACTCTAGTCCGCGCTCTGGGGACTTAGAGTACTAAAGTCCGCACTCTGGGGACTTGGAGGTTTTAAGTTGAGAGCAGTCGTAGAGGTTTTAAGTTGAGAGCAGTCGTATTTCCATTCTTTAATTTATATTCATCTACTGTATCGAGGCTAATGTCGTCGAATGAACAATCGAACCACGTTTTCTCACGGAATGGGATTATGCCCCCCAGGATAAGGGATGGAATTTGAAGAATGGACGATCGATTCTCGTCCGCTTGGTGATTATAGCTCTTCCAATCAAGTCAAGGAAGGAGGTATATGACGGATGGTTGGATCACATCCATGTTGGGTTAGATAGCCAAATCTCTTACAATTTGCTCTGTATCTCCTTCTGGAAAATAAGGATAATAGATTGTTGAGTAGACAAAGTAAGTTGCATACGTTCCAAGGTGCAGTCGTGTCCATATATTGACAGCGATGGTTAGCGAGTACGCCGTCTACCATAGCTACTTCAAGTTGGGCTTTCGAACAACCTTTCGTGTTCAGGGTAGGATTTGATGTGTAGATGATCAAATCACGTCCACTTTAGACAGATCCCGGCGTCACTGAGCTTCATGAGGGGTATCTGTATTTTGTCGAACTTTGTTCTATGACTCGATTGGAGTGGATGATCGGGCCATTTTCATTCCAAGCAGTTTAAGTCTCCAAGTCAAATGTGGAAGTTGATGGATGGATGGTCGGTTGTTCGAATCGATCATAAGTTAAGCATACGAACTCAGATCGTCTTGAAACTTGGAACGTTGGCTTCCCTGGCTTTGATTGTTATGTCTTGTTAATCGTGGCTCGATCCAGACTCGGACAAAATCCATCGATATCCATAGTGAGCCTTTGTGTAACCGATCTCCAAGACAAATTGTCACTGGTTTGTAATCAAGTTCTTGGTGTCACGTCCTTGCCAAAAGGCGGGATAACATCTGCCCCCCAAAGGATGTCTTGTGTAAACATGACGTGCTTTGAAAAACCGTAGTCTTTCATGCTGAATATTTCCATTCAGTTGATTGCTTGACAGTCGTCTTTTAATCATTTCATTGCAATCTTCTTTTAGACAAATGTTCAACTAGCGTGCTTTGCTTTGGTTCTGCCCCCAGTTTTGGGGATGAGCATGGAGTTGATGTATGTTTATACTCCATCTCGCACTCTGGGAGTACGGAGTTGAGTAGATGTTTATACTCCGTCTCGCACTCTGGAAATACGGAGTTGATTAATGTTTATACTCCGTCTCGCACTCTGGGAGTACGGAGTTAAGCGAATGTTTATACTCCGTCTCGCACTCTGGGAGTACGGAGTTAAGCGAATGTTTATACTCCGTCTCGCACTCTGGGAGTACGGAGTTAAGCGAATGTTTATACTCCATCTCGCACTCTGGGAGTACAGAGTTGATTAACGTTTATACTCCGTCTCGCACTCTGGGAGTACGGAGTTAAGTAGATGTTTATACTCCGTCTCGCACTCTGGGAGTACGGAGTTAAGTAGATGTTTATACTCCGTCTCGCACTCTGGGAGTACGGAGTTGTGCGAAGGATCGTCGTGTATCAACCAATTTTTAGCCATGATGTGATTGCTTGCCCCCGAGCTCGAGTTTCACTTAGCGAGTGGCCGGCCGTATCGCAGCCGCTCTCTACTTGAATAAATTCCACTTGCAGGATGGAATTCAGCTCTCCATGCATCATGATGTTGTACATTGTATTTAACCCATAGCCCCAAATCAAAGGCATATGGTTGATGATGAGCGTTAGAATTATGCTCGTCCAGATGTAACTCCACACGTCCGATCATGGTCTGCGTAGATTGGTTGGCAACCAAATCTGAGTACCTGGTCACCTGCATCGTTTTGAAAGTAGTTTAGTTCAAGCTAGTCGTAGTTCATAGAACAATTGAAATAGAGATGGAAATGGAAATAATTCAAAGAAGATTATGGTAAATCTCATTGATATGTGAAGCAGCATCGTGTGCTCGCTATTCGACTCCGCCCTTGGCTCCTTTCAAAGGGATGTCGGCCGTCAACCGTCCAATTGATAATCATAGCCCTTTATTAATAGGCATCGGATATTCGCTTCCCTCCATTCTGCAGGACGTGTACATACTATTGAAGCTTTCCTTTCCAGGTCATCTTTTCGATCACACCTCGGAGGTGTTTGTAATCGCCCATGTTAGGATCAGTGAGCATCTGGGAATATACAACATTCCCCTGATTTTCTTTAGACTTTGGTGTACTCTCTCGAGATTGGTTTCCAGTACCACTCCGAGTCATGAGTCTTCAAGTAGAGGTTGTCAATTGAATCTTTCAAAGAGCATATCTCTAGAGGTCGACTTTCCTCAAATGTGATTAGTATGATACCCTTGTTAGTATTTGGAATAAATTGCTTAGAGCTAAACATTGGTTTGCTTGGAGTCACTAAATTCGAAGTGCTGGGTCAGCGAAGAATGGTGCTTGGAGTCATCTTGACGTTTGCTAGAGTCACATCATCTATGTTCTCCAACCTTTGGGAGTACCGTTTGAATAGCGGTTGCTTGTCCGTTCCCTTGATGTCGTTCATAAGCTGCCGCTAGATCCTCTATGCCCTGGTCGATCATGGGATGTCAAGGAAGTGGATAGAATGTTCCTTTACTAAGTTGAGTTTTGAACTCATTATCCGGAGGCACTGCGCTGCGCTGCCGCTAATTTTTTTTTTAGCCTCTTTTTTGGAAATTTGGGTCGTACCCGAAAAAGTTTGTTTTTTTGAAAATAAGGGTCGTACCCGATCCATATATTTTTTGTATATGGACTAGTCAGATTGTTTTTTGAGAGAGAGATCGGTATACAGTGCATGGATCGGTCTGGATACTTCGTTCGGCACAGAAGTACCGTTCGGTCATACAGAAGTACCGTTCGGCATTGGGGCGTTCGGCATTGGCACATGGCTCAGCCAAAGCTATTCGGCACAAGGCTGTTCGGCAGAGTGGATTGGCCTGGAGTGGTTCGGCCAAAGCTGTTCGGCACAAGGCTGTTCGGCAGAGTGGATCGGCCTGGAGTGGTTCGGCCGAAGCTGTTCGGCATCCACACTGTTCGGCACAACCGAGTCGTTCGGCATACAATACCGTTCGGCATTAGGGCGTTCGGTGTAGAGGTATGGTCGGCCTAGAAGAGTGTTCGGCCTAGAGGTATGTTCGGCCTGGAAGAGTGTTCGGCCTAGAGGTATGTTCGGCCTGGAAGAGCGTTCGGCCTAGAGGTATGTTCGGCCTGGAAGAGCGTTCGTCCTAGAGGTATGTTCGGCTTGGAAGAGCGTTCGGCCTACGCCTTTTCTGGAGCGTTCGGCATATGCCTTTTCTGGAGCGTTCGGCCTAGAGGTATGTTCGGCCTGGAAGACCGTTCGGCCTACGCCTTTTCTGGAGCGTTCGGCATATGCCTTTTCTGGAGCGTTCGGCATATGCCTTTTCTGGAGCGTTCGGCATATGCCTTTTCTGGAGCGTTCGGCCTAGAGGTATGTTCGGCCTGGAAGAGCGTTCGGCATACGCCTTTTCTGGAGCGTTCTGATGGTCTGGGCCTCCAGCCTCCATTTGTACTCCTGTCCTGAAGTTTCCAGCTCTTGCTTGGTCACGGTCTCCAGCTGTTTGAACAGCAGCTTCAGTCTTGCGGCGTCTGCGCTTGGGAGGTTCATCAGAGGAAGTAGAGCTGTCAGATGAGGAATAAGGAGCGGGATTGCCCCCAGCATTCTGTTGCTGATGTTGAGTGAGTTGTGCCATCAGGTTGGCGTTAGCTTGCATCTGCTCTCCTAGTTGTCTCATGCTTTCCCTGAGCTCTCTCATCAAGTCGTTGAACTCTATTCTGGCGACAACTGGAGTTTGGTCATGGGTGGCAATTCCTTCACCCGGAATTGCTGGTTGATTGCTAGGTCCTGCTTGTTGCACGCTAGCTGTCTCTCGGGCATCCGCATTATGAGAAGCTAACCTGGTACGTGGTCCTGCCATTGTAGAGTTATCGGTATGAACTCTGAGTAGAATCAACGGATGTCCTATCAGTGAGTCGGATCTTCTTTGGGGGATTTATTCAATCCAGTAGCTTCAAAGCAGATCCTTGAGGTCTGAGAATTCAATTCTCGGTGAAAGCACCAAAGTGTTAGCACCAAAATTGGTCACTAACCTCGTTCAAAAAGATTGTGTAGAGATATAAGTGATGAAAGTAAATTAAACAGAGAAGACAATGCTAATTTAAATGCAGAAAGTAAGAACACCAAATTTATAGTGGTTCAGCGTAATTGCCTACGTCCACTTTGAGGTTAAACTTTATTGATCTTCTCTATAGTTGATTACAAATACAATTCGTGAATCAAATGCTTGAATGAAGTTGTTTAAGTAGAGAAGACGAGTCTTGAAAATGGCAGAGTCTCCCCGTATTCTCTCTCCCAAAAAAAGGATCCATTTCACCGTGACCCTGCCCCTCTATTTATAGGCAAATATGGGCTGGACTTCCCAAGTGGGCTGGATAGCCGAATGGTCAAGCCTCAGTACAGTGGTCGCTGCATGCCGAACCTGGTATGCCGAACGCTCTGATGCCGAGCATCCCTTCCCATGCCGAACGATGCTTTCCATGCCGAACGGTCCTTATGAAGTTGTGCATACTTAATGCCTTCTGAATGCCGAGCGCTCTCGTTGCCGAGTACTACGCCGAGTACCACAGGATGTCGAGTACTACGCCGAGTACTCCTGTCGCCGAGTTCTACTGGATGTCGAGTACTACGCCGAGTACTCCTGTCACCGAGTTCTACTGGATGTCGAGTACTATGCCGAGTACTCCTGTCGCCGAGTTCTACTGGATGTCGAGTACTACGCCGAGTACTCCTGTCGCCGAGTTCTACTGGACGCCGAGTACTCCTGTCGCCGAGTTCTACTGGACATCGAGTACTACGCCGAGTACTCCTGTCGCCGAGTTCTACTGGACGCCGAGTACTACCTGATGCCGAGTGCTACCCGATGCCGAGCACTACCTGATGCCGAGCACTAGTCGATGCCGAGCACTAGTTGATGCCGAGTGCTACCTAATGCCGAGCACTACCTGATGCCGAGCACTAGTTGCCTGGTCAAATCTCCAGGAAACACTTACTCTAAGTCCCCAGAGCGCGGACTAGAGTACTCGTACCAGGCCCGGTTTGACGGACGGCGGCGTTACGCGCGAGTGGTGGGGATGCATGATCTCCCTCCTCAAATGTTATCCCGCCTTTTGGCAAGGCCGTGACACCAAGAACTTGACTAGAAACAAATGACAGTTCGTCTTGGAGATCGGTTATACGCAGGCTCACTTTGGATATCGACGAATTTTTTCCAAGTTCGGATCGGGCTGGGAGCCAACATTCGGAATTTCAAGTCAATCGGAGTTCATATGCTCCATATATTGATGGATCACGGCTGAGAAATCCAAACTTGCATCGATCATATCTCGAGATCTACAAGTCCAAATGCCAACAAATTTGGACAGTAGCTTACTGGCAACCTAAGGAATGTCCATGCCAAATTTCAGCTCGATCGGAGCAATTCTTGATCGATTCGAACCAAGGGTCGAATCGATATGAACCAACTTGCATCGATCATATCTTGAGATCTACAAGTCCAAATGCCACCAAATTTGGACAGTAGCTTACTGGCAACCTAAGGAATGTCCATGCCAAATTTCAGCTTGATCGGAGCAATTCTTGATCGATTCGAACCAAGGGTCGAATCGATATGGACCAACTTGCATCGATCATATCTTGAGATCTACAAGTCCAAATGCCACCAAATTTGGACAGTGGCTTATTGGAAACCTAAGGAATGTCCACGCCAAATTTCAGCTCAATCGGAGCAAATCTTGATCGATTCGAAGTTGAGTTCGGATCGATATGGACCAACTTGAATCGATCATAACTCGAGTTCTACAAGTCCAAATGCCACGAAATTTTCACAGAAGCTTAAGCACATGATGAAGAATGTTCACACCAAATTTTAGCTCGATTGGATGATTTCTTGATCGATTCGAACCAAGGGTCGAATCGATCCCAAAGTGGGCCCGGATCTCCAGATTTCGGCCATGTGGGCCCCCTCACGTGCCAGAAGCGGTCTCCCCGAATTTTAGGCGAAATATCAGCCTCCTACACCTATAAATAGAGCCCCTGGTCATTCAGAAAAGGGGTCGGAGAATTCTAAGTACTGAAGAGCGCCCAGATTCTGCCAGATCTACTCCGGAACACCGCCGCTGCTTTAGATTGAGACTTAGCATATAAATTTAGTTGTATTACATTATAAACTACTGTAATCTTCAAGTATCGAGCAATAAAATCATCAGACTTCATAGTGGACGTAGGCAAAACGCCGAACCACTCTAAATCGCTTGTCTTTGCAATTTACTTTCTGTTATTTGGAGTTTTTGTTAGATAATCCACAGTTTTAATTCTCATTCTTCACTTTTATCTCTTCAAAAACTTCCGAAGAGTGTTGTGCCCATTTTTGGTACAAACACTTTGGTGCTTTCACTGAGAAAAAACCAAGTTTTTTCTCCTGCTCGTTGGATCTACTACCGTCGTTGGATTGCAAAAATCTAAGGAGGATATCCAGATCTGCCATTCAGTGGTTTCTTCTATTCTATTCAGATTGCACCAGATCTAAGAGGAACTACATTCATCATGAATTCCATACCCATATTTTCGAATCCAGAAAAAATGCAGTTTTTCGTATCCATGAAAATATGGTGATTTTCGTATCCATGTCTTCGAATCCATGAAAATATGGTGTACTTCGTATCCATGAGATGGATGCTCTACTTCGTATCCATGAGATGGATGCTGTACTTCGTATCCATGAGATGGATGCTGTACTTCGTATCCATGAGATGGATGCTGTACTTCGTATCCATGAGATGGATGCTGTACTTCGTATCCATGAGATGGATGCTCTTCTTCGTATCCATGAGATGGATGCTCTACTTCGTATCCATGAGACGAATGCTGTACTTCGTATCCATGAGATCATGCTCTACTTCGTATCCATGAGGAAGCAATACTTCGTATCCATCAGGGTGCGCTGCTTCGTATCCATCAGGGTGCGCTTCTTTGTATCCATCAGGGTGCGCTGCTTCGTATCCATCAGGGTGCGCTACTTCGTATCCATCAGGGTGCGCTACTTCGTATCCATCAGGGTGCGCTGCTTCGTATCCATCAGGGTGCGCTTCTTCGTATTCATCAGGGTGCGCTTCTTCGTATCCATCACGATGCGCTTCTTCGTATCCATCAAGGTGCGCTGCTTCGTATCCACCAGGGTGCGCTACTTCGTATCCACCAGGGTGCGCTAATTCGTATTCATCCATTTACACCCAATTCGTATCGATACTCAACTGCAATTCGAATCGATCCAACTTCACCCAATTCGTATCGATACTCAACTGCAATTCGAATCGATCCAATTGTGTCCAATTCGTATCGATACGAAATTTAAAAAAAAAATTAAAAAAAAATTCGGGTACGACCCATATTTCCTAAAAAGAGCCTTAAAAAATATTTTCGGGGGAAACCCCCCGAACCCTAGCCGCAGCGCAGGGCACCCGCATTGTCGATTCAATCACCAATTTAGTGAAGGAACATTCCATCCGTGCTTCTAATTGTTCCATGACTGAAAAAGACATAGGAGATCACAACAACTGTTTAGTTGCAATCAAGGAACGGGTAAATAAATAGTACTTAACCGTACTCCCAGAGGCTGGAGAACCTAGTTAATATGCTAAGAACTGGAGTTGATTAATATATCATGCTTTTAAGCTGGTCACCACTGAACCATCTTCAAACGCCCGCATCTTAATCATTCCACATCCACATGACTAGAAGCATGACATACAACCTCAAGAGGACTTCCTTAATACCCTATATAGGTCTCCTATCTGGATGAAAGTTTGGGATAAACACCAACCTATTAGCCCATTTTAAACAACTCGCCGTCCAATCGGCGTTACCAACCACTCAAACGTTGGACAATCGTGCATACATCATTCACTAGTGTTACAAGACCCCTTGGCAATAAAATGGACTTGATCATAATGTCGATTGGAGAATCTTTCCCAGTCGAGACCTATTCGTTGAAACCATCCTACAAGCATAACTTCCAATGAAAATTCAACACGCTGACTATGTCAGTGCACTTTGGAAATATATAACCCCCGGCACTACCTCATGAAGTGAGAAGTGCGCATGGCTTACACCAAGAGCGATGACTGCCATCAAATGTAGCTGTCTTCCCTCATTCCTCAAAGAACATTGTCAATCGTGGTTAGACATACCAGTTCTACTTCTTATATTGTTGAAGTGAATGAAGAAGCTGGTAGCCAACGAATTTATCCAAAGCCCGCAGCCAGTTGCTGCCGATACCCATAAATGAATTCATCACCAGCGCTTATTTCCAGACTTTGACAAGAGAACTGGTGGACTGCCACTGACAACTACACCAACATGTATAGGCAAATTTTGAGTTGATGAATCAGATGAAGGATCAACATAGCAAGATAAGGAGGGGACCTGCTCCATACTCTAAATTGGAAAACTCCTCTTCTCTAAATGGCTACCATGAACGCCAACGCCATAAGGGATCTCCGGGAAGGATAGCTCCGACAATATGTGCAAGCCCCATAAAACGAAGGACCGTGAACATCCGATCCCTATCAATCGAGGACTTTGGTCAAATTGAACCATTTGCATTAGACTTCCAACTGAGAAGGGCTGGAATGAAGTGCAATAGCGAGCATACGACGCTGCCTCACTTATCAGCGAGATTTGATTCGATCTCTTTTGAATTATTTCCAATTCAATTTCATTTACATTGCGAAATATGACCTACTTGAATTAAACTACTTGCAAATGATGCAGGTAACCGAGTACTCAAGATTGGGTGCAAAACAACCTCCGCAGACTATGATCAAATCATTAAGGCATCGTCATGACGATCATGATTCAACCACTCATCTGCTACTATATGCCCCTGACTGGGGGCAAGGCATCAAAGCAGAAGAGACCGACAAGGTCAGGACTCTAGTACAGAGTGGATGCAACCGACCATCCACTCAGCCGCCTATGCAATTTAATTGGAGATCTGGGAAAGACTTGGAGTGATATATCCCAACAATGTACTCTCCATCTTGTACTTGAAGCTCACCAACATACTTACGCTTCTTCTGATGTCCGATAAAATCGGAATCACACCAAGGGTGGATGCAACGTCACCATCCATGCATCCAATCCTACATTAGACACTTGGGGTTATTTGAGAACATGTGTTTAAAGTGGATATGATTTGACCGTTCACTCCCCAGTTTGCGTCTGTGATTCGGCAAAACAATCATGTCTTAAACCGACTTCATCAGAGGCCAACCCTCAATTTAAAGTCATCAACGACTGACTGCCTACTCACTAACCGTCATGAGCTTTCATTTCAACTCTTTTCCTTAGCTCGATCTAAAGAATGCAAAGTATAAATTGGACGTGACCCGACTGTCTGCTCTCCAATTCTTGCACCCGACTTAAGGAAAAATACACAACTCAGAGTGGATGTAGTTCGACCATCCCTTCCTATGCTTAAGCACAAAGTTTGCCAGAACACTAATCTTACTCCTTAGGCCTGGCAAAAGCGGAATCCAAATGAACATGGACGCGATCCAACTGTCCATAAACTAAATCTCACCCTTCGTTGAAGGGCATATAAGTGGAAGATAATCGGGATCCCACCGATCACTCGCTAAGTGAAACCCCGAGCTCAGGGGCAAACCATCACTTCAAGGCTAAAAATGGGTCGATACACGACAATCCCAACACCAACTCCGTACTCCCAGAGCACGAGACGGAGTATAAACATTCAACCAACTCTGTACTCCCAGAGTGCGAGACGGAGTATAAACATTTAACCAACTCCGTACTCCCAGAGTGCGAGATGGAGTATAAACATTTAACCAACTCCGTACTCCCAGAGTGCGAGATGGAGTATAAACATACATCAACTCCGTACTCCCAGAGTGCGAGACGGAGTATAAACATTTAACCAACTCCGTACTCCCAGAGTGCTAGACGGAGTATAAACATACATCAACTCCGTACTCCCAGAGTGCGAGATGGAGTATAAACATACATCAACTCCGTACTCCCAAAGTGCGAGACGGAGTATAAACATTTAACCAACTCCGTACTCCCAGAGTGCGAGACGGAGTATAAACATTAACCAACCCCCAGAGTACTCCGAGAGCGCGAGCTGGGTACAAACATCAACAAACTCCAGCTTTCGAGAGCGCGAACTGGAGTATAAACATTAACTAACTCCGGATTTCGAGAGCGCGAACCGGAGTATAAACATCAACAAACTCCAGCTTTCGAGAGCGCGAACTGGAGTATAAACATTAAACTAACTCCGGACTCCGAGAGCTCGAGCCGGAGTATAAACTACAACCAACTACGGCTTCGAGGAGGGTGGACCCGTCCACCTAACAACTTTGACCGTATCTCCATTCAATGCAGCTTCGAGGAGGGTGGACCCGTCCACCTAACGACTTCGACTGCATCCCCATCAAATACGGCTTCGAGGAGGGTAGATCCGTCTACCTAACGACTTCGACCGTATCTCCATTCAATGCAGCTTCGAGGAGGGTGGACCCGTCCACCTAACAACTTCGACTGCATCCCCATCAAATACGGCTTCGAGGAGGGTAGATCCATCTACCTAACGACTTCGACCGTATCTCCATTCAATGCAGCTTCGAGGAGGGTGGACCCATCCACCTAACAACTTCGACTGCATCCCCATCAAATACGGCTTCGAGGAGGGTAGATCCATCTACCTAACGACTTCAACCGTATCTCCATTCAATGCAGCTTCGAGGAGGGTGGACCCGTCCACCTAACGACTTCGACTGCATCCCCATCAAATACGGCTTCGAGGAGGGTAGATCCATCTACCTAACGACTTCGACCATATCTCCATTCAATGCAGCTTCGAGGATGGTGGACCCATCCACCTAACAACTTTGACTGCATCCCCATCAAATACGGCTTCGAGGAGGGTAGATCCATCTACCAAACAACTTCGACCGTATCTCCATTCAATGCAGCTTCGAGGAGGGTGGACCCGTCCACCTAACGACTTCGACTGCATCCCCATCAAATACAGCTTCGAGGAGGGTAGATCCATCTACCTAACGACTTCGACCGTATCTCCATTCAATGCAGCTTCGAGGAGGGTGGACCCATCCACCTAACGACTTCGACTACATCCCCATCAAATACGGCTTCGAGGAGGGCAGATACATCTACCTAACAACTTCGACCGTATCTCCATCCAATGCAGCTTCGAGGAGGGTGGACCCATCCACCTAACGACTTCGACTGCATCTACATCGGGTACGGCCTTGAGGAGGGTGGACCCGTCCACCTAACAACTTCGATTGCATCTCAACCAAGTTACATCACTCATTCTCCGAGCATAGACGCAGACTCAACACATGAAAATGAGTGATCAATAGCTGTCATAAAGATACAAGTCCCCAGAGTGTGGATGTTAAAATTAAGCAGTGAACAGTGTTGCATAACGCCTATTACGGCTTATCCCCAAGACTGGCGGCAGAAGTACAAATTACTGAAAGAAGAGAAAGGTGACTCGCTGCCTCTCCGGCTTAGCGTCCATTAAAACTTAAGGCAACGACTGCATGGAGGCCTTGATGCCAACCAAACATAATGACGCCCAAAGTTACAAGCAACCGATCATATCATACCGCTGGATCGATGGGCAATGTCGATCTCCGCCTTTCATATCATACCATCGGATTGACAGGAAATAAGGTCCGAGCATTCTGCATCATGCCATCGAATCGACGGTCAATATCAATCTTCTTCAACTACAAATCAATGTGACCCGAGCATGCATCGAATATCTTCGACCAACATAGCATGAATAGAAGTGTAAATCACAAATGAGTGTAACTTTACCATTCGTCCTCCATCGCCTTCCTTCAATCCATCAGGAAGAACATGAGACCAGATGAGCATGACATGACTGCATTTTAGCTGACTTTATCCCTAGATCTAACGGGAGAACGTAAATCGAAATGGACATGGTTGATCAGCCAACTCCAAATGAATGCAACGCGACCATTCATTCATTGACTCTTACCATGATCCGACTCAAAGAACAATTCGAAACAAGTGCAACCTAAACATCTGCACACTGATTCTTACCCTGGATTCGACAAGGGAAGCACCAATCCTGCATTGGATCTGACTAGACGATTCACTCTTCAGTTTTTGCCCAAAGTATGGCGACATAAGCAGCAGAGCGAATGTCATTGACCGTCCAGAATCTAGCTTATGTCCGAATATTGGCAAAATAACAATGTATTCCACTAAGAGGAAAGAACTAGAACATAATATAGGATAGGCACGACTCAGCCTTCCATCGGTTAACTCGATCCCATGGTTCAATGGGATAGAATACAAAATTGAAGCGGACATTATCTACCTTACCACTTAACGAGATATTCCCCAGACTTGGGGGCACGAACAAGAAGATAAGATAATATGATTCAACCATTCATCAGTCAACTCTAGTTCTTAAAGCTTGAACTACAGTATAGACATAGCTAGGATGAGACTAGACCGTCCGCGTAATGCATCCGCCAACCCGAGACTGGGGGCAAACGAGTAATTATCCGAGAGTTGACTATGACAACTTGAACCTATGACCCATGCCTGATATTCATAACAACTCTAGGTTGCGACCGAAAGGATGCCTAGAGATAGAGTCATCAGATCAATACCAGGACTTATGGGCGACTGATCATCATTCTGACCTTTCCGATGAGCAATGGATCGCAGGTACATTGAATGAAAAGCGCATCATTCAGAAACACAAGTCAATTCAATCTCAAAGCTAGAGCCAGCTATGTAGCAGCGTGCAATACAAGGCTAAGTTCTGCTAATCATTTGATTCAATGTCCTTATAAGCCTGATCATTTACCATTGCAAATTAACACTTGAGGCGCTTACAACCCATCATGAGTATTGTAGATCAGCTCACAACTCTGCACAATGATGGAGAAAGAGTCGACTGTTTTACTTCAGGTGAATCTTGATATGTTCGCTTGGACTCGATCTCATATACATACATACATACATATATATATATGGACTCTCGCTAGCCATAAAGGACTCTACGTCAAATGTCGACCCGAGGCATGTCTCGGTGAACAAAAACAATGCGACATGGATCCGGAGAGATCTGTTGCACTTAAAGAAGAAACGATCTGCTCAAAACCAGTGGGTTTATCCATGATGCCCTCCAACCAAAATGAGTATCCAATCCTTTACTTATAAGAAAAACGAACAGAGAGTGGAGGACATACGCCAATTACTCAGATTTGCATGGGGTATGACAAAGCACAGCTTTCCACTTTCAATGATCAACCAACTGATGGACCCCGACCATCGGACATGAATTACTCACATTCATGGATAGAAACTCCAGATACAATCAGATATTGAAGCATGTCCCAAACCACGAATACAACTGTTTCGCTACTAACCTGAGCCTATAGTGCTATGCTGCAATCTATAGACTCAAACTTAAGGACACTTGTGCTACTTACAAAAGGATGATTAACATATCATTCAAAAATTAGATCGACCGATCGATAAAGGTAGATGTGGTTAATATGCTCGTGAGATCACGACTATCAAACGACCATGTCGATGACTTGACATGGGTATTCAGCGCTCGCCAAAAAATGCAAGATGAAACTCGATCCTTTGAAATGCTCTTTCACCATTAAATCAGAAAGATTCTCCATTTTCATCATCAATTCTCATCGAATCAAGACTAATTTCTAGAAAATTTCGACAATAAGGGACACTCATGTACCGAGGACAACCAAGTAGCTCTGATAGATTGCTTAAATAGACCTTCCATTTAACCCAAGCCTTTGGATCGCGAAGATTTATGCATCAATTGGGCCGTGTCGACACACGCCATAAGCGTCGCAATGCTATGTGAAGATAAACAAATCCAAAGACCAGTATATGATGAAGGCTGGCAATTGACAAGATCACCTTGTTAACATCCATATCGACCAACCGTTACGATAGGTCCAATAGAAAACTTAGATGCCTGAAAAGCTACTCAAATGGAATATCAAGCTAAGCCAATTTGATATCACTTATCTCCGTCGGAGAGCTCTCCATGGTCAAACATTAGCATACTTCATATCTGAATTCACTACATCGGACGATTATCCGAAGAACAGTGGAGAACCATCCAACCGATGGAGAACGTACCCCGATGTAACTTCCAATAATCGGCTTTCTAACATCGAAGTTGCGTTAATGACTCTTGAGGAACAAACGATCTGCTACACCCTGAAACTCAACTTCCTTGCAACAAATAACGAAGTTAACTATGAAGCCTTGGCGCTTAAACTTGCAAGAAAACTACGAGTGGAAACTTTACATGTCTTATGTGATTATTGGTTAATAGTACGCCAAGTCAAGGAAGATTATCTGATTAGGGGGCATCGTCTTGCTCCTTATCTCAACCGGGACCAAAAGCTACTAGCCGGCTTCGACTATTACACCACTACACAAATCCTTAGAGAACTAAACGAAAAGGCCGAATCAATCGCCAAGCTAGCCAGTTCTGGGGATGCACGACAAATAGACTTTGTCCCAGTTGAAATACTTATTATTCTAGGCATTAACATATGAAGATCAACTAGATCTTGGAGATGGATCTAGAAAAGGAGTCATGGATGACTCCTACCGAAGATTATCCATAATCGGGGATTCTTTTTGAATGAAGGAATGAGAAATGGAATATCCTCTGTGAAGCCTCACTGCATGATTACGTCTAGATCGTTCGACTCCGTCGATACAAAGCATTACTTTTGTATCCATCGATCCGAGACCCATTATGATGTATCCGTCGATACGAAGCATACATTCCAACATCTCAAATCGATCCAGGAGAGGATCGATACAAAGGAAGGACTCAAAACAACCATCGAACGTTGTTACAACTTGAATTTCACTTCGATCTAGGAGAGGATCGATACGAAACTCAATCCAAACAAAAAACTAAAGAACTTGACAACGACTCGTGAACGTGCAAACGTTAACAGGAGCCAGGTTAACATACGTACATCGAATAACAAATCGCTAGCACTCGACACTCAGTTACAACATTGCACTACATAATCACTGACAGTGGTTCAATAAACATTTATATAACTGGAAATCAATCGAAGGTTACATCTTTTGACGAAAAGATAGCAACTACTCAACGAATCAGATAGAACTTTTTCAGAATGAAGGATGCAGCATTTCAAAGCACGTCATGTTCACACAAGACATACTTTGGGGGGCAAATGTTATCCCGCCTTTTGGCAAGGCCGTGACACCAAGAACTTGACTAGAAACCAATGACAATTCGTCTTGTAGATCGGTTATACGCAGGCTCACTTTGGATATCGACGAATTTTTTCCAAGTCCGGATCGGGCTGGGAGCCAACATTCGGAATTTCAAGTCAATCGGAGTTCATATGCTCCATATATTGATGGATCACGGTTGAGAAATCCAAACTTGCATCGATCATATCTCAAGATCTACAAGTCCAAATGCCAACAAATTTGGACAGTAGCTTACTGGCAACCTAAGGAATGTCCATGCCAAATTTCAGCTCGATCGGAGCAATTCTTGATCGATTCGAACCAAGGGTCGAATCGATATGGACCAACTTGCATCGATCATATCTTGAGATCTACAAGTCCAAATGCCACCAAATTTGGACAGTAGCTTACTGGCAACCTAAGGAATGTCCATGCCAAATTTCAGCTCGATCGGAGCAATTCTTGATCGATTCGAACCAAGGGTCGAATCGATATGGACCAACTTGCATCGATCATATCTTGAGATCTACAAGTCCAAATGCCACCAAATTTGGACAGTGGCTTACTGGAAACCTAAGGAATGTCCACGCAAAATTTCAGCTCAATCGGAGCAAATCTTGATCGATTCGAAGTTGAGTTTGGATCGATATGGACCAACTTGAATCGATCATAACTCGAGTTCTACAAGTCCAAATGCCATGAAATTTTCACAGAAGCTTAAGCACATGATGAAGAATGTTCACACCAAATTTTAGCTCGATTGGATGATTTCTTGATCGATTCGAACCAAGGGTCGAATCGATCCCAAAGTGGGCCCGGATCTCCAGATTTCGGCCATGTGGGCCCCCTCACGTGCCAGAAGCGGTCTCCCCGAATTTTAGGCGAAATATCAGCCTCCTACACCTATAAATAGAGCCCCTGGTCATTCAGAAAAGGGGTCGGAGAATTCTAAGTACTGAAGAGCGCCCAGATTCTGCCAGATCTACTCCGGAACACCGCCGCTGCTTTAGATTGAGACTTAGCATATAAATTTAGTTGTATTACATTATAAACTACTGTAATCTTCAAGTATCGAGCAATAAAATCATCAGACTTCATAGTGGACATAGGCAAAACGCCGAACCACTATAAATCGCTTGTCTTTGCAATTTACTTTCTGTTATTTGGAGTTTTTGTTAGATAATCCACAGTTTTAATTCTCATTCTTCACTTTTATCTCTTCAAAAACTTCCGAAGAGTGTTGTGCCCATTTTTGGTACAAACAAATTCCTTGGATTCATCGTCAACGCTCGAGGGATCGAAGCTAATCCTGAAAAGATCTGGGCTATCAGAAATCTTGAAACTCCGAAAACCATAAAACAAGTTCAGAGTCTCAATGGAAAAGTAGCAACATTGAGCAGGTTCATTTCAAAGTCCACTGACAAATGTATTCCCTTCTTCGATCTGATCCGAAAAGGAAAACGAAACTTTGAATGGACCATGGAGTGTGAGGGCGCTTTCCAAGCACTAGTGCAACATCTATCCACACCACCTATCCTGTCGAAGCCTATTGACCATGAGAAGCTGTTCGTATATTTGGCAATATCAGAAAACGCTATCAGTGCTGCATTAATTTGAGAAGAAGACAAGATACAGAAGCTAGTATACTACGTCAGCAAGCGATTGACTGGGGCCGAAAGGAATTATCCGAAATTAGAGAAGTTGGCTTATTGCCTTGTTATTGCATCAAGAAAACTTAGACCATATTTCCAGGCACATCCCATTATTGTTTACACCGACCAGCCGTTACGACAGGTCCTTTCGCGGCCTGAGACGTCTGGTAGGTTACTCAAGTGGAACATCAAACTGAGCCAGTTTGATATCACTTACACTCCAAGACGGGCCATACAAGAACAAGTCCTAGCCGATTTCATAGCTGAATTTACCATTCCAGAGGACTTGCCCAAAACCAGCGAATCCCCCGAATACGTCTGGAAGCTTTATACCGACGGTGCATCAAACGACCGGTGTTCGGGCGCTGGTGTTGTACTTGAAACTCCTGAAGGCCGATCCATATGTTATGCTGTGAAGTTTGATTTTCATGCGACTAATAATGAAGCTGAATATGAAGCCCTCTTAGCTGGCTTGAAACTTTCTAGAGATTTGAGAATTATCGCAGTGGAAATTTATTGTGACTCACAATTATTTGTGTGTCAAGTACGGGGAGAGTATCAAGCAAGAGATCGAAGGTTGGCTGCTTACTTAGCTCGAGTTCAGGAAGTATTAAATCAGTTTGATTATTATGCCATTTATTGTATACCTCAAGAACGCAACCAAAAAGCCGATTCATTGGCAAAGCTAGCCAGTACAGGTGAAGCTCAGCAAATGGGGCTCATTCTCGTAGAAACATTATCTTCTCCAAGCATTGACCGGGAAAAAATAGACCGGGTAAGCGAAACCGTCCTCGAAAAAGATTCATGGATGACTCCACTCAGAAATTACATTGAGCACGGAACCCTACCAGAGCGCAGGAGTGAAAAGAGACAGGTCCTTCGGAAGGCCTTACGATTTACCATCCAGAATGGAATCAAGTACATAAGAGGGTACTCAATCCCTCTACTCCGGTGTATCGCTCACGATGAAGTTAAACGAGTATTGCACGATGTGCACGAGGGAGAATGTGGCGATCACACTGGGGCAAGCGCTTACCAAGAAAATACTTCGATACGGATATTACTGGCCGACCATGAATCGCGATGCGTCGGATTATGCAAAGAAATGTGATAGGTGCCAGAAATATGCCCGAATTCCTAGAGCTCCTCCTACCGAGATAACGCAAATGGTCAGCCCATGGCCGTTTGCAATGTGGGGCATCGACATCATTGGTGCTCTACCTCTGGCAAAAGGTGGTGCGAAATACGCCATCGTCGCAGTTGATTACTTTACAAGGTGGGCTGAAGCCGAAGCACTTGCTACCATAGCAACGAAGAAAGTAATCAACTTTGTAGTTCGCAACATCATCTGTCGATTCGGTCTCCCACACACCATTATTACGGACAACGGAACCCAATTCGACGGTGCTGAATTTAAAGATTTCTGCAAACGATTTCACATCCAAAAGAAATTCTCTGCAGTTGCGCACCCTCAGGAAAACGGACAGGTCGAAGCAGTTAATAAAGTTATAAAATCCATTCTGAAAAAACAACTGGAAAAGGTCGGGGGCAAGTGGGTCGATGAACTTCCTATGGCTTTATGGGCTTACCGAACAACCCACAAGACCACGACCGGCCACACTCCATTCTCTCTCTCTTATGGTTCGGAAGCCGTTATTCCAGTCGAGCTAGAAGTACCTTCTCATCGTGTGACATACTACGATCCAAAGACAAATGCTATATTACTTGCCGAATCTCTCGATCTACTGGATGAGAAGCGTGAAGAGGCTGATTTGAGGGCAGCCGCGCATCGAAGTCGAGTCGCCCGATTGTATAATGCCAAGGTCCGCCCGCGAACCTTTGAACTAGGCGATCTCGTACTAAAAAGAATTTATCTGGTTCCTTCGCATATGAAGCTGACATGGGAAGGACCGTATGTTATTGAACGAAGGCTCGGAGATGGCACATTCAAATTATCGATCGTTGACGGTCTTACTTTGCCAAGAGCCTGGAATAGCGAGAGTCTTCGCCGCTACTACACATAACAGGCTATGTTTATCCATTTAGTTTATTTTCCATTTTGCAATTTGTTTCTACATTTCGAAATTAGAATTTGTAATAAGGCAACTGACTTTGCCATATTTTCTTATTTCAGCATTAAAATGCAATCTCTTCAAGCCAGAGCTGTGACTTACTTGAAATGCTTCATATGACCATCACTATGCACGAAGAGCTAAGTTTCACCATACGGTGGAATTTATTCAAATAGGGAGTGACTGCGATGCAACCGGTCACTCGCTAAGTGAAACCCGAGCTCGGGGACCAGCCATCACATCAAAGTCAGAAAAGGATTGATACACGACAATCCTTCGTTCAACTCCGGATTCCCAGAATGCGAAATGGAGTATAAAATACAACTCCAAACTCCCAGAGTGTGAGTCGGAGTATAAACACAAACTCCAGATTCCCAGAGTGCGAACTGGAGTATAAAAATACGTCTACGAAGAGGGTGGATCCGTCCGTCCAACGACTTCGTCCGTATCCGCACCAAGTTTGAGGAGGATGGACCCGTCCATCTAACGACCTCACTTGTTAACTCAGGGTGGATGTGACCTGACCATCCATGATCCTGATACAACTACGAACTTCCAGAGTGCGAGTCAGAGTATAAACAACAACTCCAAACTCCCAGAGCGCGAATTGGAGTATAAACACCAACTCCGAACTCCCAGAGTGCGAGTCGGAGTATAAACATCAACTCCGAACTCCCAGAGTGCGAGACGGAGTATAAACATCAACTCCAAATTCCCAGAGCACGAATTGGAGTATAAACATCAACTCCGAACTCCCAGAGTGCTAGTCGGAGTATAAACATCAACTCCAAATTCCCAGAGCGCGAATTGGAGTATAAACAACAACTCTGAATTCCCAGAGTGCGAGACGGAGTATAAACAACAACTCCGAACTCCCAGAGTGCGAGTCGAAGTATAAACGCCAACTCCAAACTCCCAGAGTGCGAGTTGGAGTATAAATGTCGATTCCAAGTCCCCAGAGCGTGGACGTATGATTTAAACTTAAGTCGGCGTGACCAACCGCCGATAAACAAATGAGAATCCCCGGAGTGCGGATATGATCATCGACAATCAAACAAGCATGGATGAACCGCTCAATCTCCGCTGGTCTTAAACATTCATTCAGTGGCACCAGACTCAACATATTATAAGCGAGAATCAATCGCTGATTGATGTTCCACAACTCATCCCCGAGACTGGGGGGCAGGATTTAAGCATCAACCATTGAATGAAGTGAGGCGACGTCAAAAATCCAACTCGCTTCTCGGTCGCAAACCATGTCCACAGTTTCCGAACTTGGCAAACAAAAACAAACTTGATTCGAAAGCTGAAACTTCACAAGTGCACTTCAGATATTGAAACACTTAGGCGAATACACAATGACAGAAAAGAAGCCAAAAAAGAGAAGTTTCATTTCTATTATTTGTAAAAAGAGTTCGTATACAAGTTTGTTCCAAAAAAATCCTACTTGCAGGAGCCGAACCCACATCTATACACGGTCAACAAAATGCAAGTCAAATAAACCGGGGAAGTATGTCTAATCTTTCTTCTTCCGCGGTTTCCTTTTCGGTGCAGGCCCACTGGAACCGCCACTATCCTTCCTCTTCGAGCCTTTGCCTTTTGGTGGCCGGTCTCCAGGCGATGGCATAATATCGACATCCTCCTCCGAGCTCGAGTGAATAGGGATGCTTCCTGCGAGTGGAGTCGGAGGAACAAGATCAAGTACAGAAGGTGGAATGGGCATGCTAGTGATGAAAACGGTGCCACCGGGAGATATCATTCTAAGCGGAGCTGGTCCCGGTGCTGCAATCCCACCTCCAGAACTGCCACCATGAGCCGCTGCTGCCATATCAGCGTCGATTTGGGCGAACATCTCCTCTTCAGTAACTGCTCGAGCCCCACTGGGGCATCAGTAGTCGGCATTGAAGAACTTGTAGCAGGAGCGCCTCCACCCATGACAAATGGCAAGTCAGCTAAAGGGTCGCCATGACGGCGAAAGAGTTCCTCCATCAACTGCTCATCAAACACAATCGTGCTTCCCTGCATATCGTCAAGAGGAGCAGTTGTGGCTGTGGTGATCTCTTTGGTAACGATAGCCTCCTGTGTCTGATGTGGTTCTTGAGTAACAGGAGGCCCGATATGTGCAGCATCGATCACTGGACAAAGAATAAGAGAACTGTTAGAATTTAATTCAAATAAAGATTCTGACCTAAGGCAGATATGTGGAACGTTCAGAATACCTTCCTCAGTTTGACTTGTCGGCGGCGGAATGGCTTCAGTAACTTGCGCCGTGGCCGAAGACATCTGCGGCTGATCTGGGTTGTAAGCAGGAACAGATGGGGGATCGAACGCAGACGAGGATTCAGCTGGGTTGACACTGGAAATTCAAGACTCACCTCATGATGTTCAACCCCTGAACCCTCTCCTATTTCAAAGTGCTTCGCCGCCGAGTCTTTCCTTTTCGTGTAGAATCATTGACTCGTGAAGAATCTTCTTTTCATCTTCAGTCAGAGTGTGATTCTCGAGTTCGAATTCATCTACAGACTCGCCTAGATGCGCCTCCCTCTCTTCTTCAACCATTCGGCCCCAGGCGTTGTACAGATGCGCCGGATAATCATCGAGCCAGGCTAGACCCCTGTGCCTCAGCACATTAGCGTTGTAAACAACGAGAAGGTCTTCGATGTCAGCCTCTAGCCTGGACTCAGCTGATTTCACTCTCTCCTCAACCTTAGTCTACACCTTGTGGACTGTAGCCACAACCGCATCCCGTTCACCCTTGAGCAGGACTGCTTGTTCGCACGCCTCTTGGGCTACGTTGTTCGCATCATCTTTTTCCTTGGCCATGTCGGCGAATATAATTTGGCCTTAAGTTCATTGAGTTCCTTGACCGCCGCATCCCGCTCGGCGGTGACTGTAGTGTTCCGGTGGCCCATTTCCTCCACTAAGGCAACATGTGTCTGCCTCAACCTCTCCATGGCCACATTCGCTTCATCATCTTTTTTGGTGGCTGCAATTTCAGATTTCCGAGAAGACTCGGCCTCAGCAGTGAGCACTTAAATGATCCGGTCCCTTTGAGCAAGATCGGATTCCATTTTCTCGAGTGCTTTGGCTCGCTAAAATGCCACCTTAGAGGCTTTCTCTGCAGCCTTTACCCACTCTCTATACTGGGTGTAAATATCATGAACGTATTCATGCATCGTGTTTTCCACTCCAGATGGGATTCTCTTTAAGTGTGGAGGGAAGACATAGCCATCGAAGCAAATATTCGGAAAATCCTTCCTCATCTGAGCCAATTTAAGGGCCCTTCTCCTGTGGGCTCAGTGGGGACCTGCTCTGCAATTATGGAGGTCGTGGCCTCAACTCTCAGAAGAGGAGTCTCAGATCTAGAAGTATGAGAAGATGGCCTGTGACGAGAAGGCTCTGGCGGGTGTGGAACAAGAATAGGGGGTGGAGATGGAAGTCTAGGAGGAGGAGAGTGTGATCTAGACCAATGTCTATATTCTCTGTCCCAATCACGCCCGTACCTATCTTGGTTAGAGTACTCGCGATCGCGATCTCTATCCGAGTCCCTCCTACGGGAGTCATAATAAGAAGAAGCCTTTCGGGCCGAGCGAAGATTCCCGAGCATCGATCCTTTCCCAGACATAGTACCTGAAAATGAGAGACGACGGAAGAGTTAGTGATTTTTCAAGTTGGACGATTTTACAGTTATGAATCATGTAGTGTAGTGAAGTGTATGCATGTGCAACCCCCCGACCAACCAGAAATGTCGGCCGCACTCATAGCAAGCGACCCACTCAGTTCAAGAGCACTATCAAGCTCCTCCATCCCGGTGTCGTGTTGAGATGACACATAATCCGGAATCGGAATGTCAGCAAGCCCTTCAAAAGGATTCTCTACTGGCGGGGGAGGAGCCTCAGAAATTATAACCCCCGGAACGGGCAAAGACACAACCATGGATTTTAACCTCATGGAATTAGAACGCTTGTAAGCAGCTGCCTTGCCTTTTCTCCTTCCTCCTAAATCCTGGACATCGGAAGAAGGCCCAGCTGGGAGCTCGTTATCGATAGGCGTTCTCTCCGGATCAACTTCTTCGGCTATTACGACTCCAGGCGCTTTGTGCTTCACCCGTTTCTTCGGGACCACTCTAAGTGTCCCTTCTAGCCGTATGCTCTGCCTCCGTTCAATGAGCCCGACAGTCCTCAAGTTTCGGTCGGTCAGAACCCAATCAATATGCCTCTCTTCGCCCGGAGCCGCTTGGAGGATCCGAACTAGCTCTTTGAAGTATGCACCATCAGGTCGAGAGATTGTGGCTGCAAAAGAAGAGAAGTATGTCAGTTTGAAATTGGTTATTAGTATCTCGCTGATTCAAGAGAAAAATGGCAACGCTTACGTCTATCCAACCACCGCCTAGCAAATCCAGGGGGGCACCGAACGTAGTACCATTCAGTTTTATAGTAACTTAGCCTTCCCCAGGAGCCCATTACACTGTGACAGTTTCTGACCGCTTCCAAGAAGGTGAAAGAGGGGCTGTCTCCATGGCTCTTGACGTTAAATAAATATCTGATCTCGATTGGCTTTGGTGGTCGAAAAAGGATCTCCATAAACAGAATGAAAGTGCTATTCGAAAGAGCATATCCATTGGGATGGAGCTAGGACAGAGCTATTCCAAGGAATGATAACATCTCCCTTATATATTGGTTGAAAGGAGGAAGCGTTCCCGCCGTACAGGCATGATGGTTAAAAGCAGTAAACCCCTCCGGGGGATCATGCGGCCTGTCATTTGGCCCAGGAAGTAGCACGTCATCAAGCGACAAGCCATGCCTTAAACAAATCCGTCCCAGCATATCTTCGGAGATACCGGACGGCACAACATCTTATGGACGACAAATGAACCGGGCACCTAGACGCTCGTCTGGAGCTGGGTCAATAACTTCGGCTTCAATAACCGGAATTTCGATGGTTGAAGGAATTGAACTCGGGAGTTCCTGCTGTTGAGAACTTGAAGGTTCCATGACTAGCTAGCTTATGAAAAATCATTGTTAAACAGACAATAACGCTCGTGCATCCCCCAGTGTAAAGTGTGTGAGTGTGTTGTGCAATGCGGTACTGTATATCATTTAAGAAGTTCTACAGAATCGGAAAAAGCATGTAAACGGCGAGACTTTGGAATTCGGTCGGAAGGACCGTCATCGCTGACTGTCACAACTGGGCCATCCAGTTATTAGCAATCGGTCCGAGTTAAAGTTTGTCAAAATTTTGTTAGAATTGTAGTTCCATTGACGAGCTTCGAAGGGAAATCAAATATGCAGTTCAACGGTCAAGTCCAGTTATGCAAGTTTGAAGCTCGTCGGAGTCGGTTGTTCAAGTGTGCAAGGAATTAAAAATTATTTAACATTCAAATTCGTATCGGTCCCAAGAGCCTTGTTCGCATCGATAAATCATGTGCATCCATGCGCAAATTCGACTCGGTCTTGAAACTGGAGATTTCGTTCACCCATGTGCGAGTTCGACTCGGTCTAAAGAATGCATACTTCGAATCGATCCGGAGCGTTCATTTCGCATCCATAGATTAAGTCGTCTTCATATCGGTCCCGGCCGCCTAATTCGAATCGATCGAAAACCCTGGGTTTCGACTCCATCAGACACAACCCCTTCGTATCGATCAACCTGCTCAAGACACTCATCGATACTGATTGACTCGATACCACAGCTTAGCCATCGATCGATACGAATGCCTCCGTCTCATCATCTCGAAACCCTGACTCTCGATCGATGCGAAAGCGATACAAAAAAATCATTTTATCTCCACACTCCTTCTTCCCCAGACTGATTCGAACAACATCTTTCTCCACCTTCAACCTCGCACAGGACCTACTTCCTCGAACAACGATCAGGCGCGAAGTTCAAATGGAATGGCATAAGACTCCGATTCTCATCGTTTCAGGGCTGGTGTTATTCGATTGATTACCTTATGTTCGATAACTAGTTTAAAGGGATTGGAGTCGATTCGAGTCGAGCAGTTTTCCTCTTCTAAGTCTTTTGAGCGATACGAAGACAATGCGCCAGAATAGAAAAGTGAAAAGTGAAAAAATGGTTAAGTACAGAGTATTTATATGGACTCGAGCACAATAGTAAAAAATGATTCGCCTCCCCAGTAAGTCCAACTGGCTACGAAGTGTCACCACAAGATCGAGTCGAACAAGCAGTTCGAATCCACCATCGAGTCGAACAAGCAGTTTGAATCCACCATCGAGTCGAACAAGCGCTTCGTGTCCATCATCGAGTCGAACAAGCACTTCGTATCCATCGAACCCTGCGTCCATCGATACGAAATCCTTGATCGTAACAATAGTTTCCAACCCCTTCCCCAGAGCATCGATACGAACAGTCAGTTCGAATCCATCGAATCACGGCTTCCAGAGGCCAACTCCATCGATTCAAAATGCTCATTTCGCATCCATAAATTCAATGAAAATTGTCTTCAATGTTTTAACCTTCTACATCGATTCAGGAAAGGATCGATACAAAGGAACAATCAAAAACAACCATCGAGCGTTGTTGCAACGAATTTCACGTCAGTTAAGGAGAGGATCGATATGGAATTCAATATAAAATAAACAGACAACGACTCGTGAACGTACAAACGTCAACGAGAGTCAGATTGACATATATGCATGTATGTCGAACCAATATTCAATATTCCAGATTTACAGGAATTGGAAACTCATTTGATAACAATTACAACAACAAACGGCTAATCACTGGCGTACAGCAATCAGTTGCAACAATACAGGGTACAGCAGTTGACAGTCAACAGTTTACATTATCGAGAAAATCAGTCGAAGATTATAGCTCCCATCGAAAAGACAGTAACTGTTCAGAATAAAGATTGCAGCATTTCAAAGCACATCATGTTTCCACAAGACGTACTTTGGGGGGCAAATGTTATCCCGCCTTTTGGCAAGGCCGTAACACCAAGGAATTGACTAGTAACCAATGACGGTCCGTCCTAGAGATCTGTTATACATAGGCTCACTATGGATATCGATGAATTTTGTCCGAGTCCGGATTGAGCTAAAACTGGTATGCCGCGACAAGCGAGGCTATGAGAGTCAACGTTCCGAATTTCAGATCAATCCGAGTTCGTATGCTCAAGTTACGATCGATGCAAAATTGGATAAAAACAGCCTCTGTCCGACTCGCTTAGTTCGCATCCATCATATGGCCTACTTCGACTCGCTCTGCTTCGCATCCATCAGATAGCCTACTTCGAATCGCTCCACTTCGCCTCCATCAGAAAGCACTAGTTCGACTCACTCCGCTTTAAGCCACAGTTCGACTCCTTCTATGTCGACTCCTTCGTAGAACCACAGTTCGTATCGATCACCTTCGACTCCGTCTCCTATGCAGTTCGTACCCATCGTGGATCTTCTGATCGAATCCATCGTGTTGCCATGTTCGAATCAATCGACCAGGGTTGAGCTTCTATCGATACGAACAAGGCAAGGTCCAAGAGCGACTCGATCAAAGGGGGAGTGATCCAAAGGTTCAAACGCCACGTCACCGAGTCGAGCAGCGACTCAAACAAGACCGAGTCGAACAGCGATGCGAACGAGAGCGAGTCGAACAAGAGCGAGTCGAACGAAACAGCCAACCGAAGATCCCAATTCGTATCGATCATATCTCCTAATCTACAAGTCCAAATGCTATGAAATTTTCATAGAAGACTACCTGCATGCTAAAGAATGTCCATGCCAAATTTCGACTCCATTGGATGGAATCTTGATCGATACGAAATCTGTTCGTATCGATCACGGATCGGACCGAAACTTCACGGGCTTGGGCGCGCGGGCCTGGTCAAGTTCTAGAGAGGGTCTCCCGAGATCTGAGCGAAATATCAGCCTCCTACACCTATAAATAGACCCCTAAAGCCAACAGAAAAGGGGTTCTTCTTCTCCTTCGAGCTCTCCAACGCCCAGACTCTGCCGGATCCAGATCTGAGCTCCATTGCTGCTGCTGCCGACGAGATTTACTGCTGCAAATCATAATCATCTGTTGTAACTTACTGAATTCACTTGTAATCTTCAAAGAAAGATCAATAAAGCTAACAACTTCATAGTGGACGTAGGCGATACGCCGAACCACTCTAAATTCTTATGTCTCCTTGCATTTTAATTGCTTTCATGTCCGAAATTTAGAGTTTTTGTTAGATAATCCTCTTTTTCCATTTTACCTTCTTCACTTTATCTCTTCAAAAACTTCCGAAGAGTGTTGTGCCCAATTTTGGTACAAACAATATATATATATATAACAGAATTAAACAGGATACAACAGATGTCACGAATACATAGAAGTCTCAGTACAATAGTCAAGTACAAGATCAGAATATAACACAGAAGTCGACTGATAACTACAAGCTGAATAGATAAATGGATTTCCAAGCGAAGCTCCAACTCCAAAGGTGAGTCTCTAATGTTGTGTCACTCAGTCTGACCCGAGCATAAAGCAAAACACAAAACACTCGAGTCAGGATTAACATTCTTATATCAATAAATCCAACTCAAGTGAAAAATCAACTGAAATACAAGTAACTCAAAGGATGTTTGGGATAACCATCCTCTAAGGATCCGTGGAACTATCTACTATGTAGTAATATACGCTATTATATTATGTCTATAGTAAAGTAAACTATTAAAATAGCGTTAAGGCGTTACCCATATCCCCCTTAACACATTTTATATATTCCCATAGTCTGTACAGTACCGTAATCTCCCCCGTACTGGGCGTCGTCAGAGGGCACTCCATAGGTATGATACAAAACAAACTCGTAGAAGGCACGCTAGGGTAGGTGCCACGGAACAACTAGGTAATGCCAGGGTAGATATACCAATTACACTTCCGGGCTAGTGGTAACGCATAGCAGCCACTACCGCCCACCTCGACCCACACTCCCAAAAAAAATCCGAGGGTGCACCCAATCAATCACAAAGTAATAGAATAGTATCGAAGGAGTGTGTCCGATCAGAGGAGCTACCTCATTGGCCCGTCGATTGCTCATGTTTTAGCCACCTTATGCTAACTCATGGGAGTTAGGTCCACGTATATACCTCAAGAACGCCGCCACCATCCTACTTCATTCTGGAATCTCCACCACGTACACAGTTGTTAAAGTGGTTTTTGGAGTTGGAAGAGAGTATGACAACTTCCGATCCCGGTCTCTTTAACAACCAAACGTTATTATAACACCGCGGTCATTTCAAAATAGTTTATACTTCAAAACCAAAATATCATTGCCATTTCAAAACCATATCAATACGATATCATTTTCAAAAAATCATAGCACTTCAAAGTTATAACACTTTCTAAATCAAATCACTTGCAATTATAACCCTTTGGAAATCATAACACTTAGAAATCCATAACTTGAAAACATAACTTCCAACACTTAAATAGTTTAGATTTTTATAATAGTATGTAAAATAAAATAGTTTATAAAATAAAATATATGTATAAATAGTTTTAAATATAATTTAAAATTACTTTATATAAAATAAAATAGCTTTCTCAACTTTCACAAATCGATTCAAATCAATTCGAATTCCAAATTCAAATTTAATTCAATCTTAATTCACGAATTTCAATTCAATTTAGTTTCTAAATAAACTATTTCAAATTTTATCGATTTCAATTACAGATTTGAACCACAAAATATACCATTTCAATTTCAATATATTTCAAGGGTTTAAATATTCAACATTTTCAAAACTAATTTTGATAATTTCATTTATATATCCAAATTTAACTTCATTATTATTTAGTTTTGAAATATTCACTTAATCAATCCAATATCATTTAAATAAGATTTAAATTACAAATTTAATTAAACTAAATATCCCATTTTAAATTGAAATATTCATTTAAATCACTTTTAATCAAAATCAAGTTATAAGATCATATCCTTTAACCATCTAAAATTCAATAAGTTTAAAATCGATTTAATTAAATGAATTCTTAATTAAATACCATTTCAAATCAATTTCAAATCTACCTTTCCAACTTAATTTATTAAGATTATTATAAACTCTATATTTGAAAATAAAATTTAGATATATTATATATAAATGAAATCAAACTTTATTAAACTAAATCTTATTATCAAACTTATCTTATAATAAAACTAATTTATACATATTTTAAAATAGTAAAATTATAAGTAAATTCTTAAAATATATAATTCCAAAACTAACTTATAACTTTGAAATTTCAAAACATATAAATTTAAAAATCAAGAATTTAAACCTTATGACATACATTTATATATAATAACTTGAAATAAATATTTATTAAACCATATATTTCTTTCCAAAACCATAGAAATCATTTTCAAAATATTTATATATAGACCAACGGTGTCTGTATATAATTTTCTATCCTATGGTAAAGTGATACTGATATTTATCATTTCAATCCGTAATTTAAATATATACGGGTATATATCATTTCAACCCGCAATCCCAAATTCAATTAATTGAAAATCACTTGGGTTTATCATTTCAACCCATAATGATTTTCTCCTATTCTACAGATCGTTCGGGTATGTATCATTTCAACCCATAGGGAATTCTATACTAACAGGGAATTTGTAGAGTGATAACAGATATGATAATAATATAAGAGGCATATATCATCAATATAAATAACAGATAATGGTGCCAGATGTCACCGGTGAATAGATACAGATAACAGCATATATATAGCAATGTAAATAACTAACAGCAGCATATTTCAATTGTCGTTTCAATTGAAATCAAATTTAATAAATATAAGAACGTTAATCGTGAGTGATTGCTGACCTTTCGAGGCTAGAGAGATAGAAGATGATACAGACATGAACACAGATACGGATACTAACTAGTGAAACAGCAACATGCTAGGAATCACTACGATAGATTCGATATAGAAATGTAAGTCAAGATGGCACAAGATTGACGAAATAAGATATAATACATATATATAAATTTTCAAAATCAATTTAAACATATATTTAAAACATATATATTTATTTTCAAATCAGTATTAAATCCCAATACGTACAATATATAATTGAAAACTAAGTTAACATATATGTTATAAATTAAAAATCAATATTGTTTAACATACTTTTAAAAACAATAATACTATAACATATATACACTACAGGCCTATAGAAATGAACTAACAGGAAAACTTATAATATAATATATATAATAGTACTTTAGACATAGGATGTAAATACTGTACAACTAAAATATTATACATTTAAACTAACACATAATAAAGTAACAGTGCAATATATATATATATATATATATATATAGAAGCTAGGATTTAATAAACAAAAGATATGCAAAACACTGTACATATATATACAACTTATAATAAAAAATATGCAAACAACTTCAATGTTTACAAATATAACAGTAGCTTGTAATTACTATAAACTATTATAGATTGTACATTGAAACCACAGAGTATGCATAAACCAACTTTATATATAAATTAAATATATAGGTGTATGACTTAGTATAATATTATATAACTCAAATATACTTGAACATAAACTGAAAAATATATATAATAATAATATATACAAACTTTCCCGAGCTAATACATACCTATATATATAACGAGAGGAAAGATTTGGTAGAAGGTCTCTAGAGATGTTGGACGGAGGAGGGTGGAGATGAAGGAGCCATGGTGCCAACGTGGTGGAGGAAAGCTTGGAGGGGAGTGGAAGTGGAGGGTCATCGGGGTCGCGTGGCAAAGGTGATCAAGGTGGCGAACTTGTTGAAGCTATGAACTAATCGGCTGCTTGGTGGAGCTCTCGGCACTGGTGGGCTAGGGCGTTTCGGTGGCGGCTTGCTGCTGCATGGTGGATGGAGACAGGAACAGGCCGTGGAGGGGAAAAATGATGAGGTCGGGAGGGGAAGAGGAATGAGAAGATGAGGAGAGACGGTGGGAAGAGTTGAACAAAGCAGAGAACATTTAAATATATTTTTTCAACAAACATGGCCAAAATGCAGAGAAGAGAAGGGAAAAGGGAAGAGCAGAAATGACTAAATCAACCAATATATGTTGCACTGTATTTTCAAATAAAACTATTCATCAAAAGCAACATACGAACTGGTTGGAATTTGGAATAATAAAAGTCATGGAAACACGAAAAGTTGCATTCATGAATTGATGGGAATAAATGCCAATGTGTGGCTGTTTCAATTGATAGGTAGAGGAAAGGTCACAGGGAGGTGAAAGGTTCAAAATGCTAGTGATGTGAATTTCGTTCCATAGCTTTCGCCGTCTCCCAAATCCCAAAACACACAAATGATTAGGCTGCGGAGATCAGCACGACGAGACGATCAAAACGATACACATATATTAGTGATAGGACCATCCAATCAAAAGTCGATATTCGGTACCGAAAATGCTGTTATTTTGCCGAAAATAAGATAATCGGAGCAATAGCAGTTTAAATTTAGCGAAACGAAATATGATATCTCACTCAGAAGATGATTTACAAATTTATTATATAAAAGAATTCAGGTTTGGAAAACATTTTATTATCGTCTAATATTAACTGATTTAAATTGAAATAAAATTACACAACAAAATAAACTTCCATATTATCAGATGAGAATTTACCATTTGCTATGTTTAATTAAACGTATTCCAAATATCAACTTTTTATTTCAAAATTCTATTATTTAAAATATCACAAAAAAATTCAGTTAAATACGTTATTAAGCAGTTAAATTTTACAGGTCGTTACACTCTCCCCCACTCAAAACTTTTCGTCCCCGAAAAGGAACAAGGTAGAGAATAGAAACAACCAGAAAGAAAATAGATTGAAAAACAAAATAAACAATTAGTTCAAACCATATAAATTTCAATTTAAATTAATTTATATTCAACAATAGATTTTAAATTCAAGGTATTTCATTAAGTTGATTTTATTTCAATTTATTAATATTTGATACAAAAGATTTCTTTCAAACAAAATTTTATTTAATTTGTCTCATTTACTATTCAATCAACTTATTATTCTATTTGTCTCTATTAACATTTTTATAATTAAAAATTAAGTGTATAACATTTATTATGATCACACAAATTTTATTTATAAAATCATCTTATATTGTATATTATCCAATTACATATTCAACTTCTGAATGATTAAGGTAAGTTATATTGGAATGCAATTGAGTATTATACAAGTAAAAATTTTCTAATTCAATTATTTCTCAATTTTTAAATATTTATTCAATTTTTGACTTCATTTTAATAATTGAAATCATCCTTAAATCATAATTTAAGAATTAAATTTCCGATTCACTTCAAACAATTTAGAGGTAAATATATCCATATATATCAAATCAAATTTAAAATCATATACCTATATATATTATAAATCAAATCATACTTAAGAATTCAAATCAATTTCATTTCAAAACAAAAGTGTAGCAAAGCTACTGATGGTCTCCCCACTCTAAAACTCGAAAATGAATGTCGATGATGCTGCAGTCATCACCGAAATTATTTTCCAGCGACAAAAGAGAAGAGCACTAATTTGAACATCTAAAATTCTTTGAAACAATTTTTGTTTGAAAATACTTTAAATAATATACATTTTAAAAGTTTAAAACCAGAGTTTGACATCACCGGAAATTAAATTCTCAAATTCCTGATTTAAATTCATTTCAATTCCAGATCCATTTATAAACCATGTTTATAAATTCATTTATAGAACAATAAATGATAATCAAATATTATCATTTCAAACAATCAATTTAATTAACTTATTAAGTTCTAGAAATTTTTTACTTATATATTTATAATATAATCATACAAATTTATTTCATTTACCAAATTTGAAAATAATATTGTGTCAGTTTGCTCTGTTCAAGTGTTTTGGAATTCCTATCGATAGCGTTGATCAGACAAATCGATCGAAAATCCAAACCAACATTAACAACTCAAACAACACAACATATAAAACATTTTTATATTAATTACAAATACACTCCCTCACTCGATGATACAAGAATAGATTCCAAAACAAGGATAGAGATTCAAATTTAGAGGAACTCTAATCAAAGAGAATTCTAACTAAAATAGATAGGTTCGAAAGGGAGATAAATAGATTTCAAAGAGAGGAAAGAATGGATAGACTTATATAAATCGCGGGCAACCTTGACCGGGTCAACCATGACTTCAAAATAAGATCGAGGTAGAATTCTGGAGCAAATCGACATTCGATCCCCAGAGATTGAATTCGGGTATAGCAAAAGATAGCAGCATCGTAAACCGAGGATACAGAAATCTTCGCCGAATCAATGCTTATTGTAAAGGAGTTTCACTCCTTTACAAATCATTCAGTGGAGCTATGGGGTGCTCCGGAATCAAGAAAACACGAATAGGGGGAGACAAGGATGGATTTTGGAACCGAGGGAAACGTTCCAAAATTCAAAGGAAACCGAGTCAAAGAGGAAGAGATTCAAGCTTGAAAGAAAATGATTCTATAATTAAATCTACTCTATATGCTAAGTTTTTCCTAAAACCAGAGCTTTGATACCATATGTAACATCCTGAAATTTTCAACCATTCGCATCCGCACATGTCGGACTTGAATTTGTCAAAATATCAGATTGTTAATTTATATTTGGCAAAACTCAGCATATACAGTAAATAAAATAATCACAGAATCACAGAATCACAGACACAGAGTAATATAACAATAAGCAGCGGAAACAAATGAATAGTAGTTCATGAAGCTACTATATTGGTGTGCACGTAAATGTGCATATATATATATATATATATATATATATATATATATACATCCATATTTTGTCTCTTTTTATTTAAATAAACATCATATTTGGGCATTTTTACATGTTTAAAACCAAAATTCAATTAATTTCAAATCATCATATATTCACCTTCATTCAGGGGCAAAACGGTCATTTTTGTGCATGTGTCATTTGAGAATTTTTACTTGGACAATTTTTATTATTTTTATAGGATATTTGGATGCATATGGAAGAGGCTTATATAAAGATACATGCATGCACAAATGAAATACAAAGGAATGAAGAGGAAATAATTCAAGTTCAAGATCATAGAGGACCCCACCCACTTACCTAAATGTACAATTATGAGTTAATGGACAACTAAGTGGAGGTTAAAGCTTCATGCACAACAAATGATGGATTAATTAGTGGCTAATGGTTACTTGGTGGCCACACTTCCTAAAGGGCATTTTAGGAAGCCCCCTAAAAATGGAATTAGGGTTTTATGCATGTATATATAGCCCTCTTATGTACATGAAACTATCTTCTACTCTTTCATTTTACTTAGGAAATTAAGAGATCAAATTGTAAGCTCAATGTTCTATGAAATAAAAATGGCTTCCAAGCCTCTTTCTTCTCCTTTTTCTACATGCTTTTCTTTGTTTTATTGTTAATGTTTATTTCTATGCTATCTTTCCTTTAATGTTCATAGCTTAGATTTACATTTATGCAAGTAGTGTAGCTTTAATTTTTATGCAATTAGTTAGTAGTTAATCTCTTTTTCTTCCTTTGCTTAGTTTTCATTTCTTTGCTCTTTCATGTTGAAATTTACAAGTGTTGCTTCAATGCCACAAAAGAGTAGCTAAACCCTTTCAATTTAGGGGTAATGAAGCTCTTAAATATTATGTAATTTCAACATTTCTATGATTTATGATCTCTTTTGTTTATGCTTCATGAGAGTGAATTTTGATGCAAGTTTATACAAGTGGGTTTGATAGCTTATGTTGCTTTTGAAAATGAGCTATTCTTATTCAACATAAACACAGGTTGCATCATCATTTGCTAATCCATTTTTGATTTTGAAATGAAAGTAAAAATGAAATTTGATGATCTATATTACTAGTTACAATAGTAAATAGATCATACTTAAAATAACTTTTGCTTTGGCTTCATTTTCATGAGAGTTATAAGTGGTATAATTGTTGTATTATAGTTTGATGGTTTTAGTTATGTTAATTAATAACATAAACAAACCATACTTATGATCAATGCAACGATTATTTCGCTTAGTATCAAGTTAGAGATCATAAATTCTTTGTTTGTTGATTTACAAAAATATGAGAGTGGATTTGCCTCTAAATTGTCCTCTAGTTTAATAGTTTTTAAATCACATTTTAATTCTAGATTTAGCTTCTTTTTTTGTAGTTAACAACTTCATCTCTCTTTGGTCTAATTTGATTGAATTGAAAATTTTAAAATCTCACCAATTCCCTACGGATCGACCCGTATTCGCCCCGTACTACAAAGTGTACACCGTGCGCTTGCGGTTATATTTTTAATTTAAATTCGTTCGATGGTTTTCTAAACCGATAGAATTTCCGTCGACGAACAAGTTTTTGGCGCCGTTGCCAGGGAATTGCTTTGATTTTGATTTTCTATTCTTCGGATTATTTTTGTTTGAATTTTTTTATTGTGTGTGTGTTTGTATTTAAAAAAAATTGGCTTGTGTGTTGTTACATTGTAGTTGCAATTGTTTGTGTGTTCATTTTCTAGTTTCTTTTGCATTTTCATTATTTTAAAAAAAACATACACAATAAAAAGAAAAAAAAATTCAATTACATTTGCATTTACAATTTTACATTTCATATTTTCATTTGCATTTACATTTCATTTCAATCTCATTCCAATTTCATTGCTACAATTTCCCTGTTCCACTGATCTTCACCCTCTGTTAAACTGCAGCATCAAACCACACATACAACCCTTCATAAGCCTGCCTCATTTCATCAATAACCACTTCACTCCTTTCCATACCTGAACAGACATACATAACCACTACAACACAGTCTCCAACAGAGCAACACAACAACTACCATCATCAAATTTCCACTGGCCATAACCCACTGCAGTTCCTCCTTACTGTCAAGTACCTTGCCATAGAACAACAACTTCATCCACCAACCAATCCACCAACATAACTTACTTCCCACGTCACTGCAGTGCCACCTAACTTCCCTGCCTCCTCAAAATCTTCGAGCCACTGTATCACTACATCTCCTTTTTCTGCCTTGCATTTCAATCCTATACAAACTTCCACAATCACCCAGTGCATACTACAAATACAACCACCATACCATAGATTGCCATCTGACCACCCCCTTCTATCTGCCAAGCATCCCTAAATCATCAACTTCACCACAATTACTACAAATAGCCGCTGAAATCACTGCAAACAACTCACTACAACAGCTATAACCCATCCACCCTCCAATCACCATACATACTTGCCTGCACAAAACCCACTTCTGTCCTTTCCTTCTACTGTCTACATAACACACTAACCATAACTTCACCCCCTACATCTTGCTGCACAGTGATATCTTCCAGCAACCATATCCCTGTCATAGCCCCTGCTTCCCTCTTCCATTCTCCACTTTCATCTTCCAGTCAACTTCACCCCTGCTCACTCACTCCACTGTCAATAACATCAGTGCTTCAGTGTTCAACTCTCTGCACTACACACACATTTCAATCATCTCAATAACTTCATATTATCAGCCTCCATCCATATTTCCACTGAAACAACCCAATATCCACTCACTATTGCATTGCTTTCACTGACCAACATAACTGACCGTACCACTACATCCATCAACTGTGCATATCAACATTCTCACAACTTCCAGTAACCTCACGTACGACTGCAACTTCTAAATCACTGTTGTACATCTCCTCCCCCTACAATTCCACTTCCTTGATTACAACCATCCACTGTTCTACACTTCTGTCTTCACCATCCAATCTTTACATCCATCATACCACCTTCCACTGCTACATTGCCCACCTGAAACATTGCACACCCAAGATTCCCCATTGTCCGAAATCACAAACCACCATCTCTACCCCCACAACAACTTGTTGCTACGCTAACAGTAAAAAAAAACTGACCTTCTTCATAACACCGTGTGCATATCTCGACAAGGCACAACTGACACGTAGCAATCTCCTGAAGTTCATCCTTTCTTCGCCTAAACCAAATATGAACATCCACTGAACCCACTCCAATACGACCTTCCTCCTCCACGATACAATTCCCTGCCTTCGGCCATAAAAACATCATCAACACACAACCAAACTTCAATCGCTACTTCACCATCACCAGAAAACTTCACATCCAGCCTTCGACCCAAATTTTTAGTTCCCAATTACGCCACTGCCTGCGACCAACCGCAGCACTTCCCTAACCAAAATCGCAGCACCCAAGTTTCGTCTAAATTAAACTGACCACCTCTGCAATCGATAATCCTCAATCGAGAAACCACCACAAGCGAATGCAATCTCCAATCGACCCAAATCGCCTCATCTCCTACAACCGCCGAACCAACCGCGACATCAACGCCTGAAACTCGCTTCAATCGCAACCCCAAGCACGACCTCACCACTCGACTCACCTCAAATCGCCGACCCCAATCATCAGTTAAACAAGTTTTTGGAGGTCTTCGATTCTTGAATTCGATTTGATTTGCTTTGAGAAAGAGGCGATTTTTAATTTCATTTTCTGAAGAGGATTTCGTGTGAGGTTGCCAAAGCAGATTAAAAGGAAGAACTGCTTGCCCAAAAAAATATTAATTGCTGCTTGCTTATAAAAAAAATTGCTGCTTAAAAAAAATGCTAATAATCTGCACGCTCTGGTATTGTGCTTTCATCTCTAGTGAATTGTTCGTTGCTTGCATTTGCATTTATATATACAAAGAAAAATTCAAAATCCAAAAATAAAAACAAACTTCATTTTAGTTGCATTGTAAATTCACGTTTAATTTTTGTTTTGCATCCATCTCATCTTATTTTCTTTTCTAAGGGCAATACCTCAATTCACATAAGGTGAGGGATTTCATCACCCTTACCTTAGCCCACAAACGCATTTTATTGTAGAATTTGACTAATAATAAAGGTTAGACATTCGACTTAAGGGTGTCGCGAGCTCATCTAGGGCTTAATTGTATCTTCACAATTGTTTTCTTTGAACAATTTTATTTCTTGGTGTCTAGGCTACGGCAGAGTAATAACCAGTTATAAAAATTACGGTGATACGTAAACATTATACTGGTTGTTCCTCTGAAGGTACTTAAACCTTCGGCTGCATTGCTACGGTGATTCGTGGTGCACCGATAACCCCTGCCCGTTACCTGGCTGAGAAATATTTTTGTTGATTTAAGACAAAGTGTGATTATACAATTTTGGGTTAGGAGCTACTAAGGACAGAAAACTGTAATTAAGTCCTTTGCATTCATTTAGATGCATTAGTTCATGCATATATAAAAAAACAAAAAAAAATCCAAAATCCAAAAAACAATTGTGAATTTTAACTTAGTTTTTAATCCAAAAAAAAAGCCTTTCAATCAAAAACAAAAATCCAAAAAAAAATATAAAATCTTTTCAAAAAGAAAAAAAACTTTAAAAATTCAAAAAAAAAATTCTGGTAAATATTTGAATTCAAAAACAAAAACAAAAATTACAAAAAAAAACATATAAAAAATTTGAAAAAACCAAAAACAAAACAAAAATCAAACTTCTCTTTTGAAAATAAATTTCATTTGGTAAATATTTTTGTTCCTTTAAAAAAACAAAAACAATTTTGCACCCCATTTTTCAAATCTCTTTCATTCTCTAAACTCAATTCTAACTTCTTTCTCTTCTCAACTTTCACTTGTGCATGAGTAATTGGACTCGTGACACAATAACAAATCTTTGGACTCGCGACTCGACAACTAATCGTTTAACTCGAACAGAGGATCCTCCCGAAATGGCGGACGTGAACGCCCCTCGAACTCTTATGGATAGAATCTTTCCCGATAGAGTTTCTATTCCATCTTGCATCACGTTACCCGCCCCTACGGGTAAACATTTTGAAATTCACTCAAACCATATTGCCACTCTTCCAAAATTTGGCAATTTCGAACACGATGATCCATACATCTTCTTGACTAAATTTGAACAAGTTTGTGCAACCATTAAACTCCAACAACTTTATGATGACGGAATCAAACTTCGATTAATCACATTCGTACTTACGGATTACGTTGGAAAATGGTTGTACAGCTTACCATCAAACTCGATTAAAACGTGGGAAGAATTCGTAAAAGCTTTCTTAAAAAAATTCTACCCTTTGGAAAAAACGAGTAGAATCCGAAACGAAATTGTAAACTTTCATCAATTCAAGGGAGAACCATTCGGAAAATATTTTGAAAGATTCAAAGAGCTTTTGATAAAATGTCCACACCATAATTTCGAAAAATAGACGATTTGCCAAGGCAACTTTCTTGCCCAACATCACGACGATGCTTGGCAATTTCTTGAAAACCTCGCCGAAAAATCATCCCAATGGGAACGTTCGAACGAAAAATCAATCTACTCACGATCGAGTGCACACTCGATAGGATCTTATGTTGCTTTGGAAGCTAAGATTGACGCAATGATTAAAAAATTCGATAACGTTTTCTCATCGAATCAAATGAACCAAGCTTCCCAACTTATGTGTTATAAATGCAACGATCCTAATCATATAGCTGATCAGTGTCCCAATTCCGTCGAACAAATCAATGCTTTCAACACAGCCAAAAATGACCCGTTTTCTCCAACGTACAACCCTGGTTGGAGAAACCATCCAAATTTTGCGTGGAACCAAAAAAATCCCAACACGAATACGATTCGTCCTAATTTTCAAGCATTTCCGAATAATGTTCGAATCCTCCCTTTCAGCCCAACAATTTTCAACCAAACCTTGCGGGTCCGTCGCATAATCAACCGCAACAAAATGCTGCTCATCCTCCCCAAGACGATAAACATTTAAGTTCACTTGAGAAAACTCTTGAAACATTGGCTAAAGCAACCACTCAAAGCCTTCAATCAAACAGCAATTTGCAAAATTTATTGACTTCATATATGCAAAACACGAACCAATCAATTGCAAAACTCGAAATGCAAATGAGTCAATTAGCCACGTTTGTGAGCGAACGTGAACGAGGAACATTCCCAAGCCAACCCATTTCAAATCCCAGAAATCAAAACGCAAATTCAAATCAAGCCCATGTTGTTCAAGATAGCAACGTCACCCAATTGAATGCTATCACAACTCTCCGTTCCGGTAAACAAATCGATAATCAAGTCATTAATCCAAACGATTTACCGGAAGCCTCTCTCGACACTTCTAAAACAACGAACGAATCTGAACAGAACGTAGAGCCAAATGTTGAATCAAATGCTAACCAAAATTCTTCTTCTTCTACTTGAGTAGACCCGCCTACCGAGTATCGTGTTTCATTTCCACATCATCTTCGACCAAAGAAACACTCGGACCAAATGGAAAAGATGTTGGAAATTTTGAAACAAGTCAAAGTTAACATTCCACTTCTTGACATCATGCAACAATTCCCCACTTACGCGAAATTTCTTAAGGACTTGTGTACCCAAAAGCGACACACTCAAGTGCCCAAAAAAGTCTTCCTAGCCGCCAGTTTGAGCCAGGTCTTGTCCCAATCCATGCCCGTCAAATACAAAGATCCTGGCTGCCCTACGATTTCATGTACAATTGGTGACAAGATGATTAATAAATGCTTGATAGACTTAGGTGCGAGTGTCAACTTGATTCCATATTCCGTGTACGAACAATTAGGCTTAGGTGAGCTCAAACCCACAAAAGTTACGCTTCAATTCGCCGATTGTTCCATTAAGAAGCCCGTGGGAGAAATCGAAGACGTGCTCATTCGAGTAGGGCAATTCATATTCCCCGTTGATTTTATCGTTCTCGAAACACAACCCGTGACAAATACTTCGAGTCAAATTCCTTTGATTTTAGGCCGACCATTCTTAGCCACCTCAAATGCCTTAATCAATTGTCGTAACGGTTCGATGAAAATCTCTTTTGGAAACATGACTTTGGATCTCAACATTTTCAATCTTGAAAGTCAATCGAACAAATCTCGTGACCAAACGTTGGAAGTTAGTGCCATTCACGAAAACTTTGAAAACGAAACACTTGACCTTAACGATGAACGCGAGGCTGAGTACGAAAAATTGTTTCACGAAATTACCAACGAGATCTAATACACTCTTCCCTTTGAATCGCTTCATGTTGAGTCCGAATCTCAACCCAACTCTTTGATCAAAAAATTCCAGAAGTTGGACCTCAAACCACTTCCCGATCACTTAAGTACGCATACTTAGGTGAAAACGAAATGTTGCCCGTCATAATTTCCGCAACTCTCTCTCTTGATCAAGAAATCTCGTTACTCTCTATTCTTTCGAAAAACAGAGAAGTAATTGGATGGTTGATCTCCAATATAAAGGGAATTAGTCCCGCTCTTGTTCAACATCGCATCCATTTAATTAACGATGCCAAGCCTGTTCGCGACGCGCAGCGAAGGCTTAATCCAAAAATGAAAGATGCATTACGTGATGAGATTCTTAAACTTCTCGACAACGGAATCATTTACCCAATCTCTGATAGTTCATGGGTTAGCCCAATTCACGTTGTACCGAAAAAGTCTGGACTAACCGTTGTTAAGAACGATTCAAACGAACTTATTCCAACTCGTACTCAAACGGGTTGGCGTGTTTGCATTGACTATCGAAAACTAAATACCGCAATACGAAAAGATTACTTCCCCCTTCCTTTCATTGACCAAATGCTCGAGCAATTAGCCGGCCATGAATTCTACTGCTTTCTCGATGGTTATTCCGGCTATAACCAAATTCCCATCGCTCCCGAAGATCAAGAAAAAACGACTTTCACGTGTCCATTTGGTACCTTTGCTTATCAACGTATGCCATTCGGACTTTGTAACGCTCCTGCGACTTTCCAACGATGCATGGTTGGAATCTTTTCCGACATAATTGAATGCTTTGTAGAAATTTTTATGGACGATTTCTCAATCTTTGGCGATTCTTTTTCCCAATGTTTACATCATCTCAAGTTGGTTCTAAATCGATGTAAAGAAAAACATTTGACTTTGAATTGGGAAAAATGCCACTTTATGGTCAAACAAGGAATAGTCCTTGGACATATCATCTCAAATAAAAGCATTGAGGTAGATAAAGCGAAAATCGACGTAATTGCAAAACCTACCCATTCCCAAAACTGTTAAGAACATTCGATCATTTCTAGGACACGCTGGTTTTTACCGACGCTTTGTGAAAGACTTTAGCAAAATCGCTCGTCCCTTGACCACTCTTCTTGGAAAAAACGTTCCTTTCGATTTTAACTCTAATTGTATCTCTTCTTTTGAACGTCTTAAGAACAAACTCATTTCTGCTCCAATCATTTGTGCGCCCAATTGGGATCTTCCCTTCGAAATAATGTATGATGCTTCGAACATTGCCGTTGGTTCTATCTTAGGACAACGCATCAACAAGATCCTTCACGTAATTTTCTACGCGAGTATGACTTTGAACGACGCTCAACTCAACTACACAACAACCGAAAAAGAGCTTCTAGCTGTCGTTTTTGCTCTCGAAAAATTCCGACAATACTTGATAGGGTCACACATTACTGTGTACACGGACCACTCTGAGCTTCGATATCTCTTTGCTAAAAAGGATGCCAAATCTCGCTTGATTCGTTGGATCCTTTTACTTCAAGAATTTGACCTTACAATTAAAGACAAAAAAGGATCCGATAACGTCATAGCCGATCACTTGTCTCGTCTTCCAACGCACCATCTTCTTTGCCAATCAATGAAAACTTCCCCGATGAACAACTCCTTTCAATTTCTATCGACCCATGGTACGCTGATATAGTGAACTACTTAGTCACTAAAGAAACTCCCTCATCGTGGTCCAAACAGGGCAAATGAAAATTCATGTCCCAAGTAAAGTATTTCTATTGGGACGATCCATACTTGTTCAAATATTCTCCCGACCAAATCAGCCGATGTTGCATTCCAGATAATGAGATTAGGAGTGTTATTTCATTTTGCCACGATCAAGTATGTGGTGGACATTTCGATCCTCGAAAAACTGCGGAAAAAGTGATTCAGTGTGGTTTCTATTGGCCTTCTCTTTTCAAAGACTCATTTAAATTTTGTGAAACTTGCGATCGATGTCAAATGCTTGGACGAATTTCTTGACGAGATATGATGCCTCTAAACCCCATTCTTACGATCTAAATCTTTGATGTTTGGGGTATCGACTTTATGGGAACTTTTCCCAATTCTTTTAGAAACTTGTATATCCTTCTCGCTGTCGATTACGTTTCAAAATGGGTCGAAGCCATTCCTTGCAAAACCAACGACCATAGAATTGTTGTGAAATTTCTCAAAGAAAACATCTTTTCGAGGTTCGGCACACCTTGCACAATAATCAGTGATAACGGGACCCATTTTTGCAACCGTTCTTTTGAAATTTTAATGAAAAAATACTCGATAACCCACAAGTTATCCACTCTGTATCATCCTCAAACTTGTGGCCAAGTTGAAGTTTCAAATCGACAAATAAAACAAATCTTGGAGAAAACGGTCAATAAAAATTGAAAAGATTGGTCTCAGAAATTGATCGACGCGCTTTGGGCTTACCGTACTGCTTTTAAAACTAACCTTGGGATGTCCCCATTTCGTTTAGTTTACGGCAAAGCTTACCATTTACCCGTTGAAATTGAACACAAAGCGTTGTGGGCAATAAAGAACTTAAACTTTGATCTTGAGAAAGCTAGCGAAAACTGAAAACTACAACTCAACGAACTAGAAGAACTTAGGAACGACGCGTATGAAAACGATAAAATTTACAAAGAAAAAACCAAAGTTTTTCATGACAAGTAAATCCTAAGGAAAACATTTTTGCCTAACCAAAAAGTTCTTTTATATGACTCAAGACTTCATTTATTCCCTGGGAAACTTAAATCAAGATGGACCGGACCGTTTGTGGTACGAACTGTTTTTCCACATGGTGCCGTAGAAATAGAAAACCCTAGGGATGGTTCGGTTTTCAAAGTCAACGGTCATCGTCTGAAACCTTTCTTGGAATTGCCAAATAACCAAGAGGAGGAGCTAATGATCCTTCATGAGCCAAGCTATGTCTAGTAAGAATGTTAACCCTCTTTTGTAAATATGTACATAGTTTTTCCCGTTACACTCATTATATCATGCATTGACCGTAGGGACACAGTCAAAATTAAGTGTGGGGGAGTCTCATTTTCATTTTTTTAGTTTCATGATATTTTTGAATTTTTCATTTTTCTTTTAACTTCAAAAAATCTCAAAATTTCAAAATCTCATAAACATTTTATTTTTAGCATTTTGATTTATTTTTGAGGAAACACTATGGGATAAGTATAAGTTTTGGTTAATAAATTGAAATTTTTGAAAATTTATTTTCCTTAACAAAAATAAAAATGAAGTTTGATTACAAATAACAATGGTCTAACTAGTATATAGGAAGGTTCATATGTGTTAATTATGAAGTATGTTCTAATTGAAAATCTTTGTTTAAAAAAAAGTGGTAAATTTAAATTAAAGGATATAACATTTTTGTCTTCTAAGTTAAATGGTGCTAAGATGATTTTGCAAAAACTCTCTCTTTCTACAAAAATATCTGAAAAAGAAAAAAAAAGAAAAAAAAACATTTGTATATATGTAAATATTTTCTATTAACACCTACGGTCGACAGGTGTGCACACTTGTGTGTACACTCGTCATGCTTTGTACCTTTATCACTTAAGCCCGAAAGGCAGTGCATGATCGGTATATCTAGCCTCAGTTTATCTTAGCTAGGTGTATGTATATATACATTCTTTTATTAATAATGCCTATAGTCGATAGGTGTTCACATTCGTGTGTTCACTCGCCACGCTCTGTATTCCTCTCACATAAGCCCGAAAGGCAGTGCATGGGTAATATATCTGGCCTCAGTTTACCTGAGTTAGGCATATGTAAATATTGTTAATATCAATAAAATTTTCAAATAAGAGAGAATAAGCAATTGAAATCTAAGCACCATTTTAACTTGTTTGATTTAACTTGTTATTGAAAAGAAATGAAAATACCACTTTAATAAACTTTGATAATCAACTAAGGATCCATTCTATAATTACATTGTGTTATCAACCGAAACAACGAGTTAAACTATTGTCTATTTGCTATGATAACTTGACTTTTGTTGGAAATTTTGACAAGTAAATGACTTAGAATTTTCAAAACAATGACCAAAACCTATATTTAACTTATGAGTGTCGAATTGAAAGTGAATCCTTCATTTGTAAATATTTTCAAAAACTTGCATTTGTCCCATTGTAAATAAATCTTGCATTTTGTAAATATTTTCACTTTGCGTTTGGATTTTGTGGGTAGTATCTGCTGAAAACCCTCACGAGACAACACTCGTCCTACTAGGGACACCCAGAGGTTTAACAGCTTGTTGCATATGCTTAATGCAATCGTGCTCACTACGAAAATGGATTTATCTTAGTTTTCCTTTATTCGAGGACGAATAAAAAGATAAGTGTGGGGGTATTTGATGTGCACGTAAATGTGCATATATATATACATCCATATTTTGTCTCTTTTTATTTAAATAAACATCATATTTGGGCATTTTTACATGTTTAAAACCAAAATTCAATTAATTTCAAATCATCAAATATTCACCTTCATTCATGGGCAAAACGGTCATTTTTGTGCATGTGTCATTTGAGAATTTTTACTTGGACAATTTTTATTATTTTTATAGGATATTTGGATGCATATGGAAGAGGCTTATATGAAGATACATGCATGCACAAATGAAATACAAAGGAATGAAGAGGAATTAATTCAAGTTCAAGATCATGGATGACCCCACCCACTTACCTAAATGTACAATTATGAGCTAATGGACAACTAAGTGGAGGTTAAAGCTTCATGCACAACAAATGATGGATTAATTAGTGGCTAATGGTTACTTGGTGGCCACACTTCCTAAAGGGCATTTTAGGAAGCCCCCTAAAAATAGAATTAGGGTTTTGTGCATGTATATATAGCCCTCTTATGTACATGAAACTATCTTCTACTCTTTCATTTTACTTAGGAAATTAAGAGATCAAATTGTAAGCTCAATGTTCTATGAAATAAAAATGGCTTCCAAGCCTCTTTCTTCTCCTTTTTCTACATGCTTTTCTTTGTTTTATTGTTAATGTTTTTTCTATGTTCTCTTTCCTTTAATGTTCATAGCTTAGATTTACATTTATGCAAGTAGTGTAGCTTTAATTTTTATGCAATTAGTAAGTAGTTAACCTCTTTTTCTTTCTTTGCTTAGTTTTCATTTCTTTGCTCTTTCATGTTGAAATTTACAAATGCTGCTTCAATGCCACAAATGAGTAGCTAAACCCTTTCAATTTAGGGGTAATGAAGCTCTCAAATATTATGTAATTTCAACATTTCTATGATTTATGGTCTCTTTTGTTTATGCTTCATGAGAGTGAATTTTGATGCAAGTTTATACAAGTGGGTTTGATAGCTTATGTTGCTTTTGCAAATGAGCTATTCTTATTCAACATAAACACAAGTTGCATCATCATTTGCTAATCCATTTTTGATTTTGAAATGAAAGTAAAAATGAAATTTGATGATCTATATTACTAGTTACAATAGTAAATAGATCATACTTAAAATAACTTTTGCTTTGGCTTCATTTTCATGAGAGTTATAAGTGGTATAATTGTTGTATTATAGTTTGATGGTTTGAGTTATGTTAATTAATAACATAAACAAACCATACTTATGATCAATGCAACGATTATTTCGCTTAATATCAAGTTAGAGATCATAAATTCTTTGTTTGTTGATTTACAAAAATATGAGAGTGGATTTGCCTCTAAATTGTCCTCTAGTTTAATAGTTTTTAAATCACATTTTAATTCTTGCTTTAGCTTCTTTTTTGTAGTTAACAACTTCATCTCTCTTTGGTCTAATTTGATTGAATTGAAAATTTTAAAATCTTACCAATTCCTTGCGGATCGACCCGTATTCGCCCCGTACTACAAAGTGTACGCCGTGCGCTTGCGGTTATATTTTTAATTTAAATTCGTTCGACGGTTTTATAAACCGATAGAATTACCGTCGACGAACATATATATATATATATATATATATAACGGAATTAAACAAGATACAACAGAAGTCACGAATACATAGAAGTCTTAGTACAATAGTCAAATACATGATCAGAATATAACACAAAAGTCGACTGATAACTTCAAGCTAAATAGATAGACGGATCTCCAAGCGAAGCTCCAACTCCAAAGGTGAGTCTCTAATGATGTGTCACTCAGTCTGACCCGAGCGTAAAGCAAAACACAAAACACTCGAGTCAAGATTAACATTCTTATATCAATAAATCCAACTCAAGTGAAATATCAACTGAAATACAAGTAACTCAAAGGATGTTTGGGATAACCATCCTATAAGGATCTGTGGAACTATCTACTATGTAGTAATATATGCTATTATAATATGTCTAGAGTAAAGTAAACTATTAAAATAGCGTTAAGGCGTTATCCATATCCCCCTTAACACATTTTATATATTCCCATAGTCTATACAGTACCGTAATCTCCCCCGTACTGGGCGTCGTCAGAGGGCACTCCATAGGTATGGTACAAAACAAACTCGTAGAAGGCGCGATAGGGTAGGTGACACGACACAACTAGGCAATGCTAGGGTAGATATACCAATTACACTTCTGGGCTGGTGGTAACGCATAGCAGCTACTACCGCCCACCTCGAGCCACACTCCCAAAAAAATTCGAGGGTGCACCCAATCAATCACAAAGTAATAGAATGGTATCGAAGGAGTGTGTCCGATCAGAGGAGCTACCTCATTGGCCCATCGATTGCTCCTGTTTTAGCCATCTTATGCTAACTCACGGGAGTTAGGTCCACGTATATACCTCAAGAACGCCGCCACCATCCTACTTCATTCTGGAATCTCTACCGCGTACACAGTTGTTAAAGTGGTTTTCGGAGTTGGCAGAGAGCATGACAACTTCCGATCCCGGTCTCTTTAACAACCAAACATTATTATAACACCGCGGTCATTTCAAAATAGTTTATACTTCAAAACCAAAATATCATTGCCATTTCAAAACCATATCAATACGATATCATTTTCAAAAAATCATAGCACTTCAAAGTTATAACACTTTCTAAATCAAATCACTTGTAATTATAACCCTTTGGAAATCATAACACTTAGAAATCCATAACTTGAAAACATAACTTCCAACACTTAAACAGTTTAGATTTTTATAATAGTATGTAAAATAAAATAGTTATAAAATAAAATAGTTTATAAAATAAAATATATGTATAAATAGTTTTAAATATAATTTAAAATTACTTTATATAAAATAAAATATCTTTCTCAACTTTCACAAATCGATTCAAATCAATTCGAATTCCAAATTCAAATTTAATTCAATCTTAATTCATCAATTTCAATTCAATTTAGTTTCTAAATAAACCATTTCAAATTATATCGATTTCAAATACAGATTTGAACCACAAAATATACCATTTCAATTTCAATATATTTCAAGGGTTTAAATATTCAACATTTTCAAAACTAATTTTGATAATTTCATTTATATATCCAAATTTAACTTCATTATTATTTAGTTTTGAAATATTCACTTAATCAATCCAATATCATTTAAATAAGATTTAAATTACAAATTTAATTAAACTAAATATCCCATTTTAAATTGAAATATTCATTTAAATCACTTTTAATCAAAATCAAGTTATAAGATCATAACATTTAATCATCTAAAATTCAATAAGTTTAAAATCGATTTAATTAAATGAATTCTTAATTAAATACCATTTCAAATCAATTTCAAATCTATCTTTCCAACCTTAATTTATTAAGATTATTATAAACTCTATATTTGAAAATAAAATTAGATATATTATATATCTATTAAATCAAACTTTATTAAACTAAATCTTATTATCAAACTTATCTTATAATAAAACTAATTTATACATATTTTAAAATAGTAAAATTATAAGTAAATTCTTAAAATATATAATTCCAAAACTAACTTATAACTTTGAAATTTCAAAACATATAAATATAAAAATTAAGAATTTAAACCTTATAACATACATTTATATATAATATCTTGAAATAAATATTTATTAAACCATATATTTCTTTCAAAACCATAGAAATCATTTTCAAAATATTTATATATAGACCAACGGTGTCTATATATAATTTTCTATCCTATGGTCAAGTTATACTGATATTTATCATTTGAATCCATAATTTAAATATATACGGGTATATATCATTTCAACCCGCAATCCCAAATTCAATTCTATGAAAATAACTTGGGTTTATCATTTCAACCCATAACGATTTTCTCCTATTCTACAGATTGTTCGGGTATGTATCATTTCAACCCATAAGGAATTCTATACTAACAGGGAACTTGTAGAGTGATAACAGATATGATAATAATATAAGAGGCATATATCATCAATATAAATAATAGATAATTGTGTCAGATGTCACCGGTGAATAGATACAAATAACATGATATATATAGCAATGTAAATAACTAACTGCAGCATATTCCAATTGTCGTTTCAATTGAAATAAAATTTAATAAATATAAGAACGTTAATCGTGAGTGATTGCTCACCTTTCGAGGCTAGAGAGACAAGAAGATGATACAGACACGAACACGTATACAGATACTAACTAGTGGGACAACAACAGGCTAGGAATCACTGCGATAGATTCAATATAGAAATGTAAGTCAAGATGGCACGAGATTGATGAAATAAGATATAATACATATATATAAATTTTCAAAATTAATTTAAACATATATTTAAAACATATATATTTATCTTCAAATCAGTATTAAATCCCAATATGTACAATATATAATTGAAAACTAAGTTCACATATATGTTATAAATTAAAAATCAATATTGTTTAACATACTTTTAAAAACAATAATACTACAACATATATACACTACAGGCCTATAGAAATGAACTAACATGCAAACTTATAATATAATATATATAATAGTACTTTAGACATAGGATGTAAATACTGTACAACTAAAATATTATACATTTAAACTGACACATAATAAAGTAACAGTGCAAAATATATACATATATATATATAGAAGCTAGGATTTAGTAAACAAAAGATATGCAAAACACTGTACATATATATATATATATACAACTGATAAAAATATATATACAAACAACTTCAATGTTTACAAATATAACAGTAGCTTGTAATTACTATAAACTAGTATAGCTTGTACATTGAAACCACAGAGTATGCATAAACCAACTTTATATATAAAATAAATATATAGGTGTATGACTTAGTATAATATTATATAACTCAAATATACTTGAACATAAACTGAAAAATATATATATATAATAATAATATATACAAACTTTCCCGAGCTAATACATACCTATATATATAACAAGAGGAAAGATTTGGCAGAAGGTCTCTAGAGATGTTGGACGGAGGAGGGTGGAGATGAAGGAGCCATGGTGCCAGCATGGTGGAGGAAAGCTTGGAGGGGAGTGGAAGTGGAGGGTCATCCGGCTCGCGTGGCAAAGGTGATAAAGGTGGAGAACTTGTTGAAGCTAGGAACTAATCGGCTACCTGGTGGAGCTCTCGGCACTGGTGGGCTAGGGGGTTTCGGCGGCGGCTTGCTGTTGCGTGGTGGATGGAGACAGGAACAGACCGTGGAGGGGAAAAATGATGAGGTCGGGAGGGGAAGATGAACGAGAAGATGAGGAGAGGCGGTGGGAAGAGTTAAATAGAGCAGAGAATAGTTAAATTTTTTTTTAACAAACATGGCCGAAATGCAGAGAAGAGAAGGGAAATGGGAAGAGCAGAAATGACTAAATCAACCAATATATGTTGCACTGTATTTTCAAATAAAACTATTCATCAAAAGCAACATACGAATCGGTTGGAATTTGGAATAATAAAAGTCATGGAAACACGAAAAGTTGCATTCATGAATTGATGGGAATAAATGCCAATGTGTGGCTGTTTCAATTGATAGGTAGATGAAAGGTCATAGGGAGGTGAAAGGTTCAAAATGCTAGCGATGCGAATTTCGTTCCATAGCTTTCGTTGTCTCCCAAATCCAGAAACACACAAATAATTAGACTGCGCAGATCAGGACGACGAGATGATCAAAACGATACACATATATCAATGATAGGACCATCCAATCAAAAGTCGATATTCGGTACCGAAATGCTGTTATTTTGCCGAAAATAAGATAATCGGAGCAATCGCAGTTTAAATTTAGCGAAATGAAATACGACGTCTCACTCAGAAGATGATTTACAAATTTATTATATAAAAGTATTCAGGTTTGGAAAACATTTTATTATCGTCTAATATTAACTAATTTAAATTGAAATAAAATTACACAACAAAATAAACTTCCATATTATCAGATGAGAATTTACCATTTGCTATGTTTAATTAGACGTATTCCAAATATCAACTTTTTATTTCAAAATTCTATTATTTAAAATATCACAAAAAAATCAGTTAAATACGTTATTAAACAGTATTTTATGGGTCGTTACAATAGGGGGAGCAACAGATAGCGTGAACCTAACGGTGGTCGAGCATGCGACCTCGGTGCGGGGATATAATTCGCTATTGAGTTCCAAAGCACTTAGTAGGTGTCTTCCGTAGGCACTGGTGTCTTTTTCTGTGGGACTCACATGATTAGACTAGCCCGCAGTAGGCACAACAAAGTAGAAGGCCGATCAAAGGGTAGAATTAGGACCTCAGCCTAATTAAAGTAGTATTGGTAATTCAGCCTAATCAAAGCAGTTATCTAAGACAAGTGCAAACAATCAAGATATTCTTATCGAACTATCTAAGCAAAGCAAACAGTTAATACCGTATTTTATTCCAGCTTTATCTTTTCTTTTATTTCCTTTATTTCCTTCTTATACTAGAATGGTAGCAAAGTCTATTATCTTTACCTTGCTTAAGAATACTAGTAATTACTTCCACTCATAGAACTTTTATTCCGACCCACTCCTCTATATCCCCTTTTCCCCCCATAGGCCAGCAGAAGCAGAGATAGTAGCTTTCATATTCTTTTGGAGGTTCAGCTGCGGAGATCTTTCTTCATGTATTCTACTTCTTCTTTTTCATTTTCTACTTCATTTGATATACTGGTACTTTTCTTTGAGAGGGATGTTTGTTTATGTACTCTAATATTATGACCGAGATTATGGTTTTTCATAAGACATGTATTTGGTATTTTGAGACACCTTGCACTTAGTTTCATGACTCTACTTTATGAAGTTGGTTTTTAATAATAGGTTATTGTTTTTAAATGTTTCCACTGTTTTATTTATTTTGTCTTGTGAATCTTTGCCTCTACAAGTTTTTAGCTATACCTACAGCGCATCACATCTTTTATTGTGGCTTTTTAGGTACACTTGGGGGTGTGGGGTGTTACAAATGACATCCAAATGCCTTATGATTTTAAATATAGATCAAAAATAATATTTTAGAGATGGGTTTCAATTTTCATAATTTGCTGAATTAATGTGGATTTTATATTAATTTTCTAGTGAAGAAAATGATTTATTGGCTTTAAAATAATTTACGGTTAAATTATATATAATTTGGGTCATAAATTTATATATGTTAGAAAACATATTACAAATGATTTTCTGGAATTTTTGCAGAATTTTCCTAAGTGTCTTGATGAATATATAAATTTATTTAAGGTATGGGACTTAAATGTTTTATATATTTATAAAAGGAGAAGGGGTATTTTATAAATAAATTAAATTGTTTATTTCTGAAATATTGGCAGCACTTTTAGAAAAGAAAATTAGCAACCAATAATATTTTGACAAACAAGGAAGGTTAGTTGAAAAGAATTTTTTTTAAAGTAAAATTCAGTTTTTACATGCTTTTAGCATGTTTTGCCACTTTTGGCACCAAAGGTTCTGACCAAGTACTCCGGCCTTCATTGACATCGAAACCAATGCACCTGGCATCAAGTAATTAGGACTTAGCGAATTGGACTAAGGTACAAGGCACTGGGTCGAAGCTATGGGTTTCGAAGGGGTCGAAGCGTCTCTCTGCTTTTAAATGAGAACGCACTTGCTTTGCTTTCAATGGGTATGCTTTCGGCTGGGTTGGCTTTTGGCCGAGTCAAATGTTTTAAAGGAAAGGTTTCGAATGGGTTGCGCCTTTTGTTTTAAGTAAATGCTTTCGAATGGGGTCGAAACCCTTAGCTGCCGCTTTTCTACCTTTTGACGCTAATGGTTTCGGAAGGTACACTTTTCTTTTAAAACATAGCCGCTTCTCCAATGCTTCGGAAGGTTGGTTTCGACACCATCACTTCTTTGCTTAAGAAATGCTTTCAAAAAAGTGCTTTTGACTTAAATGTTTTATGACCCTTTTTCTCTGTTGAAGGTAGAACCCAAATGATTTCGAAAGGATGTTCGACATGTTTTAAATTGAACCCAAATGCGTTCGAAAGGTTTGAAGTTTATAAAGGTGTTTAAGCTTTCGAAAGTATTAAATGAAGGTTTAGAAGGGGTGGTTCCCCAATGGTTTCAAACGGTTTGAAAGGAAAGGTTTTCCAATGTTTTCGAAAGGCAAAGTTTAAATGTTTAAAGATAGGATGTCTAAGATTTTAATGCTTTTGAAGGAATGGGTTTTCAATGTTTCCGAAAGGAGGATAGAATGGTTTCGAAAGGAATGTTCTGGCCTTTCGGCCTAGGTGAAAGAAAGAGGTTTGCTTGGTTTCGAATGGGATACTTCAATGGATTTGAAAGGGGTACTTTCAACGGTTTAAATGTTTTCATCAACAAAGACTTGAGTAAAATATATATAAAATGGCAAGGTGATTTGGGGTAAAGCATAGAGTATATATTTTCCTTGTTTAAGTTTGATTTAAAGGTTTTAAATCAATTTAAGATGAAAAGGTTCTCAATGAAAATTTTGGGAAGATTACCCTAAGTAAAATAACTCAGATATTAGAATACCAGATGGGACTGATATAGAGTCGTGCCCTATACATTAGCTGTTAGCCCTAGCTAATTTAGTCCAAAATTCTAGTGTGTAGGGTTTTGTCACAGGTAAGACTAAAATTATGATTACACATAGAAGGGAATATAGGTTTGTATACAGATAGGTTGTTGGTGAGCCAGTAAAACCATTAGGATCAGGTGACCCTGGGGGATGTTAAGTTTGGGACAGACCGTCCAGAAGAGGAGTATTTAACAGATGGTTAAGGACAGACCATGCAGAAGAGGAGTGTCTAACAGGTGTTAAATTATTTTGATTATATTGTCTGGTAGGCCTGAGTCAGCTAAAGGTTAGTAGTTAGCCAAACAAAACTATAATGTTCAGACAGATAGTTCATTTGTTACCTGATATGTATGTTTACATAATAATGCTTTACAGTTTTAACCAGTTTTGGTTACAGGATAAAGGTTCACAAAAGATATATTTTAAAAGGATATTAGTGATGGGAAACCCGATCTGCTAAGCGACGTGGTCTCACTTAATATCAAATAAACGAGATGTATAGTATTATTCACACCAGGCTTTATGTCTGACTCGAAGTTTATGTTTTTCCCCTTAAACTCTTGGGTGCTCAAAATTGATTTGAGTAGGCTGAGGGTTGAGGTTTTACAGGTTTCGGTAGGTTAATGAATAAAGCTTTCGGAGACGAGCAAGTGACTGACGGATAGCTATTTAGGAGTTGCTGTTTTATTTTGTTTGATTCCGCTGTGTTGTATTTAAGACAGTTATGTCTAAATAGTACTCTGGTCATCCAAAGGGGCATCTTCATATGTCGCTCTTGGCGTATTTTTTAATAATTATATTTTATCTGAACCTGGGAAATGATTATGGGATTATGTAATTTGAATATGAAATGTTGTTTTAAAATGCAATCAGAAAAATGTTTTAATTGTTGATATTTTTATTCCATATTCAAGTGTTTCTGATATTATGGTTACCATTGACATTACCGTATATTGTCATTGGAAGTTAATACTATGGATGACTGCAACATTTGTAGCGCATAGCTTTGGGCCTCCAGATAGAGGATGTTATAGCAGTATAATAAGTAGATGAGAGTGGCGGAGAGGATTTCTAATGTATCTTGGGAGAGAGCGACAGAGATTGAGAAGTTGAAATGCCAAGTGGCCCTGGACAAGCGGATCATCGAAACTCTGACCAATGAGTTAGAATGTTTAATAAGATCACAGGCAGAAGTCGTGAGAAAAGCAGAAATGGCCACTAAGGCACTCGAAGTTCAGAAGGCTAGGCACTTGGCCAAGGTTGAAGCGCTTCATCATCAGAATCATAAACTGGTGCTAGAAATGGATGCGGGCCAAAGAAGCACAGCTGAGTACAAAACTATGTTTAAGCACGAATCCAAAGATAAAGAGGAGGCATAGAAAATCGAATAGGATGCTTGTGAGGAATTTGTTACCATCATGCTTGAAAATGATGCGGCTGTCGGAAAGGGCAAAGACATCGATGCCCTCATTAAACGAGAAGTGGAGGCCATGAGAGGAAAGGTCGGGGAGGAGGTTATGGAGGAATTAGATCCACTGCTCATTCTTTACAATGCCAACGTCCTGAAGTACAGAAACTTGGAGTGGCTCCGAGATGACTACCCTTACCATCTTGTACGTGCTTGGGAGCATCATATTCAGGAGGAGAAGGAAGTTCTCGGCACCGAACAAATCGATTTGATGAGGCTGGAAGGCAGAATTCTATTGGGTGATGAACCCAAAGTTCTACATGAAACCCAGCTTTTACTCCAAAGAGAGGACGCCACAACATCTCAACATGAAGTTGGTGAATGTTCTGGATCCATGTCACATAATGTCTAGATACGAGAATCTTATGACCTAAGCTTTTCCCAGCACCACTATGGATTCTTCTATCGAACTCGATTACAATCCGAAGAAGCCACATATTGCTACATCTATTGGGCTCTCTCCGATAATGGAAGGAGGTTCCGATGGCACTCCGGCTCACGTAGGGGATCAATCTGGAGAAGGCATTTCATTAAACTCACTTGTCCTTCAGAAAGCTGGAGTGTCCCTGTTCGATATATCTAATCTTTTTAGTTATGTTTCCTCAGCTTTAGATCCGATGGTGGCAGTTCCACCTCTTCCTCAAGAATCTCAACCTGGACCTCAGGTGCCAACAACGGAGTGTGTTACTATCACGGCTTCTGCAACAACCCAAGATGCCCCGAAAGAGGAAGCTTTTATGATCGACGAATACCTAGTGGACGCTTTGTTGAGGGAAGAAAGCGATCTGCATCAAGAGATTCCTGTTGATGATGATGTTGTGATTATTGGAGCTTCCCAACCCTTGTCAAACCCCTTTATGCAAGAAATGGCATAGAAACTTGAAGGGGACATTACCCTTGAGGCAAAAGTCAAGCAGGAGAAAATTGAGATCGTTCCCCCTCCCATCTCTATTGTTTTGCCTGGAGAAACTGTGGATGCATCCGCTCCTCAGCCAGAACTTGCTCAAGATGCACCTACTAGGTCAACCCAGTCTACTCCAGTTAAAGGCCAAGGAAGCGAGAAAAGAGGGGAGAAGAGGAGTAAAGAAAGTTCAAGTGAAATCTCTCCCGATTCCAAAAAGAATAAAAGGAAGTCAAGGAGGAAGTGCTACATCGCGTGCACTCATGCTCCTAAATCTTTCATGTTTTGTTGGCCGAATTTTGTATAGGATCGGCCCCCGTTTTTTGATTCTTTTGTTATGAATACTTGTACTTGATTTTCCAAGCTTATGTAGATAAATTTCTTTTACTTTTATCGAACTCTTGTGTGAATCTACTTAAGTAGCTGAGCTATTAAACTTTCCATTCAATGTACTTGTAATTCGTTGCTCGTTAATTTGGATACTCATCCGTTAATTTTTACCTGGGGCCTCTATGTGGTTGTGGCCTCAAGTTGTACCAAACACTAGGCTCGACCCCTAGAGTTACACCATCGGATTTAGCAGTTTAAGTGATTATGCTTCTTCCCCAGTCTCGGGTTAGCGAAGTTAGATAGTGGGTGGTCGAACTCCATCCTTAGCGAGTTTACACTCCTTCTGTTGGCTTCAGGTCAAAGTTTATGAAATGGTGAGTGGTTGAACCACACTCAACTATTTTTTTATACTCATATCCGCACTTTGGAGATAAGAGTTAGTTGGCGAGTGATCGAATCACACCCAACTTGTGTTTATACTCCAGTCCATGCTCTGGGGACTTAGAGTTATTTCAGAAAATAATCGGACCATACTTTCCTTAATTGATTGATTTTCCCTTAAGTCCAGGGTTTGACTTAGCAAGCGATCGATCATGTCATGATCACTTTTGATTATGTCTGTCCCATTGCTTGGTAGGATTAATTTGATTATTGGATGGTCAAGCCATATCCATTTCTCGTTAGGTACTCCGTCTATCGGGTTGTGAGCGAGAACCATCGAATGAACGGCCTGACCACGTTCATTTTGTTTAGTTCAGTCATGAACTTGTGTAATCGGCTAGCTCCAAACTCTGAGAACTGCTCGGACATGTCAATATTAGTTAGTCGGGTATCGCAACTAACATGCAGTGCTACAACACTCATAGATATGAAGGAAATTTCAAACTTTTATTTGCCAAATGGAAAGAAATGACATAACTTGTCTTATTACATATCTAGAAAATCAAATGCTAAAGAAAATTTGGAAATTAGATTCAACCGAATGAAAAAAGAATAAACTAAGTGAAATAGAGTCGTAAATGCTCGCTATTCCACGCCATTGGGAGTGTGACACCATCAACGGTCGCTAGCTTGAAAGTTCCTTCTCCAAGCCTCTGTTCAACGATGTATGGTCCTTTCCAAGTAGGATTCATGTGTGATAGGACAGGAAAACCCTGTTTCATGATGATATCATTGATTTAAAGGTATTAGGTCAGACTTTAGTATTATAGTATCAGACGACACGATATCGATGGGCAGCTGCCCTCAAATCAGCTTCTTCGCTTTTCTCTTTTACCAAGCCTAGAGATTCTAAGAGGAGTTCTTTACTCATTTTGAGGTCATAGTAGGTCACTCGATGAGAAGGGAGTTCGAGTTCAATAGGAATGACGGCTTTGGAACCGTAAGCAAGAGCGAATGGAGTGTGGCCAGTCGCTGACTTGTATGTGGTTCTGTAAGCCCATAATGCCGTTGGGTGTTCATCCACCCACTTGCCTCTAGACTTTTCCAAACATTTCTTCAGAATAGACTTTATTATTTTATTCACAGCTTCCACTTGTCCATTTGCTTGAGGGTGATCAACTATCGCAAATCTCTTTTCAATATGATGTCGACGGCAGAAGTCTTTGAATTTGGCGCTGTCGAATTGAGTCCCATTATCAGTTATAATAGTTCGTGGAAGGCCAAAACAATAGATGATGTTCTGGACAATGAAGTTGATTACTTTCTTTGTAGCGATCGTGGCTAAAGGTTCTGCTTCGGCCCATTTGGTGAAGTAATCAACTGCTATGATGGCATACTTCGTACAACCTTTAGAGATCGGTAAGGAACCGATAATGTCCGTGCCCCATATGGAAAACGGCCTTAGACTGACCATTTGTGTGATTTCCGCCGGCGTAGCCTCAGAACTTTTGCATACATCTGCACTTTTCGCATCGCGTAGCGTAATCAACAACGTCTTGGTTGACAGTTGGCCAATAATACCCATAACGGAGTATTTTCTTTACTTGGGTTTGCCCCTCAGTGTGATCTCCACATTCCCCTTCATGAACTTCCCTTAGGACTCACTTTATTTCATTATGAGTGAAACACCGGAGCAGGGGAAGAGAAAAGCCCTTTCTATATATGACTCCTTCCTGAATGATATATCGCAAAGCTTTAAGAAGGATTTATCGTCTTTCATTCCTCCATTCGGCAAGGATTCCCCATAGAAAATAACCTTTAAATAGAGTCATCCACGACTCCTTTTCAGGCTCCGTCTCTAGTATCCAATTGGTTTCCATCTGGTTTATGCTTGGAGCTTCTAATACTTTGACTTGAACCAGGCCCATTTGTTGTGCATCCCTGGTGCTAGCAAACTTTGCCAATGAGTCGGCCTCTTTGTTTCGATCCCGAAGAATGTGCATGATGTCATAATACTCAAAGTCAGCCAATAGCTCTTGAACTCGGATAAGGTACAGGGTGAGTCATTGTCCTTTATCATGTTAATCGCCCTTGACTTGGTATACCACTAACTTGGAATCACAAAAGATTTTGAGAGATTTTATTCCTAATTCTCTGGCAAGTTTGAGTTCAACAATCAGAGCTTCATACTCAGCTTCATTGTTCATTGCAGGGAAGTCATTCTTCAAACCATAGCAAATTGATCGATCCTACGGAGTTACCAGTATCACTCTGGCTCCAGAACAAAGATTGTTGGATTCTCCATCCATATACATTTTCCACCGAATGTAAGGGGCTCCACCACTCTCTAGGAAATCACCCTGTACAGTGAATTCTGCTATAAAGTCCGCCGGTACCTGTCTCTGGATGGCTCTCCAAAGGAGATAAGTGATGTCGAATTGGCTCAGTTTGATGTTCCACTTCAGTAACCTTCCAGGCATCTCAGGTCGCTGCAAGACCTGTCGTAACGGCTGATCGGTGTAAACGTTGATGGGATGAGCCTAAAAATAGGGGCGGAGCTTTCGTGAAGCAATCAACAAGAAATATAATGATTTCTCTATCTTCGGATAGTTCCTTTCTGCTCTTGTTAATTGCTTGCTAATATAATAGACCAGTCTTTGGATTCGATTCACCTCGCGCAGCTGTGCGGTACTTATAGCGTGTACCGACACGGCCAAGTAGATATACAAGTCTTCGTGATCAACCAGATTTGACAAGATGGGAGGCCTCTCTAAGTGGTTCACCAAAGCTTGGAATGCGTCTTCATACTCCTGTGTCCACTCAAAATTCCTTTTCTCTCTTCTAATCAAGTTGAAGAAAGGAATGCATTTATCAGTGGCTCTGGAAATAAATCGACTTAGGGCGGCAACCTTCGCATTTAGCCTCTATACTTGTTTGATGGTCTTTAGTGCTTGGATGTTGTGAATCGCTTGAATCTTCACGGAAATAGCTTTGGTTCCGCTAGCGTTAATGATGAAACCCAAGAATTTTCCTTATGCAATGCCAAAGAACACTTCAAAGGATGATCTTTATTTTTTAATGTTAGAGGATATTGAACATTTCTGCTAAGTCTCTAATGAGGTCGCTTGATCTTCGTGACTTCAAGAGCATATCATCCACATATATCTCATCGTCTTTCCAATTTGATCTTTAAACATTCGGTTGACTAGGCGCTGATAAGTTGCTCCAGCATTCTTCAATCCAAATGCCATTACCATACAGCAATATAATCCCACATTGGCAATAAAGCTGGTGTACTCCTGGTCGGGGACGTGCATCAGGATTTGATTATATCCGGGGTACGCATCCATGATAGATAGCAACTCATGTCCTGTGGTTGAGTCCACCAGCTGGTCAATCCTTGGAAGGGGAAAACTGTCTTTTGGACACATCTTATTTAAGTCTAGATAGTCAACGCATGTTCTCCACTTTCCATTCGCCTTGCTCACAAGTACAGGATTGTATACCATTTAGGATAGAGGGCATTATGAATAAATCCATTGCTTTTGAGCCTATCCACCTCCTCTTTAAGGGGGACAGATCTCTCGGGATCTATGCCTTGCCTTTTATGTTTCACCGAGACATGCCTCAGATCGATATTTAATGCATGGCTCGCAATGGTAGGTGAGATCCAACACATATCAAAGTGAATCCAAGCAAACACATCAAGATTCGCTCGGAGAAAACCAGCAAGTTCTTTCATCGTCAGTGGGCTGAGCTGTGATCCGATCTTTAGGACGCATGACGGGTCGTCGTGGCTATCTGTGATGTCAATCGTCAGCTCAGCTGGTGTAACCTTGGTCTCTTTGAGCTCCTCCTCATTATTCCTTGGATCTATTCTTTATACAACCGACCGTGGCGCCCAAGCCAAGGCCCAGGCGCTGGTTGTCAATCTTTGGTGGCTTGGATATGGAGAGCGTGTCCATACCCTTACCTTTCTCCTTCTATTGGACCTCTCTCAGCTCGGCTACATAGTAGGCACTCCCGGTCGCCTGATCACCATGCCAACTCAAACACCGTTATCAGTTAGGAACTTCAAAGTCTAACACTATGGGGCAAGAGCTGCCCGGATTCAACTGAGGCTGGTCGACTCAGAAAGGCATTGTAGGAGAGTCAACATCCAATAAAATAAATGGCAACATCCGCACTCTCCCACGGTTACCTTCTTCCAACTCCACGGGCAATTCAACATAGCCGACAGCTTCGGTCACAGCACTGTTAAAGCCATGAATGCAGGCTTTAGATGGTTTCAAGTCCTTGGCTTCCATATTCATCTGATCATAAGCCTTTTTGAAAATTATATTCATGGAACTTCCATAGTCAACCAAGATCCTCCTCACTAAGGCGAGGCCGACCATGGACGAAATGACCATTGGGTCGATCGTTGGTGCCTCCACCATATCTGCATCTCTATTTCTGAATATAATGTCGTCTGCCATTTACGCTGCTATTTTTCCAGAGCCCCATCTTTTGTGCTTGAACAACATTCAAAATTCATATGCTTGATTGCGCTAGCATAATGCTCCATCTCGTACCAGTTTTTATTAGCCGTTTGCGGTCCTTCGACTATTGTATTGATCATAAATCTTCCACTAGTCCGTGCATGCTCCTCGGCCGTACGTGGCGCTTGTCCTCAATTAGGGTCAGTTGTCCCCTATCCGCCATCCTGTGGGGATTTAACAAACTGTTGTAGTTTTCTTTCCCAAATCAGTTTCTTGATAACATCCTGGAGATGCCTACATTCATTCGTGTTATGACCATAACATTCATGGAACCGGCAGTATTTTCCTATCTGCTTTTGCTTATCCGTCGATTCTTTTGGAGGTGGCTTCCTATATTGCATGGTGTTGCATGTAGACAAGTAGACGTTCTCTAGGGATGTATTCAGTGGTGTATAGGTATCATACATTGGAATCCTTGACTTTCCACTTCCAGAATCCCTCTTTCGCTCACTATCCCTATCACCTCCTTTCTTTTGCTGATTCAGTTTATTTTGGACATTTACTTGAACTTTTCGAGAACTCTCCCTAGACTGCTTCACTACAATGTTACTCTACACTCCCTCTTCACTCTGTCCAACAACATTCTTCTTCCTAGAGCATCTAGCTTCCTTTTTCCTTAAATACTGAGTTGCTTTACATATAAATGCTCCAACAGAGTGAGTGGTTTGCCAGCTAACTAATTGCCAAAGTCGGATTTTGGATCAATCCCTCTTGTTACCGTCATCAATATTGAATGGTCATTTGGATTACTGACTTCTGTGACGGCTATATCAAATCTCTCTAATTATTTATTCAACGATTCTCCCGGAGCCTGGATCATATTTGATAGTTTGGGGGCAGGTTGCTTGCATATGGAACTGCTCCATAAACTTTGTTGCTAAATCATCAAATCTAGAGATCGATCGTAGGGGTAATCTCATAAACCACATTGTTTCTATGCCAAAAAGAGTGATGGGAAGACATCTGCATTTTGTGGCATCATCGACTCATGTAGAGTCCATCAGCCATTCATATCCCATGATATGCTGCTTGGGGTCAGTTTTTGCTTCGTAGGCAGGCATCGACGACATGCTAAATCTCCTAAGATATTCCACGTGGAAAATATTGTCAGTGAACGGGGTGCGGCTTCTACAGATCCCCTAATCATCATTGGTCAAAACTTGGCTTTCCCTTACTTGCTTTCTGACCATAGCCGATAAGTCCGGCGTTTAGATGGTCGGAGCCAAGCATTAGTCGTGCTCCACCTCACGTGAATAGTCTGATAGATGGCTAAGGGCCATTCCACGCCTTCTTGGTTCAACATCCTCTCGATGTGCGTCATGTGCATTCACATTGTCATCATTCCGGAGAGGTAACTGATCTGCATTAACTTAAACTCCAACATCTAGATCAACCACGGTGTCACCAGTGTGCATTCTTCCTGTCATCTGCTGCGACCTGCCTCCAAAAGTTTGATCGACACAGATCATTCCAGATGGCCGGTACTGATCGTTATTGGTCCATTTAGATTGGTTGGATGATGGTGGGTTGACATTTTGGCATGGTATCCATCGGTTCTGCAATGTCTACGTTTGTGATAGTCATCTGACAAAGTTAATCTCTCTGATGCAGAATAGGGAGTTAGCTACCTCCTAGTTTTCCCGCGTTGTTGATCCCAAAGTCGATTCATTAGATCAATATTGGCTTGAATCTCTTAGTTCTAATATCGGCGGCTTTCCGTGAGCTCTCTCAATAGATTCTAGAAATCATCTCTTATAATGGGATCGACTGGATTCTGGACATCAACTGGATTGGTTGCATTAACATCTACTAGTTGATTGCTCCGGCCTCCATGCCGGATGCTGGCGTTCTCGTCTCCCTCAGCGCTTTGTGTGGTAGATCTAGTGTTCCTAACCATTATTGGTAGTTTTCCTTAGACTTTTGCAAATCTGAATAGAATAGGTGAACTCCTCGAAGATAATTCTGGATCTCTTCCTGGGATTTATGCAATCTAGTAGCAGTAAAGGGAACTAAATAGAGTTGAGAATCTCCTTCTAAGTGAAGGCACCAAAATACTTGCACCAAAAATTGGCACAAACATCCAATAGAGAATTTGTAGAGATATGAAGAATAATAAGTGAAAATAGAGGAAACAAGTAATTAAATAACAAGAAATAAGCAATAACAAGAAGACAACGATTTGTAGTGGTTTATCGTTGGAAGCCTATGTCCACTTTAGAGAAATAACTTTATTAAATACTCGAACTGCTGAGTATAGAAGGATGGATTGGAGTAAAACTCTTAATTACAAAAAAGTGCAAAGTAACAAGCAGCGTAAAGCCCCTAAAAATGAACAACCAATTCTATATTTATAAAGGAAGATGATGAAATATCTTCTTGAAATTTCGACAACGGAGTCTCCAGCTCCAGAAGAAGTCATGGTATCGATCGTGCGTCGCACATCCTTCAAAATAACAATCAGTACCGATCATTCTATGGGCTTATCTTGGCATGTGATCGATATTGTGGGCTCCACTCTTCAATATATTGATGTTCCCAAAGTTTCATGTGTATTGGACTTCTAGATTTTAAGATGTTGATCGTTTTTCATTGAGTTAAACTATATCGATATGGTGCAATCCATAATTGGTGAATATGGTTCGTACATGATCCATTTTTAGTAAATGGTATATTTTCATACTTTTATCATTCTATTGAGTTCGTCTTCTGCTTTCACTTCACCACTACTTCATATTATCATCTTTGCCTGATCTTCGGGCTTTGTTATTGTTAATCTGACTTGTCAATCCCGATGACAGTCGAGTTTAACTTGTCTAATTAGTTCGAATATAGCCGAGCCAAAAGGCTGGATAATAGATTTTAATACTAACTTTTAGTTTAATTTGAAGCAAAATAATATTAGACAACCATGTCAAAATTTGAAAGAAAACAGGATGAAAAATGAATCAATAACGAGCGAGAAATTAGAGAAATAAAATCTGAAAAAATACATATAGGAGCAAGAAATCAATAGGAGCCATCATGCCCTAGTTCATGGCCACAAATGGTCAACCGATGGTGCAACCAATGATCAACCGGCAGTTGACTATTGGGTCAAGCTGACCTTGACCCATCAGGGTCGGGCCATGTAGGGGAGGCTCGGTCGCTTCGGGGTTTTTCCAGGGTTTTTCGAGTGACATTTAGGCAATGTTTTGATATGATTTACAAGCTTGATTGATTGGAATGATTGGATGTATATAGATGTATTTATGCATACACACTTACACATACATATGGATAGCTTGTTGTTGTTGTTAGTGATTTCTTGACTATTGATTGTTGTGCCCTATATTAGTTATCATGATAACATGATCACTCAATGGTTCGAGGATCTTTTGAGGTGCCTGTTGATGGAGAAAATGGTTTTGCAAGCCATACTAAAAAATATTCATTCAGTGATTTAGTTATGTTTTAATGCAATAGAGTAAGCTTGGCCTTGTACATTGACCATTGTAACTATAATTGACTAAGACCTTATTTCATGAGTTAGATATATTTGTCGTATTGCTTGACTAACTTGTTGGTTGCAGGTGAAACAAGGTTAATGTATGACATTTACCATTACTATCTTTGTATTATTTAGGAATATGTGATATAGTACATGTACATAACTCACTAGACTATAGTCTGACCCTCTTTATATTTTCATTTTTTGTTTCATCACTAGGTCTATGGAATTCAACATGCTATGTCAAGTAACGTTTGCAGGTGCAGATGACAGTACCATTACTTACTTTATAAGTCGGTATATAAATAATCATTTGACAATGATATTAGGTCGTATGTATGTATGTCTGGATTGGTTGGTTATGTATTTGACTTATGTATATAGTTGGATTTAACGGTTTCAAACACAATGATATTGGATTATATTATATGTTTGTTACCTCAAGTTGTGAGTTCAAAAAGAGATAGATGAATATATTTGTTTTTGTATCTTATTATCTGTCACCAACGAATCATCCTTTTCAGCTTTCGGAGCTTACACATCATAAGTTATGTTAAATTATAGGGTCGAAAATTATGGGATGTTACATTTGGTATTAGAGCAAAATATTTCTTAAAATAAGGACTTAGAATGTATAGTGTATCTGTATTTTCCTATTATACACACACACATGAGTTGAGTATATATGCACACACCATTTACTATTCTAGTTTATTTCCACTCTTTTGGGGAGATGCTAATGAATCTCATTTTTCTAGATAGTTGATAACGAGTAACTCAACTAGAACAGAGACCAATACTACCAATACCAGTGGGATCGAGACTACAACCGATACAACCACTGCCAATACTAATGGAATAGAGACTTGGCCGGTACCACTGCTAGAGTTGAGATTGTAGACATCCCTAGAGTGCATATTCCTATCTGGTTTAAAAGGTACCTACAAGCAATTGGTCAGGCCAATGTAACTAAACTTACTGAGCCTGCACTTACTTGCCATGGGGTAGTTCCTGTACAGTAAGCACCAGTAGTGGATTTCCTAAAGCTCTGTAGGGATTCCTAAGTTTAAATGGAAAACCTTCCATAGGAGCCGAGCCCTATTAAGTGACAAGGACATGACTTACTTCCTATGAGAAGATCTTTAGCTTATTGCTCTAAGTGATATCACTAGGAGTCAGCATGGCATTTGCAAGGAGAGATAGCTAATTGGTGGGAGGTAATTAATTATAAAGTGGATGAAGACACTATTACATAGATAGACTTTAATAGGAGATTCAATATTAAGTTTTTCTTTGAAGTAGAGAAAGAGTAACTACTGGAGAAATTTATTCATCCAAAACAGGGAGACTTAACTATGGGTGAGTATTTCAATCTGTTCAATGAGTTGACATAGTTTGGATTTGATTTGATCAACAACCCTGAGAAGAAGACATTGAAATTTTCTAAGGATCTTTACTTACCATTAAAGGAATTGGCACCGAATATTGACCATATGGAGTAACATTTAATGGATTGGTTGAGGCTGCATTATTGAACTCGATTGATGGGAAGCTAGCTATTATGGTTAAATAAGATGAACCGAAGAAGGGAGTAAACTAGAATCCGAATAAGTGCAATGGTGGATCCTAGGGAGAATAAGGAAAGAAGTAGCCCTTTGTCTATAGGAGATGTTATAGGAAAGGACACATGATAAAGCAGTCTAAGATAGACATCTCTAGGATAATGTGTTATAGTTGTCATCATTTATGTCATTTCAAGAACAACTGCCCAGTTGAGTAAAAGAAGGAAGGGTAAGTAGGGAAGGCGTATGCATTGTAGGTGATTCCAACTAGCAGTTTTGGACCATCAGCAAAAGTGAAGGGGAAGTAGATATTCATGGAAGGCATGTTGTCTTTCTCTAGATTTCCTATTATAACTCTATTTGCATTTGCATGCATTAGTTGAGAAGTTAAACCTTAGTCTCTGAATTTCCTTTGATTCTATCTTGGTACCGAATCCTATTGGGGGATCGACACATCTATCTATGGTCTGTTAGATCTAAAGTTGGACGTACGTGGTGTGGTATTCTTATGTAACATATATGTGCTTAGTTTTTCTTGGTACGAATTGATTTTGAAATGGACTGGATGATGAGTTATGGGGTAATGTTGGATTGTGATAGGTGAGTAGTACGGTTGAGAAAGAGTGGAGAGCAGGACCTTATTGTCTGTTGTAGGCCTAATGTCCATAGGTCATAAGATGATTTCACTTTGATCCTAATAGAAAAAGATTTTCAAGATGCCTTTGCTGAAGTTACCGGTCTTCCACCTCGACAAGAGATCAAATTTAGAACAGATCTTAAGAAAGATGCTAAACCTATAGTAAAGTCACATAGGCATATAACTCTAAAAGAAAGAAGAGAATTAGATAGAAAGTCTTGAAATTATTGGAGAAAAGCTTTATAAGAAGAAGTACTATGGAGTGGGGAGTGCCTGTTGTTTTTACCACTAACGCAGATGATTCCCTCAGGTTGTGCATCGATTATAGAGAGCCAAAAAATCTGACAAGGAAGAACTGATGTCCTTTGCCTTGCATTTATGACCTCTTTGATCAATTGGTCGGGGCCAGGGTCTTCTCTCGGCTTTATTTTTCCATCGGATTCCATCAGTTGAAAGTAACAAAGGACTGCATAGAAAGACTTCATTTCAAACTCTGGAAGGATTATTTGAATGAGTAGTCATGCCACTTGACTTTACTAATTCTATTGCATGCTTTGTGAATTTGATGAGTAGGGTGTTCAGGAAGCAACCGAACAAGTTTGTTATGGTGTTTGTGGACAATATTTTGAAGTCTTCTAAAAGTTAAAAGGAGCACAAACATCATTTGAAGGAAGTATTGATGTAATAAGAAAGAACCAGTTGAGAGAAAAGTTTTCAAAATGTCCTTTTTGGAAGAAGGAAGTCAGATTCATTGGATACATCTTATTCAGAGAAGGTTTGGCTATAGATCCAAGAAAAGTTGAAGCAGCGAAGGAGTGGAAGACACCAAAGAATGCTTCAGAGGTCCGTAGCTTCTTAGGATTAATCTGGATTCTATAGAAAGTTTATCATGAACTTTACTAAGATCTTAACAGCCTTAACCAAACTCTAGCTATCTACTTTGGATCAGATAGGTTCCGAAGTTAGATCCTCAATCTCTACTTAGAAGATTTGCTGCTGAGAATCGATGGCACCATGAAGAAAGAGAACTACTTCCAGAAGATCAATAGGAACTACTATTGCTGGAGAAGAAACAAACCCTCAGCAAGTTGAAGTCAACAACCTCAAGAACCTACTGTTAGGAGCCAACTCTGGAGATCAGGTTCTAGGATCCTCCACATAGCATGAAGTTGTGACTAAGGGAGAATTAAACAAGATGGTTGGTGAAATCAACCGTAAAATGGAAAATAATCAAAAGGCTCTTATGGAAAAGATAGATGCTCTCTTAACGCTCCAATCACTCACTACTCCTAAAATGGTGCCTGAAGACGTGGCTGCTACGGAGCAGGAGCAAGTGCATTCTTCAGTTTCTGGCTTGAACGGAAGAAACAGAAGGCAAGAGCAAAAGGAAGTAATGGGTGGAGCTCCAAGAATCATGACGGAATAAAATGTTAACACTCCACCTACTGCAAAAGTACATGCTACAAACCTGAACTTAGGGGTGAAAACCCCATGGGAGGATATAACGATGGCTCTTTTCAGCTCTAAAGATGACAAACAATTTGAGGAAAATAAATTAGATGAAAATGCCAACATGAAAAATGCTAGAAGAAGCTCTAAAACCCGTGCCGCAACACAGTGCCAAGCAATGGACGAGGAACTCTTACTCAAACGGTACTCCTAGAGGCAGGAGAACCAAGAAGATATGATACAAACCGAGATTGATTATAAGGCCAAGCTCCTATGGTATATTGTGATCACTCCCAATTGACCAGCTTCCAATCCCATCATGGAGCTTCCATCGTTGATCATGAATGGTTGTCGTCGAAAATCATCAAAAATCATCAAAATGGTCGTTGAAAAACTCGCTTCAGGGTTGACTTGAAGTCAAACTCGGGTAATAACCCATTTGACTCAAAGCAAACGTAGGAAATTTTGGCCCAAAATCAGACTTGGGTAAAACCAAGATTTTCTCCAAGCAAACATGCAAATAACTCCAAGCACCGTTTGTCACTAACCCAACACATCAAATTCCGTGACTCTAAGCAAACCATCTGCTAACTCTAAGAAAATGGCAAATTTTATTGAGTCGACCCCAAGTAAAATACCACTAATCCAAATACACCGATCTATATTATTTTTCACATAACTAGAACATGCAAACTCCAATTGCCTTGAAATTTGGAATGCAACCTTATGGGGCCTTCCTGGTCATCCCAGACCGATTTTACCTAGTTTGAAAATTTTTGTGGATCGTCACCGATCCATGACCCTATCCTAAATATGACTAGCATATTGACGAAGCGAGGGCGACGAATGCAGTCTACTACAAGGTCCTCGGGAATCATTAAAGGATGAAACAACCTGCTACCCTAGAAGAATTCTATGGGATGGCAAACCAGTTCTAGAGGTAGTGCAATTAGTAGAAGGCAAACCCGGCAATTTGCCAAAGAACATACCAAACGATGAAGCAGCTACAGTACCTCAGGGACCTTCTGCCCAAACAAGGCCACTAAAACCCAACAGAAAAGCACCCCGGCTAACTGACGAAATCATAAGAAAGGATGATTATCAAATAACACTCTAGCTAGCTAGTTATTAAGGAATCGGGCCACAACCTAAAGCGATGCCTTCTCATCATTCCTTGTTTGCTTTCCTTTTCCAAATGAGCCATACCGGGACATTAGAGGAAACATCACGGTGAAAGAAATGCTTCTATGCCCTCAACAAGTCATGTCGATCCCCCTTCTGAGAACCGGCATTGACTCTGGTAGCGTCGAGAAGGCTTATCCAAAGGATTGTAGAATAAACAGATCCAACCCCTATTCTCCAAGAACCGATAAAATTATGTTCCCACGAGTCGAATCCCAAAATTCCCCTTGAAATTGATGGATTATCGCTCCAAGGTAATCTGGTCGTCAGACTTCAATGAAAAAAACCCTTCGCGAATGTGAAGGTCTTCCACAAACTAAAGCATCGTAAAGGTAAACTGGTAGATCAGTGGTCATCTGATCCAAAAAAACCCTTCGCGAACGTGAAAGTCTTCCATGAACTAAAGCATCGTGAAGGCGAACCGATGGAATACCAGTCATCTGATCCAAAAAACCCTTCGTTAACATGAAGGTCTTTCACGAACTAAAGCCTCATGAAGGTAAACCGGTAGATAAGTGGTTATCTAATTCAAAAAAAACCTTTCGCGAACATGAAGGTCTTCCACGAACTAAAGCATTCTGAAGGTGAACCGATGGGTCGGCATTCATCTGATCTAAAAAACCATTCGCGAACGTGAAGGTATTTCATGAACTAAAGCATCATGAAGGTAAACAGGTATATCAGTGGTCATCTGATCCAAAAAACCCTTCGCAAACGTGAAGGTCTTCCACGAACTAAAGCGTCGTGAAGGCGAACTGGTGGATCAACAGTCATCTGATCCAAAAAACCCTTCGTGAACGTGAAGGTATTTCATGAACTAAAGCCTCGTGAAGGTAAACCGGTAGATCATCAGTCATCTGATCCAATAAAAACCTTTCGCGAACGTGAAGGTCATCCACGAACTAAAGTGTCGTGAAGGCGAATCGGTGGATCAGCGGTCACCTGATCCAAAAAACCCTTCGCGAATGTGAAGGTTTTTCATAAACTAAAGCTCATGAAGGTAAACCGATAGATCAGCGGTCATCTGATCCAAAAAACCATGTGCGAACGTGAAGATTTTTCAAGAACTAAAGCATCATGAAGGTGAACCGATAGATCAGCGGTCATCTGATCCAAAAATCTTTCACAAACTAAAGCTTCGCAAAGGTGAACTGGAAGATCCACAGTCACTGATCCAGAGTTCCCTGAAGTCAACGAAGTCACGCTCCGAGGCCATAAATCAACAATCATATTAGTCACTCTACAGAATTAATGTAATCACTTCCAACGACCGATGAAACAAACAGTGCTGAATTCCAAAGCTTCGAAGTTGCTCAAAGGAACTAAGCCAAAACTGAACTGACCTTGTGGTTAACCAGAGGCTCACTTGAATCAAGCCAAGATTTGGAACCCGGGAGAACCAACTATCTCGGATACTTAACATATAAGTCTCCGAAGATAGGGGCTTTCGCATGTTTAATCATCTAGAAGACACGACCACACGCACTGGACCAGGGGCAACCATACAAGTTGTGAAGAAACCTTGGATACAATTCAGACGCACAAACAGCCCTATGGCATAGGGGCACCACACACACTTGAATAGCCAAAGGAAGGTGGAGACCGATCATACCACAGTTCTGTTATGCCAGATCGAAAATTCTGGCATTCTGACAACTAAGGACTTAACGACCTAGCTAGTGCAACAAACGAAATAGTACCATAATCCTTCCTTACTTCTTCTGAACTCCTCCTTTACCATCCTTAATGACTAGCTCCTCCTCCTCATAGACCATATGCTAGTTGAAGACCCATTCTTTGGAGGCATTTTGGACCAAAAGCTAAGAGTCGTGCCCCGAACTACCACATGCTCTGTCTTCGTATCCATCTTTACGCGGTCAGTTGTAATTCTCTACACCATGGCGACCTGATCTGTTTGGTCATGAACATCTTCCCGAAACACGGAAGGATCATCCAAGCCATGGTTATCCAATCAAGTACCATAAGCCATGCATCGCTTCTTAAGCCGTGGAACCATGCTCTTGAAGCACGAACTCCTCACATTGCCCGAAGAACGGCGACATCGAGAAGGTCTTAATCATTCTAGATCGGTGGGTCGTATCGATCCTATAAGCCACGCACCCATAAGCCGCGCATCACTCCTTGAGCCATGGAACCACGTTTTCAAAGCATAAACTCCTCACGTTGCTCGAAGATTGGCGATGTCAAGATGTCCTCAAACTACTCCGGGTCGACAAGTCGTATCGATCTCCAAAGCCACACATTTTATAAGCCGCGCACTCTCCAAAGCCATGCATTTTGCAAGCTACGCACTCTCTAAAGCCCTGCATTTTGTATGCTGCGCAAACACAGCTCAATGTTGCTCCGGCATCATCACCGGACTGTCAAAATTCTCTAAGTATCGGTGTTATCTTGACAACACCGGAAAACTTGTTTATTGTAGGATTAACGGGAATTGATCCCTACCACCCAAAAGGACCGATATTGTCCCGGTAATGCCGTAAAGTTCCCAAACCAAGATTTCAACAAAAAATTCTAATCTTTGACCAAAATGTCTAAAGTTAAGACATCTAAGTCATGAGCTCCCTGATATAGGAGCTACGGCATAACTTTGACTGGGGGCATCCAGAGAGCCGTGCAAGACACCAAGTCTCGCATCAAGTGTTTAGAATAATTAGCCCTGTCGACTGAGGGGCACATAATACATTAACACTTGGTTAGGATAAAGAATCGCTCCAACTTGCAATAAAACAAGAAACTTACCGTCGTCCAAAGATAGACGGATAAGGAAGGCATTTCTAGAATCAAATCATCAATGCACCAGTTTCCGAAGACAGAAGTAGTTGCTCGACTGAGGTCTCAAACCCCAACTTGTAGAAAACCAGCTGTTATCTGAAGACAGACAATGGCAAGGAGAGAACGCTCGAAATCGAGCGGCTAAACCATTGATTCTTGAAGATTAGAACCAACAATCAAGGTTTATATCCGCAATAATGCTATCAGCCAAGCATAACACATATGGCTTGAAACAAGCAAGGTTAAGTGTCACAGATTCAAGACAAACACCACCGAACTCTACCGGTTCGTGATCAGGATAGGAAGAGTGCAAGCGTACTAATGGGCAATTTAAAGACTCGGCCCACATCATCTACTCTTCTATAAGTGCTTGGAATTTAGCATTTTGGAATAATAGGTTCCGCAAATGGAAGTCAGTTTGCAACAAAAATCGACCGAAGGAAATTTGACCATAAACAAGAACAACCATGGAATTGGTTAAATAATGACCCTGTACCACCAAAGGGAGTGCTTGATGGTTATAAACAGAGCAAAGTAATGGAGACGCCCGAGACCCTCATCCTTCCAGAATATGGCATATCCTAGTGTTAAGCAATGTTAAGAAAACAACCACAATGGGTTAAAAGGAATCTTCTCAACTCTACAGGATTAGACGAATGATTTAATCCTTACCAACATGACTTTAACACTGCCCGAAGATAGGCGACACTAAGAAAAGTCTTCAATAATCCAATAACAAAGTGCTAGTTTCCGAAGACCAAAACTGGTACCAACTGGATTAAAAGCACCACCGGGTCAGTGGAAAATCGATCCTAACCTCCTGAGTGTCACTGTTGCCGCTACAATGCTGAGGCCTTTTCCCACTTAAGTACTGTTGTTGCCCCGGCAACGCCGGGAAACTTTCTATTCTCTTAGTACCAACATTGCCTCGATAGTGCCGAGAAATTTGTTATTCACTAAGTACCGGTGTAGCCCCGGTAACACTAGGAAAACATTAATCTTCAGGGTTAATAAGAAACACTCACTATAGTGAACCATTAATAAACTAACTTCCGGAAATAGAAGTTGGTTCTCGACTGAGTTCTACCCTTGTTTTCAGAAAACTACTGTGGCCCAAAGGCAGGCAACGACATGAAGATATAACCTTTCATAGTTCAATCGGATGGTTCAACCTGACATTGTAGAAATCAGCCGCTGCATGGGAATAAACCTGCGCAAAAAAAAAGTCCCAGGATTGAATTTCATGTGTGCTAATTTCTAAGGATTAAAGCTAGTGCATAACCAAATTTCCAGAATTCAACTTAGAAAGAATTGAGATACATCCAAAAATAGGCAGCTTCGAGTAAATGTTGTTTAGAATCAAGCTCCTAGGTTATCAATTCCCAAAGACAGGAATTGACATATGAACAAAGCATCCGAGACAACGTTAGCAAACAAAAAAAGCATGCATAGCCAAGGACAAGCGGGAACGGTCGCGGAAGGTCGAAAATAAAATCCCCGAACTTCCTTAACGCTAGAATGGGATTGAGAGCTAGACTAGGGGAAATTGAGCAATTCTCTCCACCTTTCTATCTCTCGCAAGCATCTAAATACGATCGTTCGACATAACTAGTTCCACAAACATGAATAGGCACAAAAATCCTTAGTCCAAACCGCGGAATTGATTAGCTAACAGTTTCATTCTGCCAAATAGACATTTCTAACAGCAAGTTACCAGCAAGGGAAATGAAGGATTTAGTTTTCAAAAATTAACCGTCGCTTAGAGTCTGGCGATAACAAGAAGGATTGATGACCTACTTACGGTCCGACTAGATCATTTGGTCCCATCTTGTGGGAATATGCCATCGCCCGAAGATTGGTGATGCTAAGAAGAGAACCATAAAATGAAACTATTAATACATTGGCTTTCGGAAACAGAAGCAAAAGCTTAATTGAGTCTTTAATCCTACCTTCTGGAATCTTTCGTTGTCCAAAGATCCACAACATCAAGGAAAAATACATGGGGTTGAGTCATCCATATATGAGTTTCCGAAGATAGAAACCAACAAATGATTAGGATCTCAAAACCAGACTAAGAAGATTTTACTTTAGCAAAAGATGTTGGAAACACATCATTCTAATGCATACCAACATCATTACAAAACACAGATCTTGGGATCAAGCAACAAAGTCCCTAGTTCCCAAGATAGGAGCTATTGTGTCAATCAAACTGGGACAATCAAACTTATTGCTCAGGAGACCTAGTCTCCCAAAACATGTTTGTTCAATAGTCAAAGTAATCAGCCCTACGGACTGGGGCATATACACCAAGGCTATGTCGAATGAACTCGACTGAACATAAACAAGAACAGTCATGGAACTGGCTAGACCAAGCTACCTTATAGTTCTAGAAAAAGCAATTCTCAACACCAAAGAATTAAGTCAATAATCCCCGAAAACATAGGCTAGTGTGTGTAGATTGAATCCTAAAAACCATAAAGGAAGGATATTCGCGATCGAATAACGCATGCACTAGTTTTTGAAGACTGAAGTTGTGCCTAATCGAGCTTCAACTACAACTCTACAAGGGCAACCTTATAATTTAGCCATATTCAATCATCCCAAAACAAAGGGAATAAAGGGCGAAACCTAAGCTACAAAGGATCCAACTCCTAGAGGAATGGAAGTTCCTCCGCTAGACTAAAGATTGGATGACCAGAAAGTCATTTTCAACAACAAAACTTGGCGTTCAACATTATTAGCATGTTATCTATGCAGAGTAGGCCCAGTGTCCCAAGCACCACAAATGGACCATCCTGCGTAGATAGCTCACTGACGCCAGAATAACGAGTCATGTCGTACTTTAAGATTATCTTTCTTGAAACTCACCCGTTATCGAAGAGAAATCGAAGATAGAGTTGTTGTCCAAAGCGACGTGGGAAGCTTTTCTTTTCAAGATCACTAGAAGTATAGAAATAGGAAAAGTGATACGATGGAATCGACCACTATATCCAATTTTGGAATAAATCATCACACTAGAATTCAAAACGACGATAGAAGCTTAGCCAAGTCCTCAAAAAGAGATAGTTGAAGACGTTGTGTCCTGGAGATTGGGCCAGGCAACTTAGTACTCGGCATAGAGACTGGGCCAGGCAACTTAGTACTCGGCATAGAGATTGGGCCAGGCAACTTAGTACTCGGCATACCCACAGTTCGGCTTAACTGGATCGTTCGGCATCTCTATGCAACCGACATTTAGGAACGCTCGGCACCCAGGAGCGTTCGGCCAAAGGCATCGTTCGGCCGGAGACATCGTTCGGCCAAAGGCATCGTTTGGCCAGAGACATCGTTCGACCAGAGGCTTCGTTTGGCCAGAGGCATCGTTCGGCCAAAGGCAACGTTCGGCCAGAGACATCGTTCGGCCAGAGGCATCGTTCGGCCAAAGGCTTCGTTCGGCCAGAGGCATCGTTCGGCCAGAGGCATCGTTCGGCCAGAGGCTTCGTTCGGCCAAAGGCATCGTTCGGCCAAAGGTAGCATTCGGCCAGATACTTCGTTCAGCCAAAGGTAGCGTTCGGCCAGATACTTCGTTCGGCCAAAGGCACGTTCGGCTTCGATTGCTACTCGGCCTACTCTTCCCACACAACAAGCGCCTTGTTCGGCATGAGGAGAGTGGTTCGGCATCCGACCATTCGGCCTGTTTGGTTCGGCATACAGTGACCACTCCATTTGGGCCAAGGTGTTCGGCTGCCAGGCCCGCCAGGGAAGTCCAACCCATCTTTGTCTATAAATAGAGGGGCAGGGGCACAGTGAAAAGGACCTTTTTTTCGGGAACACTGGGGAGACTGCCGCTTTCAAGAATCATCCTCTTTACTTAGCAATTGTATTCAAGTTTTTTTTACGGATTGCATCTGTAATCAATCATCAAGTAAAGCAATAAAGTTTAACCTCAAAGTGGATGTAGGCAATTACGCTGAACCACTTTAAATCTTGTGTTCTTACTTTCTACATTCAAATTAGCATATTCTTCCTTGTTTAAATTTATCTTCATCACTTATATCTCTACACAATATTTCTCAACGAGGTTAGTGACCAATTTTGGTGCTAATGGACGTAAAGCAAGACATGACTTCGGAATGATGCATACTCGTCTGAAGCAAAATGAAATGAAGTAAAGTATTTAAGATCGGGTCAGTTAAGCACTTAATTAAGCAAAAGAATTATTTTTTTCTTGTTGAGAATTTGCTAAGTATTTAGATAGGTACCAATCCGATCCAACGGATTAGTACCAATCCGAAATCTTCATCCAAAATGCCCCAGTCCTCTGACATGTTCTACCCGATGTACATGTGCACTCCAAAGATTATCAAGTTATGTTTGCTTCATAATCATGAGTGATGAAGATCTGCATTGAAAGCTGAATGGCTAAAAACCACATCACATATAACTTCTCGGGACAGTTCAAGATGATCCACAATGCTTCTTGAAATGGAAACCTAGAGATAATCAATTCCAGAGCATACCTTGTTTTCAATGAAAACATACTCTATGGGGCAAATGTTAACTGGGTTTTTAACCTAGTAGAATTCGTAAGGAGTTGGAATATTTAAATTAAGTTAGAATGACTCGAAACTTGACCGAAAGACCTAAAAGAGCATCACAAAAGTCTCCAAGAAGTATGGGCTAAAAATAGCCTAACTTTTCAGATCAGCATTGATCCGATCCTATTCTTCTACCAAGCTCACCCATCAAGATCCTATTTTTCTACTAATCTCACCCATCAAGATTGGTAACATTCCAAGCAACCTAGTTTAAGAAATGAAGACTCATCCGATCTATTCAAATGTTTATCCGCTTTTGGACTAGAGCAACTTAAAATAGACCTACAAAACTCATATGAACCCAAATTTACATGAAATTTGAAGGGAACACTTAGAAGATATAAGAGAAGCCTCAAACTAAAAATCAACTCAATTGACCATGCCAATTTGGACCGGCACCGATCCAAAGTGTGGATCAGATCCATCCCATCTAAGGTAGGCCCTACCACCTAAAATTCATTGCTTGGGTCCCATACAGCCTCTGAAAGGTACCGTCAATGTTACATTTGATTCCGATAAGTATCGAGCGAGTTATGGATGGATCTCCTCCAAATTGAGCTAGTTTGACGGATCAATTTCCACCCACCTAGGATGGGCTCCACCTCATGAGATCCGAATTGGAGGCTCTCCAACTCATGTACATTGCATGTTTGAAGTTTAATGTCATTTGGTTAGTATTGAGTGAGTTATGGATGGATCTCCTACAACCTAGAAGAAGAGATTTAAAAATAAGATAAGTATTTGGATCACTGCTGACCCGACTCAATTGGATTGGTACCGATCCAAATACTTAGCTCGGATCCTCAAGAGATCAGATTTGGAGGCCCTCTTACTCATGTATATTGTATGTATGAAGTTTGATGTCATTAGGTTAAATATCGAGTGAGTTATGGATGGATCTCCTACAAACGGATGGATTAGATGATCCATGAAGATGGATGAACAAACGAATTCCAAACGACTTGATATTTGGACAAGGCACTCAATTATAGGATATAAAGACAACCAAACTCAGAAGACTCAATAATTCACCAAGTATTCGGATAGGTACCGATCCTACCCCATCGTATAGGTACTGATCCAAATACTTAGCTCAGATCACCACCAAACTCTTTGGGCTCCTTTTGCATGATGAATACATGCTCCTGGCAAAGCGGCCCTTGCCCAAATGCTCTCCAAACCCTATAAATATCATCCCATCTGCAATGGAAAATGAATCTACTCTAATCTTTGCTGAAACTCTACCATTATTTCTTCACTCTTCTTCTCCACAACAGCCATTAAAGGGCAAGTGAGATCCTTCCGATTGTCTATAACAATGGTGGCTTGATCTAACTTAGAAAAGAAGAATCATATTGTAATCCAAACTCCTTTGTAACAGCAGTTGATCAATAAAAGCTACAAAGTAGACGTAGGCTTTGTTAACAGCTGAAACACTATAAAAACTCTTGCCTCTTTACTTTTTCTATGATTCACTATTGCCTTTTTTAATTTTATTTGCCTTGATCAACAGGGCTGGTGCTTTCACACTCAATCCAGGGTGTTAATCCATTTTTTGTGTTAGAAAATCCTATACTAGTTTGATAACTATTATTATAGAAAAACTCAACCAAGTGTAGGTGGTCTTCCCATGGTCTTCCTATTATCCACCAAAATCTAGCACACAAGCTCTTAACAAATCCTCAAGAACCTTATTGACTCTTTTTGTCTGTCCATCTGTCTAAGGATGATAATCGGTACTCATCTTGAGCTTGGTACCTAATACTTCATGTAGACTCTTCCATAACTCATTAGTGAATAGTGCATCTCTATCACCGACTATACTACTAGGAATTCCATGCAGTCTAACTATTTTTTCATAAATAACTTAGCCAATACAGGTGCCGTCCTAGTTGACTTAACAGGAATGAAATGGGCACTCTTGGTCAATCTTTCCATTATGACCCATATACTCTCATTTCCTTGATTCGACCTTGGCAACCCATCAATAAAGTCCATATATATCGAATCCTATTTCTAAATCAGTACATCCAAAGGCTGAAGCAACCCACTCGGCTTCTGATGTTCAGCTTTTACTTGCTGGCAATTTGAACATTGCTTTACCCATAAGCCAACATCCCACTTCTTACCCTCCTAGAAAAAATTTCTCTTCATATCCTGATACATCTTGGTTCCTCCATGATGAATCATAAATTTGATCGATCATTCCCTAAGAACTTCTTTCCTTAGGTCTCGAACATTTGGAACATACAACCGCCCCATCTTTCTTAACCATCCCTTCTGGTCAAGGCTAAAATATCCCAAATCATCAATCTCAATTCCAATCTCAAGTCTTCTAATCTTCTCGACCAACAATGGATCATCTCTCTGTTTAGAAGTAATCCTTTCGATTAAAACTGGTCGAACTTCCAAACAGGATATCATGGCAGTACTCTAACTAAAACTAGCAGTTATCTTAACTGCACACTACCAATAGTCAATGCCTCTAGATCCTTCCATTCCGCCAACATAGCTAACACCACATTATGATATTTTCTGCTAAGAGCATCATCTACCTTATTTCCTTTTCCTGGTGTATACTCAATACCAAAATCATAAGCTGCTAAAAAATAGAGCCATCTCTGTTGTCTCATATTCAACTTCTTCTAGGAGAATAAATACCTTAAAGAGTTATGATCCATGTATAACTCAAATCATTCTCCCAAAATATAATGTCTCCACACTTTCAATTCGAAGATCACCGCTGCCAATTCTAAATCATGGGTCGGACATCTTACTTCATGCAGTCTAAGCTATCGAGAAGCGTGGAGAATTACCTTACCTTTCTACATCAACACAGCTCCTAATCCGGTCCCACATGCATCTGTATACACTACTAACCCTTGATTATTGTCTGGCATAACTAACACGGGCATATTGATCAATAAAAGCTTTAACTTAAGGAATGTTTCCTCGCATCTTGTGGATGAAACTAACTTAACGTCCTTTTTATTTAGCTTGGTCAAGGGTGCTGATATCCATGAAAAATCCCTGATAAATCTCCAATAATATCCAACCAATCCAGGAAAACATCTTATCTCGATCACTGCCTTGGGTCTCTTTTAACTATTAACCGCTTTAGTTTTAGCTGCATCAACTTATAGCCCTTCTCCTAGAACTACATGGCCAAGAAACTTTACTTCTTTCTTCTAGAAATGACACTTCGAAAACTTCGCTTCCAACTGATACTGTCTCAGTGTCTCTAACACTATTCTAAGGTGAACTTCATGCTCTTTTTCATCCTCAGAATATATCAAAATGTCGTCTATGAACACTAATAACTTCATGCTCTTTCTCAATTGATGATATTATTTGGTCACTACTACTAGGATGTCTCAATGATATTTCCCCATCCTAGCAAAATATCCTAGCATCAAATCTATCTAACCAATCCATACCCAGTATGATCCTGAAGCCTACGAAACCAATGACATATAAATTGCATGCACACTTATGACCTAACAAATCAAGTTCTAATCGGTCACATCTCTTCTCCAAAGTTGCATACCCTCATATTGGATTCGCAACCTTTAAGGAAGTAACTAAGTATAAAGGTTCTAAGCATAACTTATCTTCCAAACATTGAGATATAAATAAATGCTGTTAACTAGATTTCTTATCAACACCCCAAAATTGTGTTAAGAAGGGTGGATTTCTTCTTTGGAGAACAAAGGGCATGATTCCTTTAAGGATTGCCTTTAAATTTAACCTTATTAGTTGATAAGTCCAGTATCAGACCCTTCGACGTCGTCGAAAGGTTTAGAACATAGGCTAAGTGTCCTTTCGCTTTGTTGAGCTTATATGAGCTCTCCTATAAAAGTTTTCTTTTTCGACTAGGTTGAAATTCCCTTAGTTTGTCCTTAAAAAGGTTGACTTTTATCCGACCGAGGGTTTAAGGTGTTAACCTTCCTTGGGTTCAAGCAGGGTATGATATACTTTGGTGGATATGGAGTGGGTATCGACCCTATCGAAAGGTTAGACCACTAGTTGATTGGTTTTGGAAGGTAATAGGTGTTGAAATAATTGAGTTGTTGACCTTGTCGAATGGTTCAGATTGTAGTGTTAAAGGCTTCGAAGGGTTGCAGTGATTACTTATAACAGAAGAATTATCGTTCTTGTCAACAAGGACCTTCCGATGGGGTTGAACCTGGAAATATGAGTTAATATAGCAATGGTATAAGCAAATAGTAAAGTAATTAACAAAGCTAAGGACTTCCCTTTGTATCCAAGAAAAATCTTCATTCTATTAAATTTCCCCAGTTCACACTCAATTAGGGTTGCAGTACTGCGATTAAGAAGTTATAAGAATAGAATGAGAGAAATCTGATCCACAGAACATGACCACTCGGGCCCTATTTATAGACATAGGCGACCCTCCTTTCGACTCTATGCTCTCGACTGGGTCGGAAGATTTCCCTTTTATATGCAAATACAAACCTTTCGTCTTTGTCGAAAGGTTTGCCCCTTATATGCCATAATGAACCTTTCAACGTTGTCGGATGGTTTGTCTTTCCGATGCCTTCATGAACCTTTCGGTTTTGACGAAAGGTTGCTTTTCCTGATGTCTTCAAAAACCTTTCGACTCTGTCGGAAAGTTGCCTTTCTAAAGCTTTTGTGAACCTTTCGATGTTGTCGAAAGGCTCGCCTTATTCCTACTGTCGTGTTCCCTTCGACCTTGTCGGAAGGTAGCTCTCCTCCTAATTGCTGTGAATCTTTTGACCTTGTAGGAAGGTTGCTATTTACGTGCTTGTTATGAACATTTCGATCTTGTTGGAAGGTTGCTTCTTACTTGATTGTTGTCGAGTGTTGTGTTTCCCTTCAATGTTTTCTAATGGTTTTCTATCGTTTTTTGCTGACTTTTGAGCATTGCTTTCTTCATAAAAACCTTTCGACCTAGTCGAAAGGTATTCTGGATGTGCTCCAACCGGTTTGAAAGGCTTGCTATGCTTTCGAAACAGTTGTTATGGAGATGCACCTGCTTACTTTGATTTCTCCATCTTCTTCGAAAGGTAAGAACCCCCTCAATGGAACCTTTCGACTACTTTGAAAGGTTTAAAGCTATTAAATCCTGATGGCTGCATCCTCTTGACTCCTTTGAAAGGTTTGGTTTGAGCTTCTTCTTCGTTATCTCTGTTGAAAGACCTCTCGTCCTAGTCGAAAGGTGGATTCTTAGAGCATCATCCTACCTATGGACTTTGAAAGATAGCCTTGGACTTCACCGAAAGCTCCTTGTCAGAAGGTATGATTATCCAGAACATCTTGGTGCTTTCTAATCTTTCCTCAAGCTCTCGTGATCCTTCTTTTATACCTTCGTTCTTCTGAATATTTTATGGTTAACATTTAGCCCCCTTGTATGAAAGAAGCTTTTGTTCTTTAGGATAAAACTCCAATGAACTTCATTATTTGCTTCTTGCAAAATAGATTATAACTTCTATTAAGGTTGTGACTTTGTTATGAAATCTTAACGAGCAATCCCAAATTTACGCAGCTATTATTCAAGATGCCATTAGAGTAATATTTCCAGATATGTTCCTTTGTAATGACCATAATTAAACTTCCTTAAGAATGTGGAGTAATATCACCTGATTTGTAGATATCGGTTCAAATAAATGAACCTTTGGAGAAAATCTATTACAGACCCTTGATATTTCTTTCTCGAGTTTAACCTTTTCAACCTGTGGAAATCAATTTCATGCTATCGGGAACCTTTCCTTGTTCCTCTAAGTTTCCTTTATTTTCAACCTTAAACCAGTGGTTGGTAATTCTCATTTAGTCAAAAAGTAGAAAGTAGTTTAGTAATGTTTCCATTAGGTGTCATGAAGATCTCGTATTGAAATCAAATTTTAAATTCAGTGGAAAATTCACAAATCACCATAAAATTCAATAGCAAGATATAGAATTTATAAAGTTAGGAATCCAGTAAAGGCCATATAAAGAAATCGGAGATGTGAAATTCATAAATTGTCATCTAAATCCACAAAGAAATTTTAAAGTCCATGAAATTAGTCAATTGACAAAAGACCATTCAAAATTCAATGAGAAAATCAAGAATAGAAAATTCATAAATCATCATGCAAACCCTCAAGGAAATTTCAGAATTCATTCGATCAAAAATCCAAATAGTGATAATCCAAAACCTCAATAAGAACAGCAGAAATATGAAACTCACGAATCATGATAAAAATGATTAAGGAAACATAAGATTTTTAAAATCAGGGACCTAAAAATCCAATAAAATGGTAGGGAATAGGGAAATCATAAACTTTCATCAAAATCTAAAGGAAAACGTGAGTCTCAACAAATCAGAAAATAGGCTGGAAACCGTCCAAATTCGGCCATGGAAGTATAGAGAACCAAATTCGTGAACTATTACGAAGACCAGTAAGGAAATTCGAAATTCACTATATCAAAAATCCAATAAGAAATTATCCCAAATCCATTGAGAATGCAAAATTCACAAATTACCATAAAGATCCACAAGGAAATCTCGGAATTCATTAAATCAGAAATCTTATAAAGGATTATCAAACACCCAATAAGGAAATCAGAAATTCATAAATCATCATGAAAATCATTAAGCAATTTCAAAATTCATCATTTCAAAACTCCAATAAAGATCATCCAAAAATTCCAATAGAAAAAATAAAAATACGAAATTCATCAATCATCACAAAAATCAGTAGGGAAGCTTAAATTTCATTAAATCGGGGAAATAAAAATCCAAAAATCAAAAATGGGATCTGAAAACCGTTCATTCTTATTCAAAATCAGAAGATCAATGGAAAATTCATAAATTATCATGGAAAATCAATAAAGGGAACTAAGAAATCATGAACTCATGAAACAAGTGATCAATATGAAATCGTCATGAAAATTTGATGGGAAATTGTAACACGTAATATTCATGAATCATCAGAGAAATCAGTAGGGAACTTCATTAAACCAATAATTCAGCAAGAAATCACCATAGTGATTTAATAAAGAACTCATGAATACAAGATCAGCAAATCATCACTAGAATCCATAGGAAGACTAGAGTTCACTAAACACGAAATCCAACAAGATCATCAAAAATTCAATAAGGAAACCAATAATATGAAATTCTGAAATCATTGTGAGAATCGACAAAGGAATCTAGAATTCATGAAACTGGAAATTAGAAATTCAATAAGGAGACTAGAAATGGGAAATCTTAGAATCATCATAATAACTCATCAGGGAAATCAAGAACTCATTAAACCAAGCAACTAATAAGAAGTCATCACGGAAATTCAATGGGGAGAAACTCAATATTTGGGATTCATAAACCATCATAAGAGATCAATAAGGAAACTCAAAATTCGTGAAATTAGGAATTCAATAAAAAGTTATCATGAAAATTTGCCAAGGTAAACATGAGTATCAAATCTATAAATCATGATAAAACACAATATGGAAATTCAGAATTCACGAAATCCAGAATGAAATTGCATCAATAGAAATGGAGAAACTCAAAATTCATGAAATCAAAAATTTATCTAAAGTCACGTTAGGATCTCATCTAACGAATTAAATATTCAAAACTCCATTCAATTTAAGTACGAAGCCATAGATATATCTAAAAATAGAATATTTAGTATATTTCAAATAAAAGATAACTAAGTTGATCTAACCTTAATTCTTAGGTTACTCACGTGAAATTTTCCTGCTAATAAATGTGTTGCTCCTAAAGTGCCTATGAGTTAGTAGTATATGTATATATGTATATACAGGTATAATAGACTCTTCTATCCAATCGTTCACTTTATCTCAAAGGATTGAGGAGTGGCTTTCTTATCCTGATCTTGGAGTGAAGTACTTTATCTTTGTGACTAAAAATTTATTATCTATTCCATTCCTTTGGATTTCGTATCAGTCTTTGTATTTGTTTCGATGTATGGATTCCCTCTTCCATTTTCTAGTCTCATGCTTTTTTGTGGTATGAAAGTTTCTTAATCCTTTGATGTAAAAATCATTTTCCTAACATTGGAAGTTCTGTAATTCATTAGCATATCCTTTGCCTCTGTATGTATCCTCTTCTAGGGTTCTAACTTTGTCTTAGATAAGGGATAGGTTTCTTTCTTTAATCCTTAACTCCCTTGGGTTCTAAATTTCTTCTCGAGTTGGAGACATCTTTGTCTTTATTCTTTTATTTGGAGCTCCTACTGGGCTTGGACATCTCGGTCTACTCTTTTATGAGCCACTCTCTGGGCTCGGACATCTTAATCTATCAAAACCTCCCTTTGGGCTAGACATCTTAGTTCATTGTTTGATGAGCCTCTCTTTGGGCTTCCCTTGTCTCAAAGTGATATGTACTTAGGTGAACTTTCTCCAGAAGGCCACTAATGAGCGCTTTACCGGATCCTCCCCTAAGAGGTAATTTGGACATTAGGGGCTTTTGATTTTGCAGGTGCTTATCTTGACCCTCCCCTAAGAGGTTATATGGACGTTAGGGGCTTTTGATATTGCAGGTGCTTATCTTGATCCTCCCCTAAGAGGTGATATGGACATTAAGGGCTTTATTCCTCCCTCTAGGAGGTGCTCCGGATTGGACGTCGGAGGCTCATTCTCAAAAATATTTTCTATACTCCGGATTGGACGTCGGAGGTTAATTCTCAAAAACATTTTTTTACTCCAGATTGGACATCGGAGGTTAATTCTCAAAAACATTTTTTTTGCTATATATATATATTATTTTTAAAATTTTTGTTTCTCTTCATAAGAGACATTTCTGAGGAAAGATTGAATAGTTTTGTTCCCACTTTCTGTGAGGTATGAAAGTAATTTCGATCCTCCTTCCAAGAGGTATAAAAACGGTATTGGAGACGTTTGTGAAAATATCTTTTGGTATACTGACCTTTTTGTAATATATATATATATATATATATATATATATATGTATGTATGTATTTTTAGAAATTGATGAAGAACTAATAGCAGCCCGAGGTTTCATGAGAACTGATCTTTGTACTGCATTGACTTATACATTGATAGTTGCTATGTATCAGGCATTTGAGCCGTCTTTCTCAAGTAGCTAGAAATTTGTTGTGTACCATCTGTGTGTTGAATGCCATGGACTGATTTTGTTTTTACCTGTAATGACACTCGAATTTCAAATCAGTATATGATCCATTTTGGAATACAAATCAAGTTTAGAATTTTATGAATAAGAAATGTTCATAGCAAACAAATGCCACTGGATTTGATGGCTCAATAGATTGTTAATCTGCCATTCTTCTGCAGAAAGAGTTAGTTCTTAGGTATTTAGGCAATTCTCTTATTAGCATAAGAAGCTATTCAAATTTCTTTAATGAACTCTTTAAGAGATCCTGACTTGATTGCGTTTTGGACCATTCTCGATAGGGCGCAACCTTCATCAGTCTTATGTCCATTTGCTTTGTGATAGTTACAATAATCATTCCCTTTGCTTGGTTTAGGGCGGCTTGATATACTATGAGTAATTGAAAAGCTTTCAGAATCTTTGGCTACAGTGAAAATATGAGAAAGGGGCTTGTTCAAATTCAAGTAATTGGATTCAGAAATCTCTTTCTGGATTTTCCTCCTACTTTTCTTTCCCTCCAATCTTTCACTAGGGGACTCAAAAATTGATTTCTTCTATCCTTTGTCTTCGTTAAGATTCCCTTGTCGTGGAATATTGTTTCTCCATCTGAATAAATTTCTCGGCTTGGCAGTAGAAGTTTTGTAGATTCCCACATCCATTAATATAAAGTTGTTCCCAAAAAGGGGTTTGTTCGACTAGCCCAGACCAAACTTCTATTAACTTGTCTCTATCGGTCGCGTCTTCGGCTTTTAATGCTTCAGTATTGAACCTCTTTAAATACTCAGTTAGTGGTTCTCCCCATATTTGTTTGATTGTAGATGGTAGGCTAAAGCTTATAGTTTGATCTTTGAATACGTAAAATTGTGTCACAAAGTCATAAGAAAATTGTTCCCAAGAATAAATTGTTTTCTTTTGATAGTTCCTACACTATTTGATAGCTGCTCCTTGAAAAGTAATCGGGAAAATTTGCATCGAATTGACCTAGGAGCATTATACAAGTTCATCCAATTTTCAAAAGCTGTAAGGTGATCATCAGGATCAGTAGTTCCATCATACTTCGGTGGAGGAATTTGCATGTGAGGAAGAATGCTAATCGCCATCTTTTCTTCTGACAAAGGAGCCTTTTGCAGGATAACATGTTTACCTAATTCATTGAGTATATTTTTTATTGTATCCTCTGTGATTTGGTTGTGAATGTTGTTATGGTGACCTCCACTGTTTTCAATGTTTAAGCTATTTGATTGCTCGATGGTTCTCCTAGCCTGACTTCCTTGATTCTCATGTTGGTCTTCATTTGGAGATGGCGGTTCATCTTTCAAAACCCTTAATGATTCTTGAGATGGAACCCTTCCAAGAAATTCTCATATTGCTATCATTTGTTGTTGTAAATTCTGAACTCTAATCTTATTGTTTATCAAAGTTGAAGGCTGTCAAATCTTTGTATTTTCTAAGTTGAAGTTCGGGATTATATCATTTTCCAGAGCTGATTGTACTGCAGCTTTTTAATTGTTATTGCTCTTTGTTCTTTCCGTCTTCTTCTTTTAAATGAAGAACTCTATAATCTGTGATGAAAATTTAACAAGATCGGAGGTTCGAGCCCTCCTTCTAGCGCTAAAAATGTTAACAAGATTTCTTGTCAACACCCCAAAATTGTGTTAAGAAAGGTGAATTTCTTCTTTGGAGAACAAAGGGCATGATTCCTTTAAGGATTGCCTTTCAATTTAACCTTATTAGTTGATAAGTCCAGTATCAGACCCTTCGACGTCGTCGAAAGGTTTAGAACATAGGCTAAGTGTCCTTTCGGCTTTGTTGAGCTTATATGAGGTCTCCTATAAACGTTTTCTTTTTCGACTAGGTTTAAATTTCCTTAGTTTGTCCTTAAAAAGGTTGACTTTTATCCGGCCGAGGGGTTAAGGTGTTAACCTTCCTTGGGTTCAAGTAGGGTATGATATACTTTGGTGGATATGGAGTGGGTATCGACCCTATCGAAAGGTTAGACCACTAGTTGATTGGTTTCAGAAGATTATAATTGTTGAACCAATTGAGTTTTCGACCTCATCGAAGAGTTCAGATTGTAGAGTTAAAGGCTTCGAAGGGTTGTAGTGATTACTTATAGCAGAAGTATTATCGTTCTTGTCGACAAGTACCTTCCGATGGGGTTGAACCTTGAAATATGAGTTAATATAGCAAAGGTTTAAGCAAATAGTAAAGTAATTAACAAAGCTAAGGACTTCCCTTTGTATCCAAGAAAAATCTCCATTCTATTAAATTTCCCCAAATTGCACTCAATTAGGGTTACAATACTGCAATTAAGAAGTTACAAGAATAGAATGAGAGAAATCCGATCCCCAGAACATGACCCCTCGGGTCCTATTTATAAACACAGGGGCCCCCTTTCGACTCTATGCTCTCGACTGGGTCGGAAGATTTCCCTTTTATATGCAACTACAAACCTTTCGTCTTTGTCGAAAGGTTTCCCCTTATATGCCATAATAAACCTTTTGACGTTGTCAGAAGGTTTGTCTTTCTGATGCCTTCATGAACCTTTTGGTTTTGAAGAAAGGTAGCTTTTCATGATGTCTTCACGAACCTTTCGACTCTGTCGGAAGGTTTCCTTTCTGAAGCTTTCGTGAACCTTTCGATGTTGTCGAAAGGCTCGCCTTGTTCCTACTGTTGTGTTCCCTTCGACCTTGTCAGAAGGTAGCTCTCCTCCTAATTGTTGTGAACCTTTTGACCTTTTCGGAAGGTTGCTCTTTACGTGCTTGTTATGAACATTTCGATCTTGTCGGAAGGTTACTTCTTACTTGATTGTTGTTGAGTGCTGTGTTTCCCTTCAATGTTTTCGAATGGTTTTCTATCATTCTTTGCTGACTTTTGATCATTGCTTTCTTCATAAAAACCTTTCGACCTAGTCGAAAGGTATTCTGGATGTGCTCCAACTGGTTCAAAAGGCTTGCTATGCTTTCGAAAAGGTCGTTATGGAGTTGCACCTGCTTACTTTGATTTCTCCATCTTCTTCTAAAGGTAAGAACCCCCTCAACGGAACCTTTTGATTACTTTGGAAGGTTTGAAGCTATTAAATCCTTATGGCTGCATCCTCTTGACTCCTTCGAAAGGTTTGGTTTGAGCTTCTTCTCCTTTGTCTTTGTTGAAAGACCTCTTGTCCTAGTCGAAAGGTGGATTCCTGGAGCATTTTCCTGCCTATGGACTTTGAAAGCTAGCGTTGGACTTCGCTGGAAGCTCCTTGTCGGAAGGTATGATTATCCAGAACATTTTGGTGCTTTCTAATCTTTCCTCATGCTCTCGTGACCCTTCTTTCATACCTTCGTTCTTTTGAATATTTTATGGTTAACAAATGCAATGCACCGATATCAAATGGTATCCTAACTGGTATACTATGGATCAAAAGCATACCTTCCATCACAGACTTTCCCTTCTTAGCCTTGGCTGCTTCTGGACACTTGTTCTTGTAATGGCCCAATTGGTCGCAGTTAAAGCACTTCACATTCTGCTTCCCCACAACCACCTTTCCGTCACCTGAGTGACACTGATTAGTATAGTGCCCCTTCTTATCGCACTTATAACAGACAATATCTGCCTTCCCCTTCTTAGTTGCTCCTCCTTTCTGAGCACCATTCTTCTTAAAGAATTTTCTTATTCTGGGATTCCTGAGTCTCCATTGGCATCTCCTTCCTGAAGGTAGAAATCATTTCTTCGTTTCTAATCGCCATCTTCAAAACTACATTTGATGGATCTCGAAGATGCGGCACGGTTGCCCAAGCGATTTATGGCCTTAACCCCTTGTTATCCTGCCTTTTGGAAAGGCCGTGACACCAAAAACTTAACTGGAGACCGAGGACAGTCCATCCCGAAGATCGGTTATACGTGGCCCGCTATGGATATCGACGAATTTTTTCCAAGTCCGTATCAAGCTAGAATCAACAAGACACGATATGCAAAGCTATGGAGGCCAACTTTCCAAATTTCAAGTCAATTCGAGTCCGTATGCTCAAGATACGATCGATGCAAGCCAAGGAAGTTGGTTCGTTCGAAGCCATCGTTGCGCTCTCTTCGCGTCGATTCCGCTTTAATCCATATGGAACCACACTCTTCATATCCAACAGCCAGGAGGCCTTGTTCGCATCCATCAAGCTTCGTCTGTTCGCATCCATCAGCTAGCTGCTGTTCGTATCCATCAATTGGAATCAATTCGTATCCATCAATTATCTGTTGTTTGTATCCATCAATGAACATCGCTTCGTATCCATTAATTATTTGTTGTTCGTATCCATCACGTACGCCCAACTTCGTACCCATCAATTGGAATCAATTCATATCGATCCCAATTGCACAGCTCGTATCAATCGATCAATGATCGATACGAATAAAACATCAAATGATCGATACGAAATGGCCCCCAACTATCGATACGAAGTAACCCAATAAGCGATCGATACGAACAAAACAATGATAATTGATACGAACAAGGCAGAGGTGATCGATGCGAACAAGATACATTCCAATAAAAGACTTAGTCACTCTCCATGAAAAGTGGATCGATCCGAGGAGTTAGCTCCACGTTGACTTGTGAGCACATGCCTAAAAAACGATACGAACAGATCGATGCGAACGACATCGATGCGAAGAAAACAGCCTTTGCTAAATTCGAATTTGCATCGATCATAACTCACTATCTACAAGTCACAATGCTACCAAATTTTCACAGGAGCTTGGGTACATCCTCAAGAATGTTCGAGATCGATCTTGACTCGGTTGGACCAAATTACGATCGATATAAAATTCGTTCGTATCGATCACAGGTCGATCACACACCGCATGGGATTGATTGTGTGGGCCCACTCACGTGCCAGAATAGGTCTTCCGAGATCTGAGCGAGATATTTGCAACCTACGCCTATAAATAGCAACCCAAAACCTACAGAAAAGGGATCTTTTGGCTCTTTGACGTCCAGACTCTGCCGAAACCATTGTTGCACTCAAAAATCACCGTTGTACTCGAAATTTACTGTTGTAATCCACTATAACCAGCAAGCAAAAGTTAATAAAAGTCAATCATTTCATAGTGGACGGAGGCAACACGTCGAACCACTCGAAATCTCTATGTTCTTTTGTTGTTTTTCAGATTATTGTCTGGAATGTTCGTTAGATAATCCACTTTTTACATTTACTTTCTTCAGTTTATCTCTTCAAACACTTCCGAAGAGTGTTGTGCCTAATTTTGGTACAAACACTTTGGTGCTTTCACTGAGAAAACCCAGTTTTTCTCCTTCTCGTTGGATCTACTATCGATATCGGATTGCATAAATCTAAGAAGAAGATCCAGATTCAAGTTAAAAGTTCTTCCATCCTATTTAGATTTGCATCAAGTCTAGGAAAGAGCTTCGCTACCCATCATGGTTAACATAAAGACTACCTCAACTGCTGTAGATCCAGAAGGACGGGACATACAGAACCCCGTACAACCACCTCCAGCCAACCAGAATGCCGTCGGACCATCAGATCCGCAAGGCCCTATCACCAAGGAAGAATTCCAGATGCTAATGCAAGAACTGACTCAGAGCCGCCAATAGCTCACTCAACAGCTCCGTGCTAATGCGGAATTGACCAACCAGCTAAATCATCAAATACGAAGGAGATCCATAAGAGATTAGGCTTCCTATTCATCCACCGAAATTTCAGCCTCTTCCGACTACCATCATAGATCCACGCGCCCGCGACTGGAGGGAAGTTACACACAGGCCACTGGGCATCAGCGTAATTGAGTCTTGGGCAACCAAGAGCTGGCCCGTCAACCAGCCATCAGACAGGACCCTCCTACCGAGGAGGCGCTACCTCGTACCGTATCACTGACAACCGTACTACTACTGCTACTGATTTGGGAGTGGACGCTCGAAACCAGATAGATCTGACCCACCATCAATGCAATCACACTCCTAAGCCTTATGTCCCTGAAGACATTGAACCAAGGAGGCGAGACATGGACCATCGACAGCGACTGGCCCCTCCTCACATTGTGGAACCCGACCACACCTTGGCCCAACATGCTCAAAATGTCCAGATGCCCGACATTCTGACGATGATCCGTCAAATGATCCGTGAAAGTCAGGGTCTTAGAAATGACGACTGGGAATCTCCCGGAGTCATACCCCTTTTACTGATGAGATACTCTATGCTGAACCACCTCGGTGATTCAAGATGCCGACTTTACCTGTTTATGAAGGGAGCTCTGATCCTAATCAACATATCCTGAAGTATGAATGGTTGATGAATGCTGCACGAGCTGATGATGCAGTTAAGTGCCGAAGCTTCCCGATCTCTCTAGGAGGGATAGCAACTATGTGGTTTACCCATTTACCACCTTGATCTATCTCTTGTTTTGACCATTTGGCAAAACGTTTCTTGAGCAATTTCGCATGCATGTCGCAAGACCGAAAGATGTTAAAACTTTGTCTAGTGTCACTCAAGCTCCTGGAGAGACACTCAGACGTTATTTAGAGAGATTTCATGCTGCATGCGCTGAGATCAGCAACCCTTATGATAACTCTATTCTAATGGCATTGACTAAAGGGATTGATCCCGATTTTGAGTTTGGTAACTGGTTGGCCGAAAAACCTCCTGCGTCATTGGACCGTTTCTATTCCAAGGTGGCCCAATTCTTGAGAAGGGAAGATGCGAAACAGTCTAGGAAAAAGAATGACGTATGGCCTAGTATGGAAGGAATTCAGAGTAATGTTGCTATTAAACAATCCGGGGAGAGCTCCGGGAAAGTGCAATTGAACATTCAGAATAAACAAAATCAGCTGAAAGGTAATGGTAATCAAAATAGGAAATGGGATCAGAATCGTGGTCCACGATGTAGGGCTCCTATGTTTGATAATTACACTCCTTTGAATACGTTGCTGGAAAATGTGTATTTACAGACCTGCAATACTATTCAGTATAAGAAACCTGCTCTAAAACAATCATCGGAGAAACAGATTTAGACAGGGAAGTTCTGCAGATTCCACGAAAGCTACGGCCATAACACGAACGAGTGTCGTCATTTGCAGGATCTCATTGAAAAGTTGATAAGAGACAGAAAGTTGGAGCAGTTTATGCGGGCGCCGTAGTTTGGAAGTACGGGCCCATCGAATCAGAATCATGTACCGAATCAGGCTAGACAGGAGAAACCCGCTCGTACCGGCGGGAGGTTAGTGATAAATAATGTTAGTGGTGGTCCTCATCCAGCAGATCGAAGCTGGAAGGAAATGGAGTCGTATTCCAGTTCTATTAGGCATGCGAGCTTCGAGTGTTGTAGAAGTTTGGAAGATGGGGCTCCGGCCAAGCAACAGAAGATGATGACTGATGACATCGTCTTTCGAGATGGAGATGCCGATAGGATCGAAGCCCCAACCATCGATCCACTTGTCATATGAGCTCAAGTAGGTCCTGCTTGGATGAAGAGGATCTTGGTAGACAGTGGAAGTTCTATGAATATATTTTTCAAGCGAGCCTATGACTAGATGAAAATGGAGACTAAAGATTTGAAACCTTGTGAGTAACGTATCCATGGTTTCAATGGGAGTGCGACTATACCCGCTGGAGTGGTGGAATTGCCAGTGGAGTTAGGAATTGGAGAACATTAGAGAGTCCGGATGTTACAATTTGTGGTGTTGGATATAGACTCGCCATATAATGCCTTCTTGGACCGACCGGCCCTAGCTGAGTTCAGGGCTACGATTACCCTATGGTGTTTGACTCTGAAGTTCCCCACTGATCATGGGGTTGGAGTTGTTCAAGGAGATCAGGTTGCTGGACGAGCCTGTTATGTTGCTGAGCTGCGAGATGCGCAGCAAAGAGAAAAAGGAAAGGGCATAGAGGAATCTCTCTGCATCCGCTTTGTCGAAAATTGACAATTGACGCCTGGGCCTAGTCCTGGGCACCCTAACAAATTCCAAAGAGATCTTGACCCGAGAGATACTAAAAGTGATGACGAAAGTAAAGACAGTCAAGCTTCTCCGGCCTAACTGACGATCGATGATAGCGATGATTCTAGAATGATAAAAATTGGATCTCAGCTAAGCAAACAAATGCAAGAGGAATTGGTTGAATTTCTCTGGGCAAACCTTGACATGTTTTCCTGGACGCACTCTGACATGTGTGGGATCTCGTCGGACATCGCGAGCCATGCATTGAACATTGACCCGCGGCACGTCCTGGTCAAACAAAAAAGGCATGGTATGGATCTAGAGAGATATGTCGCCCTTAAGGAAGAAGTAGATAAGCTTAAATCGAATGGATTTATTCGAGATGCATTGTACCCGAAATGGGTATCCATCCCTATACTTGTCGAAAGCCAAATGGGAAATGGAGGACGTGCATCGATTAATCTGATCTGAATAAATCCTGCCCTAAAGACAGTTTTCCACTTCCTCGAATTGATCAACTCGTAGATTTAACGGCCGGGCATGAACTCTTATCCTTTATGGATGTGTATTCTGGCTACAATAAAATACCCATGCACTTACCCGACCAGGAGCATACCAGCTTTGTGACCAATATGGGACTTTATTGCTACAAGGTTATGCCCTTTGGACTCAAGAATGCTGGTGCAACTTATCAACGGCTAGTTAATCGAATGTTCGCTAATCAAATTGAGAAAACCATGGAGGTATACGTGGACGACATGCTAGTCAAGTCATGATTCTCCACTGACCACCTCAAGGACCTGGAGTCAATGTTTAATATTCCCCGAGAATACAGAATGAAGCTTAATCTGTTGAAATGTCACTTTGGGGTCGCATCAGGAAAATTCCTTGGGTTTATCGTCAACGCTCGAGGAATTGAAGCCAATCTCGAAAACATCTGGGCGATTAGAAACCTTGAAACTCCGAGAACTATAAAGCAAGTATAGAGCCTCAACGATAAAGTAGCAGCATTGAGCAGGTTCATTTCAAAATCTACTGACAAATGCATTCCCTTCTTCGATCTGATCCGAAAAGGGAAACGAAATTTTGAATGGACTACGGAATGTGAGGGCGCATTCCGAGCACTAATTCAACACCTCTCCACACCGCCAATTTTGTCAAAGTCTATCGACCATGAGAAATTGTACATTTACTTGGCGGTATCGGAAAACGCAATCAATGCTGCCCTAATTTGGAAGAAAGACCGAATACAAAAGCCGGTCTACTATATTAGCAAACGACTAACTAGAGCTGAGAGAAATTATCCGAAGCTAGAGAAGTTGGCTTATTGTCTTGTTATTTCCTCAAGGAAGCTCCGTCCATGTTTCCAGGCTCATCCTATCATCATTTACACCGACTAGCCGTTGCGACAGGTCCTTATGCGGCCTGAGACGTCTGGTAGGTTGCTCAAATGGAATATCGAGTTAAGTCAATTATACATTACTTACACTCCAAGGCAAGCCATTCAAGGACAAGTCCTAGCAGATTTCATAGCTGAATTTACCATCCTAGAGGACTTACCCGAAACTAGTGAATCTCCCAAATATATCTGGAGCTACATACTGATGGTGCATCAAATGACCGTTGCTCGGGTGCCGGAGTTGTGCTCGAAACTCCTGAAGGTTGATCTATATGCTATGCTTTAAAGTTTGATTTTTGTGTGACCAACAACAAAGATGAGATGAAGCCTTACTTGCCGGATTGAGACTTGCCAGAGATTTGAGGATCATTGCTGTGGAAATTTATTGTGATTCACAATTGGTCGTGTGTCAAGTTCGGGGGAATACCAGGCCAAAGATAAAAGGCTGGCTGCTTACTTAGCTCGAGTCCGGGAGATACTGAATCCGTTCGATTATTATGTCATCTACTGCATACCCCTAGAGCGCAATCAGAAAGCCGATTCATTAGCAAAGTTAGCCAGTACGGGCGAGGCACAACAAATGGGACTTGTTCCCGTGGAAACATTAGCTTCCCTGAGGATCGATCAGATGGAGACAGATTGGATATTTGAGGTTGTTCCCGACAAGGAGTCATGGATGACTCCGTTGAAAAATTATCTCGAGCATGGAACCCTGCCATAGCGCAGGAGTGAAAAGAGGCAGATTCTTCGAAAAGCTTCACGGTTCATTATTCAGAATGGAGTTATTTATAGAAGAGGTTACTCTGTTCCTTTACTTCGGTGTATCGCTCACGATGAAATCAAATGAGTGTTGCATGACGTGCACGAAGGAGAATGTGGCGATCACACCGGGGCAAGCCCTTGCCAAGAAAGTGCTCAGATATGGATACTATTGGCCAACCGTAAATCACGATGCATCAGATTACGCCAGAAAGTGTGACAAATGCCAGAAGCACGCTCGGATTACAAGGACTCCACCTACTGAAATAACTCAAATGGTCAGCCCATGGCAGTTTACAGTATGGGGCATTGACATTATTGGCTCTCTACCTCTAGCCAAAGGTGGTGCGAAGTACGCCATCGTAGAAGTTGATTACTTTACCAAGTGGGCAGAAGCTGAACCCCTTGCTACAATCACAACAAAGAAGGTGATTAACTTTGTAGTGCGCAACATCATCTGCCGATTTAGTCTCCTGAATACTATCATCACTGATAACGGACCCAATTCGACAGTGTTGAATTTAAGGATTTCTGTCAACGATTCCACATTCAGAAGAAATTCTCCGCAGTCGCACATCCTCAAGCGAATGGACAAGTCGAAGCTGTTAATAAAGTTATAAAGTCTATTCTGAAGAAACGACTGAAAAAGGCCGGAGGCAAGTTGGTCGATGAACCTCCTATGGCTTTATGGGCTTACCGAATAACCCACAAGTCCGCGACCGGCCACACTCTATTTTCTCTTTCTTATGGTTCAGAAGCTGTTATTCCTGTCGAACTAGTAGTGCCTTCTCATCGTGTGACATACTATGATCCAAATACAAGTGCTATATTACTTGTCGAATCTCTGGATTTATTGGATGAGAAGCGTGAAGAGGCTGATTTGAGGGCAGCCGCATACCGAAGTCGAGTCGCCCAATAATACAATTCTAAGGTCCGACCCCGAACCTTTGAACTCGGCGATCTCGTCCTTAAAGAGAATTTACCCGGTCCCTTCGCATATGAAGCCAACTTGGGAAGGGCCGTATGTTATTGAACAAAAGCTTGGAGATGGTACATTCAAATTATCGACCGTTGACGGTCTCACCCTTCCGAGAGCCTGGAATAGCGAAAGCCTCCGTCGCTACTACACATGACAGGCTCTATTTATTTATTCAGTCTATTTTTCATTTGTAATTTGTTTCTGCATTTCGAAATTTGAATTTGTAATAAGGCAACTGTTTTTGCCGTATTTTCTTATTTCAGCCATAAAATGCAATCTCTTCGAGCCAGAGCTGTGATTTATAGAATGCATCGTACATCTATCACTATGCACAGAGATCTAAATTCCATCCGATGGTGGAATTTATTCAAATAGGGAGTGACTGTGATACGACCGGTCACTCGCTAAGTGAAACCCGAGCTCGGGGGCAAGTCATCACACTGAAGTCAAAAAAGGATTGATACACGACAATCCTTTAACCAACTCCAGATTCCCAGAGTGTGAACTGGAGTATAAGCTTACAAATGCGGTCTTAAAGAGGGTGAATCCGTCCATCTAACGACTTCACCCGTATCTTGGCCAAGTTTGAGGAGAATGGATCCGTCCATCTAACGACCTCACTTGTTAAATCAGGGTGGATGTGAACCGACCATCCGCGGTCCTGATAGATTCGTCGTTCCCGGAGTGCGAACGAAATCCTAAAGCCTGAACAGATGTGACTGACCATCTTTCGGCCAACTCCAATTTCCCGAAGTGTGAACTGGAGTATAAACATTGACTAACTCCGAATTTCCAGAGTGTGAATCGGAGTATCAACATCAACCAACTCCACGTTCCTAGAGAGCAAATTAGAGTATGAACGTCGACTAACTCCGGATTCCCGAAGTGCAAACTAGAGTGTCGACAATAATTAACTCTAAGTCCCCATAGAGCGGATTGGGGTTTAAACACAAACCGGATTGGAGTCAACTATTCGTAAAACAACTCTGAGTCCCAAGAGTGCGGTCGGAGTATAAATGTAGATCGGGTGTGACTGACCACCCATGAAAATGACTTAAGTCCCCGGAGCGTGGACGTATCCTTGAAATTTGAGCGGGCGTGACCGACCGCCAACATATAGATTCAAATCCACAGAGTGTGGATGCAATCGTCAATAGATGAGTGAGTGTGATTCGACCACTCGAATTTCCTTGTTTCAGCATCAATTCAACGACGTTAAGCTCGATGTGTTAAAAGAGAAGTACAATTGCCACCTGATCTTTACAATTCATCCCTGAAACTAGGGAGCAAAACTTAAATACCAATCACTGACTGAAACAGTGCAACATCGGAGCCCAGCTTAACGTTCGGTCTTGACTCATAGTTATGATTTCGGGAGTTAGCAAATAAATGCAGATCCAATCCAAGGATCGAAGCTTCACAAGTGTACTGGACTGGAGTTCAAATGCCGAAACGCTTAAGCAAATAAACAAAAATTGAGTTGAAGACAAAATGGAATTTCATTTCAACTATTTGTGGAAAAGAATTAAGTACAAGTTTATCCCAAAAATCCTACTAGCAGGGGCCGAACCCGCATATATACACGGCCTACAAAAGCTAAAGAAATTTCTATCTACTCAAAAACGAGCCGAAGAGACGTATCTACTTTTTTTTCTTCTTCGGTTTCCTCTTCGGTGTGGACCCGCTGGAGCTCTCACTCGGTTTTCTTTTCGAACCCTTACCTTTCGCCGGCCGATCTCCAGTCAGGGGCATTATATCAATTTCCTCCTCCGAACTCAGATGTATTGGAACGCTTCCTGAAGGCGAAGTCGGAGGAACAGGATCAACGGTAGGGGGTGGGATAAGCACACTTGTCTCAACAACCGTTCCTCCTGGAGATATCATTCATAACGGGGCAGGACCGGGGCCCGCCATTCCACCTCTAAAGCTGCTGGTCCGGGCTGCTGCTTCCATTTCAACATTAATCTCGGCTATAATTTCCTCCTCGTGGAGCATTTGGGCCTCATCAGAAATATTAGTGGATGGGACTGAGGAGCTAGTCACTGGTGCTACTCCACCCATAACAAATGCTAAGTCAGCAAAGGGGTAGCTGTGACGACCGAGGAGTTCCTCCATCATCTCTTCATCAAAATTCAGTGTGCTCCCTTGTGCACCGTCCGTAGGGACGGTAACCGTCGTTGTGGTTGCCTTTGTTATGATGGCCTCCTGCGCTAGGTGTTGTTCTTGAGTTGCAGGAGGCACGACTGGTGTAGCTTCAATCACTGGAAAAAAGAAAAAGAAGAGCTGTTAATAATCACTTCATGTACGCTTCCAGTTTTGGGACAAACGTACAAAATGTTCAGAGTACCTTCCTCAGTTTGACTCGTGATCGGCTGAACGGCCTCAGAGATTTGCTCGCTAGCTTGAGATAACTGCAACTGATCCGGGTTGTAAGCAGGAACGGATTGAGAATCAACCGCGGAAGTCGGTTCAAGCTGAGTCGGCACAAGAGTTTCAGGACTTGTATCGCGGTGCTCGACACCAGAGCCTTCTCCGACCTCCGAATGTTGAGCGCCAAGCTTCTCCTTTTCATATGAAATCATGGAATCGTGGAGAATTTTCCGTTCATCTTCGCTCAACACCCGGTTCTCAAGCTCGAACTCATCATTTGATTCAGCTTGGTGGGCAGCTTTTTCATCTCCTACTAATCGGCTCCGGGTGTTGTATAGATGTGTCGAATAATTTTCAAGCCAGGCTAGTTTCCTATGCTTCAAGACATAAGCATTGTAAGTGATGAGGAGATCTTCAATATCTTTTTAGCCTAGACTCCGCCATTTTGACTTCCTCGTCAACTTTGGCCTCCACCTCCCGAATTTTGAGCACTACTGCATCCCTTTCATTCCGAAGCACCACCGCTTGCTCGCACGTTTCCTGGGCTGCTTTATTTGCATCATCCTTCTCCCTGATGATTTCGGAAAATTTGGCTTTAAGCTCGTTGAGTTCTTTCAGAGCAGCATCCATTTCAGCAGTAACTGTGGTGTTTCGGTGGCCCATCTCCTCCACCAAAGCGAAATGTGTTTGTCGCATTCTCTCCATAGATTGAGTCGCCTCGCCAGCTTTTTGGGTGGCCTCCATCTCAGATTTCCGGAGCACTTGGATAATGCGGTCCTTCTGAGCGAGTTCAGTTTCTAGTTTCTCAATTGCCTTTGCCCGCTCGAAGGCCACTGCCGATGCTTTATCCGCAGCTTTCATCCACTCCTTGTATTGGGTATAGATATCGTGAATATAGTCATGCATCGTGGTTTCTGCTTCCAATGGAATTTTCTTTAAGTAAGGGGGGAGAAGATGAAGCCGTCAAAACATATGTTTGGAAAATCTTTTCTTAACTAGGCAATTCTGATAGCCCCTTCCCCAGTGGGCTCAGTGATAGCTTGTTCAGCGATAGTGGGAGGTTCGGCCTCAGTCGTACGACGCTGAGATTCAAACCCTGAAGCATGAGAAGATGGTTTTTGGTGTGGAGGCTCCGGGGGATGTAAGCCATGAATAGAAGGTTGTGTAGGGAGTGGAGGAGGTGGAGAACGCGATCGGGATCGATATCTCCGTTCTCTGTCTCTATCTCTATCCCTCTCATACCGCTCTTGGCTGGAATAACCGCGATCGCGGTTTCTATTATCCTCCCTCCGATGGAGCTCATAATACGAACTCGATGGTTGGCGCGCTGAGCGAAGACTGCCGAGCATAGAATCTCGCCTATTCATCATATCCGTAAAGTAAAAGAAAAATGGAGTTAGTGAATTCTCGAAGCAGGTAACTTAAGGCTAGAAACTGTGTAGTGCCGTGAAGTGTATATGTGTGTGCGACCCCCCGACCAACCGGTAATGTCGACCGCACTGATGGATAGAGACTCGCTTAAATCTAGAGCACTTTGAAGCCCCTCCAATCCGGTGTCGTGTTGAAGTGACACATAATCCGAAATTAGAATACCAGCAAGTCCTTCAAAAGGGTTCTCTACTTGCAAGGAAGGAGCCTCCGAAATTCTAACGCCGGAGGCTGGCAGGGACATAACTACAGATTTCCATCTCGAAGATTTATGACGCTTGTATGCAACTGCCTTGCCTTTTCTCCTTCCCTCTGAACCCTGAAAAATGTCAGAAGGCCCGGCCACGGGTTCGTCGTTCGTAGGCATGTGTTATTCATCACCCTCCTCAGCAATTATGACCACGGGCGCTTTGCGCTTTACCCGCTTCGTCGGGGCCGCCCTAAGCACTCCTTCAAGTCTTATGCTTTGTTTTCGTTCGATTAACCCAAGAATTATTAAGTTCCTGTCGGTGAGCACCGACTCGATTTCTCTCGTCTCGCTTGGAACTTCTTAAAGGACCCGTACTATTTCTTTAAAGTGTGCACCATCAGGTCGAGGAATTGCAGCTGTAAAGGAAATACGATATTAGTTTCAACATTAACTACGGCTATCTCGTTAATTACTGGAATAAGTGCAGAACTTACGTCTGGCTAACCATCGACTAGCAAACCCTGGTGGGCATCGAACATAGAACCATTCAGTTTTGAAGTAGCTCAATCTGGTCAAAGCACCAGTCACAACTTGGCAGTTCTTGGCTGCCTCTAAAAACGTGAAGGAAGGGCTATCTCCCCGACTCTTAACATTAAAAAGGTATCTGATTTCGATCGGAGTTGGGGTCGGAAAAGATGCTCCATGAATACAATAAATAGACTGTTCAGCAACGCATGTCCATTGGGATGTAACTGTGATGGGGCAATTCCAAAGAAAGACAACACTTCCCGAATATATTGATTGAATGCAGGAAGCATCCCGACTGTACATGAGTACCTGTTGAAGGCAGTAAACCCTTCCGGGGGAACATGCGTTCTATCATTCGGTCCCGGTAATAAGACGTCATCCAACGGTAGACCATGCCTTAGGCATATCCGCCCCAACATATCTTCGGAGATGTTTGACGGCACAGAGTCTTGTGGGTTCATGATAAACCTGGCACCAGGAAGCTCGTCCAGAGCTGGATCTATAACTTCGGCCGCGATGACCAGTATCTCTATGACTAAAGGAGATAAACTCTGAAGCTCCTGTTGTTGTGAGCTTGTAGACTCCATAACTAATCAACTTATTAAAAACCATCATTAGATGATAATAAGCCCGTGTGTTCCCCAGAATGAAGTGTATGAATGTGTTGTGCGGTGCAGTTCTACATATTACTTGAGAAATTCTACAGAGTTTGAAGAAATATTTGAACGACAAGACTTCGAAATTCAACCGGAGTGACCGTCATCACTGACCGTCACACCCATGTCATCTGGACATCGGGGATCGATCCAAGTTAAAGTATGTCAGAATTTTGTCAAGTTACAATTCCATCGACGAGCTTCAAAAGGCAGTCAAATATGCAGTTTAATAGTAAAGTCCAGATATGCAGAGCAAAAGCTCGTCGGAGTCAAATATTCGAGTATGTAGGAATTTCATATCCATTAAAGTTTGGACTCGGATCGACCACCAGGAGTACAGTTCGTATTGACCATGAGAGCACAGTTCGTATCGATCATGGTGCACCACTTCGTATCGATCGCCGAAAGATTGTTTCGTATCCATTCAACATTCCATACTTCGCATCGATCGGCATCGACATTTTCGTATCGATCGCCAGGCCAAAATTCTCGGATCGATCGCTTGGGATCGATACGAGTATCGATCGTCAATTGGTCGATATGAGTATCCACTTTCCATCGATACGAGGCAGTTTTGTCAATCGATACGAAGCCGCATTATATTTGGATCAATACGAACTCATATTTCATCCATCTTCGATACGAAAGCTCCCAGACTTCTTCTTCTCCATGCAGCCTAAATGCCATTATTTTCTCCTCCTTCCTCGACCTTACTCCGACCATCTCCGGCCTCCTCTTCACCAGACTTGGCCGCAAATACGAAAGGAATGACGTTAAAGCTCAAGTCCTGTCGTTTCTAATGAGAGATTGTTGGTTAATTACCTAATTTAGGCAGCTAATTCGAAGAATTAGGGAATCGCGTGATTTGGGATCGAAGACAGTTTTCGTTTCTTCTTGGCCGAGCAATCGATGCGAAAAGCTTGAAACAAATGAGCATGTAAAAAAATTTCTAAGTACAAAACCGCACATATATATATATATGAAAAGCGAATGACGATTCGTATCCCAGTGCGCACTGACCGGTTGAAAAGGTTTACACCATACCAATACGAATTAACCCATTCGTATCCATTTATCATTGATTCAGGCCACAGCTATTCGTGTCCATCAGTTCTCATCGATACGAATGAGATAACTTCGTATCCATTGCTCTGAAGTCCACTACCTAACTCCATCGATGCAAGGTATCAGATACATATCCATCTATTTAAGCACCATGACAACTTCATATCCATCGATATAAAGCATCCCCAAGAAATCATCAAGTTCGTATCGATTGCCATCGATACGAAGTGTGCATTCAAACATTTAAACTCAATCTGGGAGAGGATCGATAAAAAAAAGAAACTCCAAAACAACCGTCAAGCGTTGGTACAACTCAAATTTCACATCGGTTCAGGAGAGAATCGATACGGAATTCGGTAAGAGAAAACTGACAACGACTCGTGAGCATGCGAACATTAACGAGAGTCAGGTTAACATACATACATGTATGATAGACTAACATTCAAATTTTTAAAGTGTTCACAGGAATTGAATGCTCACCTAATGACAATTACAACAACAAACAACAGTTTGCCACCATTTAACAGTTAGTTACAACAGTGCAGAGCACAACAGTTGGCAACCATCGATTCATTATTTACATTACTGAAGATCAATCAAAGGTAACATCATTCGACGAGAAGACGACAACCGTTCAAACAAGCCAGATAAGACTGTTCAAAATAAAGATCGCAGCTTTTCAAAGCACGTCATGTTCTCACAAGTCGTACTTTGGGGGGCAAATGTTATCCCGCCTTTTGGCAAGGCCGTGACACTAGAAAATTAACTGGAGACCGAGGACAGTCCGTCCCGAAGATCGGTTATACATAGGCCCTCTATGGATATCGACGAATTTTGTCCAAGTCCGGATCAAGCTACAATCAACATGACACGATATGCAAAGCAATGGAGGTGAACGTTCCAAATTTCAAGTCAATCCGAGTCTGTATGCTCAAGATACGATCAATGCAAGCCAAGGAAGTTGGTTTGTTTGAATCCATCATTGCGCTCTCTTCGCATCGATTCCGCTTTCATCCATCTGGAACCACACTCTTCGTATCCATTAGCTGAGAGGCCTTGTTCACATCCATCAAGCTTTGTTTGTTTGCATCCATCAGCTAGCCGTTGTTCGTATCCATCAATTGGAATCAATTCACATCCATCAATTATATGTTGTTCGTATCCATCAATGAACATCGCTTCGTATCCATCAATTATCTGTTGTTTGTATTCATCACGTACGCCCAAATTCGTATCCATCAATTGGAATTAATTCATACCGATCCCAATTGCACAGCTCGTATCGATCGATCCACGATCGATACAAATAAAACATTAAACGATCGATATGAAATGGCCCCCAGCTATCGATACGAAGTAACCCATTAAGCGATCGATACGAATAGAATAATGACAATCGATACGAACAAGGTATAGGTGATCGATGCGAACAAGATACAATCCAATGAAAGACTTAGTCACTCGACATGAAAAGTGGATCGATCCAAGGAGTTAGCGCCACATCGACTTGTGAGCACGTGCCCAAAAAATGATATGAACAGATCGATGCGAATGGCAGCGATGCGAAGAAAACAGCCTTTGATAAATTCGAATTTGCATCAATCATAACTCACCATCTACAAGTCCAAATGCTACCAAATTTTCACAGGAGCTTGCGTACATCCTCAAGAATGTTCGAGATCAATCTCGACTAAATTGGACCAAATTATGATCGATATGAAATTCATTCGTATCGATCACAGATCAACACACACCGCTTAGGATCGATTGTGTGGGCCCACCCACGTGCCAGAAGAGGTCTTTTGAGATCTGAGCGAGATATTTGCAACCTACGCCTATAAATAGCAGCCCAGAACCTACGGAAAAGGGACCTTTTGGCTCTCTGACGTCCAGACTCTGCCGAAACCATTGTTGCACTCAAAATTCACCGTTGTACTCAAAATTTACTGTTGTAATCCGCTGTAACCAGCAAACAAAAGTTAATAAAAGTCAATCATTTCATAGTGGACGTATGCAACACGCCGAACCACCCTAAATCTTTGTGTTCTTTTGCTGTTTTTCTGATTATTGTCTGGAGTATTTGTTAGATAATCCATTTTTTACATTTACTTTCTTCATTTTATCTCTTCAAACACTTCCGAAGAGTGTTGTGCCCAATTTTGGTACAAACACCCCTGTATAAACTTCTCGTTCCTCTTAACAATAATGTTCACATTGGTATATCCATCTCTGGTCAGCTCATCAAACTTTGTAGAATACTCCAACACAGACATCTCCCATTGCTCCAAATCTATAAATTTCCTGAGCAAAGCGGACTTAGCTACCTCGGACAAAAATCTCTCCTCGAATCTCCTTTGGAAATCTGCCCAAGTTAACTCTTCCTCTGGCATACCCATAGTAACTCCATCCTACTAGAACAATGATGCACTTGCAAGTGTCTCAAAGCAATCTTCTCTTCTGCTTATCGTCCAAACCAAGATCAGCAAAAGTTCTCTCACAATGCAAAAGCTAATTTTCCATTATTACAACATCTCCAGTCCCTAGAAAAGGCTTCCCAACCAAACTGGTATAATCTCAACACAGCTTGGCATAGTTATTGCCAATTGGCACCATGGGATTTGCTCCTCCCGCATTCACAACATTTCCTCTAACTACTACTACAGCCACTCTAGCTTGCATTAAGTTAACGAAGAACCGATACATCATCCCTATATCTACTATTAGGGTTCCAGCACCTACGTTGGCATTTGCGTTTGGATTAGCATTTTCCTATTGACCCTGGTTTCTCCTAGTATTGGGATGAGCATTTTCGTTAGTTGCGGTGCTTCCTCCACCTAGATTCACTCTTCCGTTTTCTACTTCCATACCTTTCTTTCTTGTAAATCTACATACGAGCCTTAGTAAGATACAGAAGAACGGTCTAAGAGAGAGGGGAATACATACTTATATATATAGAAAAATACAATAATGTTATTATAGTGTTATTCCAATCCCAATCTTATTCTCTGATTCATTGGATTATGTTTAAAATCATTTTAGGTTTAAATTCCTTTTAAGTTTACATAAACCTATGCTCTGAAACCAAACTGTAACATCCCCCATTTTGAGGTCCGAAACTAAGTGCTACGGATGCTGCAGTCATCCATAGTTATTAATTTTCGATGATAAAATTCGGCCATGTTAATCATTTTGATAATACCAGTGACACATGAATATGAAAATTTTGAACATTATTTAAAATAAAATTTCTCATTTCATTTCACAATAAGATTTTAATTTCATTACATAATCAAATTTATGAACCACGTTCAGAGAAAATATAATTATTACAACATATTCCAAGAGCAGTATACGAAAATGCCCTTTGGATGATCAGAGTCAAATATTTGGAATTTAATACAACTTTCCATTACAACACAAAAGCAGAATCAAAACACAACGGAAAATAGATATATAGCTCCTACTAGCTAGATTGCCTCTTTCACGCCTCCGGAAGCTTATTTGTCTAAAGAGAACCGTAAATGCCCTTACACTTAACCTACTCAAATGAGTACTCGAGAGTTTAAAGGGAAAACAAAAAATTCGGATTAGACAAAAAGTCTGGTGTGAATAATAATCGACTATCTTAAACTAATAGATATCTAGTGAGACCACGCCATTGTGCGGAATGGGTTTCTCCTCACTAATACCCAAATCTTAACCATACACTATGCTCCTACATCCATAATCGTTATAACAGAATGATATGATAGTGTAGAAACATGTCATATGTACCAGATTACCCATCTCCCATTTAGTAGACTACCTATCTAAGTTCTTATTGACTACCCGTCTTATATTCATGTGGACTATCCATCCCATATTTTATTTTACTTAAACTAATGTGGAATATCCATCTCACATTTTATCATTTAAACTGATGCGAACTATCCATCTCACATCTTATAGTTTTCTTAGGATGACTATGAACCATTAAATTAATCAATTAAAGACTATCCATCTTCGGCATGATACAGGCTATCCATCATACATCCTATAGTTTTTCTAGGATGACTATGAACCGATCACTTGTCCATTTAATTCATGTTATCCATATGTTTCTATTTACCCATGTTACCCACATGTTTAACTTTACTCTATGCTACCCACATGTTCAACATTAATCCATTTTATCCACATGTATAACTTATTTCTATTGGTGCCTCCAATTAAGTTATTTCCAACTACTTATTTAAATGTCATGGTGACATACATTGGTAACCTTAAAAGATTTCATGTCAAACTCATTAAGATATACCTTAGTGTCCCTAAGGTTCGAAGTTAAAATTTTGCAACAAATGGCTCTCCGTCGTTTATAAGCTCGATGTGTATTAACGTTGACATCCATCTCATGTCGATGTAAAAGCATAAGGCTTTCTGCCTATTAAAACTCAAAGACTAAACATGCGGCATCATGCTTTGAGGACAATGAAGTCGTCGATCCTCATGATACATAGGTTATTCGCCTATTTAAAAACTCGAAGACTAGTTAAAATTGGCATGAAGTAAACTCAGTGACAAGTTTAAAAGCGGACTATCTAGGCTCGTTGATAATTTAAAAGCAGTAAGGGCTAGGCTCGACAACCCTTGGGTCGGTGAGCAAAAAGATAGAATGGTATATGCGGCAACATGCTTTCTAGTATAAAATGTGGCAGTGGGCCTCTTAATATAAAACTCAGTATGTATGAACATCAACATGTCCATGTCGAGTCCTCCTCTTTGCCTTTTCTATTTTGGCCTCGACGAGAACCAAAACCTATCTACTTCATATTAAACTCGTTGACACCATGCGCCATTGCTTTGTTCTACATCGATGACTCTGGGTTGTGCTGAGTGATGGATCGACATAGCAAATGTCGACATGGCAAAACTGTAATTAGCTTAAAAACTGCCAAATTACTATAAAAAGATATTACTTTTCACCAAACCTCTATAATTTGTCAAAAGCTTATTGGCTAGCAAAAATTTAGCAATTTTCTTTACTGAAAAACTGCCACACCCCATTTCCAAGACCCAGAACAGTAATTCAAATAATTAATTACTGACCATAATTAATTAAACTATTATATGCATACTCTAGCATAAATAATTCTCCATAATTCAAAGTTACATGGAAAAAATCCTAAAAGTTTACATTAATTCCAAAATTATATTTCTTTTGACATATAAAATATTCGGGTCCAAAACCCACATTTAATTATCATTAATAAATTAAGCCCATATTTATGCCTATTTAACCTTAGGAAATTCATAATAAATTTCTATCACTTTGAAAAATTCCCAAATTAAAAACCCATCTCCAATATGTTGTTTCACGTCGCATATCTAAATTTTAAATCATTTGGAGGATAAAAACTTCAGATTTAACCCCAAAACTGAATTAAATCATTTCTAATAAATTCCAAAAATTTCCATTAACCATTATTCTATCCAAATAATGATGATTAGATCATAACTTGACCAATCAAACACATAACATTTGGGTATTACCCATAACTGAATCAAAACCAATATTTAAGAGATGATAAGTGTTATTTTTTACCTTAGATTAATGGTTGGAGTTTGAGATTTGATGTTGCTTTGATTTCTTAAGCTTCTTCCCTTGAATCTCTAGATCTTGACATCCATTTTATGGTTGGCCTCTCTTAGTTTTCTTTAGTTGTTTTGTGAATGATGGAAAAATGAGAATGGAATGAGGGGTAAGGGTTTAAGGCAAAGATTTTAGGTCTATTTCCTAAGATAGCCCTCTTAATCATTCTCTTATATGCTAAAATTTTAAACACTTATCTTAATTCATTAAGGCATGACTAGATTAATTACCCAAATCTTATTCTCCTTAATTATCTACATTATTCTATTCAATCTATCTTATTAAATGTTTTGAATAATGTTGAACAAAATTAGGGGTGTTACAATGAACTTCGACATTGATTTATTTTAACCTAATAAGGGTGGTGAGCCTATTGTTTTATGCTTTGATTCTAAAAATTGGGTATACCATTGCTATTTTGATTATAGATGTCAACACCATCATTGGGGAAACCAAAGTAGATGAATTTAAATAACCTAAATGTTTTATAAATGAGACTTTATCATTTGGGATACCAATGCATTTTCTTAAATGACTTCAACATAAATCTTTTAGGGATGCCAATGTTATTTCACTTTGAAATGTTAAAACTATAAGTGGATACATGTGTATAACATGAATTTAATTGATACATGTGGGTAACATGAATTAAATTGAAACATGTGGGTAACATGAATTAAATTGTAAATGATGGGCTCATAGTCATCCTAGGAAAACTATGGAATGTGAGATGGATAATCTTCATCATATTGGGGATGGATAGTCTCTATAGGGGTAATAAAGGGTTTATAGTTATCCAAGGAAAACTATTGGACGTGTGATGGATAGTCCACATCATTTTAGGTCAAATATAATAAATGTAATGGATAGTCCATATAATTTTAAATAATTAAACCATATGTGATGGGTAGTCAATATGGTAGGGGATGGGTAATCCAAGTATTAATAACATGTAAGATGGATAGTCCACATAATTCTGAATATGTTTACATGCGAGATGGGCAGTCCATATAATTATAAGACGGGTAGTCAGATTAAAAATAAGATGGCCAGTCGGTTTAAATTGTGACGGGTGGTCATTTGAAATTAAGATGGATAATCTAATGAATTGGAATGGGTAATCCAAAATATGTTACATGGTTATAAACGCTATTTTCCATGTTCTAACCATTGTGGCTGTAGGAGCACAGTATATAGTCTTTATGTTTTAGTTAAGATACCAGTGAGGGAAAAACCCATTTCGGTCAGCGGTGTAGTCTCACTAGATATCTATTTTGGTTTGAGATGGTAGATTATTATTCACACAAAATTGTTATCTGACCCAATTTTTTTGTTTTCCCCTTATAGTCTCGGATACTAATTTGAGTAGGTCGAGAGTATGGGCTTTCAAGTTCCAGTTAGGCGAATAAGCTTCCGGAGATATGTAGGACGTAATCTAACTATTAGAAACTATATCTATTTCTATTGTGTAGTTTGGTTTTTCCTATTTCAATGTAATGGCAAAATTGTATAATTGCCAAGTATTTGACTCTGATCAACCAAGCGGCATCTCCATATGTCGCTTATGGAGTATTTTGTAATAAGTATATTTTCCTAGAACGTGGGATTACGATTGGGATTATGTACTGAATATAAAATATCATTTGTGAAATGAGATATGAAAATTTGCTTTAAACCATGCTGAAATTTTTTCATATTCATGTGCTTTTGATTATTGATATGATTAACATAGCCACATTTTATCATCGAGAATTAATAACTATGGATGACTGCATCATCCGTAGCATTTAGTTTTGGGCCTAAGAATGGGGGATGTTATAAGTATGTATCAAAGCATAGGTTTATGATAAAAGAATTTTAAATGTAAAGAGTTTTTGAAGACCTAATCCTAATGAATCAAAGAATAAGACTAGAGTTACGGGATAACGCTATAGTAACGTACTTGTATTTGCTAAATATAAGTATTTATTCTCCCTTCTCTTAGATTGTTCTTCTGTATCTTACTAAGGCTCGTATGTAGTTTTACAAGAAAAAAAGATATGGAGGTAGGAAACGGAAGAGTGAATCTAGGTGGAGGAAGCGTGACAACCAATGGAAATGAAATGCTCGACCCAACACCAGGAGGAACTAAGATCAATAGGCAAATGTTAATCAAAATGCAAATGCCAATATATGGGCCGGAACCCCCCCAGTAGATATGTGGGCCATGTATCAGTTCTTCGTCAACCTGATGCAAGATGGAGCAACTGCAAGAGTAGTTAGATGAAATGTTGCAAGCGCGGGAGGATTCAATCCTGTAGTGCCATTGGTAATAACTATGCCAAGCCTAGTCCAGATTACATTAGTCTGGGTGGAAAGCCTTTTTAGGGACCGAGGATGCAATAGAAGTGGTGAACTGGTTGTTACACTATGAAAGGATTTTTGCTGATTTGGGTCTGAACGATGAGCAGAAAAGGAGATTGGCTTCGAGACAGTTGCAAGGAGCTGCTTTGTTCTAGTGGAACGAGGTGACCGTAGGGGTACCGGAAGAGGAATTGACTTGGGTAGAATTTCGAAGGAGATTCGAGGAAAGGTTTTTGTCTGAAGTAGCCAAGTCGTCTTGCTCAGGAAGCTTACGGAGTTGGAGCAGGGGGAAATGTCAGTGTTAGAGTACTCTGCTAAATTTGATGAGCTGTCGTCTAGGTATGGATATGCCACTATTAACAGTGTAATCAAGAGGAATGAGAAGTTTATCCGAGGGTTGAGGCCGAAGATTGCTAAGGAAACTATGCCACATCTTAGAGATCCATCGAATATAGTAGTGGAGATGGCTATCAAGAATGAATAAATGCTTTCAACCTTTGAGAAAGAGAAGTCAGTGGAGAACAAAAATTCTCAGAATAAGAAGAGGAAATTCTTTAAGAAGAAGGGAGCACAGAAAGGTGGGGCTACCAAAAAGGGGAAAGCTGATATAGTTGTTACAAGTGTGAGAAGAAAGGGTGCTATGAAACGAGTGTCGATCTGGTGATGGCAAGGTGGTTGTAGGGAAGCAGAATGTGAAGTTCTTTAATTGCGACCTAGTGAGGTATTATAAGAACAAATGTCCAAAAGCAGCCAAGACTAGTAAAGGAAAGGTGTTTGCTTTGGAGTCATTTACATCAAGACCAACAACAGCTAAGAAAGGAAAGTCTGTGATGGAAGGTATGCTTCTGATTCATAGCATACCGGTTAAGGTACTATTTGATACTGGTGCAATGCATTCATTTACATCTCAGTGTTTGGTAGATAAGTTATGTTTATAACCAACATACCTTATTCCTTACTTTAGGATAGCTAATCCAATAGGAGGGCACGCAACTCTGGGGATGAGATGTGACCATCAAGATTTTGAGTTGTTATGTTATACTTTTGCCTACAATTTGTATTTATTTAATTTCGTGGGTTTTGGGATTATTTTAGGTATGGATTGGTTGAGCAGTTAAGATGTTAGGATACTTTACCAGGATAGGAAAATATCATTGAGACACCCTGATAGTAGAGATCGAATAGTTTACTCAATTGACAATTCGAGTCCATAAATTTGTGCTTTATCGAGTGCCATAGAAGTGGAAGATGAATTGAATTGGGTTTTAATTGAAAATGAATTCATAGATGTTTTTGAGCCAGTTACAGGACTACCACCGAAACGAGCTATTGAGTTTCGAATAGATCTTGAACTAGGAACTGAACCCATAAGTAGACCATCTAGCAGGATAACACCTACCAAGGTGAAGGATTTAAAGGTGCAGCTAGTGGACTTAGAAGAAAATATTTTTATCAGACCAAGCAGTTTTCCTTGGGGAGCGACCACGGTGTTCGTAAAGAAATCGGATAGGTTGTTAAGATTACGCATCGATTATCGTAAGTTGAATGAAAAGATGATAAAGAATCGATATCCTTTGTGGAGAATTAATGCTTTATTTGATCAATTGAGTGGAGCCAAAGTATTTTCCCAGTAAGATTTAGTGATAGGATTCCATCAATTAAGAGTGGTGGAGGACAGTATTCCGTTGATGGTGTTTTGGACGAAGTATGGTTCTTACAAGTGGTTAGTGATGCCATTCGGATTAACTAATGTGCCAGCTTTCATTGTGGATTTGATAAATCAGATTTTTCGAGAGCACTTGGATAGGTTATTATTAGTGTTTATTGACGACATTTTGACGTATTCTAAGGATGAAAGAGATCATGAAATTTATCTTAGAGTAGTGCTTGAGACACTGAGCTAGCATTAGCTGAAAGCGAAGTTTTCGAAGTGTCATTTCTGGAAGGAGGAAGTGAAGTTTCTTGGTCATGTAGTTTCAGAGAAAGGGTTGTTAATGGATCAAGCTAAGATCAATGTTATTAACAGTTGGAAAAGAATCGAGATAGTGACTGAGATAAGAAGATTTCTTGGACTGGCTAGCTATTACCAGAGATTTATTAAGGTTTTCTTGCAGCGCCTTTGACTACGCTAACTAGAAAGGAGGTGAAGTTTATTTGGTCTGATAAATGTACGGAAGCATTCCTTGAGATGAAACATTTGTTGACCAATGCGCTCGTGTTAGTAGTTCGAGAAAGGAATCAAAATTTAGTGGTATATATAAATGCGTGTCGAACTGGATTAGGTGCTACGTTGATGCAGAAGGGTAAAGTTATTGCCTAGGCTTTGCGGCAGCTCAGGCCACATGAAGTTAGATATCCGACTCATGATTTGGAGTTCACAGCGGTGATTTTCACATTAAAAGTTTGGAGACACTACCTCTTAGGAGAACGATTCGAGTTGTATATGGATCATAAGTCTTCGAGGTATTTATTCTCTCAGAAAGAGTTGAATATGAGGCAGCGGAGGTGGCTGGAGTTTTTAGCAGCTTATGATTTTGGTATCGAGTATACACCAGGGAAAGAAAACAAAGTTACAGATGCACTTAGCAGGCATCAGAATGTGGTGTTAGCTATGTTGGTAGAATGGAAGGATATAAAGGCATTGATTACTTGTAGCGTGCAGTTAATGCCGACTGCTAGTTCCAGTCAGAGTACTACCATGTTGTCTTGTTTAGAAGTCCAACTAGTGATTGATTGAAAGGATTACTTCTAAATAAAGGGATGATCCAGTATTAGCTTAATGGATAAGAAAATAGGAAAATGAGAATGAGATTGAGATTGATAATCTAAAGGATTTTAGTCTTGACCAGAGGGGATGGTTAAGAAAGAAGGGATGGTTATATGTTTCGGATGATGGAAACTTAAGGAGGGAAGTTCTTTGCAGTGTCATCGATCGAAGTTTACGATTCATCCTGGGAGAACCAAGATGTATCACGATATAAAGAGAAGTTTCTTTTAGGAAGGTATGAAGAGGGATGTAGGCTTATGGGTGAAGCAATGTGCAAATTCCTAACGAGTGAAAGCCAAACATCAGAAGCCAAGTGGATTGCTTCAGCCTTTGGATATACCAGTTTGGAAATGGGATACAATATCCATGGATTTTATTGATGGGTTGCCATGGTTGAACAAAGGAAATGGAAGTATATTGGCTATGGTAGATAGATTAACCAAGAGTGTCCATTTCAGTCCTGTTAGGTCTACTAGGACGGCGCCTGTATTGGCTAAGTTGTTTATGAAGAACATAGTTAGACTGCATGGGATTCCTAGTAGTATAGTTAGTGAAAACGATGCATTGTTCGCTAGTGAATTCTAGAAGAGTCTATAGGAAGTATTAGGTGCCAAGCTTAAGATGAGTACCGCTTATCACCCACAGACGGATGGAAAAATAGAGAGAGTCAATAAGGTACTCGAGGATTTGTTGAGAGCTTGTGTACTAGATTTTGGTGGGTTGGGGGAAGACCATTTGCACTTGGTTGAGTTTTCCTATAATAATAGTTATTAGACTAGTATAGGAAAGGCGTCTTTTGAGGTTTTGTATGGAAGGCCATGCAAATCACCAGCATGTTGGTTAAAGACCGGAGACAGATTGGTCCTTGGTCCAAATATAGTAAGAGAAGTCATAGATAAGATTGTGTTAATTCGAGGTAGGATGAAGGAAGCCCAGTCTGAGTAGAAACGTCACGTAGATAAAAGGCGTAAAGATTTAGAGTTCTCAGTTAGAGATTGTGTTTTCATTAAAGTACCATCGATGAAGGGTGTGGTACGATTTAGAAAGTCAGGGAAACTGGCACCGAGATAAATTAGACCGTTCTCTATTATAGAGAGGATCGAAAACTCACGTACCAAGTAGAGTACCGGGTAGTTTGGCAGGTGTTCATAATGTATTCTATATTTCTCATCTTCGGAAGTGTGTGCACAATCCAAAGACTACTATTACTCCAACAGATTTGGAAGATTTAGTAGTAGAACCGGATATGACTTTTGTATGACAACCAGTTCGAGTTATAGGGAGAGATGAGAATAGATTAAGGAACAAGACAGTCAAGTTAGTGAAAGTCTAGTGAAGCGACAATAAGAAAGACTGTACTTGGGAGAAAGAAGGAAGGACTAGGGATATTTATCCTAAGCTGTTATGATGGTATGTTCAATATTTGATTGTATATAGACTTATTAGCTGGTAGGATATACTAACATTAGGTGCATGTTTGATATGCTTGTTTTGTAGTCTTTACTGAATTTCAAGGATGAAATTCTTTAAGGAGGGAAGCCTGTAATACCCCTAATTTTAGTTAAAACATTATTTAGGACATTTAATTAGATAAATTAAATAGAATAATGTAGAGAGTTAAGGAGAATGAGATTGGCAACCTAATAAGGCCGTGTCATACTTAATTAATTAAGTAAGATTGTTTAAACGTAACATATAAGAAAATGTATGTGATAGGCCATTTAGGAAATAGACCTCTCCTTTGCCTCAAACCCTCCTCCCTCTTAATATTCTCACATTATTCACACAAAAACAATCAACATGGAAAATATAAGAAGGTCGACCATTAATCAATCTCGGGAGGGCGAAATCAAAGAAGATTCGCAAATTCAAGCTTAGGGATTCAAGACCTATATCAAATCTTAACACCAAAAATTAATCTAAGGTGAAAAATAAGTGTTCCATCTCTATTTTGCTTTTGAATTTGGTTATGAACAATACCTAAATGGTTTATGTTTTTTTTGCCAAGATATGGTAGTTTAATCATTGTTTGGATAGAATAATGGTTATCTGAATTTTTATGAAATTGTTTAAATAGGTTTTAAGGGTGAAACCTAAGATTCTAATCTCTAAATGTTTTTATTTTCTAATATGCGGTATTAAACATTATTTTGGAGATGGGTTTTTAATTTCATACTTTTCAAAGTTATATATATTATTTTACGAATTTCCTAAGGAGAAAATAGCTTAATTCGAGTTTTAATTATTTAAAATAATTAAATATGATTTTTGACTCTGAAATTTCAAAATGGTAAAGAGATGATATACTCTAGTTTCTATGAATTTATGGGATTTTTCCCAAGTGATTTCAGTTTATTGTGAATTTGTTATGCTAGATAAGCATTTAAAAGGATAATTAATTAAGTATATTAATTAATTATTTGAAATATGTTTTGGAACTTGAAAATTTAGAGCAGTAGTGTTTCTGAAAAGGATTTGTGAAGAAATTGTTTTATCCAATAGAAATTGGATAAGAAATAAGATTTGGTGAATTTTTTTTACTTAAAGTAGTAATAGAACAGTTTTCACATGAATTACGATAGTGCCATGCCACCTTAACATCGTCGAGCCTAAGACAAGGTCGCATCCATGAGTGTCGATGTCAAAGTGAAAGGAAGCATAAGACAGTTACTTTAGTAGCTATGCAATGTTTCCAAGTAGGCCGAAGTCGACCCTTTCGACAATATAGTATTAGTGACAATGGTGTCTTCATGATTTATGTAAAAAAATTAAAAGATTAATGTCGACGTCGATGGTGTCGCATGTTTTCATTACTATTTTCAATAATGCCGCATCTAATCACTTCGACAGTTTTCAATACTTAGGTAGTAATGTCACCTATTATGTCTTCGAACCAAGAGGCATAGTAGCTGGAGTAGACTGAATTTTAATGGTTTTATAATGATGTCGAGTCTCTTGATGTCATTGTGCACCAAGGTCGACGACCTTATATACTTTGTTTTAATGCTGATGTCGCATGGTAACAACATCGCACTTCATTTTTTAAGGCCGAAGAGGCCTGCTTTTATATAAATTGAAAATGTTTTAAAGGAGCAAAGAGGCCTATGTTTTAAGAGGGTCGAAGACCCTGTAACTTTGGTAGATAGCCATATAATTTATAAATGTTAAAGTTTTGTTTTAATAGGTGGATAGCCTATAGTTTATGGAAGTCGACAATGCTATGTTTGACGTGAATTTATACTTTAATGAACTTAAGTTTGGTTTTTCCTTGGGTAGAGGGTCGATGTGGTATAGTGCACCTTGATTGTTGCATATCTTCATCAAAGGCGGAGAGCCTTATGCTTTCCATTTCAACGTCGTCATTGGGGATACCAATGCCGTTATAAAATTTGTAAACATCGACACTATCATTGGGGATACCAATGTAGATAAACTTAGACATTGATCTATATTAACCTAATAATGGTGGTGAGCCTATTGTTTTATGACTTTGATTCTAAAAATTGGGGGTACCAATGTTATTTTGATTATAAATGTCAACATCGTGATTGGAGAAACCAAAGTAGATGAATTTCGACAAACTAAATGCGTTATAAACGAGGTTTATCATTAGGGATAACAATGTATTTTCTTGAATGACTTCGACATAAATCATTTAGAGATACCAATGTTATGTCACTTTGAAATGTTATACATATGGGTGACATGAATTAAATTGAAACATGTGGGAAACGTGAATTAAATTGTAAATGATGGGTTTATAATCATCCTAGGAAAACTATGGGATGTGAGATGGATAGTCTACATCATGCTGGGGATGGATAGTCTCTATGAGGATAATGAAGGGTTTATAGTCATTTTAGGAAAATTATGGGATAAGTGATGGATAGTCCACATCGTTTTAAGTTAAATAGAATATGTGTGATGGATAGTCCATATAATTTTAAATAATTAAACCATATGTGATGGGTAGTCAATATGCTAAGGGATGAGTAATCCAAGTATTAATTACATATGAGATGGATAGTCTATATAATTCTGAATATATTTATATGTGAGATGGGTAGTCCACATAATTATAAGACAGGTAGTCAAATTAAAAGTAAGATGGACAGTCAGTTTAAATTGTGATGGGTGGTCATTTAAAATTAAGATGGATAATCTAATGAATTGGGATAGGTAATTCAATATATGTTGCTTAATTATAAATGCTATTTTCTATGTTTTAACCATTGTGGTTGTAGGAGCACAGTATACAGTTGTTACGTTTTAGTTAAGATACTAGCGAGGGAAAACTCGTTCCGCTCAAAGGCGTGGTCTCACTAGATATCTATTTTTGTTTGAGATGGTAAGTTATTACTCATACTAGACGGTTGTCTGACCCAAAGCATTTCTTTTCCCCTAAAACTCTTAGGTACTCATTTGCCATTTAGGCAAATAGCTTCCAGGGACGTGCAGCAGGCAATCTAGCTATTAGAAACTATATCTATTTCTGCTGCATAGTTTGGTTTTTCCTATTTGGATGTAATGGCAAAGTTGTACAATTTCCAAGTATTTGACTCTGATCAACCAAAGGGGGATCTCCATATGTCACTCTTGGAGTATTTTGTAATAATTATATTTTCTCCAAACGTGGGATTACGATTGGAATTATGTAGTGGATATGAAATATCATTTGTAAAATGAGATATGAAAATCTGTTGTTAAACTATGTTGAAATATTTTCATATTCATGTGATTATGATTATAGATATGATTAACATAGCCGCATTTAGCTGTCGAGAATTAATAACTTTGATGACTGCAAAATCCGTAGCAGTTAGTTTTGGGCCTCAGAATGGAGGATGTTATAAGCGATTACAAGCAAAGTCGGGGCAATGATAGGCGAATATAAAGCAATTACAGGCAAAGCCAAAGCAATTACAAGCGAAGCAATTATAGTAGATCGAAGGCACATTCACTGCAAGCAGGGGCTGAGATTAACGCAAGGCAAAGACGGAGTGCGGTAGTAATTTCAAAGAAAAACAAAATTGGGATTTTTAGCTAAACTATTCTTCGGAGGAGGCTAGGTTGTGAAGAAGAAAAGTTGTATTAGCTTTCGAAACAGAGTTAAAATGATGTGGGAGAAATGAAGAGATAAATGAAAATTTGAGGGAGAAATGAAAAGCTAAGCAGGAAATGAAAAGTTAAGTGGAGGAATAAATGAAAAGTTAAGCGGAAAATGAAAAATTTACAATAAAAAATTATTGATTATCAATTAACAATTAGATATATTTACTAATTATTACTTATCTATTTCTAGTTTATTATTTATATTTATTAACTATAACTTATTTACAACAATAAATATAATTAACAATTAAATATATTTATTAATTATTACTCATTTACTTCTTGTTTATTAACTAATTATCAATTATTAATTATATTTATTTACTATTAAATATAATTAATAAATATTAACTATAATTTACTAATTATTAATGATTAAAAATAATAAATTATTATATATAAATAACAATTACCGATAATAGATAATAATTAAATTTACTAATAACCATTAATTATAAAAAATTGCAAATAATAACCTATATAAACTGTCATTGATAATTATTAATTATAAATTACCATTTATAAATTATTAAGTAAATATTAATTATAGTTATTAATTATAAATTACCAATTATTAATTATTATAATATTTAAAGCAATAGTAAATACATATATAAAAGTGCGTTACATTACAAAAGTTTATGTTGTAAAATGGTTGGATTGGTGCAGTGAAAATAATTTGGAATTGCTACAGTTCCTAAGGAACCAATGCAAATAGCACTATTTGCTTCGGTTCTAAGTACAATCGAAGTAGATAACACTATTCGCTTCCATGGATTTGCTTCAGTTGTAAGGACAACCAAAGTAAATAACATTATTTGCTTCAGTGCATTTGTTTCGGTTGTAAGGACAACCAAAGCAAATTAGACTAGTTGCTTTGGTTGCAAACACAACCGAAGCAAATGATGCGAAGCAACAAGCATATTTTGTACCGGTGGTAATAGGTCATTCACTTGCACCTCGAGCGCCCGCTTTTCTCTAGGTGCCATCCCTCTTAAAGGCTGTTTGTGCCAAAATTGGTCACAAACACCCAATTGTCGATGAAAGCACCAGTTTACAATCACAGATTACAGATAACAAGTATGTAAAGAATTAAAAATGAAGAACACTCAGAAAATTAAAAGGAAAGCAGTAAAGAACACAGAGTTTATAGTGGTTCGGCAATCCAGCCTACATCCACTTTGAAGTTGATGATTTTAATGATGTTTGCTTGCTGACTACAACGAGTTACAACTGATTACAACAGCAAATTTCAAGTACAATGATGGTTCCTGCAGAGTCTGGACGTAAAAGAATCAAAAGTCTTTTTCTGTAGACTTTGGGATGCTATTTATAGGCGTAGGCTGCAAATATCTCGCTCAGATCTCGGGAGACCCTTTTGGCACGTGCACGGGCCCACGCGATCGATCCCATGCGATTTTGACTCAATTTGTGATCGATACTAATGAATTTCGTATCGATCAAGATCTTGCCCGATCGAGTCGAGATCGATCATGAACATTCTTTAGGTTGTACGCAAGCTCCTGTGAAAATTTGGTGGCATTTGGACTTGTAGATTATGAGATATGATCGGTGCAAGTTTGTGGTTCGCGTGAAGGCTGCCATGTTCGTATCGATCTCCAGCTCCACGTTCTCCTCTCTTCGCATCGATATAGTTCGCATTGATGACGTGTCTCAAAGATCCAGGAAAGATTCACCTTTCGTGCTGCGTTAACTGCTTCCTTCGTATCGATCGATACAAACACGATCGATACGAACATGGCTCCTGAATCCTTCGTATCCATATGCTACTATCCACCTGTTCACACCTTCGGTCTTCGTCATATCGATGCATGAGTTTGTCCTTCGTATCGATCGATAATCAATCGATACGAAATGCTCATCCAAGTCCCTGTGACCATTGCTTCTTTCTTCGTATCGATCCCAACCCTGATCGATACGAAGTGCATTGACATACTTTGCCATCCAATCGATACGTATGTATCGATACGAAATCCACAGCCCGAGTTCGTCCTGATCAATACGAACGTGTCGATCAAAAGTAAATAGCCGAATCCACTTTTGTCGATACGAACTGTATCGATACGAAACCAGTTCCTTCCAATATTGATCCATCCATATCCCGAGCATACAAACTCCGATTGACCTGAAATTTGAAACGTAGCCTTTCCTAGCCTTGTCCATCATTCCCAATCGATCCAGTCTTAATTGGAGCTCGGCAAAATTTTGACGATATCAATCATAGCCTTGTTTCCAATCGATCTCCAATCCTGATATCCATCATTTCCAGCCAATTTGTTGATATCCCGGCCTTGACCAAAAGGTGGGATAACATTTGCCCTCCAAAACATGCCTTGTGGTAAGAAGGTGTGTTTTGAAAAGCTCTGATTCCGACATCCGAAGTCCATATTCCATCCATGGCCATACCATCCGATTCATATCCAATCCATTACCAAGCCATCCTATCCGAGTGCCATAACCATAACCTGATCCAAATTCGCGACTGATCCGAGTCGATGTCTGATTCCGAATTCAGTAACCAAATCCTTAGCCAATTCCATAGCTATCCAAATCCATCAACCGAGCTTTAATCCATCTATATCCAAAATCCAATAGCTAAATTCATAACATCTCTGAGTTGATATCCAAATTCGGGACCGCTCCTAGTCCTTTGCCAAAGCCAAGACCCCTCCGGGTCCATTTATCCAAAGCCGAAATCTGAATCCATGATCTCTCCGGGTTTGACTTCAAAACAATAGACCTCGCCGGGTCGCGTTGTTTTGCTCTGATCCCAACTCTCCGGTCGAGGGCTTCTATGCTCTCCGGCCTTGGCCCTCCGATCAAGGACTTTTTATATTCTCCGGCCTCGGCTCTTCGGCCAAGGACTTTTATATTCTCGGGCCGTGGCTCTCCGACCAAGGACTTTTATATTCTCTAGCCTCGGCTCTTCGGCCAAGGACTTTTATATTCTCTGGCCTCGGCTCTTCGGCCGAGGACTTATATATTCTCCGGCTCAGCTCTCCAGCCGAGGATTTATATATTCTCCGCCCTCGGCTCTCCGACCGAGGACTTTTATCGTCCGAGGACTTTTATATTCTCCGGCCTCGGCTCTTCGGCCAAGGACTTTTATATTCACCGGCCTCGGCTCTCGGCCAAGGACTTTTATATTCTCCGGCCTCGGCTCTCCGGCCAAGGACTTTTATATTGTGTTTGAGTCCATTCCATCGCTCTCCGGCGAAGGGACTCATAATGCGCGATTACTGCCCCATCTCTCCGGTCGGGACCATAATCGCGAGACCTGTATTATTCATTACATTGATCCAAATCCAACCATCCAAAATAAGAGTTTTTACAACCAGGGAATATCAAATAAATGTCTGTACATCCAAGGAAAAAACAAAAGTTTTCAGGAAAACGAAAAAGAAAAACAGGATTTCACAGACTCGAGCAACATGGTTTATCATCGGCTCAGAGCATGCCTAGGGACCGTCCTCGATCCCGTACATGTGTAAATGATTTAGTCGCATTACTTCGAGTTCTATTACTTATTCCGAGCCATAAATCTATTTAGTTGATAACAAGTTGATGTTGCCTAGGTCCAATGCCATCCTCGTTCGAGGTGGGTGGTGGTCGTTCCTGTTCCACTACCACAGCTCGATTCCTTACATACTACTGTAGATGACCATTCCTTACATGCTCCTCAATGATATCCCTCAAATGCCTACAGTCGTTCATGTTGTGCCCATCCAGCTCATGGAATAGGCAATGCCTTCCCAATGCCCATTCGTAATCAGAAGGTTCCCTTCTTGATGGCCTTCGATACTAGAGGCGCCCTCGAGTGTCCAAATAAATCCTTTCCAGAGTTTCAGTCAAATCCGTGTAAGAAGAAAAATTTGACTCCCTCCGTGGCCTTTTTGAAGTGCTACCGTTATCATTCATTTTCCTTTTGCCTTTGTCGTCTTTGTTTGGATTTTCTTTGGGTGGACCTCCATCCCTTACCACATAAGCTTCGGCCTCTCTCCCTCCTCTCTCAGCCTGTGCATCTTCCTACCTTAGAAATCTCTCCGCCTCATGATAGAACTCCCCAAGATCCCTCGGTGGGTCCCGTTCCAATGATATCTTGAAATCCGAATTGTCTACAATTCCTAAAACCGCTGCCATCAAAACCATCGACGGATCAGGTCGATCCACCGAAGCCACTGTCGCATTGAATCTGGTCAAGAAATCTCTAGGTGATTCTCCTTTCCATTGTTTCATTGATGTTAAAGTCATCACGTTCTTGGGTCTGGCTATGTGGACCCGAAACTGTCTCATAAACCTTTCAATCAACTCCGTCCATGTGCCAATAGAGCCACTCTCCAGCTTTCTGAATAATAATGCCACTATATCCGTCAGATACAAAGGGAAGCATCGCGCCATGACCTCCTTTGATGCTCCCAGTACTTCCATATGCTTCATGTACCTTGCCAAGTGAACAAAGGGATCTACTCTCCCGTCATACATCTCCAGTGTTGGTAACTTAAATTCTGGTGGATTCTTGGCTTGCCTAATCGTAGGAGCAAAGGGACTCCTATTCACATCTTCCCGATCTCTATTCACTAGTCCACCTCTCATGGCTCATCTGACCATCTCCGCCAATCTGTCACTGTCGTTAAGCTGTAGCCCTTGTATGTTGCTTCCGACCTGCCCCCCGAGTTCACGAGGGAATCCTAAAATCTGGTCTCCTGGACGGGCATCCATTCCTCTACCAAAGCCATGTTGAACAGCTCCACTTGGTATCCTACCTGAGGTTGGATCAACGTCCTCCGGATGTGTGCCACCAAGTTTTGGTGCTGCTCCTGACGGTCCTGCTCCATTCTGAACTCTGGTTGTTCTGCGCTCCTAATCTCTATCTCCAGCATCTCCTGCAGCAGCGTTCCCTTGATTTTACATCCTGGCTTGTCTAGCTTGTTGGAGTAGGTTCTACATCATCTCCTCTTGTCTTTTCAGCATTCCTTCCCGCATAGCTTCCATCATCGTCTCGTCCCGAGTGATGAAGAGTGAGGTGTGATTTGCTCCAGAGGAAGCGTTCTGGCTCCCTTCATGCTGACTCCTTCCAGCTCTTTGTCTCCTTGTCGATTGCTTTGTCATGGTTCCTTTTAGATCTGATCCTTTAGCCTTTCAAATCTGAACTCCAAATCTGGTATAGCCGACGCTAGTCCTTCTCAGTGAAAGCGCCAAAGTGTTTGCGCCAAAATTGGTCACAAACACCCAATTGTCGATAAAAGCACCAGTTCACAATCACAGATTATAGATAACAAGTATGTAGAGAATTAAAAATGAAGAACACTCAAAAAATTAAAAGGAAAGTAGTAAAGAACACAGAGTTTATAGTGGTTCGGCAATTCGGCCTACATCCACTTTTAAGTTGATGATTTTATTGATGTTTGCTTGCTCACTACAACGAGTTACAACTGATTACAACAGCAAATTTCGAGTACAATGATGGTTCTTGCAGAGTCTGGAAGTAGAAGAATCAAAAGTCCTTTTCTATAGACTTTGGGATGCTATTTATAGGTGTAGGCTGCAAATATCTAGCTCAGATCTCGGGAGACCTCTTCTAGCATGCGCACGGGCCCACACGATCGATCCCATGCGATTTTGACTCGATACGTGATCGATACGAATGAATTTCGTATCGATCAAGATCTTGCCCGATCGAGTCGAGATCGATCATGAACATTATTTAGGTTGTACGCAAGCTCCTTTGAAAATTTGGTGGCATTTGGACTTGTAGATTGTGAGATATGATCGGTGCAAGTTTGTGGTTCGTGTGAAGGCTGCCGTGTTCGTATCGATCTCTTGCTCCATGTTCTCCTCTCTTCGCATCGATATAGTTCGCATCGATGACGTGTCTCGAAGATCCAAGAAAGATTCACCTTTCGTGCCGCGTTGACTGCTTCCTTCGTATCGATCGATATGAACACGATCGATACGAACATGGCTCTTGAATCCTTCGTATCCATATGCTACTATCCACCAGTTAACGCCTTCGGTCTTCTTCGTATCGATGCATGAGTGTATCCTTCGTATCGATCAATAATCGATCGATACGAAATGCTCATCCAAGTCCCTGTGACCTTTGCTTCATTCTTCGTATCGATCCTAGCCCTGATCGATACGAAGTGGATTGACATACTTCGCCATCCAATCGATACGTATGTATCGATACGAAATCCACAGCCCGAGTTCGTCCTGATCAATACGAACGTGTCGATCCAAAGTAAATAGCCGAATCCACTTTTATCGATACGAACTGTATCGACACGAAAACATCAGTACGAAACCAGTTCCTTCCAATATTGATCCATCCATATACCGAGCATACAAACTCCGATTGACCTAAAATTTGAAATGTAGCCTTTCCTAGCCTTGTCCATCATTCTCAATCGATCCCGTCTTGATTGGAGCTCGGAAAATTTTTGACGATATCGATCATAGCCTTGCTACCAATCGCTCCAATCCTGATATCCATCCTTTCCAGCCAATTTGTTGATATCCCAGCCTTGACCAAAAGGTGGGGTAACAAAGGCATCACTATTAGTCTGGCATCTTTAAATAAGTCAATATGGAACTCGATCCCTTTATGTGGCAGAAGTCCTATCACCTACTCAAATACGTTTGGATACTCCCTAAAAAGAGGAACCAATGACAACTCGTCGCATAGGATATCGAGCGAATAGAGAAAGCTAACCATCAACTCGTCATCTGGTAGGCAGCCTGACACTGTCATCAACCCATTGTCTACCCCTATCATCACTAATGACTTCTCATAATCAACCATATCTTTGTATCTTTGAAGCTAGTCCATGCCCAAAATAACACCTAACCCAACGAAACCCAAAACAAAGCAATCACAATCAAGAGAACATCCATGACTTGATAAGACCAAACCATGAAAAATCATACATAAGCTAGTAGAGCCTCCAATAGGGTCCATCACAAACAAAGGTCGTCAACAATTTTGGGTTTCAATCCTAATCTATCTACCACGTTACTGATATAAAGGAATGTGAAGCCTAGGTATTAAATAAAACATGTATAGGAGTATCATAAATGGAAAGCATGTAACACCCCTAATTTTTGATAACATTATTCAGGAGATTTAGTTAGATAAATTAAATAGAATAATGTAAATGTTAAGTGATAAGGGGATTGAGATTTGAATAAATACTTAGAGGCTATGCTCAAATTAATTAATTAAATGGGCTTAAGAATGGTTTCTAAGCTAATTAAATTACGTAAGGGCATATTGGGAATTAGCTGCATTCGTTACCATAACCCTTATATATTTCCGTTCCTTATACCATTCATGTTTATTCTCATTTTCACAAAAACGTAAAACGCAAACATAAAGAGGAGCCGACCATTGCTAGGAAGAAAAGAGAAATCAAAGAAAAGCCAAGGATTAAAGCTAGGGGAAATTAATCTTCAACAAAACTCAAATTCCTTATCATATTCAAGGTGAATAATAATTGATACCATCTCTATTTTGTTTTATGATCATATTTTTTGGGTTTAAGATTACATTCGTTTTGATGATGATTTGGATGATAATATGCTTGAATTATAATTTGTTTGATTTAAACAAGATTGTTTAAATGAGGATTTATGCGGGTTTAGGGCAAAACCGAGGGTAAATGATCTTTGAATGCCATGGAAAAAAATTATGTTATGTAAAATATGATTTTGGAGTTGGGTTTTAATTTTGATAATTTTTCAAGCTATGGAAAGATTGTTGTGAATTTTCAAAGGAAAATATGATAACATTGGGTTTAAATTTAATTTCGATTATTTCTGGAAGAAATTGGGTCTGAAATTTTTGCATGTTAGATAACATGAAGAAAGTGAATTTCTCTAATTTTTGGTGATTTTTCCTAATTGATTTACTATGGAAATTAAATTGTTTTAAAAGGAAGGACTTATTTGCATTCTTGTTTTTGGCTTAATGGAAGGGCTTATTTGTTAAATTATTTATGGTTTAGATCTGAAATTAAGTGGCAGTTATTTTTTAAAAGAATTTGAAAAGTTGAGGCATCCAATCACATGTTTACATGTGGGCATGTTAGTTAGAAAGTATTTGCTTTAATTGGCATTAATCGGTATTTACCCAGAAAAGTTGGTTCCGCCTCCTTTAGAAGTGTCATTCGACTCCAATGCCTCTGCTTCATCTCAGTCGAAACCAACCTAGCTAAAACCAATACATATGGTATCAATGAGATTAGTACGAAGAGGATTGGTGAAGTGCGGAAGGCAGTGTGTCAAAAGCATTGCTTTAGATAGAGACGAAACCATTGTTTACATTTAAAAGATATGGGCCTGCCCTGTTTTTGAGAGGTGCTTTCAACCAAGTCAATACCCAGTTGCTTTCGAACTTGTCGTCGCCTTTCTTTGTTTAAAAGTATAGCTTTCGACTGAGATCCATGTTTATAAAAGAATGCTTTCGAAAATGACGGTTCCGACCCAGTCGAAACTCTGCTGCCGTTTCTATACCTTTCTAGTACGTGCGTTGAAGTCATCAATGCTTTCGAATGGTAGTTTTTGTTTTAAACGTATACTAAGCCAACTCCTAAATGCTTTTGAAAGGGATTAAGGGTTTCGAAGGCAATGGCTTCAAAAGTGGGTTTCGATGCTATCCTTCAGTGTTTTGCTTAAATGATTTGAAGCTTTTCAAAGAATGGTGCCGACGCTATCAAGTTTTCCCTAATACTTTTATGCGATAAAGAATGGTTTTGAAAGAGATACTTTCATTTATATTCACTTTGACCTAAATGATATTTTTAAATATAAACCCAATGGTTCCGGAAGGGATACTTCCAAAGATTTTGAAAGGGGAACTTTCAATGGTTTCGAAACTATGCTTTTAAGAGTTAATAAGGAATACTTTATTACATTCAAAAGGTTCGAAAGAGAGGTTTTAAAGTGTTTCAAAAGGCAGGGGCCTAATGTTTTGAGAAGAGATTTATATGCTTTCGAAGGAGATTATCCAGTGAGGTCAAAAGCAAAGTTTTGAAGGTTTCGAAAGCCTTAATTTTTCAAAATAAATAACCCAATCTCATTTTATATAAAAATCCATGGCTATGTAAAGGAATTTTTAAATGGTTTTAAGAGGAAGCTTTCCTTGATAAAATATTAGGTTAAAGGATTAACCATGTTTCATATGAAAATAATTTCAAGGATATTAAACCCATAAGAGTGGTATTGTTATGTTATTATGTTTGTGTGACGACCCCACCGCTATGCCCAGTTTAGCAAAGAACATTACAAGTAATGTCATCTGCTAATCCGGAGAATATGGCTGGATAAGGGCGATCAAATGTGAATATATCTTTATACTAACACTGACACATATTATTTACCTTTTTGAGGATCTGAACTGAAATTTAGACGTGTATAGTATTAATACAAAGTAATAAACACACCGATTAAAAATATTCAGAACAGTATATAATATAAATATATCAGAATCAAAGTCATAGATCACAGTGGAATAATATATATCATCATATACATAATAGAATGTGAGTCTACAAAACATGAGTATTAGACCTACATAAATATATATATCATATCCAAAATCCAGTATTAGGTACAAAGTCACTACTATATAATATAGATGACATAAACTCATAATTGTCAATATATACAAGTCTATCAAAATAGTCTACTTCAATGCTAGCCCAAAATCCAAAGGTCAATGGGTCTCTGTACCTGTAAAGTCTCGGTCTAACCCAAGTATTAAAATAATAAACGGGTCAGACTATATCTAAATAAAAAGACCAGATACTAATATCATAACTTTATGACTTAAAATAATAAGCCATATTAAATATGTCGAATAATCAATCATAATGAGGCATATTAATTAAATTTATTATTTTATAATCCATAAATGACTTAACTCTAAAGTAAGTCATCTCAAAATATGCCTAAAATCCAAAAATCGATAAAAGGCATATCAAACCAATAAATACAGATCTCAAAATTTTGACTTAACAATAACCAAATAAGCCATAAATAAAATATGCCCAAAACAATTACTCAAATAAGGCATATCTAACAAATCACTGTTTCATAAATACATATCAAGTCTCCATAGACTATCATCTCAAAATATGGTGATAACCAATTCAAAATTCCTCAAAGCCATAAAGGATACAAGTTATCCATACTAAAAATCTCTGTAGAAATAATCATCAATAATGAAATAATAATGATAGTCATCTATCAGTTTAATACAGTGACACAAAATCTACCGAAAGAGACCCGCTACATAGAAAGGAAAGTCTTCCGAAAGAGACTGCAGATAAGGGAGACCGCTCAAAGAAAAGAGCAGTTGTGTAATGCAAATTTACCTTTCGAAAGAGGTAAACATAGTCTAACTGTATAAAAAAATAAACTGATAGGTTGTAGTAGACTACGATGCATGTAAAAATCTGTTTTTCAAAAGAGACAGCCGTATTTACACCATAACAGATCTTTCGTAAGAGATCTGCCTACCCAAATCTAAAAATGTTTCGATTCTCAGATTGATGAAAAATGAGTTATCTTCTCTCAGGGACCTATCGGTCTGAAATCCGAACACCCTAAGATAATACAACTCTAAGTGTTAATTATTGTCACTCCAGTAATCACAAGAATTTAACTAACTGTCCCATACCAGAAAATAAATTCAAGTATTTACTAAAAGCTAGTAATTTCCACTCAAACTCTATTTAACAAATTATAATAATAATCGAAAGAATTGTACAAAGTGTCTCATACCACCCGATAATTCAACCGTTTATTAAAATTCTTTGTTTCATAGAAAAGCACGAAATTCAATAGAAACATATGTGAAAGCATTAATTGTTTGAAATCAATGTTTCCAAAAGTCATCAAAGAAATACCAAAATGGTATATAATTAGCCAAAGGCTAAACATAATTAAAGACAATAATAAGTTATAGTTTGAAAGAAAGTAATTCAAATTTTATTATATAAGAATGATTTCTAAATTGCTTTATCAATACTTTACTTTCACATTTATCACTTTTAAAATCCAATAACTCATATATATAAAAAGAAAAGAGTTATAAAGTTTTAAGTCTTAAAATAAATTTTCTTTATTAGGTCTTTGAATCAAAACAATATTTAAGTAACTAATAATTCACTTTATTTCAAATCTATATAGATATTTATACTATTACTTCATAAACAATTTAAAACCATAAATTACTTGTAAACTTAAAAATCTTGATTATATTTATTTTTGAAATAAAGCTTTACTTTTCATAATTGATAAATTACTTTATTTTGAAAATCTATTTAAATATATACACATACAAATAAAGATTTAATTTTCCAAAGGCTTTCAAACTCTTTCTAAAACCATTTGAATAGCTTTTATAGCTAATATTATTCGAAATTGAATTTATTACTTTCATAACCAATTTACTAAAATAATACCATATCTTGTCTTTTTCCTCTAAAGCATTTCCAAAATTATATACTGATAAATATATTTTTTTAAAGATCTTGTAAATAAATATTACTTATCTTTAAAAGTTTTAATTGGAAATTTTAAAATAAATAATAATTTAAGAGGATAATATAGTCTAGCTATATATTTTATAAATTAAATCCCAATAAGGATCAAAATGGATAAAATATCATTTTCGAAATTCATTTAAAAACATTTAAATAATTCAAACCATAAATCCAATGAAAATTCAACACCTTTAGCCAACGTCGCACTATAAAATATAATTCCATAATACGGATTTGTTTATCAATCCGAATTGTTTTTCGACAAACTTCGATTATACAATAATGTATGTATTTTCAACCATCAACTAAACTTACAAGAAATAATATAAATTTTAACATGTAATATTATTTTAACCATTTGATTCATTTTTAACTATTGGTTCAAATCCAAACTTCAAACATTCTATTAAACCAATTCAAGCATCAACCAATTGAAATTACATCATTAAATTTTTATTCTAATTCTATCATTCAATCACTACCAAAATTTTCGCAATTCATAATTAAACTAATTCAAAAAATTGAATTCAAAAATTATCAACCAAATAACCATATCACGGCATGTATAAGGATATTCGGTTATTTAGATATAGATATAACACCCCTAATTTTAATGCTGCCATTATTCAGGAGATTTAATTAGAATAAATTAAATAGAATAATGTAGATAAGGAGATTGAGGTTGATTAATAAAATTTAGTGGCCGTGCTTATTTAACTAAATGAACTTATAAATGGTTAAGTAATTAAACATAAGGGCATTAGGGTAAATAGCCACCCATATTTCCTCCTTATACTATTCTCCTTAGTCATACACGTTCATTTTACCTTAAACAAAATTTATAACGTAAGAAGCAAGCAAGGTCGGCCATTAGGTAGAGAAGAGAAAATCAAAGTAAAGCTTTGGACCAAGCTAGAAGAAATCAATCTCAATCAAACTTCAATTTCCTTATCCAATCTAAGGTGAATAATAATTTCTACATCCCTATTTTGGTTTTACAATCATATGGTTTCGGTTTTAAGAGTAAATCTGTTTTTATGATATATCGAATGATGATACGCTTGTTTTATGACTTATATGGATTAAACAAGGTTGTTTAAAGGAGATATACACGGTTTTAGGGTAAAACTGAGACTAAATGAATTTTAAATGCCATGGGAAATTTTTTGTTATAGAAAACATGATTTTGGAGTTGGGTTTCAATTTTTATAATTTTCCAGGCCGTGGAGAATTAGTTATGAATTTTCAAAGGAAAATATGGTTATTTGGGTTTACAAATTTATTTTGGAAAATATATTAACAATTTGGATCTGAAATTTTGATATGTTAAATAACATGATTAAAATGAATTTCTGGAATTTTTGGGGATTTTTACTAAGTGATTTAGTACAGAAATTAAATTATTTCGAAAGGAGGACCTAAATGATTTAATGGTTTTTATAAAAGGAAGGGCTTATTTGTTAAATGTTAATTTGATTTTAGATCTTAGAAAATGCGGCAAATATTATTCAGATTACTTAAAAGTTGTGAAAGCCAATCAAATGTTTACAAGTAGGCAAGTTTGATACAAAAAGTTTGCTTAGTTTGGCAAAATTAGCTTTTACCCAGAACAAGGTGGTTCCGCCTTCTTTGGTAAACCATTCGACTGAGACCTATCAACCAAGACCTTTCGAATTCAATGACCAACAAGGTCGAAAGCATGCACATGATATCATTCAGGAGGCATGCCGTGAATTGGACTAAGTCGGAAGGTATGGTGTCGAAGGGTTGCTTTCGAAGGAGATGGACCCTTAGTTTACTTTGATTTAAAAAAAGAAAATCATTTGCCTGTCTTAAAAAGCTTCCGACAAGGTCGAAAGCTATGTTTGCTTTCGATAAGGTCAAAAGCTATGATTTCGAAAGGTTGGTTTTAAAAAGAGCTTCCGACAAGGTCGAAAGCTATGCTTGCTTTCGATAGGGTCGAAAGCTATGGTTTTGAAAGGATGGTTTTTAAAGGAGCTTTTGACATAGTTAAAAGCTATGTTTTCGAAAGGTTGTTTGAAAGAGGATTTTGAAAAAAAAAAGTTGCCGCCTATATTTTATTTAAAGCTTTCGAAGGGTTCGAAAGTAAAAGCTTTCAACATTGTCGAAAGGTTTAATGTTTTTTATAAAAACAAGCCATTTCCCAAACCTTTCGAAGGGATCGAAAGCAGGAGCTTTCGACGATGTCGAAAGGTTCAGTTATTTCCTAGATGTTTTAATGCTTTCGAAAGGATGGTTTTGACACCATCAAACTTCCCTAATATTTTATAAAATTGTTAACCGGCATCTTGGCCCGGATACAAAACGACGGTTGAAGAAATTATCATTAGCACTAGACAAGATTCTGATCAAGGAGAGACTGGAGGTGGTAGCAAGTTGTCAAGCCCACAATAAAGCAAGAGCATTCGGCCTGCCTGGCCTGGTGCGCAGATTCACCCACTATGGGCAGAGGCAACTTGCTCCTAAGCCCATGAAGGAAGTCCAACCCATCTTCCTCTATAAATAGAAGGGCAGGGGCACAATGAAATGGATCCTTTTTGGAGAACACTGGGGAGACTCTGCCATTTTTGAGACTCATCTTCTCTACTTAACAACTTCATTCAAGCATTTGGTTCACGAATTGTATTTGTAATCAACTATTAAGAAGATCAATAAAGTTTAACCTCAAAGTGGATGTAGGCAATTACGCTGAACCACTATAAATTTGGTGTTCTTACTTTCTGCATTTAAATTAGCATTCTCTTCCTTGTTTAATTTATCTTCATCACTTATATCTCTACACAATCTTTCTCTACGAGGTTAGTGACCAATTTTGGGGGAACACTTTGGTGCTTTCACTGAGAATTGAATTCTCGGCTTGATTGGATCTCATCATCTACTAGTGGATTTCCATATTCGCGAGATAGATCCAGTTGTTTACTAGGAAACTTCCTATTCTACTCAGATTTGAAAGAAATCTAAAGGAAGTTGATAGTCGTATTCATAGAAACCAAGTCTGTGTAAGATATGGGGACTAGGCGTTGAAGTTTGCAGTCATGTTGAATAGAGGCCGACCCCCCCTCTGAAGCCAACTTAGCCGATCGCCCCAGAAAAGGAGTATGCCGACCGCTCCAGAAAAGGTGTATTCCCATCGCTCCCGAGAATTCCCCATGCCGAGCAGAATTCCCAGGCCGAGCAGCATCCAGGCCGAGCAGAGCTCCCATGCCGAACGGAATTCCCATGCCGAGCAGCATCCAGGCAGAGCAGAGCTCCCATGCCGAATAGAATTCCCATGCCGAGCAGCATCCAGGCCGAGCAGAGCTCCCATGCCGAACGGAATTCCCATGCCGACCAGCATCCAAGCCGAGCAGAGCTCCCATGCCTAACGGAATTCCCATGCCGAGCAGCATCCAGGCCGAGCAGAGCTCCCATGCCGAACAGAATTCCCCTGCCGAGCAGCATTCCTATGCCGAACAACCTTGGCCGAACAACTTTGGCCGAACCACTCCAAACCGATCCACTTTGGCCGAACAGCTTTGGCCGAACCACTCCAGGCCGAACCACTCTGGCCGAACGCCTTGGCCGAACAGCTTTGGCCGAACCACTCCATGCCGATCCATTCCACCGAACAGCCTTGGCCAAACAGCTTTGGCCGAACATACCTCTAGGCCGAACGCCCTTCCAGGCCGACCATAACTCTAGGCCGAACGCCCTTCCAAGCCGACCATAACTCTAGGCCGACCATACCTCTAGGCCGAACACTCTTCCAGGCCGATCCATACCTCTATGCCGAGCACCTCTGTAATGCTGAACGGTATTGTATGCCGAACGACTCGGTTGTGCCGGACAAGAAAGAATGCCGAGCACCTCTGTAATGCCGAACGGTATTGTATGCCGAACGACTCAGTTGCGCCGAACGAGAACGAATGCCGAACACCTCTGGAATTAAGTTACACCGGTCACTTATACGACCCTTAATTTCTAAAAAAAAAATATTTTCGGGTACGACTTAAATTTTCAAAAAATATCTTTTCGGATAGTGAAATCAAAACTCAAGTTAATAAAGGAACATTCTATCCACTTCCTCGACATCCCATGATCGACCAGGGCATAGAGGATCTAGCGGCAGCTTATGAACGACATCAAGGGAACGGACAAGCAAGCGCTATTCAAACGGTACTCCCAAAGGTTGGAGAACATAGAGGATGTGACTCTAGCAAACGCCAAGATGACTCCAAGCACCATTCTTCGCTGACCCAGCACTTCGAATTTAGTGACTCCAAGCAAACCAATGTTTGGCTCTAAGCAATTTATTCCAAATACTAACAAGGGTATCATAATGATCACGTTTGAGGAAAGTCGACCTCCAGATATATTTTGGAAGCTAGTTAGCTAAAGAGCCTCCTACGACTATGGATCGTTTCTTTTACAAAATGAATCAGAACTAAAGTGAGGTGGAGTGGAGCATACTAAGAAAAATAACAATGAAGGCCCGTTGGCTAAGGATGTAGATCCCAGTAGCCGAAACAAGACTTCAGAATTCAGCTCATATGCTCTTTGAAAGGTTCAATTGACAACCTCTACTTGAAGACTCATGACTCGGAGTGGTACTGGAAACCAACCTCGAGAGAGTACACCAAAGTCTAAAGAAAATCAGGGGAATGTTGTATATTCCCAAATGCTCACTGATCCTAACACAGGCGATGACAAACATCTCCGAGGTATGATCGAAAAGATGACCTGGAAAGGAAAGCTTCAATAGTATGTACAAGTCCTGCAGAATGGCGGGCAGCGAATATCCGATGCCTATTAATAAAGGGCTATGATTATCAATTGGACGGTTGACGGCCAACATCCCTTTGAAAGGAGCCAGGGGCGGAGTCGAATAGCGAGCACACGATGCTGCTTCACATATCAATGAGATTTACCATAATCTTCTTTGAATTATTTCCATTTCCATCTCTATTTCAATTGTTCTATGAACTACGACTAGCTTGAACTAAACTACTTTCAAAACGATGAAGGTGTCCAGGTACTCAGATTTGGTTGCCAACCAATCTACGCAGACCATGATCGGACGTGTAGAGTTACATCTGGACGAGAATAATTCTATTGCTCATCATCAACCATATGCCTTTGATTTGGGGCTATGGATTAAATACAATGTACAACATCATGATGCACAGAGAGCTGAATTCCATCCTGCAAGTGGAATTTATTCAAGTAGAGAGCGGTTGCGATACGGCCAGCCACTCGCTAAGTGAAACTCGAGCTCGGGGGCAAGCCATCACATCAAGGTTAAAAATGGGTTGATACACGATGATCCTTCGCACAACTCTGTACTCCCAGAGTGCGAGACGGAGTATAAACATCTACTTAACTCTGTACTCCCAGAGTGCGAGACGAAGTATAAACTTTGATCAACTCCGTACTCCCAGAGTGCGAGACGGAGTATAAACATTTAATTAACTCCGTACTCCCAGAGTGCGAGACGGAGTATATACATTAATCAACTCCGTACTCCCAGAGTGCGAGACGGAGTATAAACATTCGTTTAACTCTGTACTCCCAGAGTGCGAGACGGAGTATAAACATTAATCAACTCCGTATTTCCAGAGTGCGAGACGGAGTATAAACATCTACTCAACTCCGTACTCCCAGAGTGCGAGACGGAGTATAAACATACATCAACTCCATACTCATCCCCAAAAATGGGGGCAGAACCAAAGAAAAGAACGCTAGTTGAACATTTGTCTAAAAGAAGATTGCAACGAAACGATTAAAAGACGACTGTCAAGCAATCAACTGAACGGAAATATTCAGCATGAAAGACTGCGGTTTTTCAAAGCATGTCATGTTTACACAAGACGTCCTTTGGGGGGCAAATGTTATCCCGCCTTTTGGCAAGGCCGTGACACCAAGAACTTGATTAGAAACCAGTGACAGTTCGTCTTGGAGATTGGTTACACAAAGGCTCACTATGGATATCGATGGATTTTGTCCGAGTCTGGATCGAGCCACGATTAACAAGACATAACAATCAAAGCCAGGGAAGCCAATGTTCCAAGTTTCAAGACGATCCGAGTTCGTATGTTCAACTTATGATCGATTCGAACAACCGACCATCCATTCATCAACCTCCACATTTGACTTGGAGATCTAAACTGCTTGGAATGAATATGGCCCGATCATCCACTCCAATCGAGTCATAGAACAAAGTTCGACAAAATACCCCTCATGAAGCTCAGTGATGCCGGGATCCGTCTAAACTGGATGTGATTTGATCATCTACACATCAAATCCTACCCTGAACACGAAAGGTTGTTCGAAAGCCCAACTTGAAGTAGCTATGGTAGACTGCGTACTCGCTAACCATCGCTATCAATATATGGACACGACTGCACCTTGGAACATATGCAACTTACTTTGTCTACTCAACAATCTATTATCCTTATTTTCTAGAAGGAGATACGGAGCAAATTGTAAGAGATTTGGCTATCTAACCCAACATGGATGTGATTCAACCATCTTCCATATACCTCCTTCCTTGACTTGATTGGAAGAGCTATAATCTGTCATATACCTCCTTCCTTGACTTGATTGGAAGAGCTATAATCACCAAGCGGACGAGATTCGATCGTCCATTTTTCAAATTCCGTCCCTCATCCTGGGGGGTAGAATCCCATTCCGTGAGCAAACGTGGTTCGATTGTTCATTCGACGACATTAGCCTCGATACAGTAGACGAATACAAATTAAAGAGTGGAAATACGACTGCTCTCAACTTAAACCTCCAAGTCCCCAGAGTGCGGACTGGAGTACTCTAAGTCCCTAGAGCACGGACTAGAGTATAAACGACTTAAACCTCCATGTCCCTAGAGTGCGGACTGGAGTACTCTAAGTCCCCAGAGCGCGGACTAGAGTATAAATGACTAAAACCTCCAAGTCCCCAGAGTGCGGACTGGAGTACTCTAAGTCCCCAGAGCGCGGACTAGAGTATAAACGACTTAAACCTCCATGTCCCTAGAGTGCGGACTGGAGTACTCTAAGTCCCCAGAGCGCGAACTAGAGTATAAATGACTAAAACCTCCATGTCCCCAGAGTGCGGACTGGAGTACTCTAAGTCCCCAGAGCGCGGACTGGAGTATAAATGACTAAAACCTCCAAGTCCCCAGAGTGCGGACTGGAGTACTCTAAGTCCCCAGAGCGCGGACTAGAGTATAAACGACTTAAACCTCCATTTCCCCAGAGTGCGGACTGGAGTACTCTAAGTCCCCAGAGCGCGGACTAGAGTATAAATGACTAAAACCTCCAAGTCCCCAGAGTGCGGACTGGAGTACTCTAAGTCCCTAGAGCGCGGACTAGAGTATAAACGACTTAAACCTCCATGTCCCCAGAGTGCGGACTGGAGTACTCTAAGTCCCCAGAGCGCGGACTAGAGTATAAACGACTTAAACCTCCAAGTCCCCAGAGTGCGGACTGGAGTACTCTAAGTCCCCAGAGCGCGGACTAGAGTATAAACGACTAAAACCTCCAAGTCCCCAGAGTGCGGACTGGAGTACTCTAAGTCCCTAGAGCGCGGACTAGAGTATAAATGACTAAAACCTCCAAGTCCCCAGAGTGCGGACTGGAGTACTCCAAATCCCCAGAGCGCGAACTAGAGTATAAATGACTTAAACCTCCAAGTCCCCAGAGTGCGGACTAGAGTACTCTAACTCCCCAGAGTGCAGACTCGAATATAAGCGAATCGGATCTCCAAGTTCCCTGAATATGAACTATGACACAAATGACTTGAATTTGTTAAATCCCTGACATACGGGCTAAAAAGTATTCTAAGTGCTCGAAGCACAGAATGGAAGTTCAACGACTCCCGAAGAGTTTCCTAGTTATATGAAGATGGACTGAAAAGTCTATGTTACTCACGACTGCTTCGATTAAAATCACAATCACAAAGAAAACTGAACAATAAGAGTCTTTTGTAAGACAGAAAAAGGAACTAAACCTTATTCAAAAATGAGTTTCTATTAAAACCCCTCCAAAGTTCGGAGTCGACGTTCTATTTACAAGGACTAAGGAAATAGATGAAAATAATTACATGACTTAAACTAACTCTCGTTGAACGAGGATAGTAATCACTTCTTGTGCTTCTTCAACTTCTTTCCAGACGGCTCCTCTCCAGAGCATTTACCCTTGATACTCTTCTTTGATAGAGTGGGTAGCAACTGAAGGAGTACGGGGCCTTCCATGGGCTTGGACCCGTCAGGAAGGATGACCCTCAACGGCTTGTTCAAAGGATCGTCCAAGTCCATAACTCGGGGCTCTACTATGACCTTGACCATCTCTTCCTTCTCTTTCTCGAGCCGATCCTCCATGCTCAATTCGGATGTGTGCTCAGAGGCGCCTGTAATTTCTACTTCATAACCCCCGTCGGTAGGAGAGGAGGTTTCAGACTTGTCTTCATCAAGCGCTCCGATCACCTGAGCATCTGGACCAGAAGCCTCCCATGCGTGAGTGGCTTCACTTGTTTTCTCCCTCACTTCCTTGGCGACATTGCTCCTCGGAGTGGGCTCGGGGTCAGAACGGCCGGCACAAAATCGTGGAAAACAAGCATTAGAATGCAATAGTCCTGCATAAAGAATAACGACTTTTGAAATCTTAAAGAGAATCTTAAAGAGAAGGATTATCTACCAGGTTTAGGCAAACTCTCAGCCATCCGGGGGGTCTCACCCTCTGGAACAGGAGACAAAATGCGGACTAAAGTACTCTAAGTCCCTGAGTGCGGACTAGAGTATAAATGACTCAAAAACCTCTACGTCCCCAGAGTGCGGACTACAGTACTCTCAGTCCCCAGAGCATGGACTAGATTATAGACGACTTCAGAAAAATCCCTAAATCCCAAAAGCGGACCAGATTACTCTAAGTTCCCAGAGTGCGAACTAGAGTATAAACGAGTTGATGAAAATCTCTGCGTCTCGAACTGTGGACTAAAGCATAAACCGTTCGACAAATCTCTATGTCCCCAGAGCGTGAACCGAAGCATGAACACAAATTGGGCGCGAGTCAACCGGGGGGAGAATAACACTAAGTCACCAGAATGCAGAGTGGTGTATAAACATCGATAAATAGACGAGTGGATTCCGACCATTTTCTATTCCGCAAACTTCGACCTGGAATCGACAGGAGGATTATTAACCCGCTGAGGATGGAGTTCGACCATCCAACTAGTGACTTGGCCAAATCATTACTGGGGACAGGGGTACAAAACACTAAAAAGCTGAATACGACAGCTCATTGTAGCTCTAGCGTGGCGTTCTTTATAACTTGAGGCAGCGACTGCATGGAGGCCTCAATACAGAACCAATCGAAACGGCATCCAAAGCTACGAGCAACCTACTATATCATACCTCAGACCAAGGGTCAATGCCGATCCGCACCAAGCACATACGAATATGACTTGGATGTTTTTTGAAAAACTATGACCCCCAGAGTATGGAAAGGAGGGTAAACCACGAATACTTGGTCAAAAATTTTCCAGCACCCTCGTTCGATTCGTCAGGAGGAGTATGAAACTGGATGAGCATAACCCGACTGCATTTGTAGCCAACTTTACCCCGAGATCTGATTACAGAGCATGAACCAAAGTGGACGTGGATGACCATCCACTGTCCAAATTACGCCCTGAAACTTACGTGGCATCGAAGTATTCCTCTTGGAATGAAAAACCACGATAAAATACAAGATAGGCGAGACCTAGTCTCCCATCGACTGACATGAAAGAGAGTAAAGCTAAGGTGGGCATGGCTAGCCTTCCTACTTATCGGTATATGCCCCAGACCTTGGGGCACGAGCGAGAAGCAAGATGAATGTGAACCGACTATTCACCAATCACCTCTATGTCTTTGGAGTTTAGGTGAAAACATAAACATAGCTAGGATGAGACTCAACCGTCCATGCAGTACATTTATCAACCCGAGACTGGGAGAAGACGCATGGTCATCCAAGAACTGGCTACGATAGCTCAGTATTAAAACTTATATATAGTGCTTACAACTACTCAAGGCAACGACCAAAAGGATGCCTAGAGATAGAATCATTAAATCGATGCCAAAGCTTGTGGGCAACTGACTGTCACTCCAACCCGAAGGTCGAGTGAAGGATCATGAATGAATTGAATAGAAAATGCGTTACTCGAATATACAAGCAAATTCAAACTCATAGCAAGATCCAGCTATGTAGTTGCACGCAACTCGAGGCTGGCCCCTACTCGACATTTCCTTCAACGAGCTTTTAAGCCTGATCTTTGGCCATTTGCAGATAATCAATTAGAGCCTTCAGAGCCCTTCATTATTTGACTTAACAACTCATGACAAGACTCTAGGATTCGACCAGAGTAACCATCAACATTGCCAGTCCCAACCATATTTCACATTGAATGTTATGCAAAATAGTTACATCTTTACTCAAAGAATCTGGGATGGCACCTGCTAAGCTGACGGTCGACATTACAACCAGCCATGGCGACCCTTTCCGGGTGCTGAATATCGGATCACAGCTCAGTGCAGTGATGATAAAAGAATTAGTTGGATTTTTCTGAATAAATGATGATATGTTCCCTTGGACCCATTCTGACATGCATATGTGATTTCATTAACTATCGCGAGCCATGCATTTGATATCAACCCGAAGCTACAAAAGCTAGCACAATCCTATTGATTTCATCATGAAAGCTCCACTCTTACTTTTAGGCTCACCCCATCAACGTCTATGCCTACCAGCCGTTGCGACAGGGCATACAATGACCTGAGACGTCTAAAAGACTACTTAAATAGAATATCGAACTAAGCTAATTCGATATCACTTATTTCCCACGAAGGGCTATCCAAGGACGGAAATTAGCAGACCTCACACCCAAATTCACTACCTCAGATGACTACTCGAAGAGTAGAAGAGAACCAACCATGAAATGGAAAATGTACGCGGATGGAGCATCCAATGATCAGTGTTATGGCATAGGAGTCATGATAATGACTCCTGAGGAACAATCAATCTGCTACGTCCTAAAACTCGATTTAACTGTAACAAACAACGATGCTTAGTATGAAGCCTTGACTGCCAGCCTCAAACTTGCTAGAGGATTTGAAGTGAAAACTTTACATATCTTTTGTGATTCTTGATTGGTAGTATACAAATTTAAGGAAGTTGATCTTGCTAGGGGGCATTGTCTTGCTCCTTATCTCGGCCAAGTCCAAGAGCTGCTAATCAACTTCACGTATTACATCATTACACACGTACTCAGCGAACAAAATGAAAAGGTGTCATGGTTGACTCCTATCAAAGACTATCTACAATGAGGAATTCTTACTGAACGGAGGAATGGAAAACGACAGATCCTCCTCAAAGCTTCACGCCAAATCATCTAAGAATAAGTCGTGTGTCAAAAGGAGTCTATCCATCCCCATGCTTCGGCATATCGCCCATGATGATATCTTGAGCAAATTCTATGAAGAAGAATGCGGTAATAACATCAGGGGGAAAACCATGATAAAGAAGATACTCTACTACAGGTATTACTGGCCAACTATCAACCCAGAAGCGGTTGATCATGCTAGACAATGTGACGAGTGCAAGATGTTTGCAAAAAATCCGGGAACCCCGCCGATGGAAATTATTCAAATGGCTAGTTCATAGCCGTTTGCCACTTGGGGGCACTGAAATCATCTTCTTGTCGATCCTAAAGGTGGTGCGAAATACACCATCATAGCAGTTGATTACGTCACCAAATGGGCAGATGAAGAACTCTTAACCACGACCAAGATGAAGAAAATAATCAACTTCTTTATCTGTAACGTCATCTGTCCTTATGACCTTCCATGATCCATTATAACTGCAAATGGACAGGTTGAAGCTGTGAACAAAATCATAGAGTCTGTACTGAAGAGAGGTTTGGAAAACTCCTCAAGTGGCTGATTGCAACCCTTATTTCACAGAAAATACAAACAAGGAATCGCGATTGAATTACAATTAAACTGGATGGAGTTGGCGACGACTTATGAGCATATAAAACGCATCCGAGAGCCAATGGCAAGAACATGTACCCGAACGTGCATGTGTATATCCGAAAAAGTTCGACTTCTTGAAATCAACAGAAATTGAATTCTCACTAAGGGTTATTAAGAGAAGACTAGATCATATAGCCGAAGCTTATTAGCTCTGCAGAATCAGACACGGATGGCCACTAATGAACTACAACCCTGGATTTATAATATTGGGAATCGACCGAGCATCACGATGACCAAAGAAGGATACAACACCTTGGGAGGATAAATTGGAGGATAATGACTATTCAAGAAACATGGTGGATTTCTTTCTGAAGACAAGGAATACTCGCTGATTCAAAGTGTGTTGTGTTGCTTCACACGACACACTTTGGGGGGCAAGTGTTAACCGGCATCTTGGCCCGGTTACAAAACGACGGTTGAAGAAATTATCATTAGCACTAGACAAGATTCTGATCAAGGAGAGACTGGAGGTGGTAGCAAGTTGTCAGGCCCACAATAAAGCAAGAGCATTCGGCCTGCCTGGCCTGGTGCGCAGATTCACCCACTATTGGCAGAGGCAACTTGCTCCTAAGCCCATGAAGGAAGTCCAACCCATCTTCCTCTATAAATAGAAGGGCAGGGGCACAATGAAATGGATCCTTTTTGGAGAACACTGGGGAGACTCTGCCATTTTTGAGACTCATCTTCTCTACTTAACAACTTCATTCAAGCATTTGATTCACGAATTGTATTTGTAATCAACTATTAAGAAGATCAATAAAGTTTAACCTCAAAGTGGACGTAGGCAATTACGCTGAACCACTATAAATTTGGTGTTCTTACTTTCTGCATTTAAATTAGCATTCTCTTCCTTGTTTAATTTATCTTCATCACTTATATCTCTACACAATCTTTCTCTACGAGGTTAGTGACCAATTTTGGTGCTAACAAAAATAAAGTGCGGTTTTGAAAGAGATAGTTTCACTTATTTTCACTATGACCTAAAGTAATATTTTTAAGTACAAACCCAATGCTTTCGGAAGTTTGATTTTCAATGGTTTCGAATGGTTTGACCTGCTTTGGTTTCGAAAGGTTCTACTCTCATTTAATGATACTTTAACAAGGTCGAAAGGTTTCGAAGTATGTGTTTTAAAGTATTAAAAAGGCTGGAGCCTATTGTTTTAAAAGATACGATTTATGCTTTCAAAGGGGTTGAAAGTAGAAGCTTTCGACGTTGTCAAAAGGTTTTAAAACCAATCTCATTTTTAAAGGAAAACCCACGGCTTATATAAAGGAGTTTTGTAATAACTTTAAGTGTATAATTTTGAAGAAGTACTGCCTTGAAAAAATATATAAGTAAAAGGTTTTAACTATGTTTTATGAAATTTATTCCAAGGACCTTAAACCCACAGGAGTGGTATTGCTAAATTGTTGTTTTGCTTCTTCAAAAATGAATATATTCACATGATAACCCATAAATTTATTTTGGGAAAAAGGGTGTAGAAGAACCAGCTAGGTTAACTCTATAGTGAATATAAATTGCTTAAATTCCTGAATGAGTAGAATTGCATCCAAGGAGTCAGGGAGACCAAAAATATAGGATTCTTAAACTAAGTAGTGTTTGGAGGTAACCAAAAGGTTCATAGTTAACCCATAAGAACTATGGTTATGTAGTTATTGAGGAAATCAACGGGTTCATATATACCCATGAAAACTATACATTAAGGATAGTTAGCAGGGGCTAATTAGTTTGTAGTGAACCCACGAAAACTATATCCGGATTAAGAAGTGACATCAGTCAATAGGTTCCTAGTCAACCCATGGAAACTAGGATAAGAAAGTGGCTAATGGAAGTATCAGTAGGTTCCTAGTTAATTCATGAAAACTAGGATGTGAAGTGAGTTACTGGATAAATCCATAGGTTCCTAGTAAACCCATGAAAACTAGGATAAGGTAATTAGTTATTGGAATGACTAATAGATTCAGGAGGACCCATGAATTAATTAAGTTAACTAGCAGGAGCCTATAGGTTCTTAGTGATCCCATGAAAACTATGAATAGGACATGGTATCCATTAATTATAATGACTTCATTAGTAAACCCATGAAAACTAAAAGGTTAATAGTGACCCTAGAAACTATAATTATAACGGGATGTCAGATTAAACCGAGGATGGGAAATCCTATATGTTATCAAGTATGCATATCATCATAATATTTTGAAAATGTATGTTTTAACCATTGTGGATGCAGGAGCACAAAATATAGTTTTAAAAAGGTTTCTGGATACTAGTGAGGAGAAAACACATTTCGCTAAGCGGCGTGGTCTCACTAGATATCTAAAATGATTGAGATGTTAGATTATTATTCATACCAGGCTTTAAGTTTGACTCGAAGTTTTTGTTTTCCCCTTAAACTCTCGAGTACTAAATTGATTTTGAGTAGTTTAAGATTTAGGGTTTTTAGGTTCTCATCTTTGACGAATATGCTTCCGGAGGCGTGCAGGAGGCAGATAGTTATTTAGTGTTATCTTTTCTGCTGTGTATTTGTTTGTAAAGGCGGATTTATTACCCTTACTATATACTCTGATCAAACAAGGGGGCATCTTCATATTTCGCTTTTGGCGTATGTGTAATAATTATATTTTGCTGAACATGGTTAACGTTTTTGGGATTATGTAATAAACATCAAATGTTTTGATTTGAATGAGAAAATATGTTTTTTAATTGTTAATTTTTTTCCATATTCCTGTGATCTGTGTATCAATGTATCTAGCACCACCGTATTTGGTCGCCGAGAATTAATAGCTATGGATGACTACAACATCCGTAGCCGTTAGTTTTGGGCTTCCAAGTAGTGGGATGTTACAAGTTGGTATCAGAGCATAGGTTTATGAAACTTTAAAAGAAAAGGTAAACCTAAAAGCCTTTTTTGAAACATAATCTTATGAATTTAAAAATATGATCAGGGTTTGGGTTAACGCTATAGTAACGTACTTGTATTTAATATATTGGTATATATCTAAGTACGTATTCCCCTCTCTCTTAGACCGTTCTTCTGTATCTTACTAAGGCTCGTATGAAGATTTACGAGAAAGAGGATATGGAGGCAGGAAACGGAAGAGGAAATCTAGGTGGAGGAAGCACCACTAGCAATGGAAATGTTCGACCTAATACTCGAAGAAACCAAGGTCGACAGGCTAATGCTAACCAAAATGCTGAGGCCAATGTAGGTTCTGAAAATCCGCCAGTAGATGCGGGGATGGTGTACCAGTTGTTGGCTAATCTTTTGCAAGCAAGAGCTGCGAGTAATGTTGGAGGAGCTAATCCTGTAGTTCCAACTCATTATAACTATACCAGCCTAGGTGGGAAGCCATTTGTTGGAACGGAGGATGAAGTTGAAGTTGGGAACTGGCTGTTGAACTATGAAAGGATCTTTTGGGAGAGAGATTCATTAGAGGATTGAGGCTAGAGCTAGGCAATATAGCTATGACTCGTATTAGGGAACCTTATCATGTGGTGGTGGAGATGGCCATCCGCCATGAGGAGATGCTTGCTGTGTTAGTTAGGGTTAAGCTAGTTGAGTCCCAGGGTCCTCAAGGAAAGAAAAGGAAATTATTTAAGAAGAAAGGAGCCCGGAAAGGGGAGGCCACTAAGAAGGGAAAGGCTGATTTGGTGTGATGTAAGTGTGATAAGAAGGACCATTATGCCCATGAGTGCATAACTGGTAAATGAAAGAAGCCTGCAGAGAAGAAGAATGTGAAATGCTTCAACTGTGACCAAGTTGGGCATTATAAGAACCAGTGTCCAGAGCCTGTCACGGCGGACAAGGGGAAGGTGTTTGCTATTAGACCACCGTCTTCTTCTAGACCTACTATAGCAGAGAAAGGGAAGACTGTGATGGAAGGTACGCTTTTGATTCAGAGTATACCAGTTAGGGTACTTTTTGATACCGGTGCATCACATTCATTTATATCACAGTATTCGGTTGATAGGTTATGTATAGAACCCACATACCTTGTTACTTCCTTAAGGGTTGCAAATCCAATAGGAGGACATGCAACTCTTGGGATGAGATGTGACCAGTTAGAACTTGATTTGTTAGGTCATAAGTTTGCATGCAGTTTGTATGTCTTTGATTTCATAGATTTCGGGATCATTTTGGGTATGGATTGGTTGGGTAAGTATGAGGCTAGGATATTTTGCTAGGATCAAAAAATATCAGTAAGGCACCCAGATAGTCATAACTGAATAATTTTCTCAGTGGAGAATTCCAATAAGAGCATTTGTGCTTTGTTTTATACCATGGAGGTTGGAAAAGACCTTAGTCAAGTTCGAGTGGCAAGGGAGTTTGCGGATCTTTTTGAGCCGGTTACTGGATTACCCCCAAAGCGAGTTGTTGAGTTTCGGATAGATCTCGTACTGGGAGCTGAACCTATCAATAGACCACCTAGCAGGATGACACCGACAGAGATGAAGGAATTGAAGGTGCAGCTAGTGGATCTTGAGGGAAGGAATTTTATCAGACCAAGCAGTTCGCCTTGGGGAGCAGCTGCGGTGTTTGTAAAAAAACCAAATGGGTCGTTAAGCATCGACTATTGTAAGTTAAACGAAAGGACATCAAGAATAGGTACCCTCTACCGAGGATAGATGATCTGTTTGATAAGTTGAGTGGAGCCAGAGTATTTTCCCAATTGGATTTGGCAACGGGGTTCCATCAGTTGAGAGTGGCGGAGGATAGCATTCCTTTGACGGTATTTCGGACTAGATGTTGTTCGTATGAGTGGTTGGTGATGCCATTTGGATTGACAAATGCACCTGCTTACTTCGTTGATTTGATGAACTGGGTTTTTCGAGAACACTTGGATAGGTTCATGTTGGTATTTATAGATGACATTTTGGTGTGCTCTAAAGATGAAAGGGAGCATGAGATTCATCTTAGAGTGGTGTTGGAGACGCTGAGGTAGAATCAGCTAAAGGCAAAATTTTCTAAGTGTCATTTTTGGAAGAAAGAGGTTAAGTTTCTTGGTCATGTGGTTTCAGAGAAGGGATTGTCAGTCGATCCAGATAAGATCAAAGCTTTGAACAATTGGAAGAGACTAGATGTGGTAACCGAGATCAGAAGTTTTCTTAGACTTGCTGGCTATTACTGGAAATTCATCAAGGATTTCTCACGAATAGCAGTGCCTTTGACTAAGTTGACCAAGAAGGACGTGAAGTTTGTTTGGTCTGACAAATGTGAGGAAGGGTTCCTTAAGTTAAAGCATTTGTTAACCAATGTGCCAGTGTTAGTAGTTCCAGATGGTAACCAAGGGTTGGTAGTATACATTGATGCATGTAGAACTAGATTGGGAGAAGTATTGGTGCAGAAGGGCAAAGTTATTGCTTACGCATCTAGGCAGCTGACCACACGAAGTTAGATATCCTACTCATGACTTGGAGTTGGAAGCGGTAATTTTTGCTTTGAAGATTTGGAGGCATTATCTTTTGGGAGAGAGATTTGAGTTGTTTACTGATCATAAGTCATTAAAGTATTTATTCTCTCAGAAGGAGTTGAATATGAGGCAGCAGAGATGGGTGGAGTTTTTGGTTGCTTATGATTTCGGTATAGAGTATACTCCTGAGAAAGGTAATAAAGTAGCGGATGCTCTTATCAGAATGTGGTGTTGGCTATGTTGGCAGAGTGTAAAGTTCTGGAGGCTTTAGCTAGTTGTGGTGTGCAGTTGAGATCTACTGCTAGTTCTAGTCAGGGTACTGCCATGTTATGTTGTTTACAAGTTCGACCAGTGCTGATCGAAAGGATAGCTTCCAAGCAGAAAGAAGATTGAGTTTTATCCGAGAGGATTAGAGGGCTTGAGGTTGGATCAGAGATTGATGACCTAAAGGATTTTAGTCTTGACCAAAGAGGATGGTTGAGAAAGAAGGGACAATTATGTGTTCCAGATGTGGGGAACTTAAGGAGAGAAGTTCTAGAGGAATGTCATCGATCGAAGTTTACGATTCATCCTGGAGGGACCAAGATGTATCAAGATATGAAGAGGAGCTTCTATTGGGAAGGCATGAAGAGGGATGTTGGCTTGTGGGTTAGGCAGTGTGTTAACTGTCAGCAAGTGAAGGCCGAATATCAAAAGCCAAGTGGGTTACTTCAACCTTCAGATATTCCAGTCTGGAAATGGGGTACGATATCGATGGACTTTATAGATGGGTTGCCATGGTCAAATAGAGGAAATGAAAGCATATGGGTTATAGTGGACAGATTGACCAAGAGTGCCCATTTTATTCCGGTAAAGTCAACCAGAACGACACCTGCTTTGGCTAAGTTGTTCATGAATAACATAGCTAGACTTCATGGGATTACTAGTAGCACAGTCAGTGACAGAGATGCGTTGTTCACTAGCGAATTTTGGAGGAGTCTACAAGAGGTATTAGGTACCAAGCTCATGATGAGTATAGCATATCACCCACAGACTGATGGGCAGATGAAGAGAGTCAATAAGGTACTCAAAGATTTATTGAGAGCTTGTGTATTGGACTTTGGTGGATCTTGGGAGGATCACCTACATTTGATTGAGTTTTCCTATAATAATAGTTATTAGACTAGTATAGGAATGGCGCCTTTTGAAGCTTTTTATAGAACGCCATGTAAATCGCCAGCATGTTGGTTAGAGACTGGAGACAGATTGGTCTTAGGTCCAGACTTGGTTACAGAGGCGTCAGAAAAGACTGAGTTAATTCGAGGACGGATGCAGGAAGCTCAATCCAGGCAGAAGAGTTACGCAAATAAAAGGCGTAAAGACCTAGAGTTCTCAGTGGGAGACATGATTTTCATTAAAGTATCACCTATGAAGGGTGTGGTACGATTTGGAAAGTCGGGAAAGTTGGCCCCGAGATATGTTGGACCTTTTCAGATTATAGAAAGGATTGGAAAGCTCGCGTACAGAGTGGAGTTGCCGGGCAGTTTGGCAGGTGTCCATAATGTATTCCGTGTGCCTCAACGTTGCAAGTTTGTGCATGATCCAGAGGCTACCATTCCTCAAACAGGGTTGGAGGATTTGGTAGTGGAGCTTGATTTGACTTTTGTTAGACAACCAGTTCGGGTTGTAGCGAGAGATGAGAAGAGATCGAGGACCAAGACAGTCAAGTTGGTGAAAGTTTAGTGGAGCGACAACAAGAAGGACTGTACTCGGGAGACCGAGGACAGGATTCGAGAGGCTTATCCTGATCTGCTTTGATGGTATGTCTATATTAGATCTATATAGATTGGTTGCTAGTCCGGTAGGCTAGTATGGTAATTAAGAGATGTTACAAATGATTGCTATGTTGGCTAGTTAGTGCTTACAGAATTTCGAGGACGAAATTCTTTAAGGAGGGGAGCTTGTAACACCCTAATTTTATTGATGACATTATTCAGAAGATTTAATTAGAATAAATTAAATAGAATAATGTAGATAAGGAGATTGAGGTTGATTAATAAAATTTAGTGGTCGTGCTTATTTAACTAAATGAACTTATAAATGGTTAAGTAATTAAACATAAGGGCATTAGGGTAAATAGCCACCCATATTTCCCCCTTATACTATTCTCCTTAGTCATAGACGTTCATTTTACCTCAAACAAAATTTATAACTGCAAGAAGCAAGAAAGATCGGCTATTAGGAAGAGAAGAGAAAATCAAAGTAAAGCTTTGTATCAAGCTAGAAGAAATCAATCTCAATCAAACTTTAGTTTCCTTATCCAATCTAAGGTGAGTAATAATTTCTACATCCCCATTTTGGTTTTACAATCATATGATTTCGGTTTTAAGAGTAAATCTGTTTTTATGATATATTGAATGATGATATGCTTGTTTTATGATTTATATGTATTAAACAAGATTGTTTAAAGGAGATATACGCGGTTTTAGGGTAAAACCGAGATTAAATGATTTTTAAATGCCATGGGAAATTTTTGGTTATAGAAAACATGATTTTGGAGTTGGGTTTCAATTTTTATAATTTTCCAGGCCGTGGAGAATTAGTTATGAATTTTCAAAGAAAAACTTGGTTATTTGGGTTTACAAATTTATTTTGGAAAATATATTAAGAATTTGGGTCTGAAATTTTGATATGTTAGATAAAATGATTAAAGAGAATTTCTGGAATTTTTGGGGATTTTTATTAAGTGATTTAGTATGGAAACTAAATTATTTGGAAAAGAGGACCTAAATGATTTAATGGTTTTTATATGAAGAAGGGCTTATTTGTTAAATGTTAATTTGATTTTAGATCTGAGATAATGTGGCAAATATTATCCAAATTATTTAAAAGTTGTGAAAGCCAATCAATTGTTTACAAGTAGGCAAGTTTGTTACAAAAAGTTTACTTATTTTGGCAAAATCAGCATTTACCCAAAACAAGGTGGTTCTTCCTTCTTTGGCAAACCTTTCGACTTAGACCTATCAACCAAGACCTTTCGACTTCAATGACCAACAAGGTTGAAAGTAATGCATATGATATCATTTAGGAGGTATGAACTGAATTGGACCAAGTCGGAAGGTATGGTGTCGAAGGGTTGCTTTCGAAGGAGATGGACCCTTAGTCTACTTTGATTTAAAAAAAGAAAATCACTTGCCTGTTTTAAAAAGCTTCTGACAGGGTCGAAAGCTATGTTTGCTTTCGACAAGGTCGAAAGCTATGATTTCAAAAGGTTTGTTTAATAAAGAGCTTCTGACAAGGTCGAAAGCTATGCTTGCTTTCGACAGGGTCGAAAGCTATGGTATTGAAAAGATAGTTTTTAATGGAGCTTTGGACACAGTCGAAAGCAATGTTTTCGAAAGGTTGTTTCAAAGAGGATTTTGAAAAAAAAAGCTGCAGCCTTTATTTTGTTTAAAGCTTTCGAAGGGGTCGAAAGTAGGAGCTTTCGACATTGTCGAAAGGTTTAATGGTTTTTATAAAAACAAGCCACTTCCCAAACCTTTTGAAGGGGTCGAAAGTAGGAGCTTTCGACGCTACTGAAAGGTTCAGTTGTTTCCCAGACGTTTTAATGCTTTCGAAAGGATGGTTTCGACGCCATCAAACTTCCCCGATATTTTATAAAATAAAGTGTGGTTTTGAAAGAGATAATTTCACTTATTTTCACTATGACCCAAAGTAATATTTTTAAGTACAAACCCAATGCTTTCGGAAGGTTTGATTTTCAATGGTTTCGAATGGTTTGACCTTCTTTGGTTTTGAAAGGTTCTACTCTCATTTAATGATACTTTAACAAGGTCGAAAGGTTTCGAAGGAAGTGTTTTAAAGTATTAAAAAGGCTGGAGCCTATTGTTTTAAAAGATACGATTTATGCTTTCGAAGGGGTCGAAAGCAAAGCTTTCGAAGGGGTTGAAGTAGAAGCTTTCGACGTTGTCAAAAGGTTTTAAAACCCTATCTCAAATTTTTAAAGGAAAATCCCCGGCTTATATAAAGGAGTTTTGTAATAACTTTAAGTGTATAATTTTGAAGAAGTATTGCCTTGAAAAAATAGAAGTAAAAGGTTTTAACTATGTTTTATGAAATTTATTCCAAGGACCTTAAACCTACAGGAGTGGTATTGCTAAATTGTTGTTTTGCTTCTTCAAATATGAATATATTCACATGATAACCCATAACTATATTTTGGAAAAAATAGGGTAGAAGAACCAGCTAGGTTAACTCTGTAGTGAACATAAATTGCTTAAACTCTTGAATGAGTAGAATTGCATCCAAGGAGTCTGGGAGACCAAAAATATAGGATACTTGAACTTAGTAGTTATTGGAGATAACCAAAAGGTTCATAGTAAACCCATGAAAACTATGGTTATGTGGGTATTGGAGGAAACCAACAAGTTTATAGTAAACCCATGAAAACTATACATTAAAGGTAGTTAACAGGGGCTAATTGGTTTGTAGTGAACCCATAAAAACTATATCCGGATTAAGAATTGACATCAGTCAATAGGTTCCTAATCAACCCATGAAAACTAGGATAAGAAAGTAGCTAATGGATGTTGTAACGACCCGTAAATTTTAGATAATTTTATTTGTTTATTTATATATTTAATTGAAATTTTGTGAAACTTTAAACAATAAAATTTTGAAATTTAAATTTGATATTTGAAATGCGTCTGTTTTAACATAGCAAATGGTAAATTTTCATATGATAATATGGAAGTTTATTTTCTTGTATAATTCTATTCCAGTTTAAATCAGTTAATATTTGATGCTAATAAAATGTTTTCCAAACCTGAATATGTTTACACAATAAATTTGTAAATCATCTTCTGAGTGAGACGTCATATTTCATTTCGTCAAATTTGGACTTCTATTGCTCCGTTTATCTTATTTCTAGCAAATTAGCAGCATTTTCGGTACCGATATCGACTTTTGACAGGATAGTTGTATCACTGATATCTGTATACCATTTTGATCATCTCGTCGTGCTGATCTCGACGGTATATTCAATTGTCAATTTCGAAGTCGGGAAGATAGTGAAATCTTTGGAATGACTTCGGTACCGGTTCCGTATTTAACTTTTTGTTTGCTCTGTTCTTTCGCGTACCTGCCATATTCCAGTAGCCACTTTCTTTTAATAAATTCACATTTAAGTATGACTTTCACTATTATCAAGGTTTGATATATAATTTCAGTCGGTTCACTGTTTGCTTGCCTACCCCTGTTCATTCTTACGTTTTGAAAAGAAAAAAATATAAACCTGTGGCTCTTCAATTATTTCATTCTTCCTCTTCAACCTTTCCCTTCCCTTACATTCCACTTCTCCTCCTAGTGTCGAGAAACTGCCGCTCCTCCTTCTTCCCTTCAACCGTGCTTCATCCACCAACGCATCAGCGGGAGCAACCACTTCCCCTCCGCATCTCCAGCCACGCGTGCGACCCAAACCCACCTCGCCCCATCAGTCCGACCCCATCACTTGCCCGAGAGCCTCCTTCCATGCACGTCGACTTCCTTATATTCCAACTCCGACCTTGCTTCCTTTCCGAGCATCGAGCACTATCCAGTTTCCCTTCTTCTTTCCTAATCTCGGTCGAGGTATAGATTTATACCAGTTTTGTTACACTTTGATCTACTTGCTGCGCATATATATAATATATATACGTTATATACATTTGGTTATATATGTATAATGTTTTACTGTATTATTTGTATAATATATGTATGCTATAAAATATGTATATACAGATATGTTTTGAAGTATATAGGTGCATTGAAGTAAGTCTATATGTGTATATATATGTTTATAGTTTATGTATATATGTTGTTGGCAAGTTCCGTAATCTGCCATATATAATAATATATATAAAAGTCTATTTATTTACGTGTATTACCAGTGTTATACTATATATGTTTGTATATTAATATTTAGTAGGTATAAGGGTAGGTGTATATAAATCTTTATTCACTGATCTTTGTTCACTGTTAGTGATATAGGTCGGTCTATACAGCCTATATTGGTTTATATATATTTGGGTTTAAGGTTCAAGTTTTAATACATATATATTAGTATAGCAATTTTGTGTGTTATAGTTTATTTTATGTAAATTTATATTAGTTTGATATTTAAAAGTATATATATGGTTTATATATATAGTCTACCGTATGAAATGTATGATATATGAGTTTCCATACATTAGTTTGCATAATATATGTAAAGTCTGAGTGCATTTTGTTGAACCTGTTCACCCACTTTGTTTGTTTTGAACTGTATAGAGATTTAAATTATAAGCTTATATAAGTGGTATATATTGATTTGTTTTATAGTATTGATTTTCGTAACAAGTAACTCTTCAGATTTCCACTTGCATGTAGGTTATATAAAGCAGTTGTTACTAAGTAGTGTGTTGTTGTATATATGATAGTGTATAGGTCACGTATAAAGTTGTTTATATATTAGTTAAATCAATATATGTTTACAATAACCCTGTGCCTACAGTAAATTTGATGTGGTTAAATATATATTGTTATTGCAGTACTGTAAAGAATATATGTAATATGGTATGTTAGTATTTTAAATATATATATGATATGATATGTTGATATTTGCAATATAAAAAAATATAAAAATTTAAGCATCGGGCATTTTAAACAACTATATATATATATATATATATTGATTTAAAATACAGTATGTATATATGTTGATTTCAATATATATATATATGTTTAAATTTAAGATTAATTTACAATGTATATGTATTTTTAAATTTAATATTGGGTTTAAGAGAATAATAATAATATAGTATACATCTCGTCTAAATTTTTTATCAAGCTAATTCGATTTGTTCCCATCGATTCCTGTTATCAGATCTGATCGTCGAATTAGTGCCAATCTAGCTTTGTTTTGGAATTCGTGCTTGGATTTGTATCTCATCTCGTTCTCGTTCTTCTCTAACCTCGAAAGGTGAGTAATCACTCAGATTAATATTCTTATATTTATTAAATTTGATTTCAATTGAAACGACAATTGAAATATGCTGCTGTTAGTTATTTACATTGCTATATATATGCCATTATCTGTATCTGTTCACCTGTGACACCTGACACCATTGTCTGTTATTTATATTGATGATATATGCCAGTTATGTTATTATCATATCTGTTATCACTCTACAAGTTCCCTATTAGTATAGAATCACTATGGGTTGAAATGATACATACCCGAACGATCTGTAGAATAGGAGAAATTCGTTATGGGTTGAAATGATAAACCCAAGCGATTTTCATTGAATTGAATTTGGGATTTCGGGTTGAAAAGATATATACCCGAATATGTTTAAATTGCGAATTGAAATGATAAATATCTATATCACTTGACCATAGGATAGAAAATTATATACAGACACCGTTGGTCTATTTATATATTTTTGAAAATGATTTCTATGGTTTTGAAAAGAAATATATTATTTTGATAAATATTGATTTCAAAGATTTATCAAGGTTGATTTAATAAAGTTGATATATATAATATGTTTAAGTATTTATTTAATATATATATTTTCAAATATAGAGTTTATAATGATTCAGATTGGAAAGATAAATATGAAATTGATTTGATATTTATTTAATAATTCTACTTAAATAAGTTTGGTTTGAAATTATTAAATTTGAGATTTTAAAGATATGATTTTATAACTTGATTTTGATTTAAAGTGATTTAAATGTATATTTCAAATAAATTGAAGGAAATATTTAGTTTATTGTAATTTGGGGTTTGTTTTAAATAATATTGTATTTATTAAGTGAATATTTCAAGACTAAAATAAAAGAAAAATGAATTTGATATATATATATATATATATATGAAATTTTCGAATTTAGTTTTGAAATGTTGAATATTTAAAGCTTTGAAATATATTGAAATTGAAATGGCTTATTTTATGGTTTAAATATGTATCTGAAATCGATAATTTGAAACGGTTTATTTAGAAACTGAATCGAGTTGAAATTGATGATTTGAGATTTGATTAAATTTGAATTTTTTAATTCGAGATGATCCGAATTGATTTATGAATTTGTGGAAACTATTTTATTATATAAAGTATTTTTAAAACTATATCTAAAACTATTTATATTCTACTTTATAAATTATTTTAATATAAACTATTTTAATATAAATCATTTTCAATATAAATTATTTTATGGTTTAAATATGTATTTGAAATCGATAATTTGAAATGGTTTATTTAGAAACTGAATCGAGTTGAAATTAATGATTTGAGATTTGATTAAATTTGAATTTTGTAATTCGAGATGATCCGAATTGATTTATGAATTTGTGGAAACTATTTTATTATATAAAGTATTTTTAAAACTATATCTAAAACTATTTATATTTTACTTTATAAATTATTTTAATATAAACTATTTTAATATAAATCATTTTCAATATAAATTATTTTATTACAAGCTATTGTAACTTATAACTATTTTATTTTATAAACTATTTTACTATATATATTAATTTTAATATCTAAATTGTTTAAGAGGAAAGTGTTATGGATTCCAAAATGTTATGATTTCAAGCTATGATTTCAAAGTGTTATGAATTTCAAGGTTTTGATTTCCAAAGTGTTTTGATGTTAAAAGACTTATGATTTCGAAAGCGTTATAACTTTGGAAAGTGATATGATTTGAAAATGGGTATATTTGAAGTGAAACTGATATCGTTTTTATATGGTTTTGAAATAGAAATGATATTTTGGTTTTGAAGTATAAACTATTTTGAAGTGACTGCGGTGTTATAATAACGATTGGTTGTTAAAGAGACCTGGATCGGATATGGACATACTCTCTGTCGATACCGAAAACCACTTTAACAACTGTGTACGCGGTGGAGATTCCAGAATGAAGTAGGATGGTGGCGACGATCCTATTGAGGTATGAACATGGACCTGACTCCCGTGAATTGGCATAAGGTGGCTAAAACAAGAGCGATTCTCGGGCCAATGAGGTAGCACCTCTAATCGGACGCATTTCTTCGATACCATTCTATTACTTTGTGATTGATTTGGTGACCACCCTTCGATTTTGATTGGGAGTGTGTTCCGAGGTGGGCGATAGTGGCTGCTATGCGTTTCCAACAGCCCGGATGCGTAATTGGTATATCTACCCTGGCATTGCCTTGTTGTGCTGTGTCACCTACCATATCGAGCTTTACTATGAGTTTAGATTTGTGTCATAGCCTGTGGAGTATTGAGGGTAGCCCCGGATCTGGGAGTATGCTAATACTGGATAGACTACTGGGACTATTACGTGTTAAGGTGGAAAATGTAAAGCCTTAATGCTATTTAAAAGTAAGTTTATTTTATTATTAGACATTATTATAATAGCGTATATTACTACATAGTAGATAGTTTAACGGATCCATAGAGGATGGTTATCCCAAACATCCTTTGAGTTACTTGTATTTCAGTTGATATTTCACTTGAGTTAGATTTATTTATATAAGAATGTTAATCCTGACTCGAGTGTTTTGTGTTTTGCTTTACTCCTGGGTCAGACTGAGTGATACAGCATTTGCGACTCACCTTGGGAGTTGGAGCTTCGCTTGGAGATCCAGCTATCTATCGATTCTGCTATCAGTTATTCAGTTGATTCCAGTGATGTATTCAGATCTTGTATTTGACTATTGTATTGAGACATCTATGTATTCGAGACTTCTGTTGTATCTTGTTTAACTCTGTTATATATTTATAGTAGCTTCATGAACTACTATCCTTTTGTTTCCGCTGCATTATTGTTATATTACTCTGTGTCTGTGATTCTGTGATTATTTACTGTATATGCTGAGTTTTGCCAAATTTAAATTAACAATATGATACTTTAAGCAATTCAAATCCGACATGTATGGATGCGAATGGTTGAAAATTTCAGGTCATTGCATGTGGTATCAGAGCTTTGGCTCTAGGCAAAACTTAGCATATATGGTAAATTTATTTACAGAATCACTTTCGTTCGAGCTTGAATCTCTTCCTTTTGACTCGATTTCTTTGAATTTTGGAACGTTCACTTCGGTTCCAAAGTCCAGTCTTGTCTCCCCTATTCGTGTCTTCTTGATTCTGGAGTATCCCATAACTCCACTTCGAATGATCTCTATAATAAATCAGCGGTCTCGCCTATCTTCGAATGATTTGTAAAGAGGTGAAACTCCTTTACAATTAGCATTGATTCACCAAAGATTTCTGTATCCTCGGTTTACAATGCTATATATCTCTTGTTATCCCGAATTCTATCTCTTGAGATCGGATGTAGGTTTGTCCCAGAACCCTACATCGATCTTATTCTTGAAGTCATTGTCGACCAAGTTAAGGTTGACAGTGATTTATATAAGCTTATTCATTCCCTTATTCTGTTATGTAATCATCTTGTCTTTTGTTTCCAACTTATCTTCAAATCACTCTAGAAGTATATTTGTAAACTAATATTTAAATGTTTTAATATATATTGTGTTGTTTGAATTGTTGATGTTGATTTGGGTTTCCGATCGATTCGTCTAATCAACGCTATCGATAGAATTTCCAAAACACTTTAACAGAGCAAACTGACACAATATTATTTTCAAATTTGGCAAATGAAATAAATTTGTTTGATTATATTGTAAAAATATAAGTAAAATTTTCTGGAATTTAATAAGTTAATGAAATTGGTTGTTTGAAATGATAATAATTGATTATCATTTATTGTTCTATAAATGAATTTATAAACATGGTTTATAATTTGATTTGGAATTAAAATGAATTTAAATCAGGAATTTGAGAATTTAATTTCCGGTGATTTCAAACTTTGGTTTTAAAGTGCATATTATTTAAAGTAATTTCAAATAGAAATTGCTTCCAAAGAATTTTTAAATGTTGAAATCAGTGCTCTCCTCTTTGTTGCTGGAAAATAATTTCGGTGATGGCGGCCGCATCATCGACATTCCTTGTTTTCCCCTTAAACTCTCGGGTACTCAATTAATTTTGAGTAGTTTGAGATTTAAGATTCTTAAGTTTTCTTCTCTGATGAATAAAGCTTCCGGAGGCATGCAGGAGGCAGATAGTTATTTAGATCTTTTTCTTTCCGCTGTGTGTTGTGTTTGTAAAGGCAGACTTATTAGCCTTACTATATACTCTGATTAACCAAGGGGGCATTTTCATATGTCGCTCTTGGTGTATGTGTAATAATTATATTTTGCTGAACGTGGATAACATTTTTGGGATTATGTAATAAACATCAAATGTTTTGATTTGAATGTGCAAATATGTTTTTTAATTGTTAAAATTTTCCATATTTCTGTGATATGTGTGTCAATGTATCTAGAACCGCCGTATTTGGTCGTCGAGAATTAATAACAATGGATGACTACAGCATCCGTAGCCGTTAGTTCTTGGCCTCCAACTAGGGGGATGTTACAATAGAAATGTGAGTTAAAAAAATAACTCACCAATCGAAGAGCAGTAAATATCGACGCACGAGCTTCCTCCCTTAGCTACAAAACTGTCAGCTATTTGCCTAAACTAGCTTGCCTCCTCCTTTGAACATGCCTACACTGCCAGTGCCACTTCGTCGTGCCCCATTCTAGTACTCCCGACCATGTTTCCTCAGCCACGCCTGACCGTGCCATCCTCAAATCATCGCCTAAACCTCTCGATCGCATCTCCATGTGTCTCTCCATCAAAGGCCATGGTTGCGGCTCCTTCAGCCGTCGGTTGTCTCTTCTCAACCCCAAGTTGATGTCGACGAGTTATAGAGGTTGTGCCTCTTCCTTTTGAAAGTGATTTCGATCTTCGCGTTTTTTTCTTTTCGAATTAGGGCTTCTAGGAAATAGAGAATGGGAAAAGAGGAAAGCAGGTTTTAGGAATGAAGGAAATAGGCTAAGTCATTTGGGTTAGACAAAGGAGTGAGCTAGTTTAAATGGGCTAGGCTTTCACTAGTTAATGATAATTAATTTTTCTTTCTTCTCTTTATACAACCCAAATTATTGATTTGAAAATAAATTTCATTCTAATTTAAACTGATTTACACTTTGTTGTATAAAATATAATTTGATAAGTACAAAACTATACTCAATATTAGTCCATCCTAATTAATTATTAAATAGATTAACGCAAACGAATTTATTTTCATTTATTCATTGTATTGATATAAAGTAAATTTATACATCTTCATCGATTTATTAATTTAACTAAATATCAATTAAAACTTCATTCCATCTATTTCAAATATATATATATATATATATGATTATTTCAAGAAAATAGGCACAAGGACAAACTTAGAAAAAAAAAGGCTGAATGACAACAAGTTTGTTTTTTAGGCTGAAGGACAATGCTAGTTATAACTAGCATTTTGTATAGTGTAAAATTGAATATAATGCTAGATATAACTAGCATTTTGTATAGTGTAAAAGTTGAATATAATGCTAATTATAACTTGCATTTGTCCTTCAGCCTAAAAATGAAACTTGGTGTCATTCAGCCTATTTTTTTTCAAAGTTTGTCATTTTCCCTAATTTCCTCTAATTATTTACACCTTAAATTATTTTATATTTAATAATAACACTTTATCCAGTTTAATATATCTTTTGAAAATTAATTTAATAATTAATTCAACTTGTTAAAACAAAATCTATCATTATTTAGATTTCAATTAAATAAAACCTTATTTCCAAGATACTAATTACCAAAAATCGAATTCAAATTATTTTGCTATAATTAAATTTGTCTGATATCACATCTTCAAAAACAGGGTTGTTACAGACCTCCCCTCTTATGAAAATTGAGTCCTCGCAATTTCTTATAGGAAGATGTCAAAAACACATGCAAACATTAACTCTCTTCAAATTTTACTATTAAGTTGAAACTCGATCAAACCTTAAGTAGTTAACATTAGAATCAAACTTATCGTATGTTATAAATTTAAATATATTCATTTATAAATTTCTCTTTCTTTGCATACGAGAATTTATTGAAAATTTTCTGAGTGTTAAAATTTTTGAAAATTTTTGGTAGAGTCTCCTTTGTACGGAGAGCCTTTTGCAATTTCAAAATTATAATATAAACAATATACATCGACCACACGGTCGAAAACACAATATATATCAATATTTCTATTATTTCTTTATTTAATTTTAAAGCGTACCTTTTTAATAGCATTTAAGCAAGCTATTATATTTTTATGCGAGCAAAAGCGAGCCAATGTCACCGACTAGTAATCCAATTAAGCTTCTTGAGTGCCTATCTCAACTTAACATTAACCATTAGTCACATATAAGAAGTACAATAAGTAAACATGGTTTTAATATATAAACAAATGTATTTTAGTTAGATCACTAATCGCCAAGGCTTTCAAGATCAAACATCACAAAATTAGATGATGGTTTTGAAGTAGAGTTGTTTTCATATTGTACTGGCTTCTTAAACATTTATTTGATTTAACACTTATTCTTGTGAACCTTATACGCATCACCAAAACTTTTATATAAAACTGTGAAAACCCAATACTTACATTTTACTTCCATTTATTGAATTCATATTTATTTGCAGACCTAATAAATATTTAAAACCATACATTAATGAAGTTCGTACATTCAAAAACCTACAGCCTTATATTATCCAAAAACTGGTATTTATGAAATTTCGTTACATCAACACAAAGTTCCATTCAGGAAAAATCAGATGTATATGAATCCTTGAAACTATACATAACAAAGTATGATTTATCTGCAGTCCTTATGCATTCAAAATCAACTTTTTTTTATATTAGAAACCTTTTACATTTATTTTTGAAACTAACATTTGACATCAATTTACATGAAATTATCATGTACAGACATCAATTTACATGAACTGTCATGTATAAAAAGTTTTATATCTATAATACTCAAAACATGCTCGAAACTTGTATTCATTAAACCAATATATTTAAAGCTGCATATTCATGAAACTTAGGGAGATCAGAAGGCTTATAATAGATACACTTTTAGAACCTCAAGTATATGAAAGTTTAATATTTCAAAACCTTTTATTTTCAAAAGTTTGAAACTATATATATTCGAAAACAAATATATACATGCCAAACTTATATATTTGAAGCTTATATCTACTCAGAGCTATTATATATGATATTTTCAAAACTTACGTATATTTAGATACTGCACATATTTTTCGGACTAAATATTATATATATATATAGAACCATATATACATTCTGAAACCGATTCATTTATAAACAGATAAAACGTTCATCTACAAAGCCATATTTGAAATCTCCTACCGTTGAAGCACATATATTCAAAGCTATATACCTGAGAAACTCATATATATATATATGAAACTGCACATTTTCAATGTTTATATAACTACAAAATTTTTGAATCTATGAAATTGAATCATTCGAAATCAATATATCTTTGAAATTCACTTTATATATTCAAGGTTTACATTTCCATAGATCTGGTCTGTATGTAGAGCCTATACATTTGAGACTTGCTCATACGCAAAATTCGATTATATGTACATATAAGATTGATCTATAAAATCCATATATATGAAATTATCCCTGATTTAAAAGTTTATGCATACTCTGGAACTTAGTGCACATGAATACTTTAATATTTGAAGCAATATATTTAAACCAAAAGTCACATGAAATTCAATTCTTTCAAAACTCAAAAATACGCAAATATCTTTTGTCTTAATACTTGAAACTTACACACAACTGCATTGATATTTTTTTTCAAAAAATGTTATATGTAGGATAACTTATATGATAAAATCGTAGTCAGGTAAAATCATTAACATCTTCGAAATCACTTATTTTTAGATGTCGTTCACAAATTTAATGCATCTTGGAAAACTTGTATTGAACTCGGTAGATCGAAAATCAGGTAAGCATCTAAAGTCTTAATTTAAAATCTTGTATACATAAAAGGTTTCATACTTTCGAAAGCCTGAAATTCAAAACTGTTATACTCGGTGCTTATCAAACATTCAAAAGCTTGATATATTTAAATATGTATAAATATACCATACATATTCAATATTATGTATAAAACTAGATTCGTCCAAAACCACATTCCAATTTAGGTATATATATAAATTAGAAATCAAAGTATATACATAACTTATGCGCTCGAAGCTTTCACACTTTTGGAATCAAATGTATTCGAAACTACATCAAACTTTCACATTTCCAGAACCATTTTTTCTCTCCAAAATTTATAAGTAGACTGCAGATTTTTTTTAAAATATCTTTCTATGTAATACTCTAGTTTTCCAATAATGCTCACTCATTTTAAATACTTAATTTATTTATCCAATTATCCCAAAGCATCTCCTTTTAAAAATATAATTTATACACTTATAGAAAATACTGTTTTACCATCAAAACAACATTTCCAAACTGTTCACTTTATCCTGTATAATATTTAACTTATTTCAAAATTCAATCTTCTTTTCAAAAATATTATACACTTACTAAATACAATTTCTGAAAATATTTTATTGCCCAAAACACTATGTCAGAATGTCGCGTACTAGTGTTTAGGAAATTACTATCGATGACATTGATCAGTTGCATCAACCAGAGTCCTCAAAGCATTCAACAGACAATTTAACACAAAATTATTTTCTATATGATATACATTTTATATAATAGCATAATCGAGTTCCATATAAATGTATATCTAATATTAAAAGATTTTAATTCAAATAGATGCTTGCTTTTATTAAAATTCTTTCAATCAATCGTAATGTTATCATAGTAATAATAATTTACTAACAAAAATTCCATAGTACACACATTCATCAATATATACCTCAAGCACACATCACATTTTTAATTCATCTTAAGATTTAACTAGTCACGCATATGAATTAACATTTCGTTTTATATACTTTTAAATTTCCAGTATTTCTTGCGGTAACTACACTACTAAAGACACCACAAGTTCTTATAGTTATTATTGAGCAAGTTTCAATTCTCAATATTGATTCCTACTCAATATTAATTTTGCACAGTCATTTACACTTTTAAAACAACTAAGCATCCATCAACCAATCAATTTGTATTATATCTTATTTTATTTATTAAGTATACATATCTATTAATTTCAAATCTAATTAAATACATATTTATCATTCTATATTTTATAACTATTAATTGCTTAGACATTTTATCATTCCCCAGCAATTCTATTTTGTAGAAACCGTTGGTTTTTATTAATAATTGGGTTCATCCAGATTCAAGTGGAATTATAAATTCTTTGAGTAATAACATCTTATTCAGTTCCACATTTAAACTAAGTATAAACAAAATAAACATCGATGCATACAACATATATTGCAATCAAACAACCAAAAATCACCTTCAGTGGAAAGTTATTTTCCAGTTTTCGCTGCGCACTCTGATCACTTAACAAATCAGGACACAACAATTTAATTCTAAGTCATCTACTTATTTATAATATTCATTAAACCTCACTCTTTACAGAAGCGAGTTCCAATATTTTCATAACAATAAGTTATATAGTATTATCAAAAGATTTTTCAAATACGTCCCTACGATTATTCCCAATAATCATTATATTCCTATTTCTATATAGTTAATTAAATTACTAACTACTACACATCCAAGGGGATGGGACTCTAGGTCATCTAGGTTTAGACTCGGTACTACTTATATTCTATAATGTTCTGAACACAGCTCTGATACCAAGCTATGACGACCCCACCGCTATGCCCAGTTTAGCAAAGAACATTACAAGTAATGTCATCTGCTAACCGGGAGAATACGGCTGGTTAAGGGCGATCGAATGTGAATATATCTTTATACTAACACTGACACGTCTTATTTACCTTTTCGAGGATCTGAACTGAAATTTAGACGTGTACAGTATTAATACAAAGTAATAAACACACCGATTAAAAATATTCAGAATAGTATATAATATATATAAATCAGAATCAAAGTTACAGATCATAGCGGAATTATATACATTATTATATACATAACAGAATGTGAGTCTATAAAATACGAGTACTAGAACCACATAAATATATATATATATATATATATCATATACAAAATGTTATATCAGGTTCAAAGTCACTACTATATAATATAGATGACATAAACTCCTAACTGTCAGTATATACAGGTATAAAGTAAACTAAAACTATCAAAATAGTCTACTTCAATGCTAGCCTAAAATCCAAAGGTCAATGGGTCCATGTACCTGTAAAGACTTGGCCTGACCTGAGTAGTAAAATAATAAACGGGTTAGACTATATCTTTAAAGGCCCGAATTTCCATACCCTTTGAGCCGACAATAAACCACACATGTCCAACTCAAATTGCACGAATAAACGGATCTTTAAGGGGGTGAAAAAGAAAATAAAGACAGAACAGAATCTCACACAAATGGAATAATATATAACATTGAACAAATACCTTTACAGCGGAAAACTTTTGAAATACATATATCAGAGTCTAACCTAAATTCAGCTTGGAAAGTTATAAACATCTGTCCTTACAATTGCTGACAAACAACTGCGCAAAGCGAATAATAGAATATGTCCATACATAGATGAATATCTCCAGCTCTCCTCTGGAAACTCCAACCGTCTTCACTAAACCTGAAACTACTCGGATCTGACCCGAGTATTAAAAAATACCCAGATCAGGCTTGATAAACCAGCGTGAGAAACTCAAATATAAATGACAGTGTCATATATCATCCTTTGAATAAAATCCTTTGAAAAGAAAGAGTATCTCATAAGACCACGCCCACATATAAACACGGACGGGTTTTTACCTTATGATATCTAAAACACTTTTATATATCAAAACATTTGATATTATTTCTAATGACATATCTTTGAAAACATTTGCAAATAAACTTATTAATCTTAGCCGAAATTGTTACATTACTAAATTCCAGCATACTAGGTTCTACAATCAAGTCCAAAGGCACTTATTGAAGAATAGATTCCATACAAATGACAAGGTAAGGACTACCTTCCGACAGTACACCTCTAGAGGGATGCGCCTAGGGTCCAGATACTGAACGCCTAAACCAACACAAGACCGGCCTACCCCTCACGCTGGATAGTACCCAATATGTCATCACCCCGGTCGTTACCGACCATTAACGGGTACCCGATTCATACATTCACCACATACTTAGACATGTGTAGAGTAAATCTAGAAGGATGATGACATCTCCTAATTGGGAGCGACCCACTTAGCCTTGCTGCTTCTACCCTGTTTATGTCATTTCCGTGCGATGAGGCCTGAGGTAAACGATTACCTTTTCACATAGCACATCTTCTTCACTTTGAATGCCACATTGCCATTCCTTTGATAACATAATTGACTTTCACGAACATACAACCTTTGAGCTCGTACATATTAGAGAAGGGTGTTAAGCTAAGAGAAGTTGCCTTCTCCGCCACCAAGCAGATGTACGTTTGTAAAAGTCAACATTATGATCTTAGAAATGCAACGTCAAACATTCGTCCATATATGTTGTCCAGGAACAGGACAAACCGAAGGTACTCTCTTACTTCATTAGTAGCGAGAAGTCCTTGCATTAGATATTTTCATAATAGAGCACTGCTACCACCATATGATATGGTAATTTTCACCTCGAGGGACTAGTGGCAAATATCCCTACATCATGAAGATCCCCATCTTCAAAATCATTTGTCTTCAATACATTTTACTTCGAACGTAGATTGGTTCGAAGTGGTTTTCGGGTAGGAATCATCCAAATTCGACCCCGGTTCCTTCGAATCCAAATATCGATAAAAAGATGTTAAGTTCATAAGTGGATATCAATCATCAATCAATCACTTCATCTTTTATAAAATATCTTTCTTAGATATATTCTTTTCAATTTATTCCATTTTCCTTTCAATGAGTATATGGAATCATTAAGCCTCATTTATCAAATTATTTGGTTTATTTACTTTTCTTCTTATCTTTGAATAATTTCAAATCATTTCATCTTTTACTTAGGAAAACATTCCTAAATCATTTCATCTTAATCAAAGATTTCTTATATTCAAGTTATAACTTTTAACTTAGGGACAATATTCCCAAATCATTCATTAAATATAAATCAAAGATTTCTTTCTTAACTTCAAATCATATTCTTGCAAATCGAAGATTTTCATAACAGAGCATTAGTGCCACCTTAAATATGGTAAATTTCACCTCGATGGACTAATGGCAAGTAATCCTACATCATGAAGATCTTTGTCTTCAATAATCTTTGTCTCCAATAGGTTTTATTTCGAAAATTAGTTTAAAGGGGTTTTTAGATAGGAATCACCCAAATCCGATCCCGGTTCCTTCATACTAATCATCGATAAAAAGATGTAAAGTTCATATGGGGTTTCGAAAATTAGTTTGAAGTGATTTTCGGATAGGAATCACCCATATCTGATCCCCATTTTCGAATAGGAATCACCCAAATCCAATCCCGGTTCCTTCATACCAATCATCGAATAAAAGATGTAAAGTGGTTAACTAATATTTAAAGAATTTTTTCTCTTTTTTTTTCTTGGAAAAACTTAAATATGATCTTTTTAGAGCATCCGGGCTTTCCTTTCAATCTGTTCCACCCCTCGTCTAACAGATAAAGCGAAGGCAAGGTAAGTTTAGGGCACTGGTTGCTCCATTCCTAACCTTAGTTACACACCTTGTTTTACCGTATAGCTCTCACAAGCGGGATAAATGTACTAGTCGTTTCCGCATACTCAATTTGTTATTATATTCAATATTCTTCACTTTTTACTTAAGTGTTACAAACAATTTCTCTTAACCATTTATTCAAACTCTTATTAAAACTTCCCAATCATCTTTAAATAACTCAATTATTCTTTTCAAATCATTCACAAAAGATTTAGGAAAGAATTGTTAAGTTTAAAAGTACGTTTCAAAAGTTATTAAAAATTGCTGCGAAAAGTGTTGCAAATATATTTTAAAAGCTATATTCTTCAAAACGACTTTTATATCATTTAGAAATCTACCTTTCAACTTAAATCTCTTTTAATACATTTTAAAAAATTTCTAGGATTTATTTCATATTTTTAAAACATTTAAAATATCAATTTTAAACTTTGGTCACTTTACTACAAAAGCGCGATTTTTCTGGAAAATTGTTTTAGACATATTTCAAATATACAAGATGAAATCTTGATTTTCTTTCTTTATTTCTTTAAAAATATTTAAACGTTTATAAAACATTTCTAACTCATTTTAAAACTATTTCCAAATGGTTTAAGCATTCCATATACAACATTTCATTTTCAAAAGGAAAGTGATTTCCTTTGCTTATCGACGTGTATTAACGTGACTTGGTAAAGCAATTTAACAATCATATCAAAAAATCAATACTTGATGATCAAATCATATATAATCATCCATAGAAATCATAACACAATATCAAACATGTATATATATAAATATAGATGTTAAATAGAGTTTCTCACCATAAACCAAAGCGATTAACTTCCTACCAACATTCTAATCAACCAACACTTCACTAACTACTTCCTACTCCATTAAACACTATAAAACAACACCCTTTCCCTTCCAATAGCTTGGCCGAGGCTTGAGATGGAGGTTGGCCGAAAGTATAGAGAAGAAGCAGTAGAGCTTTGAACTTGAATTCCCAAGATTTTGATCCGAAAAATAGGTTATCTTGTATCTAATTTTAAGCCCTCTAAATCTAAAAATTTAGAAAAGTTGTTAACTAAAAAGTTGTTGAAAATTATTTTCTCTTAAATTTGAAAATTTTTTTTTGAATACAAGTAGTTTTGAGGGAGATATCATAGAATAAAGAAGAGGTATTGTCGGATTGACAAAAATGAAGCCCGAAAATGCACTTCAAAGAATTGAGTTTCAGTTATAGTAAACCTCAAAACATGTAAAAGTAATCAACATAAAAGTTGTAGCCATTGCAATTTCATATGATTTGAAAAAAATAGTTTCTTAATTTAGGTTAGTTATGAACAAGTTTTGATCAAAACAAAATGGGCTATTTTCTGTGTTAAAAACTGGGTCCGAGAATGCACTGGAAAGAAGTGGATTTTTGGCATAGTAATATTTATAAATAGACAAAGTAGTCAACATAAAAGTTGTGGCCACTGGAAAAATACATGATTTTAAAAAAATATTTTTGTATTTTGGTACTGGTTTGAAGAAGTTATGGCCTAGAGAAGAAGAGGTAAAATATGGAGAAAAGAGGAGTTTGATTTGAAGAGAATGAACATTGATTTCTTTTGAATATTTTCTAAATATTTTGACATTATTTATTTCTAATTTTTTTTCCTATAGCTTGGAAGCCATTAAAGAGGAGAGGAAGAAGATGAAGAAGCTTGAGAAAAAAAGAAGAGGAAATGTGAATGAAAGTGAAGAAGGAGGTGGGTATTTATAGAAAAAGAAAGAAGTGGTAAATTTACCAAAATAACCTCTTACCAAATTACCAAACTAACCTTACGTCAACCTAAATTAATCTCCACTTTTTCAATACTTAACATCATCTTTCACATCCTTACTTTATGTCTTAATCACTTAAAGATTAAGTAGAGAAAAGTAATTATTCTATTGGATTTTGATGTGATTTGGATTTGATGTTTACTTTTGACTTTTCTTAAACTTACTTACTTTTCTTAATGACTTCTAGATGTTTTCTAATCTTATTTAGAAAAATTAAACTTGATTAGCATTAAAATGTGTACATTTATATGTTTCAAACATGTTAACAAAGGTGCGATAACGTTGCGGCAACTTATTTTGAACAAAACATTTTCCAGTCACATTTTGACGTTTTTGTTAAACTATTTATTCATGTAAACCAAACTTCAAAATTGATTTTTTTTATTACCTTTAAATAATTAAAACAATCATATTTGAGTTATAACATAATATAAAACAATATCCAAATCTATTTAACAAAAATACGACATCGATTTTATCGATATGCGACGAAATTTGTCAACTTTTATAAAACGGGTTTTATATATTCATCAAACCATTATAAATTAAATTACTATTATTATCAAATTAGTTTGATATCGATTATATATATATATATATAAAAGGAATTATTTATCCTTTAAACAAATTTCTCGAATATTTATCCTACTTTATCGGAATCCGATTTTTTTCAATTTTTACAATGGGAATCTAAAATCTTTATTCAATATCAAAAATAAGTTTACCATTCTTATTTAACATATAAAACATGATTGTTTAAGTTTGAAAATTCTACATTTGAATATTTAAATAAATTAAATATTTTATTTTCAAAGTGGTAAAATTACGAGTCTTTACAATATCTAATAAAAAAAGTGAGATACTAATATCATAACTTTAGGACTTAAAATAATAAGCCATATTAAATATATTGAATAATCAATCATAATGAGGCATATTAATTAAATTTATTATTTTATAATCCATAAATGACTTAACTCTAAAATAAGTCATCTCAAAATATGCCTAAAATCCAAAAATCCATAAAAGGCATATCAAACCAATAAATACAAATCTCAAAATTTTGACTTAACAATAACCAAATAAGTCATAAATAAAATATGTCCAAAACAATTACTCAAATAAGGCATATCTAACAAATCACCATTTCATAAATACATATCAAGTCTCAATAGACTATCATCTCAAAATATGGTGATAACCAATCCAAAATTCCTCAGAGCCATAAAGGATACAGAATATCCATACTAAAAATCTCTGAAGAAATAATCATCAATAATGAAATAATAATGGTAGTCATCTATCAGTTTAACAAAGTGACACGAAATCTACCAAAAGAGACCCGCTACATAGAAAGGAAGCCTTCCGAAAGAGACTGCAGATTAGGGACACCGCTCAAATAAAAGAGCAGCCGTGAACCTAATATGTCCTATGCAAATTTACCTTCCGAAAGAGGTAAACATAGTCTAACAGTTAGACTCTAACTGTATAATAAAAATAAACTGATAAGTTGTAGTATCTATAGACTACGATGCATGTAAAAATCTGCCCTCCGAAAGTGACAACCGTATTTACACCATAATAGATCTTCCGAAAGAGATATGCCTACCCAAATCTGAAAATGTATCGATTCTTAGATCGATGAAAAATGAGTTATCTTCTCTCGGGGATCTATCGGTCTGAAATCCAAATACCCTAGGATAATACAACTCTAAGTGTTAATTACTATCACTCCAGTAATCAGAAGAATTTAACTAACTATCCCATACAGAAAGTAAATTCAAGTATTTACTGAAAGTTAGTAATTTCCACTTAAACTCTATTTAACAAATTATAATAATAATCAAAATAATTGTACAAAGTGTCCCATACCACCTGACAATTCAATCGTTTATTAAAATTCTTTTTTTCATAGAAAAGCACGAAATTCAATAGAAACATAAGTGAAAGCATTAATTGTTCGAAATCAATGTTTCCAAAAGTCATCAAAGAAATACCAAAATGGTATATATTAGCCAAAGGCTAAACACAATTATAGCCAATAATAGGTTATAGTTTGAAAGAAAGTAATACAAATTTTATTATAAAAGAATGACTTCTAAATTGCTTTATCAATAGTTTACTTTCACATTTATTACTTTTAAAATCCAATAACACATATATATAAAAAGAAAAGAGTTATAAAGTTTTAAGTCTTAGAATAAATTTTCTTTATTAGGTCTTTGAATCAAAATAATATTTAAGTAATTGATAATTCACTTTATTTCAAATCTATATAGATATTTATCAGGAAAATAGGCACAGGGAAGAAGTTGCGAAAAAATTTAGTCTCAGGGACAGCAAGTTTGCTTTTTAGTATGAAGGACACTTTTTAGTGTAAACAGAAAATCATAGTTACAACTATCATTCTGTGATTTACACTAAAAAGTGTCCTTCAGCCTAAAATGCAAACTTTTTGTCCCTAAAACTAAATTTTTCTACAACTTTTTCCTTGAGCCTAAAATCCCCTTTATACTATTACTTCATAAACATTTTAAAACCATAAATTATTTGTAAACTTAAAAATCTTAATTATATTTATTTTTAAAATAAAGCTTTACTTTTAATAATTGATAACTTACTTTATTTTGAAAATCTATTTAAAGATATACACATATAAATAAAGATTTAATTTTCCAAAGGCTTTCAAACTCTTTCTAAAATCATTTGAACATTTTTTATAGCTAAAATTATTCGAAATTGAATTAATTACTTTTATAACCAAGTTACTAATATAATACCATATCTTATCTTTTTTCTTCTAAAGCATTTCCAAAATTAGATAGGTCCACTCGCCCGAAGCTACTCGCTTTGGCTTCGCTCCCCTATTTGCTTCGCAGTCATTCAACGAATCCAGAGGGCGGAGTGATCCACTCATCCGACGCTACCCGCTTGGACTTTGTTCCTCACTCCTTTACATGCACTAACAATCCTGTAGCTTCCTTAAGACAAATTTTATTCATACAGGAACACCAAACTCATGGAAAACTCCTTAGCTACAGGGAAACACTTGAAGAGACATGAACTCAGTAACAACCAACTCCATGAGCAAACAAGTAGCTACATGAAAGCCGGAGAAGAGGTTTTCTATACAGGAAGCCGGGAGCCTAGATTTCCATTAATCTTTGGCAGAGGAATGGTCATACGAGTCATTATATATTCGAGGCACATTGAGTGATAGTGAGGATTGTTCGATGGTTGCTATGTTTGCTTTGATTGTTTTCTCCCATAGTCTATTACTCTAGGGATGCCACTTAAGATAGGTATTGTGGATAGGTATACTTGGACACCCATCATTCTAACTATTTTTTAGTACATCTTTATGATATTTGTATAATAGCATATTATGTTTGTTATGTGCTAACTCGTTGGTTGTAGGCACAGGTCGATTATGGTTCGTATACCCTTATTCCTTACTATATCGACTTGTATAGTATTTTGAGATTCATTTATCACTCACACCAGACTGTTTTCTAACTCAAGGTTTTATGCTTTTCTTCTTATTATCTCGGACACCCTTTAATGGGTTGACTAGGTAGTAGGTCTACATGATACGCGATGGTTGTGCAGAGGATGAGTTGGATGGAGCTTTCTCGTATTATATATGGATATTCTATTGCTTATTCCACTGTGCAACACTATGGAGCCTAGACAGTGTTTTTTGTTCTATTGAGACAGTTTTATTTGGTATTATTTCCTCTTTATAAACTCTATTACTATTTGTATAACTCTGTGGATCAGTACTCTAATATTTGGTTCACTTAGTTATCACCGTCTCTCATGTTTTATATATGGGATGTATATTATATTTTTGTTAACCTGCTTTTTAGCAAAGTTGATTTCAACTAGACTTAGAAGATTCAAATAAGGACAAAACAACTTGAAAACATGGAGGCATGCCTGAAAGCACTAGAGAATTGAGCTCAAGAAATTTGAACTCAAAATTCTCTATGGAGAGATGTCGGTACCGACCTCTCGTGTAGGTACCGATTTCTCATATTAACTCCATTGGAGTTATGACTTCTTGGGACACCTCCATATGGAATTATAAGAGTGCTATAAAAATTACAAGTCATTCTAAGCTAAGGAAAAAAGTCACCATCGACCTCTTAGGCAAAAAGGATGATGGTGGGCTGTCTTAGAGAAAAGTAGACGACAACTTGTTTTGGATGACCAACGATCAATGGAAATAGCAATGGACACGTCAAAATCATGTAGCATGAAGGTTGCAAGAGAGTTCAACCTAATTAGAGGGCATCGACATGAGAGGTCAGCACCGATATTTGTGGTTTGCCCGGATGAACTCACGACATCACCACACCTCTCGGCCGACTTCAGGACTTAGCTCCAACTCTTCTCTTGGCCCAATATGACTACTACCCCAATAAATACAAAGCATAAAACAACCAAAACAGGAGCTGAATTCTCGGACCATGGAGACGCTGCTACTTCTTCACCTCTCATCTCTCCTTTATTAAGTCACATAAGAAGCATTTATTTGTTGTTCTAGGACTTAGATTAGCAAATTTTTAGTAATAGGGACATACAAACACTCTAGAAACATTATTGTAATTATGAGATCTCCTAGATTGTGGTCAAATCAAAGGAAACTAGTTGTAATCTAGAGAGAAAGCAACTAATAAAATATTAAAGTGGATGTAGGCCAGAGATTACGCCGAACCACTATAAAAATTCTTGTGTGTTCTTTGCTTTTCTACCACTCTTCTGTTTATTTAATCTGAACTGGTGCTTTCATCTTGATTATGGGTGTTGGTCCATTTTTTGGGTTAACATGTTGGTACTTTCAGTGAGAACCAAGAGCGAGATCTGAAGGCTTGAAGCTTGAATCTGGGATTTGGAGAAAATGAAGAGGCTTAAACTAGATCTAAAACGGAGCAAGTCAACCAGAGCTTAGGGGCAGCCAAGAGGCATCCTCAAATTCTCATCAGTCTAACTAGATGACCGAGGATGATGGAGAAGATGATGAAGGAAATAAAAGGTGGGATAATGGCTAGGCAACATGAAATGCTTGAAGGATTCTTCCAAAGGATGGGACAATAAGGAATAACTAGAGTTGCTGAAATTCAGAACCAAGGACAAGGAGCTAATGTAGGAACATCTAGGATTAGAGCGAAAAAAACTGAAACAATGCCCCCACGACTTGGGGGCACGATCGATTTAGATCTAGGATAAGCTTTACTGCCTAGAAGGGGCGATACTAGAGCCAGAGAGGCAAATCGGAATACAAATACATGATAGCAGGAGTTGGAACTAGAAGCTCGCCGTTGGAACGGGGGTAGAATGAAGATAAAGATCAGAGACTTCCGTTGGATGACAACCCCATGATCAGGATGGATTGCGACCAGGTTCGATTCCCTTACCCTAAATTTGAATAAATGATGCAATATAACCTCAGGCCGCTTACACGTCTACGGGATCCCGAACGGCCCTTAGGCACACTCTGAGTCGAATGCCTTAGATGACTATTTAGGACAATAATAACCCCATACCACTTAAACGTGTACAAAACTTATATTGGTCCCTAATCACACTCTATGTCGGATGTCTGGGGTGATTTCTTAGGATAATTATAACCCCCAACCACTTAGACGTGCATAAAACCTAGATTGGTCCCTAGTCAAGCTTTGGGTCGGATGTTTGGGACGAACACTTAGGATTTCTGCTTATTTGCTCTGATTTGAATATTTGAATTTTGAAACACCCATGAGAACATGACGACTAATACTTATCGCTTTATGTCTCATTCGAAGAGACAAGACGGTGTGCAAGGTGAAAGTCCCCTTGCCAAACAGCAATCAGATGGGCTTGAACGGATTTGGATCGCCTTAGAGCTTCAATCTAGAAAAACGAAGTGAGAGTGCATAGTGCAAGTCCCTTTTCCAGAGAGCAAGTGGATGGGCTTGTATGGATTTGGATCACCTTAGAGCTACCATCCGAAAATATGGGGCTGGAGTGTAAGTAGTAAGCCACATCACCGGAGAGTGAAAAGGACAGGCATCTTTGGTCGCTCTAGAGCTACTACCTGGAGAGGTGGGCTGGAGTGAAAGAAGTAGGTCTCCTCACTAAAGAGTGAGCGAATGGGTTTGCTTGGTCGTTGAGCCCCTTTGATGGAGAGCGAACAGACTGGGCAAGGATCTAGAGAGATCGAAACCCAAGATAGGAACAAAAGAGATAGTTCTCTTAACTTAAACGATAAACGATCTGGAGAGATTGCGTGTTAAATTAAATGGAAGATGATCCAGAGACATCAAACCCTATAATGGAAACAGACTTAATAAATGGATTTGAACACCTTGTAATTAGAATAAAACTGATAAATCGTAGATGAACACATAACGACACTGGATATCTGCTGTAACATGAGATATGTGGTGCAATAACTCCAAATGAAATCAGAATGATTGTGATGTATAAATTACACTTAAGTGGAGTCTAAATTCTTAAGCTGAAATAGGTTTGGAACAACTAGTTATTGATAAGGGAATCCGAAGAAACTGCACGATTCACCAAGATTGAAGTAGCCGGAGAGCTCAACAATCAAAGACTGATTTCTGAAACTTGTTCTTGAGCAAAGCATGCCTTACATTCGAAAGGCGTACTTTAGGGGCCAAGTGTTAACCTGCTTTTTAGCAAAGCAGATTTCAACTGGACTTAGATTCAAACGAGGACAAAACAACTTGAAAACTTAGAGGCATACCTAAAATCACTAGAGAATTGAGCTCAAGAAATTTGAAGTCAAAATTCACTAAGGGGAGATATCGGTACCGACCTCTCATGTAGGTACTGACTTCTCATATTAACTCCAATTAGGTTGCAACTTCTTAGACTACCTCCATACGGAATTATAAGAGTGTTGTAAAAATTACAAGTCGTTTCGAGCTAAGGAAAAAAGTCACCACCGACCTCTTAGGCAAAAAAGCTGATAGTGGGTTGTCCTGGAGAAAAGTAGGTAACGATTTTTTTGGATGACCAACGATCAATGGAAATAGCATGGGACACTTAAAAATCATGTAGCATGAAGGTTGCAAGAAGGTTTAATCCAATAGGAGGGCACCAACATAAGAGGTCGACACCGGCATGTGTGGTTTGCCTAGGTGAACTCATGACTTCACCCACTACTCTGGGCCAACTTCAGGACTTAGCTCCAACTCTTTTCTTGGCCTAGTATGACTACTACCCCAACAAATACAAAGCATAAAGTATTCGCTAATGCATATACTAAAGTGATAGATCCTATTCATTTTGAAGCCAAGTAACTTAAAAACTTTTTAAAAAGAAATTTAGGGTTTTCCTCGGCCATGGGGGATGTTTGTACCAAAAATGGGCACAACACTCTTCGGGAGTTGTTTGAAGAGATAAAGTGAAGATTATAAATGTAAAACAGAGGTTATCTAACAAAGACTCCAACAAACAGAAATGTAAAATGCACAGACAAGCAATTTAGAGTGGTTCGGCGTATAGCCTACGTCCACTATGAAGTTTTGATGATTTTATTGATTCTCTTTCAATGATTACAAGCGGTTACAACAATGAACAGCGGATTACAGATTAGAATTCGAAATTGACAGCAAAAGTAGGATGCAAATCTCAATCCGGCAGAGTCTCGACGCTTCAGAGAAAAAAGATCCCTCTTTCTGTTGATTCTGGGGCTCTATTTATAGGCGTAGGAGGCTCAGATCTCGCCTAAACTTCGGGAGACTTGGTCTGGCACGTGAGGGGGCCCATGCGACCGTTTCCAGAAAGTTTCGCCTCGATCTGCGATCGATACAAATCCATTTCGTATCGATCAAGATGATGTCCAATTGAGCTGAAATTTGGCATGGGCATCCTCCAGTGTGCATGCAAGCCTCCCTGAAAATTTCATTGGATTTGGATCAGTAGATCATGAGATATGGTCGATACGAACTGAGATTTCTCGAAGGCTGTCTGGTTCGTCTCCATGACTTCGACTCGATACCTTCGTGTCGATGGCCGCACGTGCTCTTGGGATGACGTGGTGCGCGCGCTTCGCCTCGATCCGGTTTTTGCTCCGCTTTGACTGCTTCGACTCCATGTATCTCGCCTCGTTTCCTTCGATGGATGACACGTTATCCAAACTGGTTGACCTGATGGATTCGGATAAGACTCCGTCCATGGATTCGAACCACGGTCATCTATGGATACGAACTGATTGTCAACTGGAGATGAAGAGACCCTACCTTGATGGATACGAAACACGTAGTCCCTCAATGGGTACGAAGTCAAAGAACGTAAGTGGTGCCTTCCGGAGGACACGAAGTATTGAACATCTGATGGACACGAAGTTGACATCAAGTGACCGTTACGAACCAAGTGACTTGTTGGTAGATACGAACATGTCTTTCTGGCTGAAGGTTCTGTCGATACGAAGTTTATCAATGTTTGGACTTAGTCATTCTAATCGACACGATACTGATGGATGCAAAACGAGGACTACTGATGGATACGAAATCCATTGATACGAACCCGATATACTAGCTCCATCGATACGAATAGATACGCTTTGATGGATACGAAATGAGGTCTGCCGATGGATACGAAAACATGCTTTTTCCTCCAAGTTGTATCCATCATAACTTGCGTATATGGGTTCAGATTGACTTGAAACTTGGAATGTTGGTTTGCTTTAATTTCCTGATCATGCCTCATCAGTTGGGGTGTGATCCGGACTTGGTAAAAATTCAGCGATATCCATGACAAGCGACATTTGGAATCCACCTCCTTGGTGTCCCGGCCTTGCCAAAAGGCGGGATAACATTTGCCCCCCAAAGTACGTCTTGTGGAAACATGATGTGCTTTGATAAGTCGTAGGCCTTCTCTGAACAATTTGAAAGTTGTACCCCGTATTACTGTAATTGACTGTTCTGTGATAATGGTTAGCTGACTCTTGATGACGTCGCGAGTTCGCGAGTTGTTGTCAATTTAGCTTGTTATTGAATTTCATATTAATTATCTCCTGGACCGATTTGGAAATCGAGTCGAAACGACGCTTGAGGGTTGTTTTCGAATAGTCCCTTCGTATCGATCCTTTCTTGGATCGACATAGAAGGTTGAATAGTAGCTTTTCGTAGCGATTCAGGTCAAGTTGATGGATATGAAATGTCCATCCGTACCGGCGATTCCTGATGGATACGAAATCGCCGTTCGTATTGATTGACACGCATCGATGTGAGTCGATGGTTGTGAAACGGATATATCGAGTCGATGGTTGTGAAACGGATTCTTCGAGTCGATGGTTCGCTGTCTGTTTCGTATTGATGAAGACTTCGGGTCAAGTGGATTCGAATGAAGTCTTCGACTCGGCCCACGAGTTAACTGGCTATGGTCGGTCGCATAGACTGGGAGACGAATCGTCTCGGTTCTACACTCCATATAAATACCAAGGACTTCACCATTTTTCACTTTTTTACTTTCTACTTTTTACTGTTGCCTCCTGCTTTCGCATCGATCCGCATCCTTCGAGAAAGAAGAAGAACTGCATTCTGCTCTCGAATCGATCAGATTCATACTTTCAATTCTTCGAATTTGAACCTCAAATTAGGTAATAATCCGGTTGCACTTGAACCCAGGCGACAATGCTTGGATCTCAGATCCACTTTATCTTCACCAATCATCAAGCCCGGCAGCCTTTAAGGTTAGATCTGGGTCAAAGCTTGGTCGAAAATAGACATGGCGGCGTCTCCGTTGATTGGAGAAGAAAGAGTGGACAGAATAAAAGTGGATCGAACTGTGTTTTGAGCAGATCTGGGGGCCTGTGTTCGAATCGACGTGGGCAACAACGTCTCCGTTTGGATTTCGCATCGATTTCAGGAATATCCTAATGGAGGCGTTTTGGTTCGTGTCGGTGGGGATGGCAGTAGATCGCATCGTTCAACAACAATCGATGCGAGGATTAAGCGAGCCATCGTTTCGAAACCCTCGGTTTCAGATCGATACGAAATTGATTCGTCTTGATCGATACGACAAGCATCGATTCGAATGTGATCGATGTGAAACCGTGGCTTTCCTGATCGATGCAAACTCGAACAGTGACGATCGATTCGAAGTATGCCCCCGGTGATCGATACGAAATTCAGAACTTGAGGGATGCGAATAAATTCCTCACGATCGATTCGAACCCTCCCTTGGATGGATACGAAATCCTCCGAGCACTCGATAATATAACCCCGACAGCTTCATTCTTGCATATCTGAACTTGACTGTTAACTGCATATCTGACTGCCTATCGGAGCTCGTCGATGGAACTATAACCTAACACTGTGACAACGAACTTTAACTTGAATCGATTGCCAACATTGGGACGGTTTGAGGATGACGGTCAGCGATGACGGTCGTTCCGACTGGGTTCCGATTACCCTTGTCGTCCACAAATTTTCTTTAACCTTGCAGAATTCGTCCAAGTAATGCACAGCACCACACTGCACAACACACACTTTACATGGGGGAATGCACGGGCTTTTTATCGTCTAATAATGGTTTCTCGTGAGTTAGCCAGTTATGGAACCGTCAAGTTCACAGCAGCAAGAAACTCCCAGACTTGAGATTCCGGACATCGAGGCTGAAGTCATCGGTCCAGCTCCGGACGAGTTACCTGATGCATCTTTCATAAACAATCCACCGGACTCTGTTCCGTCCAATATCTCAGAAGATACGCTAGGGAGAATATGCCTAAGGCATGGCTTATCGTTGGACGATGTAATGTTGCCTGGACCGGACGACAGACCACACAATCCCCCAGAGGGGTACACTGCTTTTAATCGACATGCGTGCGCAGCCGGCACACTTCCTCCATTCAACGATTACATAAGAGAAGTGTTGGCTTACTTGGATATCGCTCCGTCTCAACTACATCCAAATGGATATGCTTCACTCAATGGTTTGTTCATCGCATTTATGGAATACCTCTACCGACCTCCCCGCCCGACCGAGATAAGATACCTCTTCAACTTCAAAAGTCGAACTGACAGCCCATCTTTTACATTCTTGGAGTCTGTAAGAAACTGCCAAGTTGTCACGGGGTCGTGGACTAGGCTGAGCTACTTCAAGTCAGAGTGGTTCTATGTCCGATGTCCACCGGGGTTTGCCAGAAGATGGTTGTTTAGGCGTAAGCATTGTCTTTTTCCCAAGCAATTGACGGGGCAATTTTTGAATGAAACTAAACTCATATCTTCTATTCTCTTTCTTTCAGCAATAATCCAGCAATCTGAAGGCGGCTACTATAAAGAGATAGTTTGCGTCCTTCAAGAAGTCCCTAGCGAAGAAAGGAATATCGAGTTGCTACTGACAGACCAGAACCTTAGAGTTCTTGGGTTGATCGGGCGGAAGCAGAGCATAAGGCTCGATGGTGCATTAAAGACCGTCTCCAGGGAAAAGGTTAAGCGGAAGAAACCCAGGGTCGTGATAATTGAAGAACCTGATTCCGAGAGAACTCACACCGACGATGAATCGTTGGTCGGACCCGCTAATGCAACCCCGGAATCCGATGCAAAGAGGAAAGGCAAAACAGTGGTCTCAAAACAGCCTAAGTCCGGGAGGCGGAAGTCTGTGGTTTTTCACCGTCCTATATGAGGAGTTAAGATTACGGAAGCACCCTCCCTGCAAGCTGAAAATCAATTCGAAGGGCCTGCTGACCCTCCAATCCCGGGCATCGAGCCCGAGCAACACGACGTTGAATCGGGTGGACCGCGACATATCGTCGATGTTAGCGAGTCTCTTCCTGCCAGTGTGATTGATACTTCTGGTTGGTCCGGGGGGTTACACATTCACACACTCTTCACGGCACAACACATTTTCCTAACCATAAACAACATATTGCAAACGGTTACTGATTCTTCGTGGTTTGCTTTTCAGGTACGATGTCTGGGCAAAGTTCTGTGCTTGGTAGTTTGCGCAACAAGCGCCGTTATCATGAGCCACGCAGGAGAGAGGGCGAGAGGGATTACGACTCAGGACATTCTGGTCAGGAGAGGTCTGACAGAGATAGGGGATACGTTCGCCGATCCCGATCTCGCTCTCCTCCCCCCAGGACCTCCGCACCTCCTACGGCGGCAGTTACTCGTCCTCCTGAAATTTCTCGGCCTAGGCCACCTTCTCAAGCTTTGAGGCCTGATCCTCCGCGCAGGACTGAAATAGCCACCTCTTCGGCTACTGCGTCGGTCCCGACTGAAGCGTCCAGTGAAGGAGCGCTTAAATTGGCACAGATGAGGAAGGAATTTCCCGACATCTACTTTGATGGTTATGTCTTCCCTCCGCACCTGAGGAGAATTCCGCCAACCGCTGAAACCACTATCCATGATTATGTTGCGGACATCTTTTTCCAGTACAGGGAATGGGGATGGGCCGCGAGGAAAGCGTCCAAAGTGGCATTCGATCGGGGCGTCACTATTGAGAAGCTCGAGAAGGAGTTGGGTCACAACGACCGAATCATAAAAGCGCTCAACTCGGAGGCTGAGTCTTCCCGTAAATCTGAAATGGAGGCCTTAAAAAAGGTTGATGAAGTAAATGCTGCTATGACCAGGATGAAGCAAGAGCATTATACCGCCATCGAGGACATGGGTCATAGGAACACTACCATTACCGCCGAGAGGGATGCCGCTCTTAAGGAGCTTAATGAGCTGAAATCAAAGTTTTCCGAGATGGCGAAGGAGAAAGACGCAGCTAATGTCTCTGCGCAGGAGGCCTGTGATCAGGCAGTGACGCTCCGAAAGGAGAAGGTAGCGGCTATGCAACAAGCTCGTGAAGCTGAAGCTGGGGTTGACGAGAAGGTACAGCAGGCGGAGGCCAGGATTGAGGTTGAGGTAGAAGAGCTACTCGTCACTTATAACGCCAATGTGCTAAGGCACCGAGATTTGACATGGCTTGACGATTACCCCACGCATCTCTACAACGCCTGGAACTTACTGGTTGATGAGGAGAAGTCTGGGCACCCTGATGAAGCCCTTGATGAATTCGAGCTGGAGAACCGCATCCTTAATGATGATGAAAAGAGGGTTCTCCATGACTCCATGATTTCCCACGATAAGGAGAGGCTTGGTGCCCAGACCCAGGAAGTCGGAGAAAGCTCTGGTGCCGAGCACCATGTTATGAGTTCTGAGATAATCGTGTCATCTCAATCTGAGCCCACTCCGATGATCGACTCGCAGCATATCCCGACATATGATCCAGATCGACCGCATCTATCTGCTATTAAGGAGCATTCTTTCGAAGTCGTTCAGACGACCCCGAGCCAAACCGAGGAAGGTACTCTGAACTAACTTCTTGTATATTTGGATTGAAGAGTTTGTGTTGAAGTGTACACTAATAACATGTCCCTTTTCTTTGATCAGTGACAGAAGTTGCACCAGCTGCGCCTTTCATTGCCCAAGAATCAGGCCAAGCGCCAGAAGCCATCGTTTCTGAGGCGACCTCTGTCGTGGCAATGGCACCAGTTGGAGTAACGCAGGGGAGCTCACTTTCTTTCGATGAGCAGATGACAGACGAGCTTCTCGGCCGTCAGAGTGATCCCTTTGCGGTCCTACAGTTTGGCCTGGGTGGGTTCTCGTCTACTTCTGGCACTTCAACTCAGACTATTACGGCTCACAGCGAGGCCAGAGCGCAACGGGAAGCGGCGATGTTGGCCAAGATTAATGCCGAGATGGCAGCCGCGGCGCGTGGCGGAGCATCAACACAGTGCCCCACTCCTCTCATGATTGTATCTCCTGGGGGCACGCTTGTTGATACTAATGTGCCAGTCCCTCCTCCGGCTACGGAGTCTATTCCTCCAACTCCTCCCGTGGGAAGCATCCCTATAGAGTCCAGCTCAGACGAGGACGTTGACATTATGCCTTCACCCGAAGGGAGCCTGCCTAAGGAGAAAGGCTCCAAGCGAAAGGGTACTGGTGGTTCCAGTAGCTCCTCGAGGAAGAAGAAGTTGAGGAAGCAGAAGGATTAGACACTCCTTTTAGGCATACTTTTCTTTTTTGGTAGTCAGGGATTTTGTCACTTTTCTTTGTTCCCTTTTGTAGGCCGTGTTTAGATGCGGGTTTGGCCCCTGCAAGTAGGAGTATTTTGGAAAGGCTCATGTATGAACCGTAGCTTTTGATTTAGTTGAAAATAAAATTTTGTCTTCTAGTTTCAGCTTATGTTCCTTTCTATGCTTGAATATTGCAGTGTTCGGACTTTGGTCCGGTGTACTTGCATTATCTTATTGTTTCAAGAATAGCTCATTTTGCTTGTTAAGTATGGAAATCTTGAACTTGAGTTGTGATAGGGGATCGCATCGGAGCTGAACATCGTACAGTTTCGGTTAACAATTGACATTTACCTCTGCCCCCAGTTCCAGGGTTAAGTTATGATGATCAGCTTGTGATTGCATTAAGCGAGGACCGAGAGGTCGAACTCCACTCGTTCTCTTATGATTTGTTTCATCCACACTCCGGGGATATAAGTCATCTGGGAGTTGACTGATGTTTATACTCCGTCTCGCACTCTGGGAACACGGAGTCGAATATTTATACTCCGCTTCGCACTCTGGGAATACGGAGTCGAATGTTTATACTCCGCTTCGCACTCTGGGAACATGGAGTCTAATGTTTATACTCCGCTTCGCACTCTGGGAACACGGAGTCGAATGTTTATTCTCCGCTTCACACTCTGGGAATACGGAGTTGGATGTTTATACTCCGCTTCGCACTCTGGGAATATGGAGTCGATTGTTTATACTCTGTTTCGCACTCTGGGAATACGGAGTCGAATGTTTATACTCCGCTTCGCACTCTGGGAACACGGAGTCGAATGTTTATACTCCGCTTCGCACTCTGGGAATACGGAGTTGAATGTTTATACTCCGCTTCGCACTCTGGGAACACGGAGTCGAATGCTTATTCTCCGCTTCGCACTCTGGGAATACGGAGTTAATTGCAGGATTGTCGTGTGTCAATCCTATCAATATCGGTGTCATGGCTTGCCCCCGAGCTCGGGTTTCACCTAGTGAGTGGCCGGTCGTATCACAGCCACCCTCCATTTGAATAAGTCCCACAGCGTGATGGGATTTAGCTCTTCGTGCATCGTGATGTTGTATATCGTACTTAATGAATCACAGCTCTGGCTCGAAGAAGTGGCATTTTATTGCTGAAATAAGAAAATGCGGCAAAGTCAGTTGCCTTATTACAAAATTCAAATTTTGAAATGCAGAAACAAATTGCTAAATAGAATGAAATAAATAAAGCCTGTCATATGTAATAGCGGCGGAGACTTTCGCTGTTCCAAGCCCTTGGCAAATCGAGACCGTCAACGGTCGACAGCTTGAACGTGCCATCTCCGAGTTTTCGTGTAATTACATACGGTCCTCCCCAGTTCGGCTTCATGTGTGAAGGAACTGGGTAGATTCTTTTGAGCACGAGGTCGCCGAGTTCAAAGGTTCAAGGTCGAACTTTGGTGTTGTACAGCCGGGCGACCCGACTTCGATGTGTGGCTGCTCTCAAATCAGCCTCTTCCCGTTTTTCATCCAATAGATCCAAAGATTCGACCAGGAGTATAGCGTTTGTTTTCGGATCATAATAAGTCACGCGATGAGAGAACACTTCTGTCTCGACCGGAATAACAGCCTCTGAGCCATAAGATAGGGAAAACGGAGGTGTCCGGTCGCGGTTTTGTGGGTCGTTCGATAGGCCCATAACGCCATAGGAAGTTCATCGACCCACTTGCCCCCAGCCTTCTCCAATCATTTCTTCAGGATCGATTTTATAACTTTATTGACAGCTTCAACCTGTCCATTTGCTTGGGGGTGTGCGACAGCCGAGAACTTTTTGCGGATATCAAACCGCTGACAGAAATTCTTGAATTCCGCACTCTCGAATTGGGCTCCATTATCAGTGATGATAGTACGCGGGAGTCCAAATCGACAGATGATGTTGCGAACTACGAAATTTATCACTTTCTTTGTCGTAATGGTTGCAAGGGCTTCGACCTCAGCCCACTTTGTGAAGTAGTCAACGGCGACGATGGCGTATTTCGCACTGCCTTTTGCTAAAGGTAGAGCGCCGATGATGTCGATGCCCCACATTGCGAATGGCCAGGGACTGACCATTTGGGTTATTTCAGTAGGCGGAGCTCTCGGAATTCGGGCATGTATCTGGCATTTATCGCACTTCCGGGCATAGTTTGCCGCATCTCGGTTCACTGTCGGCCAGTAGTACCCATATCGGAGTATCTTCTTAGCGAGAGCTTGTCCTCCGGTATGATCGCCAAACTCTCCTTCGTGCACGTCATGTAACACTCGTTTGATTTCCTCGTGGGCGATACATCTGAGGAGAGGAACGGAATAACCTCTCCTGTACATGACTCCATTTTGGATGACGAACCGCGAAGCTTTTCGCTGAATTTGTCTCTTCTCATTTCTAGGTTCAGGCTACGCCCCATTCTCAATGTAATTCCGATACGGAGTCATCCAAGATTCTCTACTGGGAGCGATTTCAAACACAGAGTTCATTTCTATCCGATCGATGCTCGGGGAGGCCAAGGTTTCAACAGGGACAAGTCCCATTTGCTGCGCTTCACCTGTGCTAGCTAACTTTGCCAGTGAATCGGCTTTCTGATTGTGCTCTCGAGGCACATAATAGATGGCATAATAATCAAACTGGTTTAGTATTTCCTGAACTCGAGCCAAGTAAGCAGCCAGTCTTCGGTCTCTTGCCTGATATTCTCCTCGTACTTGACATACCACTAACTGTGAATCGCAGTAAACTTCCACAGCGATAATTCTCAAGTCTCTGGCAAGTTTTAAGCCAGTTAGGAGGGCTTCATATTCGGCTTCATTATTAGTTGCACGAAAGTCGAACTTCAGAGCATAACATATGGATCGGCCCTCGGGAGTCTCAAGTACAACCCCAGCGCCCGAACATCGGTCATTTGACGCACCGTCAGTATACAGCTTCCAGATGTATTCGGGAGATTTACTGGTCTCAGGCAAGTCTTCTGGAACGGTGAATTCAGCTATGAAATTTGCCAGGACTTGTCCTTGAATGGCTCTCCGTGGAGCGTATGCGATATCAAATTGGCTTAGTTCAATGTTCCACTTGAGTAACCTACCGGACGTCTCAGGCCGCGTGAGGACCTGTCGTAACGGCTGGTCGGTGTACACAGTAAGCGGATGAGCTTGGAAGTAAGGGCGGAGCTTTCTTGAGGCAATGACCAAGCAATAGGCCAGTTTCTCCAGTCTCAGATAATTTCTTTCGGCTCCTGTTAGCCGCTTACTAACATAGTAGACCGGGTTTTGCACTTTGTCTTCTTCCCGAACTAGAGCAGCGCTGATCGCATGTTCTGATACTGCCAGGTAGAGATATAGATGCTCGTGGTCAACCAGTTTTGACAAGATCGGAGGTGTGGAGAGATGTTGAACTAATGATCGGAACGCGCCTTCACACTCTGTGGTCCATTCAAAGTTCCGTTTGCCCTTCCGGATCAGGTCGAAGAAAGGAATGCATTTATCGGTGGACTTTGAAATGAACCTGCTCAATGCTGCGACCTTTCCGTTAAGACTCTGGACTTGCTTTATGGTTCTAGGGGTTTGCAAATTTCTAATAGCCCAGATCTTCTCAGGATTCGCTTCTATCCCTCGAGCGTTGACTATGAACCCAAGGAATTTTCCGGATGCAACGCCAAAGTGACACTTGAGCGGGTTGAGCTTCATTCCGTACTCCCGGAGGATGCTGAACATTGAATTCAAATCTCTGACGTGATCTGTGGAGAACCGGGACTTCACCAGCATGTCATCCACGTAAACCTCCATGGTCTTCCCGATCTGATCAGTGAACATCCGGTTGACTAAGCGTTGGTATGTTGCTCCAGCGTTCTTTAGACCAAACGGCATGACTTTGTAACAATAGAGTCCCAGGTCGGTCACGAAGCTGGTATGTTCCTGATCAGGTAAATGCATGGGTATTTGGTTGTAGCCGGAATAAGCATCCATAAAGGACAGTAGCTCATGTCCGGCCGTTGAATCTACGAGCTGATCGATTCGCGGAAGTGGGAAGCTATCTTTTGGACATGCCTTGTTTAGGTCAGAGTAATCAACGCAGGTTCTCCACTTCCCGTTTGGTTTCCGAACTAGTACGGGGTTGGACACCCATTCTGGATACGAGGCATCTCGAATGAACCCGTTTGATTGTAATTTATCAACCTCCTCCTTAAGGGCGGCAGATCTCTCTAGATCCATACCGCGCCTTTTCTGCTTTACTAGAACATGTCGCGGATCTATATTCAGGGAGTGACTTGCAATGCTCGGTGAGATTCCGCACATGTCAGAGTGTGTCCAGGCGAAGACGTCGAGATTTGCCCGAAGAAATTCGACCAATTCCTGCTGTGTCTGCTTGTTCAGTTGAGACCCAACTTTCAGCATCTTTGAATCATCATCCTCACTGATTGGGACGTCCACAGTTAGTTCGGCTGGAGAAGCTTGACTCTCCGTAGATTCGTCTTTATCCTCGTTGTCCTTAGGGTCCAGGTCTTTCAGGAATTGGTCGTGGTGCCAGGGCCGAGGCCCAGGCATCAATTGTCAATTATCGGTAGAACGGACGCAGAGAGATTCCTCTACGCCCTTCCCCTTCTCTTTACGTTGCGCCCCGCGCAGCTCAGCAACATAACAGGCCCTTACCGTGGCCTGATCTCCTTGAACAACTCCAATCCCATGATCAGTGGGGAACTTCAAAGTCAGACACCATGGGGCGATGGCCGCCCTGAACTCGGCTAGGGCTGGTCGACCCAGAAACGCATTATATGGCGAATCAATTTCTAGTACAACAAATTGTAACATTCGGACCCTCCGGCGTTCTCCAACGCCTAACTCGATTGGGAGTTCAGTTATTCCGATGGGTATCGTGGCACTTCCGTTGAAACCGTGGATTCTGGATAAACAGGGTTTCAAATCCTTTGTCTCCATCTTCATTAAGTCGTAAGCCCGTTTAAGCAAGATATTCACAGAGCTTCCACTGTCAACCAGGATCCTCTTCATCCAAGCAGGACCTACCTGGGCGGATATGACTAGTGGATCGATAGTAGGGGCTTCGACCTTATCGGCGTCTCGGCTTCTGAACACGATATCATCATATTTTATCTTTTGTTGTTTCGCCGGGGTTCCGTCCTCGCAATTACTACAACATTCGAAGTCCGCATGCCTGATAGAACTAGCATACGACTCCATTTCCCCCCAGCTTCTGTCTGCCGGATGAGGACCACCACTTATTGTGTTGATAACTAATCTCCCGCCTGCACGGGCGGGTTCCTCCTCTCTTTCCTGATTTTGTGAACGATTTTGATTCGAGGGGCCCGCTCCGCCAGACTGCGGCGCCCGTACAAACTGATCTAGCTTCCTCTCTCTAATCAACTTCTCGATGAGGTCCTGTAAGTGCCGACACTCATTGGTATTGTGTCCATAGCTTTCATGGAACCTACAGAATTTCCCTGTCTGAACCTGCCTCTCCAACGAGGGCTTCGGAGCAGGCTTCTTATATTGTACAGTGTTACAAGTCTGTAAGTATACGTTTTCCAATGATGTGTTTAGCGGTGTATAAATGTCGAACATCTGAGCTCTACGTCGTGGACCTCGGTTCTCATCTCTCTTCTTATTCTGGCCATTGTTTCCTCTCTGCTGGGTTTGTTTGTTTTGTATATTCAGTTGAACTTTCCCGGAACTCTCACCGGACTGTTTAACTGCTACATTGCTCTGTATTCCCTCAATGCTGGGCCTCGCATCGTCCTGCTTCCTAGACTGTTTTGCGTCCTCTTGCCGCAAGAATTGTGCGGCTTTGGAGTAAAAACGGTCCAACGATGCGGGCGGTTTTCCACCTAGCCAGTTCCCGAATTTAGAATCAGGATCAATTCCCTTGGTCAGAGCCATCAATATTGAATTATCGTTAGGATTGGTGATCTCAACGCATGCCGCGTGGAACCTCTCCAGGTAACGTCTGAGCGTTTCTCCATGAGCTTGAGTGACGCTGGACAGGGTGTTAACGTCTTTTGGCCTAGCAACATGCATACGGAATTGCTCTACAAACCTCTTGGCCAATTGATCGAATGAAGAAATTGATCTAGGTGATAGGCGTGTAAACCACATTGTCGCGATTCCCCCCAGAGAGATGGGGAAACTTCGACACTTCACTGCATCGTCGGCCCTTGCAGCGCTCATCGACCATTCATATTTCAGAATATGCTGGTTGGGGTCACTATTTCCTTCATACATCGGGAGAGTCGGCATTCTGAATCGCCTAGGGGGTTCAACGTGTAACACTTCGTCTGTGAAAGGGGTATGACTACGAGAAATCCCCCAACCATCATTAGTGAGCCCCTGACTCTCGCGGATCATCTGACGTATCATGGTTGATATATCCGACACGGGCAGATTCTAAGCTTGATGAGCTAAGGCGTGGTCGGGTTCCACGGTGCGAGTTTGGATCGGGCGCTGTCGACGATCCGTATCTCGCCTCCTTGGCTCAGCGTCTTCTGGGACATAAGGTTCAGGAGTATGTCCACGCTGTTGATTGATCGGCTCTGATTGATTTCGGGTATCAACCCTTGCTTCTGCTGCGGCGGTTGTGGCGCGGTTATCCGTGGTGTACTGTAGGGCAGTACCTCCTCGTGTTGAGGGACCCGTTTGGAAGCTGGTCGACGGTCCTACCCTCAGTTGCCCAACAGTTAAGGCGGGTTGATATTCAGCAGCTTGAGCGCGACTCCCCTCTAGCCGGGGACGGGTAGTTCGGTGGTGATAATCAGATGAAGCTGAGCTTTCGGTAGACGCTCTGGAGGCATCATCTCTCCTGGACCTTCTGTGCCCCCGGCGGTTTAGCTAGTTGGTCAGCTCGATATTGGCGCGCAACTGTTCCGCCAACTGCTGATGGCTTTGGGTCAGCTCCTGGAGCAATACTTGAAACTCCTGTCGGGTGACTAGCCCCGTTGAGTCCGAGTGAGTGGTATTGTCTTGATTGGAAGAAGGCGGCTGTGTGGGATTCTGCCTATCTCGGCCTTCTTGCTCTGTAGCGGTAGCGCCAGTTCTTGTGCTGACCATTCTCGGTGGTGGATTCCTCTCCTAGATTTTGAGCAAATCTGAATAGAACGGAAGGATTCCGGACTGGATATCTGGATCTTCCTCTTGGATTTGTGCAATCCGTTATCGATGGCAGATCCAAAGAGCAGGAGAAAAAACTGGTTTTCTCAGTGAAAGCACCAAAGTGTTTGTACCAAAAATGGGCACAACACTCTTCAGGAGTTGTTTGAAGAGATAAAGTGAAGATTATAAATGTAAAACAGAGGTTATCTAACAAAAACTCCAACAAACAGAAATGTAAAATGCACAGACAAGCAATTTAGAGTGGTTCGGCGTATAGCCTACGTCCACTATGAAGTTTTGATGATTTTATTGATTCTCTTTCAATGATTACAAGTGGTTACAGCAATGAACAGCGGATTACAGATTAGAATTCGAAATTGACAGCAAAAGTAGGATGCAAATCTCAATCCGGCAGAGTCTCGACGCTTCAGAGAAAAAAGATCCCTCTTTCTATTGATTCTGGGGCTCTATTTATAGGCGTAGGAGGCTCAGATCTCGCCTAAACTTCGGGAGACTTGGTCTGGCACGTGAGGGGGCCCACGCGACCGTTTCCAGAAAGTTTCGCCTCGATCTGCGATCGATACGAATCCATTTCGTATCGATCAAGATGATGTCCAATTGAGCTGAAATTTGGCATGGGCATCCTCCAGTGTGCATGCAAGCCTCCCTGAAAATTTCATTGGATTTGGATCAGTAGATCACGAGATATGGTCGATACGAACTGAGATTTCTCGAAGGCTGTCTGGTTCGTCTCCATGACTTCGACTCGATACCTTCGTGTCGATGGCCGCGCGTGCTCTTGGGATGACGTGGTGCGCGCGCTTCGCCTCGATCCGGTTTTTGCTCCGCTTTGACTGCTTCGACTCCATGTATCTCGCCTCGTTTCCTTCGATGGATGACACGTTATCCAAACTGGTTGACCTGATGGATTCGGATAAGACTCCGTCCATGGATTCGAACCACGGTCATCTATGGATACGAACTGATTGTCAACTGGAGATGAAGAGACCCTCCCTTGATGGATACGAAACACGTAGTCCCTCAATGGGTACGAAGTCAAAGAACGTAAGTGGTGCCTTCCGGAGGACACGAAGTATTGAACATCTGATGGACACGAAGTTGACATCAAGTGACCGTTACGAACCAAGTGACTTGTTGGTAGATACGAACATGTCTTTCTGGCTGAAGGTTCTATCGATACGAAGTTTATCAATGTTTGGACTTAGTCATTCTAATCGACACGATACTGATGGATGCAAAACGAGGACTACTGATGGATACGAAATCCATCGATACGAACCCGATATACTAGCTCCATCGATACGAATAGATACGCTTTGATGGATACGAAATGAGGTCTGCCGATGGATACGAAAACATGCTTTTTCCTCCAAGTTGTATCCATCATAACTTGCGTATATAGGCTCAGATTGACTTGAAACTTGGAACATTGGTTTGCTTTACTTTCCTGATCATGCCTCATCAGTTGGGGTGTGATCCGTACTTGGTAAAAATTCAGCGATATCCATGACAAACGACATTTGGAATCCACCTCCTTGGTGTCCCGGCCTTGCCAAAAGGCGGGATAACAGGGGAAATTCACTCTCCTCGCAATAATTAATCTCATCTTCCATTTCCAAGGCATCAAGATAGACCACCTGAATCTCACATCAGAAAATCAAGTGATGGTATCATCATCGACGATAGCTTTCAATTGGTTCAGTCAAGATTGCAAAGAAAGCGTCAGCCCAAAAATAATCAAGAATTGCCACCGACCAATAATGGCGATTTGAAGATAAAAGAGGGTCAGAAACAGACCATCTCACAACAGAAGAATGGAAATCAACTGTTGCAACATAGAAATTCGGTAGCTTTTTCTCCGCACAAAGAAAAAGGTCAGAGATCATAGGCGGATATCGTTTCTGAGCAATTTAAGGAACCAAAAGATGATGAATGCAATCTTGAAACTATTGCTCCTATCAAAATTAACAACAAGAAATACGGTCTGGTAAAAGAAGATGTCTACAAAAGAGCTATCGAAAGCTAGAATAATTCGATCTTAGTATATGTTGTAGGTACCAAACTGTATTACATGTTTTTCAAAGCGTACATTCAACGTGTTTGGAAACCCATTGGAGAATTCAAAATCTTTACCAAAGAAAATGGATTCTTCCTTTTTAAATTCAAAGAGTTTCAGGATTGCAATTTAGTTATTCAAAATAGATCATATTCTACAATGGAAAACTCATCCTAATGAGAAGATGGTCTGAATCCTTAAGAATGGACAGAGATCTTCTTACTACGATGCCGATATGGGAAAAATTACTCAATGTCAATCTTAAATTATGGGATCACAAGGCATTCAACGTGATGGCCAGCATTATCGAAAAACCCATAAAAATGGATGCAGCCACAGCCATGAAGACGAGGTTGAATTACGCTCGCCTTCTTGTGAAAGTGTCTACAAATGATGAACTTCCTCAAGAAATCAATCTTACACTCTACAATGGTGAAAATATTACATAAAAAGTTGAGTACGAATGGGTTCCACCGCAGTGTAGTATCTGTAAATGTTTCGATCACACTAGAGAAAAATGTAATCCAAAACAAATGTGGATACCCAAAACCAATAATCAAAATAGAGAAAAATCAAAAGTTCAAGAAAATAATTCTGTTGAGACATCTCAAGAACCAAATTTCAACAGAGAGACACAATATCAGCCAAGAACTCAAAGGAGCAATGATCGAATCAACCAAGAAAGTATCATCTTAGATCAAGAAACAATCACAAAGTCGCTCACTGATCAAGATGATCAGATCCTTGCTATGGAAGTTCATCATTTAGATGGTTGCAAAGAAAATTCGAATGATACTATATAACAAAGTATAGAGGAGGGAAATAATAATAAAAAGGCATTTAACTCTAAAACCCCTCCTATTTCGGAGCCATGTTTAATTACAGATAGTAATGGTACAGTTATAAACAAAATCCCTCATCTAAGAACCAGCCAATATCGGGAAAGTGATATGGAGAGTGAACCTCCATTAGAAAATGATGTAGAAGTTGAGGACAGGGTCGGCATCCACTCAACTTTGCCTCGCAATGCTAAGTAGTTTGACATCTCTCTCGTACGAATTCCAGACAGTGCTAATGTACAAGCTTCTAATTCTTTAATGAATGAACATGAAGAACAATTTGATATATCAGAACTACATATTGCCAAGGTTAAAACAATTGGTAAGAATAAGAGTAAAATTAAAGAGAAGAAGGCTTTTAGGCAAAAATACATATCAGACAATCCAGATTGAAATGAAATGACTACAAGGCTTAAAGCTAAAAGCATAGAGAAAAAAAGAAGGGTAAGGGTATCAATGCATCGGGTTCAATCTGAAACCCTTTATAATATTTTCTTCTATCATATTAATATATTTTATTATATCGATCATTGCATGGAATGTCAAGGGTATGAACTCCCCTGCAAAACAAACTGATATTATGAATATGGTTAGGATTCATAAGCCATCTATTTTACCCTTATTGAAAATAAGATGAATGATGCTAATACTGAGAAGTTCTGTTTTAAACTTTCCAGTAATTGCAAATCTATCAACAATAATGATTGTGGCAGTAAAGGTAGAATTTTGGTTGTTTAGGACTCTAATGTTTGGGATATGGTTAATTATAATAAGGATATTCAATTTATTGATTGCAATTTAGAAATGTTGGTGGTTTTTCTATTCAAATTACTAGTATTTATGGCAGTAATTTTGAAAATGAAAGAAATAGTTTATTGTACAGGTTAAAAGCCTTAAGTCAAAGTTATGATTTCCCTTAGCTAATTATGGGAGATTTTAATACTGTTTTCCATGCTTCTGAGAAGTTTGGTGGTAATAAAATCACCCATAGTAAATTAGATAAGATTAATAAAATTTTACTTGAAACTGGTCTTATGGAACATAATATAAGTGGGAACAAATACACTTGGAAATCTGGTAAAGAAAAGAATATCCATTGCAAACTTGATAGGGTGTTAATTGATAAAAACCTTTGTGATGTTTTCCCAGATTTTGGTTGTTTTTCTATTGAACAAAACACTAGTGATCATACCCGTTTACTTATAAAAAAATTCATAATCTGAATAATAATAATAAAGCTGCTCCTTTTAGATTTAAAAATGGGTGGTGTCTAACAATGAATACAATGAGATGATTAAAGAGTGTTTCAATTTCTCTTGTACTGGTTCTTACCAATTCTAGTTTAATATGTTCTTAAAAAATGCAAAAAATAGAATTAAAAACTAGAATAAGGTTAACTGTATTAAGAATAATATTCTAAACAAGCTGAGGGAGGAAGGTAAAATTTTGCAAAAGTTTGTTGATGATAATCTTGGTAATCTTAACATTACTGATATATTCTTTTCAAACCAGGAAAAACTTTCTCATGAGCTTTTTATTAACACAGTTAACTATAAGCAAAAAGCTAAAGTGGATTGGCTTACTATGGGAGATGGCTGCACTAAATTTTTTCATGCTAAAATGAGTAGCAGAAAGCACATTAATAACATAGGTAATATTATTGATAATAGGGGTACTTGTACTAATGACTATGATAGGATTGTTAATGAAGCTACTGAGTTTTATTCTCTTTTATATTATTCTGATTCTATTGAAACTGATTTTCCTGATATTGTTTGTAAAAATGTACTGAATGATAATGTAGCAGAAATCTTACTTGCTCCTGTGTGTCAGGATGAAATCAAATCCGTTATTTTTAATGCTGGTGATAATAAAAGCCCTGGCCCAGATGGTTTTAATGCAAAAAAATTTAAAATTCACTGGGAAAATATCAAGGACCAGAATATTAGAGTTGTCAATGAATTTCTGGACAAAGGAAAGTTGCTTAAAAGTTTTAATCATACCTTCATTACTTTAATTCCCAAAAATAAAAATCCCACTTGTTTTGGAGACTATAGACCAATTTCCTATTGTAATTTTACTTACAAAATTATTGCTGCTATTTTGAGCATTTCTTCCCTTTTTAATCTCTGAAAATCAGAGTGCATTTATACCTGGTAAACTTATCTATGAAAATTCTCTGCTGGCCCATAAAATGGTCAGGAATTTTAATAGTAAAAGTGCTGATAATATGTGTCTTAAAGTTGACTTACAGAAAGCCTATGATAAAGTGAACAGAAATTTCATATTTCATATTATGAAATGTCTGAGGTTCCCTACTAAATTATGTAAGTTGATTTTTGAGTGTATTAATACACCCACCTTTTATATTCTCTTCCATGGTAAGCCTGAGGGCTTTATTAAAAGTAATAGGGGTATTAGACAGGGTGATCCACTTTCTCCCTATCTTTTTACTATGGTTATGGAATATCTTTCTATCCTTATTGATATAGAAACCATTAAAAATAATATTTCTCCAATCAATAGAGTTCAATCATCTATTACTCACCTTATTTATGTTGATGACCTAATGTTGTTTTATAAGGCCAATAAAAATAATGCAGATGCTATTAGTCAAGTTTTTGAGAATGTGTACAAATATGCTGGTCTACAAATTAATGAATTTAAAAGCAAAACATATTTCAGTAAGCATTGCAGGTATAAAAAAGAGGTTCTGGATGTTCTTAAAGTGGGTGAAGGTAATCTCCCCATTAAGTATTTAGGTCTTCCTTTATCAGTCAATTAGATTAAGGACAGTGATTGTTCTAATCTGATTGAAAAAATTCAAGACAAAATGGAGACCTGGTCCTATAAGCTTTTATCTATTGCTGGTAGAATAGAGCTTATAAAAATTGTTGTGTATGCCATTATTCTATATTGGTTTCAAACTTATCATATCCCAGTGGATACAATTAAAAAAATTGAGAGTAGGTGTGATGATTTTCTTTGGAGGGGTGGCTACCATAAAATTAGTTGGGATAAAGTATGCAGACCCCAAAAAGAAGATGGCCTTGGTATCAGAAATTTGAATGATCTTAGTCTAACATGTCAAATTAAACTTTTTTGGAGATTTATAAGTGCTGACTATTTATGGACTAAATGGATGAAATGCAAATATCACGAAAATGGTAATTTTTGGATAGTTTTACCAAAAAATAATTAGTCCAATGTTTGGAGTCAAATTTTAAATGCAGAGATATAGGAAAATCTTTAGTTCAAAGATAATTCAAATTTGGTAATGAAACAAGTTTATGGTTTGACCCTTGGTTTCAAAATGATTCTTTTATTAATAGGGTGGGGTGGGATAATTTAGTTATTTGTGGTGGTGCTAATGCTAATGTGGATGTCATTATTAATAATAATCAATGGCAACCTCATTTACATCCTATTACTCATCCACACAGATACAGTATTGCTAATATTCATATAGATTTTAATGTAGACAGTGATCATTGGGAGTGGTTAGCCAGCAGCAAAGGGAAGTTTTCCTTTAAGAAAACTTGGGAATATATTAGAAATAAACAACCTACTATTGATTGGCATAAATGCATTTGGAACAAGGTGAATAGTCCAAAGATGGCTATCTATACATATTTTGCAATTAATAATAGATTGCCAACTTTGGACAGAGTCAATAAATGGGGGAGAAATACTTATTCACTTTGTTCCCTATGCAACTTAACCAATGAAAGTGCTAATCATCTATTTTTTGAATGCAGTTATAGTTATTTCATATGGATCCAGATAAAGTCTACACTGAGCATTAACAATAAAAGCAGCATTGATCTTAAATAAATTATAGTGGATATCAACAACAAATTCAAAAGCAAATCACTAGAAAGAGACCTTGTGCATGTCTTAATAACTACAGCAATATATCATATTTGGAAAGAGAGAAATAATCGTACTCATAACAAGTCGAAACTTTCCAAAGAGCAAAGATGGCTTATTATTGAAAGCGATAGCAGAAGTATCCTTCATAAGTCAAAGAAAAAAGATAAAGACCAAACCAGTTTTGACTTCCTTGCGGATTATTGGAGTAGAGAGGCTGGCAGCAAGCATATTGAGCAATATCTCTGCCATTCGAAGGCTTATCAAACTGATTTAGACCCTCATCAGAGGCATAATCTGGTTAATCAAGGTGCTAAGGAGCTTTAGATCAATAGTTAGCCTAGAGTTGATGATATTAGCTACGAATCTACAGATCTGAGTCACGATGACATCAGATCTATAGATCTAGCTTCGAAGAATCAAAATCGCACTGTTAAAGCCGATAGAAATATGAGAAGCAAATTTAATGAGTGTCTCTCATACTGGGAAAGAGGAGAAACTAGTAAAAAGAGGCAGGCGGACATGATTTAAAGGCATCGCATTGGAGAAGAGTTCACCGCCTCTCTCTTTTTTCTGCAATTATTTTGTTTTTTGGTTGTGGTTTGTGTCTATGTCGGCAACCCTAATATGGTTAAGGTTTTGTAATTGGTGGCTGCGGGTTCTTTTACCCGTTTCTTTGTACTTTATGCTTGGCTCATTTACCATTCTTCAAAAAAAATACAAAGCATAAAGCAACCAAAATAGAAGCTGAATCCTCGGACGATGAAGACCGTACTACTTCTTCATCTCTCATCGCTCTTCCATTAAAGTCACCTAGGAAACATCTACTGTTGTTCTAGGACTTAGATCAGCAAATTCTTAATACTAGTGACTTACAAACACTTTAGAAACATTATTGTAAATCTAAGATCCACTAGATTGTGGTCAGATCAAAGAAAACTAGTTGTAATCTAGAGACAAAGCAACTAATAAAAGATTGAAGTGGACGTAGGCCGAAGATTACGTCGAACCACTATAAAAATTCTTGTGTGTTCTTTACTTTTCTACTGCTCTTCTGTTTATTTAATCTGAACTGGTGCTTTCATCTTGATTCTGGATGTTGATCCATTTTTTGGGTTAACAATTTTATTCGATGCACTATAAGATATACGATAGGTTCTATGATGTTTTATTTCTTTTAACCCTTGACAATCATCTTACATCTGTCGGAATGGCAACAGTGCACTATCTAGTTATATTAGGTGTCGATGGTGCAGGACGGTCATCACAGTTTATATATAAATGGTATAGGACAACATTTGTATTAAAGATTCATAATCTTTAATATATTTACTTAAGTGATATCGACTTATGGAATAATGTATTTCTTATGAAATATTCTTATGATTCAAGTGTGAGACGCATCTGAAAACACGATATACATGCTATACATATGTATTTATTCCTTAAATCTAATTTGAGTTTATTACTGTTGGTACAAAATTTGGGTCAAGCCAATTCATGATATTTGAGTATGATTAGAGCCCTAGTCAAATATGTTAGTTATGAAGTCACAAGAAGTAATCATGCATTCACGAGGAGTCATTATGCAATTTATTGATTGTTCGAGTCCTTCATTACAAAGTTACAAAGTCAAGATGGCTTGGTTGGCCATTAATATCCTTCACTCAAGCTTTTCTTTATGTAAGACAAAAAAATAAAACTGAAGAAGAAGATGAAATCGAATAAATCTCTCTTTATTGAGGGAGGTACCCTTCTATTGATAAAAAACTTCACCTTTGGATTTATGCCACATGTTGCTTGGAATAAATGGAAAGTGGAGATTGATCTTCTTAGAATGTAATAAATGTTCGGGGTTAATGATGCATTGCCACTATTCATTCAATGACTTTAAGAATTAGCTTTCGACGGCTCTTCTTAGATTACTTGACACCTTATATTTGTCATGACGGTCATGGGTACTTCTAGTTTGATTATGCATGATGGCTGTATTTTTAGATTACTTCACGACGACCCCCATATGGTATCTTACAACATCCTCGGGTGTTATCACAAAAGCTTTGATGAATACCATGATGACACTATCAAAATTCGATACCTCTAATCATTCATGATGACTCTTATCTTTGGTGTAACAACATTTTCAACAAAGTGTCTCATGATGACTACTTCCTAAGTTGCTTTGAGATGGTCCCTATGTATCTTCTCATGATAACCATCAGAATTATCACAAGGGCGCTACTGAGTTGTTTCACAATTAATTTACGATAACCACTTTGCAACCCTTCCCTAAATGGTTTGGTTGCTTTATCTTTTAGTAACTTCACCAAATTGATACACGACTTTACTAAATTGATCATGATAACCCCTTTTCTCACATGATGATCCTTTACTATGGCTTTATCCGAACTATACTCAGTTACTTTATTTACACATGATAACTCCTCGCAATGGCTTCATTCAATTAAGGTATGATAGCCTAATCAACATATGGTAGCTTCATTTTATGCATGATGACTTCTATCATACATGATGGATTCAATTAGGCACGATGACTTCCAATAGCACATGGTAGCTTTATTCTTCATTGATGACCTTAAATTATACACGATGGCTTCAACTAATCAAGATGACTCCCAATAGCACACAATAGCTTTACTCTTCACTTGATGACCTTGAATTGTACATTATGGCTTCAATTAAGCAAGATAACCTCCAATAACAGACGATAGCTTTTTTGTTTAATAATCCATTCTTGGAATTTCGGGTGTAACACTAGCCCCCTCTTACATAAGAAGTATTTTATACTTTGGTTAAGTAAACTTCTATTCTTACATTATTCCTTTTTTCCTTTCAAATTATCATTTCTTGCATAATTATTATCGAATTATTAAAAGGAATGAATTTATTTTTAAACAAATAAAAAAGTATGATTTCTGATGTTATGAAAGTATAGTTTTGAGAAATACTTTAAATAGAGATTTTTGAATGGTTTATAAAAGGGATTTATAAAAGTGATATTTTATAAATAAAGAAATAGATTTATAATCGGAATTTGCAAATATTTTTTAAATGGATTTGAAATTTATTCGATAAATGGATTTTTTAAATAAATTAGATTTATAAAGGAAAGGATTTATAAATGGATTTTTATAATAAATGGGATTTAGAAATGAATAGAGGTATAAATAGAATTTTATAAATAAAGATATTTTTCAGAAGAGAAGTTTTGTAAAATAGAAAGAGATTTATAAACAGAGTTTTATGAATATGGAAATGATTTATGTTGAGATTTGAATATGGATTTTTATATAAAGGAAATACATTCAAGTTTTTCAAAAGTAAAATGATCTTTTAAAGGAATGTTTGAAAGCAATATTTGATGGAGTTAATGGTTTTAAAAGTAATGTTTTGGAAATAATAATTCCAAATGGAATTTAATAGTTTTAGAAGTAATGTAAAATGTGATAAGTATCAGAAACATAGATTTCAACATTTGTAATGGACGTGTTTAGGAAGTAAGGAAGGCATGGACTATAACACTGTTGTTATAGTAAATGATTTTTGAAAGGAAATGTTTTATATAGTATATGTGATTTATATATATATATATATATATAATTAATTAATCGAATCCCTATACTAGTGTTTTTGGGTTGTCGTAACGAAGTTTACGCAACATTCATTTTAACCCAATAAATTGTGTTTTGACATTCCATTGTGAAATACACAGGCTTGGTGGTATAGGAAGCATTTCTTCTTATACTTAACACCCGTTCTGAGGCGTATAAACTCGGGAGTTGTATGGTTATAGAAATCTATTGGCGTGTCTCCAAAATGGTAGTGTTATTAAATATACTTATACCATTGATATAAGTATATGGAAATGTTTTCCAATATCGAAAGATTAAAGTGGTTTTAAGGATATACCCTTTTAAAGATATTTGAAGTGAATATTTGGAAATTGATTTAATTAATAAAAGATTAATTAAATGGGCCTAGTGACTGCTTATGTGTTAGATTTTATTTGTTGCTTTGATATTTAAATAACTGACTCTCAAGTTTAGCCATTTTTGGTTCCTTAACTTGATGTGGGAACTGATTAGTCATGCACTTAGCATGAAGCCAACTGAGTAGGCTTGATTATCGTTTGGGTTAAGAATGTTGATTCGAGTAGTGCGTAGTGTCTATGATACTCCAATCTACCGGGTTTCCTTCATGGCCGAAGGATACCAAGTTGAGACTTGGAGACATGATAAGTCTACGAGACTTGGTTTCCATATAAGGTTAAGGGCCTTTTTATTGATTGTTGGTCCGGAGAGACCGGGATCGGATTTATCCGAAAACCACTTCAGACCAATGTATGCATTCGAAAGTGCAGTTTTATAATGATGATTTTTGAAGACGGAGATCTTCATGATGCAAGGCTACTTGCCACTAGACCCGCGATGCATATTATATATATATGGTGGCAGTAGTGCTTTGTTATGAAAATCTTCGATATACAAGGACTTCTTGCTATTGATCCTAGGGATGATCCCCGATAGGATGTGGTAGGAGAGTACCTTCGGTTTGTCATGTTCCTGGACAACTTATATGGATGAATGTCTGACATTGCATTTCTAGTCATATTGATTGATCTCTATGAACATATTATCTGTTTGGTAGCAGAGAAGGTAATTTCTCTTAGCTTAACACCATTTCCTAGGACATACGAGCTAAGGAGTTATACATTTGTAGAAATCAGTTGTGTGATTATGGAAATGGCAGTGTGGCATTCAAAGTAGAATGTGCTATATGAAAGGTAAACGTTACCTTAAGCCTCATCACCCAGTAATGGCTTAAACAGGGTATGCCATAAGGCTATGTGGTTCATAACCATTAGGGATGATCATCACCTTTCTAGATAACCTTCTACATTTCGAGTATGCGGTGTATGCTATGAGACGTCTTGGATAGGTCGGTAATGACCGAGGTGATGACATATTTGGTTTCTATCCAGGCCATGTCTAAGTGCCAGATAGGGATAGAACGATCTTGCCTGATGTGGAGGATTGTTTGTGTATCCTTGGTACATCACTCTAGAGATGTATTGTACGAAAGGTAGTCCTTTACCTACCATTGTATGGAATCCATTCTCCAATACGTGCCTACCATTTTATGTGTAGAACCTAACTTATTCTAGAATTTAATAACAGTAACAATTACAGTTATGATTAAATAATATTTGTATACTAGACACTAGTATAATATCAAACGATTTGATATGAAATGTTTTGGTTATCGCAAGGTAAAAACTCGTCCATGTTTATGTGTGACGTGATCTTACGAGATACCTTTGTTTGGATAAAGAAAAGTTTTATAACTTTAAATTTTAGTTGAGATGTGTTTTCTCAGGCTGGTTTACCAAACTGAACCAGGTGTTCTTCCCTTTCAATGCTTGGGTCAGACCGAGCATATTTACAGATTCAAATTTGGATGCTCTGGAGCTTCAGTAGACGAGCTGGGGGTCTTCAAGTCGTATTCACGTATATATTTATTTTCCGCTACATTGTTGTTTAAATTATCAGCATTTGTAAGGACGGGTTATTATAATTGTCCAGGTCGATAATTGTGATTTGTTGTTATACTCTGATGGATGTATGTATATGACAGTTCCTCTTTTGTAAAGTTCATTGATATTATATTATATGTTGTTCCGCTGTGATTGTGAGATTCTGTGTGGTTTTAGTTTCTCTTTTTCTCCTCTTCTCTTCTTCTTTCTTCTTTCTTTCCCATAACTATCCGTCTTTCCATTCAATTTGGGTTGGACATGTGTGGTTTATTGTTAGCTTGAATCGTGCAGGTTTGAGGGTTGTTACAATATATGTATATGTATATGTATATGTGTGTGTGTATTCTTGTTTGCACTAAAGTAGATTTTGGTTGTTGACATTTTTTAAAGTAAAGTAAACAATTTAAAACTAGTTTTAATTAACGGATAGTTTAAAACCAAAATTGTAATTTTCATAAAAGTCCACTTTGTAAAACATGAATTAAGAACATATGCATATATGTATGTATGTATGTATGTATATTCCCATATGCATATGCATATATATATGTATACAATAATTGAATAAAAGTTTGAAACTAAAAAACAGAGTGTAACATTTGTAATCAATTAATCAGTAATTTAAAATACATAAACATACAGTCAAAATAACAATCTTATATCTAATTGTTAACTTAAAATAAAATTTATGATTAAACAGGAATGTCCATATGCAAATCTTAGAATGAATTAACTTTTATTCTAATATGAATAACAACCAAAGTTGTTCCAAAATAACTTGTAATAGTACATTCAATTCCCAAAGTCATAACATAAAATTAAATCAATTAATCGGAACAATTTTCAAAACAAAACATTGTTCGAATAATAATTTCTAAACCAGAATTAGACAGCTGAGGCACATATAAATCAGGGTAATAAGATCCAAATCTGAGCTAAACATACAATATGAACAAAAGAGCAAAATGGGTAATGGATCTAACAATATTAACAATAATTGACATAAATAAATAAGGGATGAAATACATGTGCAGATCTAAGTTGAATCAAATAATAGACATGCTTTTAATTGAGATAAAAGGGTTCTGATTCACATAAAATTAATCAATTAAACGCATAATGAACCATTTATATCCAAATATATGAAGGATAAAACAAATAAATAAATAAGTCGGAGAATCAACTTAGGATGTTGCCTAGAAATCGCACCTTGAATGATTATATCTCCTTGTATCTTCAAGATCCACATCCTATCCTTACAAGAGATGGATGAACCATTTTTGTTTTATTTGATTTATTTTATTTGGAGTTAAAAGACTTTGGAAATTTTATTTTGTTTTCTATCATGAAAATTTAGGAGGATAGAAAGAAAAAGAATGAATGAGAAAGAATGAGTTGTCTATAGAAATGAATTAGTGAATTTGTTTTAATTAAAAGAATGAAACCTTTCTTATTCTTTAATTTAAACATCCCATATTAATTCCCTTGATTATCACTCTCTAAATACTCCTTTCTCTTCACATGATATAGCTAAAATTACATGCCATCAAATGACATAAAATTTTCAAAAATCACTATATGCAATTTTTTTTATTTAAATTACATCGATATCGTATATCAATGCAGGCAAATATAACTTTTATAAATGCATTCAAATAATTAAAAACAACACCTGAACATCAACTAAATTAAATAATAACTAATATTTCTCAAATTATTAATTAATTTAATCAATTTACATCATTTTATAAATTAATTAAATCATGTGGTTTTTCAAAGATTTCATCATTATGATTATGCGACTCAAAGGTGTAAATTCAATTAGCGATTAATATCGAACGATTCAAATATTAACGTTCACATATCACCTTAGCAGGCGATGTGATATTTTGGCCGAATTTGTCACTTACACGTCTTTTGGTAAAATCTAATTTTACTTATTATAAGCGATACCCGATGCTGACAATTATTTACACCAATTCTCTTTGTCAAAACTATATCACTTTGGGCTTATGAAATTCAGTAATGGTCAAAATTCCAATATCATCCACATTCAACTTTATAGTCCAAACATAAAGTACTTGGTTCAATAATAACAATTATTATTAACCAAATTACTATGGGTAGAGACTTTGACTTTAAGTTGACATCAGCTGACCGTGATACTAACCTCATATAATCGAGGAGACGAATCCTCTCTTGAATAGTGTCACTTCCAATGCTTCCATTCGACCCAACTATAGTCATTCGATGGACGCCATACCACGATTTAACTGTAATCAAAGTGGAGATTCCACATTAAAGATCAATGGTATTCTCAAGTCGAGAGAACCATCTAAATTAGTCACATCGATATTTTCTATTTGACCTTAGTTATATTAACCAACAGAAAACTATCGAGTGAGTCATTCCATGGTTGTGTAATAACTATCAGTATAACCTTTTAGTTCCCCCCAGCCATGAGTAATACATTGCCTAACATTTGGAGAGCGTTACGTACTCTAGTCTTAATGAATATATCGATATCCAGTCTCGATACATCTTGACTAGGAATATTTAAAATGGTATATTTATTTTCATTATGACAAATTACTCACAGTTACAACACTTTGTAACAATTATCACAAAATATACCATTTATGGATTTTATATTAATTATATTTTAATTAAATTAATTAATTAATATATAACACATTATATCAAGTATATAATAGAAAGAAAACACCTTTTATTTTGAATAAGATTGGTTACTGAGTTAGAGATATGTAACAAATTACATAATTATCCCTAGGGCACACCCCTAATTCTATCAATCTCCCACCTGCACTTAGGGCCAATTATGGAATCACATTCCAACTTCTCCAATCGATTTTCTCAAAATCAATTGGGTCAATCTCTCAGTGAACGGGTATGCCATTATGTTCCAATTTTCTACTCTGTCAATCAACTCACTCCAATGCTGAAAAACTGCCTTTATCATATGGAACAATTCAAAGTATATCTCTCTACTTCTAGTGAGCTCTAAGTTCTGTTATGAACCATATCGTGACATTATTAACATATAATAATATTATGAGATTCTCATTGTTTGGAATCGCCTTCAGCTCGGTTATAAATTTTTGCATTTATATTTATATACTTTGTTTTTATTACGATGTTGTTCAAGGCGATGTACTTAGGTGTAACGACCCACCTTTTTTACCCTCGAAAGTCGGCACTTAATACATCCATGTTATTCAAATGCTAAGCATCTATGTGCTGGAAAGGTAGATTGTTAGGGTAAAGAGAAAAAGAACAGGGAAAGTAGAATCTCACAGTGGAATGACAACATATAATATAACAAAGGTAGTAAAAATTGTCTCTTTAAGATACATGGTATATCAGAGTTAAAAACAAACGTCATCGGCCTGGATAGTTATAATTTTCTAACCTTACAATTGCTGATGGGTATATATAATAATACAATGGAAAAAAAATTACTACGACAAGTGAACAACCAGCTCTACTCTATGAGCTCCGTGTCCTACCAACGACAACCTAGAAAAACTCGGTCTGACCCGAGCATTATAATAAAATAAAACCCGGATCAGTCTAGAAAACCAGCGTGAGAAAACTCAAGGAATATGGTGAACATATAATAATTCTTTGAGACCACGCCGCTAAACACGGAACAGGTTTTAACACACAAGAACAACATCCATACATAAAAGAATGGAAATAAATTAGAACAAAAACCAAACTTGAAAGAGTGGGCATAAATAGGATCAAAATCCAAACTTAAAGAATAGACATAAATAATTAAACATAGAGAAGTGCTCTAGGCACCTCTCGATGCAATTAAGAAAATAATTCAAAGATTTGAATCAAAAACAAAGAAAGGGAAATTTTCCAGCAATGACTAGGAGGGTGCACCCCCTTACTGAAAGTATACCTCTAGACAATATACTTGAGAAGGTCTTTTACTCTATGACTCTCTCGAAAATGTACAAGCCAGACCCCGCCAACCTTGCCGAGTATCCGAGTATTTCACATCTCCACGTGCATACCATCGAATCCAATCTAGAGTATATGTGAAGATATCCTAATGGGATCAACCCCACATAGCTTGACGTCCACTCGCGCTTTTGTTTATTCATTTTCATCAAAGGATATCAACACTCAAAATGAGCAACAAATTGTCTTAAATTGATGAAAGACAAAGAAGACAACAGAATCGATAGTCAATAAATCAACTATCGGGAATAACGAAATGATCGTACATGAAAATTACATCTTATGCCATTATCACCACTCGCTAATTCCAAACTTGTACTACCCCTCGGTTAACAATGAAGCCGGATAAGTTGGGGCATTGTTGCCTCTCAGACATTGCCTTGACGTATTTCTTATCTTTCGATATAGAGACAAGTTTCCATACCTCGACGTTTAGTGTTAAATATATGCGTAAATCCTTTCCATATAATTGATATCATAATGGAAATCAAATCACTTATCCTTTCCATAAGCTAATCAAACTTTTAGACTTTTAAAAATCATACTTGTGGTTGGTTTTTCACATCACAAACATTTATAAAGCACATTTCAAAACACTCTTCAAAATATTCTTTTTAAAGAGAAAATTATAGTTCTAAGTGTATTAAAAAGAAGGGTTAAAAATATGTCATTAAAACATCGTTTACTATAAACCCAAAACAATTCACACTTAGCTTTATTTTTAAACATTCCCCTTTTAAAGATTTTCTTACTTATAAACTATCATTTATAACTTTAAAATAACATTTATTTACCTGGAAGATAATTGATATAACTCTTTTATAATCAATTTAAAACAACATTTGTTATCAATTTAAAATACTTTTATAAATTTAAAACAATATTAATCATCCTGAAAGATAATTTGATATTGTACTTTTGTAAATTTTAAACAATGTTAATCATTCTAAAAGATAATTAATATAACTCTTTTATAAATTTAAAACCGTGTTAATTATCCTGAAAGAAAATTAATCAAACTTATAATCTTTTTTATAAATTTAAAACAACATTAATTATCCCGAAAGATAACTAATCAAATTAATAATCTATTTTATAAATTTAAAACTACATTAATTATCCCAAAAGATAATTAATCAAATTTATAATCTTTTTATAAATTTAAAACAAATTAATTATCCCAAATGATACTTGATCAAATTAATAATATTTTATAAATTTAAAACCACATTAATTATCCTAAAAGATAATTAATCAAATTTATAACTCCTTTTATAAATTTTAAACAACGCTTATCCTTATTTCAAAATACTTGAAAATATAGTTTAAACAACTTTCAAAGCGCCAAAATGCAACCAAATATTTATTTTGTAAAACTACATGCATGGGTACAACACACACAAAGATTTAAGAAGATGATATTTCATAAGTGTTGATATAGCGATAATCACTATAACGATACTTACGCAAATCAAATAGTATGTCACAAATAGTGCAACAAAACATCAATATAGGCAACTTAAAATATAAGTAAATCAATATTGGCGAGAAATCCTTAAGGTCTTTCTATAAAAATCCCATGTAAATCACATGTAACGACCCAGAATTTTGAACAAATTAAATTGAGAATATTTAATTGATTTTAAATATTTGAACGATGGTTTAATTTGAATCCCCGATTGAACTTTGATATTTGCGATTAAACTTTAAAAATTTAATCTATTGTAAGTTGAATTAAATTTAAATCTTCAATTTCAATCTGAAAAAAATATTTCAAAAGCTTGTAAAATTTATATTGATAATACTGAAGACAATAGAAGCTTCAGAAATTGATTTGGAAACAATCTGTTCAGTTTTGAAATTAAATCGTTTGAATTGGATTTGAAAAATAGCGTTCCGTGGCGCAGTCTCGGAATTCGACGAAACCAGTTCCATTGGGTCCGTAATATCGAATTATTATCGGATTCCAAATTTCGTATTTTTTGGAGTTAATCTGTGAGCACACGACGAGTAAACGCATGGAAATTTAATCGAATTCAAATTAATTTTTAAATTTGTAATTGGCCACCTCAGCACGTTCTTTCCTAAACTCGCGCCTACTATCACGACGCGAGATCGTGCAACCCATACCCGAGCAATTTTAAATATCCCTCCGTTCAAATTAAAATACTCGAACCTCTGCAAAGTAATGGCGTTTGTCCTCTTCAAAACAAAACAAAATAAAGAGGAGACTTCCTTCACTCTCGTTCAAATTATAAAGGGCGACCGAGCATTTTTTTTTTATTATCGAAATCGCAATTTCGATTTGAGGGCCGGTGCAAAGGAGGCATCACGATTTCGTGGAGGAAAAGTGGGGCGTCACGCGAACTAAATCGCGGAGGAGGGAGGCGCAGCGTCTCGAGTGCGAATTGGAGCTCGACTGCCGAGCAGTAGGAGGCGTCGAGGCGGGGTTCTCGAGTTGGGGATAGTCAAAGGGACAGCGACGAAGGCAGTTCGATCTAGGGTTTCGATTGTTTTCTGGAGAGGGCTGTCGCGAGATGGATATGCGGCAAAGTCTGGTAGAGGCGATTCAATTTCGCGATGATCATCGTTGAAGTCGCGTTCGACTCGATGTAGGGTGGCGCTCGAGCTCGTGGACGAAGTCGCGGTCATGCTCGGAGTCGCGTGTAAGTGGGACCAGTGGCAGTAGGCGACCTCGCGTGACTCGATTTTAAGGGTCGATGGCGTTCTAGGCTGAGACAGTAAGGTACAATTTATTTTATTTAAATTTTAAGCAATTTTCTTTGTATTACCATTTCAAAATTTCAACAGTGAAAATATACATAATTGGTAGCAGTTAAATTCTTTCAGAAATATATATACAAGAAGTTGAAATATTTACAGTGAAGTTTAAACCCGTCTAGTCTAATTCTATATATTACTGAATAAGATTTTGGGAAAAATAAAGAGAAAGAAAAATTAGTTTAAATCCAATCATTAGTAAATTTAATTTATTAAATAGTAATGGATTTTTCGAATTAGTTCAAATTAAAAGTGTTAATGTATTTAAATCTATTGAAAAAGAAATTTATTAAAATGATACAGTAAAGGAAATTCTGCCTTGATATTTACAGAAAGAAATTTTTGTTCAAAGAGAGATATGAAGATAAATATATATATGCATTTTTAAAGGTGTTAAAATTATGAAAAGTTAGATTGTGATATATATAAATTGTTTCTTATAAGTATAGGTATAAGATTTCGAAATAAAATGAGATATACGCTTATGTATTTTAAGTCACTAGTTTGTTTTTAAAATATAAATAATTGGTTAATTAAAATTTAGAAATAGAAGTTTAATTTTTCGATTGGTTCGAATATTAATGAATGGTATAAAATTGTTTATATAAGGTTAAAAATCGAGAAAACAAAACTGGAATGGAAAATGGATTGCAAATTAAAGCAAAGGTGAGATTTTTCTCACTCAAAATTGATGTTTGCAGTTATTGATTGCTATGATTGACTGTTTGGATTGTGATATTAGATATAGTAGGATATATCTATATATATAACAATATATACATATTGGCATATGTATATATTGGATTGTTGATTTCCCGCCTCGTATAGCGGATGAGACCCTATTGCGCCGTTAGTAAGCGGATATTTTTATAAAAACCCATATACCGCGATATTCCACCTCGAAGTGGAATTGGTATTGTGCTAACGTCTTTGGATGCAGGGAAACAGGTTGGAGGGATCCAACTGGATTCCTCACCAGTATTTATTTATTTACAGATATATTGATGTAGATCTGTTATCATATTGATATATGATGTTTGATGTTGTGATGGACTAATTGATGCGTTGCATCATTGGATTCAAATTTTGAAGTTTAAAAATAACGATTTAACTTTAAAAAGAGATTTTGAAAGTGATTATTTGAAAGTATACGTTTTATTTGAATCTTTGAATTGATTTACTTTAAATAAATAAAGGTTATAAATTTAAAGTTATGGAAATTAAAATGTTTGTGAAATATAACCAAAAGATGATTTTTGAAATAAATAGTTAACTAATCTATAAAATAATTTAAATTGGATTTTTGAATCATTAAAAACGATGTATGTACAAGATGCACAAAATTGATATTTATCAATTAAGATTATTGGGATTTAAAACGAGTTTTTATAAGTGTTAAAAAGAAGTATAAGTGAATGAAATAAATAGAATTATAACGTGAAGTTATAAAGTGAATAGATACTGTAGAATAAAGGATTTATAAGAAATTTACATATAAATTTGACTTTTGCACTTAGATGAGATATGAATAGAAATTGCTAAATGAAATGATTTTATAAGTTGAAATTGTTATAAAGTATAAATGCGATTTATAAACGTTGTTTATAAATCCGAAATCACTTATTTTGATAAGTAAATTATAGAAGTAAATAAAAGAAAATTTATAAGTCGGAGTTGTTATTAAAATAGAAATAGAATTTATAAACGTGTTTATAAATTCAAAATCAGTTGAATTTGAGAAATTAAATATAGAAGATTTTTAAAGAAGATATATTCGCGATTTTGGATAGCGAATTTTTATTGAGATAAAAATGTGTAGAAATGATTGAAATTGGATTAAGTGAATTATATTCACGATTTTGGACAGTGAATATATTATTGAATAAAATGGATTCATTTTTTGAAGAAGTGATATTAAAAATGAAGTTAAACATTTTAAAGATGTTTTAAAATGTATTATGAATCGAAAGCATAGATTTCAACAGTACTTGTTGAAATAGACGTTTTCGAGAAATATAAGGAAATGGTGGACTATAACATTGTTGTTATAGTAAATGATTTCCGAAAGGAAATATTTTTATCTAGTATTGGGTTTTATATATCTATCTTAAAATCCGAATCCCTATACTAGTGATTTTGAGTCGTCGTAACAATGTTTTATGTAACATTCGTTTTGACTCAAATAAATGTTGTCAAAGTAAATGATTTCCTTAAAGAATGAATATATATACTTAATATTGTTTTTAAGTATATCGAATATTTTCAAATGTTGAAAGTAAATAGACTTGTGAATTTCTTATTTTTAATAAGAATGGGAATGGTTTTCCAAAATGAAATGAAACGTTTTAGAATTTATCTTTGTAAAGATAAATTGAAATTGAAGATTGAAAACGATTTGAAAATCGAATATCAGTAGATATTCGAAAGTATAAATTCACTATGGAAGTTATAAAAGAAAGGGAAGTTGTTTAAAAATAAATGTTGATTTATTTTTGAAGTGTGGAAATTTTATATCTAGTAAAGATATTTTTGAAGATAAATAATTTGGAAAATTATTTGGAATCTGATGATGTTGCGCATCTTTATTGATAGTTAAATAACCGACTATCAATAATTACATTGAATAGGTATTTGTTGTGAATTGGATGAATTTGAATGCCACACTTGTTTTTAAATAAACGCTCACTATTCGGGTTAGCTGGGAAAGGACCATGGGGTCGTATAACCCATTCCGAATATGTGATACGTCGTTATGAATCGCATTCGAAGACCGGTGTTGAAGACCGGATATTTTTGAAAACGGAAGGATTACCGTCGAGTTACTCTACATCGGCTGATCTCCGATTTAGAGGTTTTATCACCCTTAGTGACGGGAAGTCCGGACGTGATTAGAAATTTATCCGGATGTGCAAGGGCTTCGTGAGAAGTGCCTTCGGTTCTGTTCGATCCCGGAACAGACTTGTATGGATTGTGTGTCTGACGTTACAATTTGAGATATAAAGCTGATTTCTTTCAAATACATTTCTGTTGGTGGCGGAGAATTTATTCTCTTAGCTTAACACCCTTCTCTGGGACGTACGAGCTCAGAGGTTATGTAGTTGAAATTTATCAGCGATATATCCCAATTTGGTAACGTGGCATACTGAGTGTTGCTGTGAAATGATCAGTGTTTGATCATTTGCGATATGATCATTTGTTTGATCTTATATCTTTGTGATCATAGGTTGATCATTTTGTTTGACCCGAAGCAGGGCTTTGTAGGAAGCGTAGCTTTGTGGACGAGACTTCGTCGAGCCTCACACCCCGGAAATGGTTGAAACAGGAAGGATGCAGCAAGGTTCTAGGGAGTAGCGCCCCTTAGTGTATGTCATTCCTTCTAGATAGAGGTGGTATCATGGTATGGAGCCCAGATACTTAACCTATGTGGTTGCTGCATTATTATTTTGATGTGGTTTGTTGGAAATCGGGGATCCTCGGGAAGATCGGTTACGATCGGGGGATGGCATACGCGTGTCAGTAGTTACCTATTTTTGCAGAGGTAACCCGGCCTTGTGTTGGCAGAGATCCGGTTAGGTTCTCGGGTCGTCTATTCCAGGGACGTACCCATCGTGGATAGGAAGTTCCTTAGCTTGACCATTTGTTGGAAATCCAAAGAAACAATACAAGCCTTGTACGGTTTTAGTTGTAGAACCTATCATTCACTTATGGTGGCGCCCCACTGTTTGGATGGTAGCTATAGTAGGCATACGATACTGGTCGTATGCTGGCTAAGATTTATATTATACTTTCGAAATGTTTTCTACACTATGCACTAATAATAATATCAAAAAGAATTTGATTTTGCGTAGTAAGCATCTTTGACTATCATAAGAAGAAATCTCCTCCAATTCTGCGTTTGCATTGTGTGTGTGGCGGGAGGTCTTATGGTAGTTTCATTTTCCAAAAGCATTGCGAATTTGTTTTATTTTCTTTGTGAAAAATAACTGTTTTACGATCTCACACCAGTCACCATGACTGACTCGGATTTTATTGTTCCCTTCTAAACTCTGGGTGCCCACCAATTTCCACACGGGCAGCCTAGAGTTATGTTATCAGGATATTCTGGATATTCTGGAGCTTTGGAGATAAGCTGGAGGACGAGACGTAGTATTTGTATCTGATAGTATTTATTCCGTTGTGTATTCTGTATGAGGACAAGTTTATATAACTGTCCATTGTTGTATATTGACTCTGATTGATGTATGTATAAACTGATATAGTTCTTTGTTTTAAAAGATTAGTGATTATCTATTATATATTGTTCCGCTGCGATGTGTAAGATTCTAATATTGTTTTCTGTTCTGATGTTGTTCTTCTCTTCTTCTCTATTTTCTTCTTTCTCTTTTTCTTCTATCTTCTTCTTCTTCTTCTGCCTTTTTCTTCTTCTTAAACCCTCACTATTGGAGTTTCCGGCACTCGATTGCTCGGCAGTCGATAAAGGGAGTATCGATGTCGAATTTTCGAAAGTCGAAAATTCCTGTACGTGACAAAGTGGTATCAGAGCATATGGTTAAGCGACAACCCTGCTCTGTTGGGTGTTACTCATTAGAGATAGAGTCAGCAGTACTCTAGAATGAGTTGAGTGTAATAATAGATATGAGCGAGTATTTGTTAGTGAATATGAAATTGTTTTGTATTGTGTTGACTTATCGGTTGATTGTTTATGGATTCTGGGCGGTGCAGTCTAGCTAACTGTAATCGATAGGGGTTTCTAAACTCTTAAACAAGATAAACCGACACAGTATTGTTTTAAATGGGGTAAATGAAATAATTTTGCCCAAAACTATTTTTGTATAGAAAAGAAATGATTTTCTATGAATTATCATAATATATGGATGTTTGGTTGTTAGGAAAGTGATGATATTGAAATGTTATCATTACTATTGAAACTGAATAAGAAACTAAAATCGTAACTCCAAAGTTAAGAAATTAATTCACATACAAATGAAATTAAAGAATGTAAATTATAAATGTGAATTGTATTTTAAAACGGAATTCCAGAGAAATTTTTGGAAATGTTTTGAAAAGAATTTGAAAATTTTGGAGATTCGGAAAGTTTAAATCTTTTTGATCTGAAAATTAATTTCAAAGGATTTTGGAAAAATGTTTTGAAGAGATGAAAAGCTCTAAACTCTTTTCGGTCGCTGGAAAATAATTCCGATGATGATCGCGACATCACCAGTGTTCATTTTCGGGTTTCCAAAAGAGGAATTGCTGCCAAATTATTTTAAATGGAAGTTGTTTGAAAAATTTGGGTTTTGTTTTGGAAATTCCAGGATAATTTGAATTGTTTTCAAAATGATTTTGAAATGTTGGTAAGACCCTGGAATACTATATAAAAATATTTATGAAATATTATGAAATTGATAACTTATAAAATATTGAGATCTGATTGGAATGAAATTCAAATTGTAAATGAATTTATAACTTGGAATAGAATTCAAGAAGGTAATTGAAAATTTAAAATTCAATAATGGAATGAAATTGTGAATATGAATTTATAATTGAAGATAGAATTCTAATGGAATGAAATTAGTAAGGTGAATGTATCAATGATCTTATAAATCGAAATGTAAGTAAGTCGAAGACTTATAGAATATTTGAAATTTGATTTGGAAATCAGATTCGAATTGGAAATGAAAGAATTAGTGAATGAGTTTCAGAATGAATAAATAAATTTGAAGTTGTAAGTAAGTAAAACTGAAATTGAAGATGAATGTGAAACTTTGTTTTGAATTTGTTAGTAAATGTAATTCAAGCTGAATATTGAAATTTAAAATGAATTGGTAATTGAAACTAATCTAAAATAAGCAGTTGTAAATGAAAGATAATCGATAAAAATTCAATATTCAGAATATAAGATAGAAATTGAATTCGAATAGAAATTTGAATGTAAAATTGAATAAAATGAATAGACGTAACTTCAATAGTAAGCTAAAAATGTGTAAGCAGTTTATATTGAAAATTTTGTAATTGAATATACAAAATGGTTTGAATATATGTAACTAGATATTATGGCTAGTAGGACATACAGGGGTATTAAAGGAAATGGGATTTGATTTTCAAAGATGAATTTGAATTGCTCGACAAAAAAGGTAAGTATTTGAATTATAATATGAGTTTTTGATGACTTATTTCTCTAGCCGCTTGGCTTTTTCTTTTTCTTTTTGAAATCTGAGAGTCCGTAGGGACGTTTTGTAGTAGTGCCGTATTAGCCGCGCAAAGGAGACGCTGGCGAAATTTTTCGGAAATTTAGGGCGTTAGAAAATTTTTGAGAAAATTTTGAAAGTTTAAATTTGAATTTGAATTTAAATTTGAATTGTTAAGAAAACAATGATGTTTGAAAACTATGAAAGGTTTAGAAATTTAGTTGAATGATAACGAATCTTTAGTAGAAAGATTTGTTTTGATAAATTGATAAAACTATTGGATTGTGAAAAATAGTAGATGAGTTAAGGACCTTTTTTTTCCTAACTTGTAATTTCGAGGACGAAATTCTTTTAAGGAGGGAAGTTTGTAACGACCCAGAATTTTGAACAAATTAAATTGAGAATATTTAATTGATTTTAAATATTTGAACGATGATTTAATTTGAATCCCCGATTGAACTTTGAAATTTGCGATTAAACTTTAAAAATTTAATCTATTGTAAGTTGAATTAAATTTAAATCTTCAATTTCAATCTGAAGAAAAATATTTCAAAAGCTTGTAAAATTTATATTGATAATACTGAAGACAATAGAAGCTTCAGAAATTGATTTGGAAACAATCTGTTCAGTTTTGAAATTAAATCGTTTGAATTGGATTTGAAAAATAGCGTTCCGTGGCGCAGTCTCGGAATTCGACGAAACCAGTTCCATTGGGTCCGTAATATCGAATTATTATTGGATTCCAAATTTCGTATTTTTTGGAGTTAATCTGTGAGCACACGACGAGTAAACGCATGGAAATTTAATCGAATTCAAATTAATTTTTAAATTTGTAATTGGCCACCTCAGCACGTTCTTTCCTAAACTCGCGCCTACTATCACGACACGAGATCGTGCAACCCATACCCGAGCAATTTTAAATATCCCTCCGTTCAAATTAAAATACTCGAACCTCTGCAAAGTAATGGCGTTTGTCCTCTTCAAAACAAAACAAAATAAAGAGGAGACTTCCTTCACTCTCGTTCAAATTATAAAGGGCGACCGAGCATTTTTTTTTATTATCGAAATCGCAATTTCGATTTGAGGGCCGGTGCAAAGGAGGCATCACGATTTCGTGGAGGAAAAGTGGGGCGTCACGCGAACTAAATCGCGGAGGAGGGAGGCGCAGCGTCTCGAGTGCGAACTGGAGCTCGACTGCCGAGCAGTAGGAGGCGTCAAGGCGGGGTTCTCGAGTTGGGGATAGTCGAAGGGACAGCGACGAAGGCAGTTCGATCTAGGGTTTCGATTGTTTTCTGGAGAGGGCTGTCGCGAGATGGATATGCGGCAAAGTCTGGTAGAGGCGATTCAATTTCGCGATGATCATCGTTGAAGTCGCGTTCGACTCGATGTAGGGTGGCGCTCGAGCTCGTGGACGAAGTCGCGGTCATGCTCGGAGTCGCGTGTAAGTGGGACCAGTGGCAGTAGGCAACCTCGCGTGACTCGATTTTAAGGGTCGATGGCGTTCTAGGCTGAGACAGTAAGGTACAATTTATTTTATTTAAATTTTAAGCAATTTTCTTTGTATTACCATTTCAAAATTTCAACAGTGAAAATATACATAATTGGTAGCAGTTAAATTCTTTCAGAAATATATATACAAGAAGTTGAAATATTTACAGTGAAGTTTAAACCCGTCTAGTCTAATTCTATATATTACTGAATAAGATTTTGGGAAAAATAAAGAGAAAGAAAAATTAGTTTAAATCCAATCATTAGTAAATTTAATTTATTAAATAGTAATGGATTTTTCGAATTAGTTCAAATTAAAAGTGTTAATGTATTTAAATCTATTGAAAAAGAAATTTATTAAAATGATACAGTAAAGGAAATTCTGCCTTGATATTTACAGAAAGAAATTTTTGTTCAAAGAGAGATATGAAGATAAATATATATATGCATTTTTAAAGGTGTTAAAATTATGAAAAGTTAGATTGTGATATATATAAATTGTTTCTTATAAGTATAGGTATAAGATTTCGAAATAAAATGAGATATACGCTTATGTATTTTAAGTCACTAGTTTGTTTTTAAAATATAAATAATTGGTTAATTAAAATTTAGAAATAGAAGTTTAATTTTTCGATTGGTTCGAATATTAATGAATGGTATAAAATTGTTTATACAAGGTTAAAAATCGAGAAAACAAAACTGGAATGGAAAATGGATTGCAAATTAAAGCAAAGGTGAGATTTTTCTCACTCAAAATTGATGTTTGCAGTTATTGATTGCTATGATTGACTGTTTGGATTGTGATATTAGATATAGTAGGATATATCTATATATATATAACAATATATACATATTGGCATATGTATATATTGGATTGTTGATTTCCCGCCTCGTATAGCGGATGAGACCCTATTGCGCCGTTAGTAAGCGGATATTTTTATAAAAACCCATATACCGCGATATTCCACCTCGAAGTGGAATTGGTATTGTGCTAACGTCTTTGGATGCAGGGAAACAGGTTGGAGGGATCCAACTGGATTCCTCACCAGTATTTATTTATTTACAGATATATTGATGTAGATCTGTTATCATATTGATATATGATGTTTGATGTTGTGATGGACTAATTGATGCGTTGCATCATTGGATTCAAATTTTGAAGTTTACAAATAACGATTTAACTTTAAAAAGAGATTTTGAAAGTGATTATTTGAAAGTATACGTTTTATTTGAATCTTTGAATTGATTTACTTTAAATAAATAAAGGTTATAAATTTAAAGTTATGGAAATTAAAATGTTTGTGAAATATAACCAAAAGATGATTTTTGAAATAAATAGTTAACTAATCTATAAAATAATTTAAATTGGATTTTTGAATCATTAAAAGCGATGTATGTACAAGATGCACAAAATTGATATTTATCAATTAAGATTATTGGGATTTAAAATGAGTTTTTATAAGTGTTAAAAAGAAGTATAAGTGAATGAAATAAATAGATTTATAACGTGAAGTTATAAAGTGAATAGATACTGTAGAATAAAGGATTTATAAGAAATTTACTTATAAATTTGACTTTTGCACTTAGATGAGATATGAATAGAAATTGCTAAATGAAATGATTTTATAAGTTGAAATTGTTATAAAGTATAAATGCGATTTATAAACGTTGTTTATAAATCCGAAATCACTTATTTTGATAAGTAAATTATAGAAGTAAATAAAAGAAAATTTATAAGTCGAAGTTGTTATTAAAATAGAAATAGAATTTATAAACGTGTTTATAAATTCAAAATCAGTTGAATTTGAGAAATTAAATATAGAAGATTTTTAAAGAAGATATATTCGCGATTTTGGATAGCGAATTTTTATTGAGATAAAAATGTGTAGAAATGATTGAAATTGGATTAAGTGAATTATATTCACGATTTTGGACAGTGAATATATTATTGAATAAAATGGATTCATTTTTTGAAGAAGTGATATTAAAAATGAAGTTAAACATTTTAAAGATGTTTTAAAATGTATTATGAATCGAAAGCATAGATTTCAACAGTACTTGTTGAAATAGACGTTTTCGAGAAATATAAGGAAATGGTGGACTATAACATTGTTGTTATAGTAAATGATTTCCGAAAGGAAATATTTTTATCTAGTATTGGGATTTATATATCTATCTTAAAATCCGAATCCCTATACTAGTGATTTTGAGTCGTCGTAACAATGTTTTACGTAACATTCGTTTTGACTCAAATAAATGTTGTCAAAGTAAATGATTTCCTTAAAGAATGAATATATATACTTAATATTGTTTTTAAGTATATCGAATATTTTCAAATGTTGAAAGTAAATAGACTTGTGAATTTCTTATTATTAATAAGAATGGGAATGCTTTTCCAAAATGAAATGAAACGTTTTAGAATTTATCTTTGTAAAGATAAATTGAAATTGAAGATTGAAAACGATTTGAAAATCGAATATCAGTAGATATTCGAAAGTATAAATTCACTATGGAAGTTATAAAAGAAAGGGAAGTTGTTTAAAAATAAATGTTGATTTATTTTTGAAGTGTGGAAATTTTATATCTAGTAAAGATATTTTTGAAGATAAATAATTTGGAAAATTATTTGGAATCTGATGATGTTGCGCATCTTTATTGATAGTTAAATAACCGACTATCAATAATTACATTGAATAGGTATTTGTTGTGAATTGGATGAATTTGAATGCCACACTTGTTTTTAAATAAACGCTCACTATTCGGGTTAGCCGGGAAAGGACCATGGGGTCATATAACCCATTCCGAATATGTGATACGTCGTTATGAATCGCATTCGAAGACCGGTGTTGAAGACCGGATATTTTTGAAAACGGAAGGATTACCGTCGAGTTACTCTACATCGGCTGATCTCCGATTTAGAGGTTTTATCACCCTTAGTGACGGGAAGTCCGGACGTGATTAGAAATTTATCCGGATGTGTAAGGGCTTCGTGAGAAGTGCCTTCGGTTCTGTTCGATCCCGGAACAGACTTGTATGGATTGTGTGTCTGACGTTACAATTTGAGATATAAAGCTGATTTCTTTCAAATACATTTCTGTTGGTGGCGGAGAATTTATTCTCTTAGCTTAACACCCTTCTCTGGGATGTACGAGCTCAGAGGTTATGTAGTTGAAATTTATCAGCGATATATCCCAATTTGGTAACGTGGCATACTGAGTGTTGCTGTGAAATGATCAGTGTTTGATCATTTGCGATATGATCATTTGTTTGATCTTATATCTTTGTGATCATAGGTTGATCATTTTGTTTGACCCGAAGCAGGGCTTTGTAGGAAGCGTAGCTTTGTGGACGAGACTTCGTCGAGCCTCACACCCCGGAAATGGTCGAAACAGGAAGGATGCAGCAAGGTTCTAGGGAGTAGCGCCCCTTAGTGTATGTCATTCCTTCTGGATAGAGGTGGTATCATGGTATGGAGCCCAGATACTTAACCTATGTGGTTGCTGCATTATTATTTTGATGTGGTTTGTTGGAAATCGGGGATCCTCGGGAAGATCGGTTACGATCGGGGGATGGCATACGCGTGTCAGTAGTTACCTATTTTTGCAGAGGTAACCCGGCCTTGTGTTGGCAGAGATCCGGTTAGGTTCTCGGGTCGTCTATTCCAGGGACGTACCCATCGTGGATAGGAAGTTCCTTAGCCTGACCATTTGTTGGAAATCCAAAGAAACAATATGAGCCTTGTACGGTTTTAGTTGTAGAACCTATCATTCACTTATGGTGGCGCCCCACTGTTTGGATGGTAGCTATAGTAGGCATACGATACTGGTCGTATGCTGGCTAAGATTTATATTATACTTTCGAAATGTTTTCTACACTATGCACTAATAATAATATCAAAAAGAATTTGATTTTGCGTAGTAAGCATCTTTGACTATCATAAGAAGAAATCTCCTCCAATTCTGCGTTTGCATTGTGTGTGTGGCGGGAGGTCTTATGGTAGTTTCATTTTCCAAAAGCATTGCGAATTTGTTTTATTTTCTTTGTGAAAAATAACTGTTTTACGATCTCACACCAGTCACCATGACTGACTCGGAGTTTATTGTTCCCTTCTAAACTCTGGGTGCCCACCAATTTCCACACGGGCAGCCTAGAGTTATGTTATCAGGATATTCTGGATATTCTGGAGCTTTGGAGATAAGCTGGAGGACGAGACGTAGTATTTGTATCTGATAGTATTTATTCCGCTGTGTATTCTGTATGAGGACAAGTTTATATAACTGTCCATTGTTGTATATTGACTCTGATTGATGTATGTATAAACTGATATAGTTTTTTGTTTTAAAAGACTAGTGATTATCTATTATATATTGTTCCGCTGCGATGTGTAAGATTCTAATATTGTTTTCTGTTCTGATGTTGTTCTTCTCTTCTTCTCTATTTTCTTCTTTCTCTTTTTCTTCTATCTTCTTCTTCTTCTGCCTTTTTCTTCTTCTTAAACCCTCACTATTGGAGTTTCCGGCACTCGATTGCTCGGCAGTCGATAAAGGGAGTATCGATGTCGAATTTTCGAAAGTCGAAAATTCCTGTACGTGACATCACACATATGAATGTGTATTTCAAAGTGTTCCGTAGCGACTTATTCGCTACGTATACACTTCGAATTTCTTTCGCTTTTGTTCCCTGCGGCACAATGGTTACTTATGCCATACGCTTCGAAGCAAGAATCAAATCAAAACAAACAATCAAACAACAATATATAAAATATCATCCAAGCATCCAATAATAATCTATAGCAACACTAATATCATATAGTTTATTTAGAGGTGAGTAAACTCACCAAAAATTCCATTTGACGCTTTCGCATTCTAGCTTAAAATTCTACTAGCTCCAAATTCAACAAATCTAACTCCAATGCGTAGATAACATCGATACGAGTCCAATGCAAAAGACCGTGTCCAAATCCGACCTCATATGCAATAGTTATTGGTTTTATAAGAAATCAAACTAATTAAATTAATTAATTACTTAATCACTTAATTAACAAATTAATTACCCCAAAATCCTTTCTTCCCCGGTATATTTGTACACATAGTATATGCATGGAAAATGCACAAGTCGTGCACCACATTAACCCATTATCCTCTAATCTCCCTCCATACACCACGAGACGATGCATCGTCGACTCAAACGTCTCTCTCCGCGAGCTCTCCCTGGCCATCACCACCAATCCAGGCTTGACGTCCCTGACCAAAAATCGATCTGGAGCAAGAAGCCATGACCCAAAAATGTCGCATTCTTCCAAAGTGAACCAAGCTCCACCAAAACTCTACCACTGAAGCTCCTTTCACTGACAAACCCGAATCCAAACTCTGATTCGCCTAACACCCTTCCAATCATTCACAAAACCCAAACCTTGATTTCTGATCTCTACGTTCGACACCATCCAACTTCATCACACACAACCAAACAAGCATGGCTTCGAAGATTATACTCCTATGAGTTCAATGAACCAAGTTTTATAATTTTTAGTGGTCTAGAGTTTGTGATTTTGATTTTTAAAGAAGTGGCTTCATTTTTGTAGTTTATAGGAAAATGGATGAATAAAAGAGAAGGAATAAAAGTAAAAGAGAAGTGAAGAAAAGTCTTTGTGCGTAGGTGTTTGTTTATTTACAAATTTCCGACACTTCGCTACACAGTGTTCGGTTTGCATACGAACCACGAATGACAGAAAAAAATTACTGTAACGACCCTGAATTTCCGACCCAATTTAAAAATTTTAAATCCATTATTTTAATATAAAATGTGAAATTTACATACGATCTCGATTAACATCCAAACTTTGTTTATAAAATGCGCCTAGTTGGTTATTGATATGGGTAAAGTTTCGTCGTAAAATATCGTAGAAAATTTCATTCGCGTTTTATTGTATATCAGTTCATTTTAAAGTGCGAAAAATTTTATCTTCCGAACCTGAATATTTTTACATAGAAAAATTCTAAATCATCTTCTGAGTAAGGCGTCATTTTTCATTTTTCAAAATTCGGACTTCTTTAGCTCCGTCGATCTTATTTTTCTGCGTTTTTCCTGCATTCTCCCGCTAGTATAAAATTCGAAATTTTATAATCAAATCGTACCACAATTATCTGTGTACCCTTGGTAGCGTCTCGTTGAGCTGATCAAAACGGTATATTTATTCGTGCAAATCGGAGTCCGACGAAATTCGTCGCGTAAATTTAACCGTTCCGGACGGACCAGTTAAATCTTTTTCAGCCCGTTTACAAAAGAAATATGAAATAAAATGATAGTTGTGGTGCATTTATGGGAGTGGTTGGGAGCTAGTAGATAACTGGGAATTGGTGTGGACGTTTGAAAAGTTGTGAGAACATTGAGAAATAAGAACAACACTTCGTTTCTCAAAAAGCAGTTACTGCTCATATTGGGTTTTTAACAATAGGTAAAAGTTTGTAGTACGAATGCACTTGATAGCACTCATTCAAAAACTCCTCAGGTAACCCTCTTTCCTCCTTCCTTCTCCGCATTCTTCTTCATATTTTCTTTTACTTTGAAACAAAGAAGGATGAAACCTTGTCCAGCAAATGCAACTCATCCACCCTCCACTATTCCTCCCCCTTCCTCCTGAAAATGCGCAGACCACATCGACTTCGCCTCCGGTCACCGTAGCTCCGCCACCAGCGTCCCAAACCCATGCAAACCCGTTAACCTGACCCACTTAGCTCGCTGGCCTGCTCTTCCCCACGTCGCCTTCCACCTCGGCCTTGACTCGTCGCCACCGGCCCACCCTGACGTCCCCGATCACCGCAGATTACCTTTTAGAACCGAGTTTCCTTCCCCTTCCATGAACCAATACCGAGCAGCTCCACTCACCACCTTCCTCAAGCCATCGGAACCACTCGCACATCACCGCCCTCCTCTTTCCCAGCATCAAGCCTCCCTCCGCCTTCACCATTCACTGGCCGCACCACCACCTTCTTGTCCTATCATGTGCGTATGTGTTGGGTGCAGTGTATTTCGTGTGCGTGTTGCATGCATGTTGAAGAAGGTTGGAAGGATGAAAAATGGTGGGGTTGTGTGTGTACATAAGGGGGTGTGTGTGGTGGTGTACACGCATGGGGGCTGCTGTGTACAATTTTTTCGGTTATAAAAAAAAGAAAAAAAAATGAAACTGAGATTAGTAAATAGCGTTGGATATTGCAGTAGAGTATTTTCGCCAATATCTATTTTGGTTGCCAAATAGTAACCAACTTTTCTTTTCTCGTTGTGTGCAGAAGCAACCGGCTAAGTTTTTGCAGCAGCATCGATCTTTAGCTTTCGTCTTTTCTCCGTCTTCGGTAAGCGCAATCATATAATTTTATAAATTATATATAAACGTTCATTGAATTAATATCGTCTCTTTATCGATATTTACAGTGTTCCGTTTGTTCGTGTTGTACCGACTTCTTTCGTGCTTCTTCTTGCTTTGGGTCAATTTCTTTATCCACGAAAGGTGAATTGATTTTCACGATTTATATTCTTATGCAAGTTTGGTTGATAACTGATTGTTGTGATGATGAAATTGGATGTTAATTGTTTATGTTAAATGATAACTAATATGCAATTGAAATTGATATAGGATAGTTAACAGTTTTAAAACTGATTTATATGTTAAGTTGATTAGTTAAATATGACCCTTTTAATTGATAAATTTATTGACACAGAGAATTTGGTTAATTACACTTTGAACCATTAAATGTATATTGGATTAATTGCTGTAGTAAAATTGAAATCGAATGACAAGTAAAGAACCGTATGAATAATTAGTGAAATAATCTTTAATCTACATAAAATGATAGTGTAGATTCTAGGAATAATTATATTAATTTGCATAAATAACAAATGTAAATTAATACGATTACTTTGGCATTATTTAAATAAATTGTTGAATTGTTTTGTATGGTTGCTATTGCTTGTTTATTTACTTTGACACCATCCCAGTTATCACACTGCAAGTTCCCTTTGCTATGCTTTGATTTTTAAATTGAAATGGAATCAGTTTGAAATGATAATTACCCAAATAAACTTGACTTTGGATAGAAATTTAATAAAACCCGATTGGTCAATAATTTGATTTGTAATAAAATAAGAATTTTATTTTAATGAAATAAAGTTTGAAATAAAACTGGAATTTAAATTTTGATGAAAGAACATTGTGTAAAAAATTATTAATTAATAATTAAATTTGGAATTATTAATAATTAAATTTGGAATTGTTAATAATTAAGTTTTGTAATTATTAATAATTAAGTTTGAAATTACTTGATAATTGAATAAGATTGAATTATTTAATAAATTAAACTAATTGAATTCTTTAACAAGTGAAATTGAACTTCTTGAATAAGTGGAATTAAGTTCCTTTATTAATTGAGTTTGAAATTGTAATTAAGTAAATGAATAAGTGGAATTGAATTTCTTTAACAAGAAATAAAATGCGTTTTATTGAAACAAATGTAAGACTGTAACTTAAAGGAATTTGATTTGACAAATTTAACTTAATTAAATTTGTAAGCTTTGATATAATAAGTTGAACGTAACTTATTGATTTAATGAATTAGAGGTTAAATGGAAATTGTTTTAAAAGATAAATTAACTTAACGAGCATTGAACGTAAATGATAAATGAGTTTAAATATATTTTAAATGATTATGGAATGAAACTTGTATTCGAATTCAAATGAATAATTGAATTGTTTTTAAACAAATTTTGAAATGAAAATTTTGAAGTTATGAAACGCCAAATTTGGAAATTGTTTGGAAAGACAAATGAAATGTTGATTTTCAAATTCTTAATGTAATTGAATTGATTTGATTTTTGAAATTTATTAAACGACCAATCGGTGAAATAATTACGAATGTTATTAAAGAGACCGGAATCGGTTAGGGACATACTCACTGTCTAAACCGAATACCACTTTAATAACTATACGCGGAGAGTGATCCAGAATGAAGTGGTTGAATTGACGTACGTTGATGATTGAAGAAAGTGAACGATAATGGATAGCCTTGACACTTGTGTCAAATTGGAAATGACTGAAACAGGAGCCGTGCCGGGCCAAATGGGGTTAGCTACCTCAAGCGAACACACTTCTTCGTAAACTACTCATTACTTTGTGATTGATTGGTGCGCACCCTTAATTTGGGAGTGTTGTTTCGCGGTGTTGTGATCGTTGCGACGATGCGTTCTCACCAGTCCGGATCAGGAAAACGGTAGTTTCACTACCTTGGGTATTGCCTCATGTGCCTTGTCATACTTGTATCCCTTTATACGCGACCACTACGGATTTGTTTTGTATTATACCTATGGAGCACTCCTTGATAGCCCACTAGTTTACTGTGGAGTTTACAGTGCTGTATAGACTGTGATGCTTATATAAAATGTGTTAAGGGGAACAATGGTGACGCCTTAACACTATCTTGATATTTACTTTACTGTTAGACATTATCTACTTATCGTACACTACTATGTATAAATAGTTTAACGGATCCTGAAGATGTTTATTCCATTCATCTTTAAGTTATTGTTATTTCCAATTCTGAATCATATTATCTGTATAAGAATATATGTCCTGATTCGAGTGTTTGTTTGTGCTTATGCTCGGATCAAACTGAGGATTGCTGTTGTTGTTCTATTTGGAGCTGAAGACCGAAGATTGTCATCATATTTATCTTATCAGTATTGTTCTTTCTATTCGGACATCTATGTTGTTCTATTTCATTTTATTTGAGACATTGTTGTATTTATTGGGTAGCTTCATGAACTACTCTTATGACTATGTTGTAATTCCGCTGCACTATTCTGTTTTGTTGTATTTTCTGTGATTCTGTGATGATTCTCATTTATATACATATACTCCATTAATGATTCGTGTTTTGTACTATTTAAGTTGACATGTGTGGATTATTGTCAATTTAAATGGTCCAAATATACGGGTTGTTACAGTTGGTATCAGAGCTTTGGTTCCCGAAAACCTTAGCATGTGGAGTTTTAAAGCTCATTAGAGATAGGGTAACCAAACCCTAGAATGAGGAGAATCGTTGTAGAATCCATATCCTTTGATTCCATCCTTCTTATTGAATTCGTTTGATTTGAATTTCCTTAAGTTCTATGAAATTTCTGTCTTTGATTCTAAATCACTTTTGGTATTCCAGGATGAGTACCAGAAGGAACGCTAGAGGTGGGGGTAGAGGAAATGCTCCCGAACCACGTGCCCCAGCTCCCGCAGTCAGGTTCTCTACTCTTAGCAAAGAATACACCCAGCTTGGCGGCATCAAATTCTCTGGTTCCGAGAGCATCATTGGAGCGCAACAGTGGCTGAAGAGCCTGGAAAGGATCTTCACTGGTCTTGGGATTACTGACGCGCAGAAGCGTCAATTGGCCGCTTGGCAGCTTCAGGATGCGGCACAGGATTGGTGGGAGTCAGTCACCTCTCGTACTGACGAGGAAACTATCACCTGGGCTCAGTTTAGGGATTCCTTTATGGCTCAGTGGATGCCAGCTGCTGGAAATGCCCAGCTTTATCGATCATTTATGGACCTCAAGTAGGGCAATATGACTTTCTCTGAGTATGAAAGAAAGTTTAATGAACTCTCCAAGTTCGGACCTGGCTTGATTGATACACCACTGCTGGAAAATGATAAGTTCATCCATGGAGCACATCCAGAGTATTACGATCTCCTCACAGCTCATGTCCATGGCACTTTCACCGAGTTGATGGATTTTGCTCTTAGGTATGAGGGAAACCCGAAGGGAACATCAGCCATCAAGGCTCCATTTACTCAGCCATCTTCTAGTCAGACTGGGAAGAGGAAGCCAAACTTTGAGCAACAGAAGAAGAACTGGCAGAAGACAACCGGGCTTGGCTATTCTCAAAAAAAAGCCCATTGACTTATCCTCCATCACTTGTTTCAAGTGCGACCAGAAGGGTCACTACACCAATAGTTGTCCAACATCTGCCAGTGCCGCTATTCCACCACCTCAGAATACTAGGAACAACCTCTGCCACGTCTGTTTGCAGCCTGGCCATTTCAAGAGGGATTGTCCCATGCATCAAAAGGGAAAGACATCCGAAGTATTTGCTATGACTTCTTCCACCTGTGATCCACCTACCCCACCTGCTCCTAGTGATAACCAAGGTACATTACAGAGTACTTTTATGTTGCATACTTTACCCGTTAAAGTTCTATTTGATACTGGAGCAACACATAGTTTCATATCTATTGATTTGTGCAATAAACTTGGATTGGAACCCATCCTTGCATCTACTTTCTTATGTGTATCAAATCCCATTGGAGGACCCGCTAACCTCAAAAGGGTATGCAAATATGTCACGCTTATGTATGGAATGCACCGTTTCACTTGGGATTTTTATGTTCTTGGATTCGAGGCATTCGATATCCTATTAGGTGTTGACTGGCTACAAAAATTCGAAGCCGTTATCTCTTGCAAAGCTCGAACCGTCTCTCTAATTGACGACAAGAGTATACCTTTAGTTATTAAAGGTAAATCACCTTAAGAATGTGCTGGGAGTTTTATATTCTCTCTTGACTCTCATCCAAATGAACTAAGCTCTACTCCAGTTGTTCAATTCTTTTCTGATGTATTTGGAGAAGTAAGTTCTCTACCACCTCCGCGGGAAATCGAATTCCGCATTGATCTTATTCCTGGTGCCCGACCAGTAGTTCTCCCTCCCTGGAGAATGGCTCCTAAAGAGAAGGCTGAACTAAATGCTCAAATTGAAGATTTATTTGCTAAAGGCTTGATTCGGCGAAGTCATTCAGAATGGGGTGCTGCAGTTGTATTCGTCACAAAATCGGATGGTTCTCTCAGAATGTGTGTGGACTATAGAGAGCTAAACAAGCTCACACACAAGAACAGATCTCCAATGCCCCGCATCAACGATCTATTCGACCAGCTCCATGGAGCTAAAGTATTCTCTCAACTCGATCTGGCTACTGGCTTTCACCAACTCAGAATTGTTGAGGAGAGTATTCCTAAAATAGCATTCCGCACTGAAAATGGTTTCTTTGAATGGCTGGTTATGCCGTTCGGCCTTACTAATGCTCCAGCTTATTTCGTCGACTTAATGAATAGAGTTTTCCGGGATGTTCTTAACAAGTTCGTTCTTATTTTCATCGATGATATTCTCGTCTTCTCTAAGGATGAGAAAGAGCATAGGTCACATTTGGCTTTTGTTCTCGAAACTCTTCGCAGTTATCAGCTTAAAGCCAAGTTTTCAAAATACCACTTTTGGAAAGATGAAGTTCGGTTTCTTGGCCATATTGTCTCGGAGAATGGAATTTCGGTCGATCCAGCTAAGATCGCCGTAATCAATGTAAGTTCTATCCTTACTTGTCATTTCTATCCGAACATCCTATCTCTATCTAAATTTGAATCCTTTGCATTCGCAGGATTGGGAGACCCCTAAAACTCCTATAGATATTCGCAGTTTCTTGGGCTTGGCTGGCTATTATCACAGATTTATAGAAAATTTTGCCCGAATTGCCACACCACTTACCGCACTGACCAGAAAGAATGTAAAATTTATCTGGAGTGAAAAGTGCGAAGCAGCTTTCAATGAGATGAAGCAAAAGTTGACCTCTGTCCCAGTTCTCACGGTTATTGACGGTAGCGAGGGATTGACCGTCTATACTGATGCCTGTCGGGATGGGTTAGGAGCAGTTTTAATGCAGAATGGAAAGGTCATTGCTTATGCTGGTCGTCAGTTAAAAACCCATGAAGCAAATTATGCAACACACGATTTAGAGCTTCTTGCGGTTGTGTTTGCTCTTAAGCTATGGAGGCACTATTTATTAGGAACAAAATTCGAGTTATTCACTGACCATAAGTCATTGAGATATATCTTCTCGCAAAAGGATTTGAATCAGAGACAAGTCAGATGGCTCGAATTTCTAGCTGCATATGATCTTGATATTAATTACACTCCGGGGAAAGCAAATGCCGTAGCCGATGCTTTGAGCAGAAACCAAGCAATGGCATGTTGTAATCTTGTTAAAGGAATGTTATTCCAACTTTCCGTCTCCCCAGCTCTTATGGATCGTATTATAGCCAAGCAATACGAGGACACTTTGCTTTATCGCATCAAAGAAATAGTTCTCGGAAGAGTTGGAAATGCTGATAATAAATTGGGTGCACAAGTCGATAGTAATGAAGTGTTGAGAATTGACAATCGTATCTGTGTTCCTAATGTTGATGGTCTAAGGCAGGAAGTGCTGAGAGAAAACCATAAATCGTCGCTTTCATTTCATCCAAGAGTCACCAAGATGTACCAAAATATGAAGAAGCTATATTGGTGGAGTGGGATGAAGCGCGATATTTCTACCTATGTTAGCAGATGCACAACTTGCCAACAAGTTAAAGCTGATCACAGAAAGACAGCAGGTTTGCTCCAACCACTAGAGATTCCAAGTTGGAAGTGGGAGCAGATTTCTATGGACTTTATTGATGGGCTACCAAGGACTAGGAAAGGTAACGAAAGCATTTGGGTGATTGTCGATAGACTGACGAAATCCGCACACTTTATTCCAGTCAAGACTACCCGTACTGCTTCGAGTTTGGCCGAGATTTACATGAGAGAAGTAGTTAAACTTCATGGGGTACCGTCCAGTATTGTATGCGATAGAGATCCTATTTTCACTAGTAAATTCTGTAAAGCATTTCAGGATACTTTGGGCACCAAACTGAATTTGAGCACAGCTTATCATCCTCAGACAGATGGCCAAACTGAGAGGGTGAATCAGATTTTGGAAGACCTGCTCTGAGCTTGTATTATAGACTTCGGTGGATTTTGGGAAGACCATCTTCATTTGGTTGAATTCACTTATAATAATAGTTACCAGGTAAAGAAATCGAATTTCAAATTTGAATAAGTATATTTGAATTGGAATTAATTATCTTAATTTAATCAGGCAAGCATTGGTATGGCACCATTCGAAGCCTTATATGGACGGCCGTGCAAATCGCCAGCTTGTTGGATTGAGTCGGGAGACCGATTGGTGCTTGGCCCAGAAATGATTATGGAAGCTTCCGAGAAAGTTGAAGAAATCAAGAAGAAGATAAAGACGGCACAGGATAGACAGAAGTGCTACGCTGATAGGAGGAGGAGGGATCTCGAATTCAGTGTAGTTGACGAAGTATTTCTGAAAGTGTCGCCTTTGAAGAATGTTATTCGATTTGGAAGGAAGGGAAAGCTTGCTCCTAGATTTGTTGGCCCGTTTGAGATTACGGAAAGGGTTGGAACTTTGGCCTATAGAATTGCATTGCCAGAAAAGTTTGCCGGTGTGCATAATGTGTTCCACGTCTCACATCTCCGCAAAGTTGTGCGCGATCCATCCATGACCATTCCCACCACACAGTTGGAAGAGATAGTTATTGAGCCTGACTTGACTATTGAGCGAAAGCCACTTCGGATAGTCGATCGAGAGACAAAGCAACTTAGAAGGAAGTCGGTCAATCTGGTCAAAGTCCAGTGGAGCGCAGATGACCGAGATTGCACATGGGAAACTGAGGATAGTATTCGGGATTCAAACCCCGAATTACTGATTTCAGGTATAATTCGATTTTCTTAAAATCTATCTTGACTTTTCTGCTTACTTCGTTCTTACTTCACCCGTCTCGTTCCTTTTCGAGGATGAAAAGTTTTGAGTGGGGGAGAGTGTAAAGACCCTGAATTTCCGACCCAATTTAAAAATTTTTAAATCCATTATTTTAATATAAAATGTGAAATTTACATACGATCTCGATTAACATCCAAACTTTGTTTATAAAATGCGCCTAGTTGGTTATTGATATGGGTAAAGTTTCGTCGTAAAATATCGCAGAAAATTTCGTTCGTGTTTTATTGTATATCAGTTCATTTTAAAGTGCGAAAACTTTTATCTTTCGAACCTAAATATTTTTACATCGAAAAATTCTAAATCATCTTCTGAGTAAGGCATCATTTTTCATTTTTCAAAATTCGGACTTCTTTAGCTCTGTCGATCTTATTTTTCTGCGTTTTTCCTGCATTCTCCCGCTAGTATAAAATTCGAAATTTTATAATCAAATCGTACCACAATTATCTGTGTACCCTTGGTAGCGTCTCGTCGAGCTGATCAAAATGGTATATTTATTCGTGCAAATCGGAGTCCGACGAAATTCGTCGCGTAAATTTAACCGTTCCGGACGGACCAGTTAAACCTTTTTCAGCCCATTTACAAAAGAAATATGAAATAAAATGATAGCTGTGGTACATTTATGGGAGTGGTTGGGAGCTAGTAGATAACTGGGAATTGGTGTGGACGTTTGGAAAGTTGTGAGAACATTGGGAAATAAGAACAACACTTCGTTTCTCAAAAAACAGTTACTGCTCATATTGGGTTTTTAACAATAGATAAAAGTTTGCAGTAAGAATGCACTTGCTAGCACTCATTCACAAACTCCTCAGGTAACCCTCTTTCCTCCTTCCTTCTCCTCATTCTTCTTCATATTTTCTTTTACTTTGAAACAAAGAAGGATGAAACCTTGTCCAGCAAATGCAACTCATCCACCCTCCACTATTCCTCCCCCTTCCTCCTGAAAACGAAAAGACCACATCGACTTCGCCTCCGGTCACCGTAGCTCCGCCACCTGCGTCCCAAACCCACGCAAACCCGTTAACCTGACCCACTTAGCTCGCTGGTCTACTCTTCCCCGCATCGCCTTCCACCTCGGCATGTACTCGTCGCCACCGGCCTACCCTGACGTCCCCGATCACCGTAGATTCCCTTTTAGAACCGAGTTTCCTTCCCCTTCCATGAACCAATATCGAGAAGCTCCACTCACCACCTTCCTCCAGCCATCGGAACCACTCGTACATCACCGCCCTCCTCTTTCCCAGCATCGAGCCTCCCTCCGCCTTCACCGTTCACTGGCCGCACCACCACCTTCTTGTCCTACCGTGTGCGTATGTGTTGGGTGCAGTGTATTTCGTGTGCGTGTTGCATGCATGTTGAAGAAGGTGGGAAGGATGAAAAATGGTGGGGTTGTGCGTGTACATAAGGGGGGGTGTGTGGTGGTGTACACGCATGGGGGCTGCTGTGTACAATTTTTTCGGTTATAAAAAAAAGAAAAAAAAATGAAACTGAGATTAGTAAATATCGTTGGATATTGCAGTAGAGTATTTTCGCCAATATCTATTTTGGTTGCCAAATAGTAACCAACTTTTCTTTTCTCGTTGTGTGCAGAAGCAACCGGCTAAGTTTTTGCAGCAGCATCGATCTTCAGCTTTCGTCTTTTCTCCGTCTTCGGTAAGCGCAATCATATAATTTTATAAATTATATATAAACGTTCATTGAATTAATATCGTCTCTTTATCGATATTTACAGTGTTCCGTTTGTTCGTGTTGTACCGACTTCTTTCGTGCTTCTTCTTGCTTTGGGTAAATTTCTTTATCCACGAAAGGTGTATTGATTTTCACGACTTATATTCTTATGCAAGTTTGGTTGATAACTGATTGTTGTGATGATGAAATTGGATGTTAATTGTTTATGTTAAATGATAACTAATATGCAATTGAAATTGATATAGGATAGTTAACAGTTTTAAAACTGATTTATATGTTAAGTTGATTAGTTAAATATGACCCTTTTAATTGATAAATTTATTGACACAGAGAATTTGGTTAATTACACTTTGAACCATTAAATGTATATTGGATTAATTGCTGTAGTAAAATTGAAATCGAATGACAAGTAAAGAACCGTATGAATAATTAGTGAAATAATCTTTAATCTACATAAAATGATAGTGTAGATTCTAGGAATAATTATATTAATTTGCATAAATAACAAATGTAAATTAATACGATTACTTCGGCATTATTTAAATAAATTGTTGAATTGTTTTGTATGGTTGCTATTGCTTGTTTATTTACTTTGACACCATCCCAGTTATCACACTGCAAGTTCCCTTTGCTATGCTTTGATTTTTAAATTGAAATGGAATCAGGTTGAAATGATAATTACCCAAATAAACTTGACTTTGGATAGAAATTTAATAAAACCCGATTGGTCAATAATTTGATTTGTAATAAAATAAGAATTTTATTTTAACGAAATAAAGTTTGAAATAAAACTGGAATTTAAATTTTGATGAAAGAACATAGTGTAAAAATTTATTAATTAATAATTAAATTTGGAATTATTAATAATTAAATTTGGAATTGTTAATAATTAAGTTTTGTAATTATTAATAATTAAGTTTTGAAATTACTTGATAATTGAATAAGATTGAATTATTTAATAAATTAAACTAATTGAATTCTTTAACAAGTGAAATTGAACTTCTTGAATAAGTGGAATTATGTTCCTATATTAATTGAGTTTGAAATTGTAATTAAGTAAATGAATATGTGGAATTGAATTTCTTTAACAAGAAATAAAATGCGTTTTATTGAAACAAATGTAAGACTGTAACTTAAAGTAATTTGATTTGACAAATTTAACTTAATTAAATTTGTAAGCTTTGATATAATAAGTTGAACGTAAGTAATTGATTTAATGAATTAGAGGTTAAATGGAAATTGTTTTAAAAGATAAATTAACTTAACGAGCATTGAACGTAAATGATAAATGAGTTTAAATATATTTTAAATGATTATGGAATGAAACTTGTATTCGAATTCAAATGAATAATTGAATTGTTTTTAAACAAATTTTGAAATTAAATTATAGAGTTTTTTGAAATGAAAATTTTGAAGTTATGAAACGCAAAATTTGGAAATTGTTTGGAAAGACAAATGAAATGTTGATTTACAAATTCTTATTGTAATTGAATTGATTTGATTTTTGAAATTTATTAAACGACCAATCGGTGAAATAATTACGAAGGTTATTAAAGAGACCGGAATCGGTTAGGGACATACTCACTGTCTAAACCGAATACCACTTTAATAACTATACGCGGAGAGTGATCCAGAATGAAGTGGTTGGATTGACGTACGTTGATGATTGACGAAAGTGAACGATAATGGATAGCCTTGACACTTGTGTCAAATTGGAAATGACTGAAACAGGAGCCGTGCCGGGCCAAGTGGGGTTAGCTACCTCAAGCGAACACACTTCTTCGTAAACTACTCATTACTTTGTGATTGATTGGTGCGCACCCTTGATTTGGGAGTGTTGTTTCGCGGTGTTGCGATCGTTGCGACGATGCGTTCTAACCGGTCCAGATCAGGCAAACGGTAGTTTCACTACCTTGGGTATTGCCTCATGTGCCTTGTCATACATGTATTCCTTTATACGCGACCACTACGGATTTGTTTTGTATTATACCTATGGAGTACTCCCTGATAGCCCACTAGTTTACGGTGGAGTTTACAGTGCTGTATAGACTGTGATGCTTATATAAAATGTGTTAAGGGGAACAATGGTGACGCCTTAACACTATCTTGATATTTACTTTACTGTTAGACATTATCTACTTATCGTACACTACTATGTATAAATAGTTTAACGGATCCTGAAGATGTTTATTCCATTCATCTTTAAGTTATTGTTATTTCCAATTCTGAATCATATTATCTGTATAAGAATATATGTCCTGATTCGAGTGTTTGTTTGTGCTTATGCTCGGATCAGACTGAGGATTGCTGTTGCTGTTCTATTTGGAGCTGAAGACCGAAGACTATCATCATATTTATCTTATCAGTATTGTTCTTTCTATTCGAACATCTATGTTGTTCTATTTCATTTTATTTGAGACATTGTTGTATTTATTGGGTAGCTTCATGAACTACTCTTATGACTATGTTGTAATTCCGCTGCATTATTCTGTTTTGTTGTATTTTCTGTGATTCTGTGATGATTCTCATTTATATCATATACTCCATTAATGATTCGTGTTTTGTACTATTTAAGACATGTGTGGATTATTGTCAATTTAAATGGTCCAAATATACGGGTTGTTACAAATACAATCGTGCACAAAAATGCGACCGGATACCAAGACAACAATAAAATATACTAGTTAACTTATTTTGCAAAAACCTCAAACAACCATTTAGTGATATCAATTTGGATTTGATATTTGCTTTATGTATCAAATACACAAACAAATAATGATATCATATAAAATATAACATGTATGGTAATTCCTATTGCCAATACATAAAAAATCCATCTTATATGTTATGTATTGAACATTTTAATAAGATGTCCTTGCGTATCATTTGGGACATTTCCAATATCTTTTATACTTACCATGAAAGACATCATTTACAAATCCAACGTCGAGTATTAAAATGACTAGGGCTGATTTTAACATAAGTACATCGTTAAAAAACCAGCAATGTGTTGTTTATTTATAGTTTAGAAATATCAATTACCTTATGCTCTTTCTTATGAACACATGCTTCCTCTGCATTTTGATTGATAATCAAACTATTTGATATTTCTATCAAAACACTTGTTCGATTTTAATGCTATTCTGAATGATACTTCCGTATCCGTTCTCGAACCGTATCCACATACAAACTCAATATCGCTCTTATTGACTTCGAGACACTTTGGTTATTATGTATAAATAGTTTACTCTGTATCATTATTTAGAATTTTCTATTTCAACACATATGTACCAATACATAAAGTCATACTATGTGATAATTTTGTGAGTAAAATCCGAACCTACACATCGAATGGTGATTCTATTATGTTAATTTCAACAATTGAAATTCGCGGTATTCTTCTTATCAATGTGGCTTACTATATTCCAACCGCATTTGTCTTTCTCTTAAAGACACATTTACGGTCAATGGATCATATCCCTTCAGGTACAACTTTTAAAATCATAGATAATGTACTTGGAATTTATTTTGGATTTGTGCATCATATCATATCATAGAGTCAATACTCTTAATGGTTTAATTGACTACCGAGGATTATTTATTCACGATATTGATAAGAAACTTATAGTTTCTCTTCAAACTATAAGAATACTTATTAGGCATTCTAATGTGTTGTATTCATTTAGGTTTGGTTAATTTTATTTCATCTCTTGTAATCGATTTTATCCTTAGATCGTATCCAAATTCATTTTATATTAATAATCTCGCAAAGAAATTCCTTCGCTACGAAGCTGGTATTTTTGGAACAACAGTTGTTTCTCGGTGCAACGAAATGAGCATTCATAAACATTTTATGAATTGCCTTATATAAAATTGATTTTGCATTATTTTACAATATATTTATGTTCACAACATAACTTAGTCATCTGATGACTATCATTTCCAAAATTCTCTTAGGACGATCCATACAAGATCTCTTACATAGAACTATTACGTGCAGTCTTTCGACTCGCACAACATGTCAACTCCTTGGCCTAGAAAATGCAGGGTTTTCTTATAAACCCATATCTTGTATGGTTTTATAAACTATTATTTGGATTTGATATTAATTTTAAGCTTTTGTACTACTCTTAAGTACACACCTTATAGAAAGAATTTAAATCAACTTCACTCATCATTAATTGTGCCTTGTCCAAGAAAGCTCGATTACTCCTTAACGATACTTCATTATGTATTATAGGGAGGAGTGACCTTTGAGACTGAATCTTTGTTCATATTAGGTACACATGGAACATTTTCCAATAAACTCACCAATTCGATCAAATTGGATCAACTCTTCCACATGTTATATTATTTCCTTCGATTTTACATTCGATGAGCTTATCATAGACTTATACATGTGTATCAATACACATGTCCATGTCTATGATAACTCATCGGTGAATATGACAAACTACGTGTAACCATATTGGTATCAATAGATTTACAATTACATACATCTATATGTATCAATCTGAAGAGTTCATCAACTCTTATGAAGCTCCCACTAAATGAATACATAACCCTTAATTGTATGGGAAATAATTAACCAGTATTATATGATTCACAATCATATAATAAAAATTATTTCTCAAAACTACGGCTTAGTCTATAATTTCAAAATAATTGTAAACAATTTTCGATACTTCTGTATTTTCCATTGCATCACTTTTGTTTTGAAGCCAAATACTACATTGTAGTTTTATTTCATAATGCATATTCATAATATTCACATTGAAATATAACTGTGTCTATCTTTTAGTCGACACCAAAAATAGTCATTATTTCATAAATAATGTCTGGTATGTTTTAATGAAAACAATTTTCATAACTTGATGCAATCAATAAGTGTTATATGGCATGCTCCTACTATTTTCGCCATTATTATAATATCATACTGAACTCAGAGGTCCATTATTCACTCAGTATAGATAATTTATTTTATATACTGTAACTAGTTTACAATGGAGAGTTCTTTGATCAAATATCTTAAACTCAAAGAAATAAATCTCATAGAAAACAATTTTCTATACGAAAATACATTTCAGAATAGAAGTCATATTTTTTATTCCAATGTTAAGTATCACTCATTATTATTACAATTCTCGTCTCTGATATTTTTTTATGAAGCAGAAGTGATCATTCACTCTCTTCATCCCAATTGTATCTTAGATCACATATACTCTTATGCATTCGTCTTTCTTTCTAAATGGTTAAACCATTCAAAAGAATACCCTTACTACAACATCATAACAAACTCTTTATAAAAGCACACTCGATCACCCTTAACATTTAAGGACATCATTATGATGCACTTTGCATAAACTGATTTAAATGAAATTTCAGCGGTCGAGTTCTTAGATTTGTCTTGTAGTTCTGGTCTAGTGTTATAGTTAACACAATGCGATCTTCATTGTAATTAATCAAATTAAATACTTGATCTTACAGTACTGTTTATTTGTTTTCTTCAAATGAACTATTTCATCAAAGTATCGTACATTACGAACCGCAAACGTTCACTATATAACACTTATATGTTGTAATATATGGATCAAATATTCATACTCTTGCATTGCTTCTGAGTTCAAAACTCATAGAATGCAACAGACAGTCTCGACCAAGTAAACGGGTGAGCGACCAAATTACGAACGTATTAAGTAGTTGTAAAATTAGGCACTTGCATGGATGTCGTAATTTTCACATGCAATAAGCATTTATTAGTAAGTATATTTTATATTTCTATTTGTCAATCTTCAATTTAGTTCAATTATATATCTTAATTGATAAATGTTTTATCAGTCATATTAAATGCACAAATTTATCATTGTAGATTATTATAACATTATATATAATGTGTTCTTACAATATTAGAAAGGTTAAATGTTATCATTTTATTTTTCTAACAAGGCTCCCGCTAGTATTTTATGTTTTACCAAATATTAAGCAAAACATAGAAGTCTTTTAACTTCACTAGTAGGTGTTAGAGCTCGTATGCCTAGAGATTCCGATCTTGAGGAAAGCTTAACAAACCAAGGCCCGCATACGATGGATAACTCCTTATAGGTTGTATCATATACAACTCCTAACTTATGGTTCCTTATCCTAATCCTGCCTCTACCTTGAGGAAAGCTCAATAAGTAAAGTAGGACTATTCACTCGTACCTATAATTTCACAACGGCCTAAGTATAATGCATGTACCTTGAGGAAAGCTCAACAAATACATGCAGTTATCTTACCATGTTTATTTATTCAATATATTAATAGTACTACACAGAACATCCCTAGCTTGAGGAAAGCTCAACAATTAAAGAGTATGCAAGTAATCAATTAATATATAAATGATAGAGGATGACTATTAAAGATTTATAATTGTCAATATATTAAATCGAGTGATATTGACTTATCGAATAATATATTTCTTATGAAATACCCTCATAATTTAAGTGTCTGACACATTTGAAATCGTGGTATACGTACTATATGCATGTATTTATTCCTTAAATCTATTTAGGATTTGTAACGACCCAGATTTTTCATCATTGAATATTTAGATGGTTTTAAATATTTGATTTGGAGTTATAATTGAGTCAGAAGGTTTTTAAAACTGAAATTTCAAGCGGTTTCGAAATTTTTTGAAATCGTCGATTTAATCGACGCCTTAAAATAGCGATCCGGGGCACAGTCTCGGATTTTGACGAAACAAGTTCCATTGGATCTGTAATGGTGTATTATTATTAGATTTCAAATTTTGTAGTGTTTGGAGTTATCGTTTGATCGTACGGAATATAAACGCGTTGAAATTAATATCGAAAATTCAATATAATAATCGGGTCCAAAAAGTTGTCTTCTCCATACGATCGAATTAGAACCCGAAACCTTTTCCATTGTGTTCGGAATAGGCATATAACATTATAAACGCCTGGCGGCACACCTCGATAGGAGATCGGAATTTTAAGTTGCTAAAACGAGATATTTTATAATAAAATAAAAATCAAATCAAATCAAAAATCATCTTGCCTTCTAAAACACACCACATCACGTACGAAGGGACCGCTATCACTTTTAAGTCGCGTCCACTCCCTTCTGTTAATTGAACATGCGACCTTCATTTTAAAATTGCTTCTCATTTCAAAACTAGGAGCGAAGTCTGGTTCAAACGAAATTGAAATCATCTCGTATATAAAAAAATCGCGGTTATCTTTTACTCCTCTGCCAATCGAGTCAAATACGAAGAAAAGAAAAGAGAGTTCGAACCGCATTATTTTTGGAGGCGACCTCGATCTGAGTTTGGCGAACCGGGGATGGTGAATTGGGTTCGTACGCCCATGTACGAGTGGTAGGGAGAGTCGCGAGTGGCGCAAACTGAGGGGGAGTAGGCGCTCGTGTGGAGGCTCGATTTGGGGATGGATCTCGTGTTCAAGAAGGTGGCGGCTTAGCGATAGGTGGGACTCAATTTTGGGTCGCAAAATCGAAGGTCGCGATGGTACAGGATTTGCGACATACGATGGAGGGGGTGCGGCAGCCTGAGGAAGGTTGTGATCAACCACTGTGACAAGTGATAGCGGTTTGGGTTGTGAGCGTGGGAGTGAAGCTTTGTGTAACGACCAGTAAATTTTAAAGGTTTTAATAATGTAATTAACTGAATTTTTGTTAAATTTTGAATAGTTGAATTTGGAAATAAAAATTTGATATATGGAATGCATCTACTTAAACATAGTAAATGGTAAATTTTTATCGGAAATTTTGGAAGTTTATTTTATTGTGTAATTTTATTTAAATTTAAATCAGTTAATATTTGATGATAATAAAATGTTTTCCAAACCTGAATATTTTTATATAATAAATTTGTAAATCATCTTCTGAGTGAGACGTCATATTTCGTTTCGTAAAATTTGGACTGCTATTGCTCCGTTTATCTTATTTTCTGCATTTTTGCAGCACTTTCGATAGCGAAAATTCAGGTTTTTATAATTCGATCATATCGCTGATATCTGTGTACTGTTCTGTTCGCCTCATCGTGTTGATCGCCGCAGCATATTTATTTCTGTATTTTGAGGTCCGATACGCGACGGAAACGATAATAACGGTCCGTTGTAACGGTACCAAACTTGTGGCTTTTCACTTCCCTTTGCTTTTCAAATCTAAACATTTAGCCCAAGCAATCTAATAAATTGCTTTAATAACTTTCCGCTAAATCTCAACATGAACATTTATATTACATTCAATTTTCTAGAATATATTCATTTGCCTGAAACCATTCCCTTGTTCTCTGTTCATCGTGTCCCTTCATTGAAAATATAAGTTATAAATATATGTATATATAAGACTGTTCATCTCCTTATTTTCTGAGCCTACACGTTCTCCTCTATTTCCCTACCTCCATCGGCCATTTTTCCTTCCTCCATTTTTCTTTCCCCTCTCTCATTTGTTCTGTACTTAAAAAAAGCATCAAAGCTTTCATTTTTCCCAGACCTTCCTACCTTGCTCGGCCGACCAACCCGACCACTTCTCCACATTCCCCCTTGCTCCGCCTCGACCACTTCCATCCTTGCCCATCCCATCTCTGACCGCACAGCTCTCCACCCATAACCGAGTCACCATGACAGCCCAACCATCAACCCGAGCCAACCAGCCTTGCACGCAACCCATCTCCAGGCCAGTAACCACCCACAGCCGAGTCTGATCTCCGAGCCTCCTATGCCTCGTGCTACCTTCACCCGACCTCTCCATCGCCCAACCACCGTGCCTGCGTTTAACTCAAACCCACCCCTTTCCCACGCCGGTTGTTCGTATGCTAGCCGAGCTCTCCATCTTCTTTTCTTCTTAACAGGTATATATTTATATATAATTTATATAAGGTCTGTTTATATAAAGGTATATATTCTGTTATTGATATAAGTTATATTCTGTGATGGTTGTTTATAGATAAAGTTGTTTATAACATATATATATACAAAGTATATAATGTTTATAAAGTACGGTATATATACGTTATTGTGTCTACATTTTTTTTAGCAACTGTTGTGTCAATTTGTTCGTTTTATGTATAAATATATGATATCTGTTATATATTGTTTATATATTTTTAGCTTATGTACTTAGTCTCCATTTATTATGAGAGGTTTTGTTGTTTATATTGATTATATAATAAATATTGATTTTAAAATGTTATAAGTATAAGTTATATACTTTAACAGTTATAAGATTTTATATATATATATATATATATTAGTTGTTACCTTATATATGTTTTAATAGGATTATATATAATCTGATTTTGTTATTTATACTACATAAGGTTATATTTGTTTACAAGGAGTAAATCTAGTATAGTACAGTTGCATGTTCTATATACAAGTTTGGTATATGTTAGTTTGCACGTTTTCTACAAGGTTTGTAGTGTATATGTTATAGTAGTATGGTTTTAAAAGTATGATAAACAATATTAATTTTTAAAGTATAACATGTGTGTAAGTTTGTATATATGTGTGTGTGTATATTTGTTTATATATATGGGAACTTGGTTTTCAATTTTATATAGATATAGTACGTTTGGGATTAACTATTTATTTGAAAATAAATGTATATTATTTTAAATATATGTTTAATATATGTGTCTTAATTTAAAAGCAAGAATGTTTGAAATGCATGTATATTAAATTTTATTTGTGTTTGAATTTAGGATATGAATTTTATATATGTAAATAGTTATATATAGTTATATATAAGTTCACTTATACCATTTATCTTCATCAACCCATTTTTGATTTGATTTCGTCAATTCCAAGCTTTCAGTTTTGTCGTCAAATTCGGGCCAATCTTGCTTTGCTTTGGAATTCGTGCTTGGATTCGTAACTCATCTCTTTCTCGTTCATCTCTGGCCTCGAAAGGTGAGCAATCACTCACGATTAACATTCTTATATTTATTAGATTTGATTTCATTTGAAACGACAATTGAAATATGCTGCTAATTGAACTGTTAATTTTATAATTGCTATATATGATATGTTGTTATCTGTAACTGTTTACCTGTGAGATATGACACCATATCTTGTTGTTATATTTTATTTAATTTATCACTGATGATATACCTATATTGATATGTTATATTATTATAACTGTTTTCACTCTGCAATTTCCCTGATAGTATAGAATTCCCTATGGGTTGAAATGATACATACCAGAATGATCTTGTAGAATATGATAAAATTGTTATGGGTTGAAATGATAAACCCAAGCGATTTTCATTGAATTGAATTTGGAATTGCGGGTTGAAATGATATATACCCGTAAATATTTAAATTGCGGATTGAAATGATAAATATCCGTATCACTTGACCATAGGATAGAAAATTATATACGGACACCGTTGGTCTATATTTTGAAAATGACTTCCAAAGTTTTGAAAGGAGATATATGGTTTTAAATAAATATTGATTTTTAAAATACAATATATATAAATGTTATTTTATATATGTCTAAATTGTAGGTTCTAAAAATTATATGTTTTGGAATTTTAAATTTATAAGTTAGTTTTGAAATTATAAATTTTAAGATTATTATTATAATTTTATTTTCTTAAAAATATATATAATAAGATTTAATTTAATAAAATTTAATTTAATTAGTATATAACATGTTTTAAAATATTTATTTGAAATTTATATTAAAATTTAAAATAAATTTATAACTTTATTAATAAAGGATGGGAAGATAAATAAATGTTGACCTGGAATTTAAATTGGTTAATAATTGAATTTAAATAAGAATTTATTTAAACTTATTGATTTTTGAGATTTTGAAAGATATGATTTATAACTTGATTTGATAAAAGGTGATTAAATGAATATTCTCAACTTTAAAGAAAAATGAGATTGAATATTTAATATTGATTTAAATGTGTAAATTGTAATTTCAACAAATTGTTGTTAAAATGGTTAAGTGAATAATTTCCAAGTGGAAATAAAATAAAGTTAAATGTTGAAATGTAAATGAAATTTATATTGTAAAGGTTTAAATATATAAACTTGAATCTTTGAACTTTAAAATTTGAAATGGTTAAACTGGAATTGATTTAAATTGAATTTTGGAATTTAAGCTGATTTGAATTGATTTGTGGAATTGAAGGAAACTATTTCCATTATATAAAGTAATTTTAATATAGACTATTTTAATATATAAATTATTTTAATATATAACTATTTTAATTCATAATTATTTTAATATACATACTATTTTAAATATCTAAACTGTTTAAGTCGAAAGTGTTATGATTTCAAAAGTGCTATGATTTCAAAAGTGCTATGATTTCAAAAGTGTTATAATTTTAAAAGTGTTACGATTCTGGAAATGAATATTTTTTTAAAGTGAGTAATGATATCGAATTGATATGGTTTTGAAATGATATGATAATTTGGTTTTGAAGTATGAACTATTTGAAATGAAATGACCACAGTGTTATAATAACGTTTGGTTGTTAAAGAGACCGGGATCGGATATTGTCATACTCTCTGCCAATACCGGAAACCACTTTAACAACTGTGTACGTGGTGGAGATTCCAGAATGAAGTAGGATGGTTTGGTGACGGTTCTATATGGTATTTACGTAGCCCTGACTCCCGTGAGTCAGCTTGATGCGGCTAAAACAGGAACCATGCCAGGCCAAGTGAGGTCATTCCTCCTATCGAACACATTTCTTCGATACCATTCTATTGCTTTTGTGATTTGATTGGGTGTACCCTTTGATTTGGGAGTGTATCACGAGGTGGGCGGTAGTAGCTGCTATGCGTTACCACCAGTCCGGATCCGCAAATGGTATATCTACCCTGGCATTGCCTCGAGTGCCTTGTCGCATGCCCTACCGCGCCTTCTACGAGTTTGGTTTGTACCATACCTATAGAGTGCCCTCTGATAGCCCTCCAGTTTACGGAGGAATTACGGTACTGTATAGACTATGAGAATATATAAAAATGTGTTAAGGGGGATATGGGTAACGCCTTAACGCTATTTTAATAGTTTACTTTACTATAGACATATTATAATAGCGTTTATTACTACATAGTAGATAGTTCCACAGATCCTTAGAGGATGGGTATCCCAAACTCCTTTAAGTTACTTGTATTTCAGTTGACATTTCACTTGAGTTGAATTTATTAATATGAGAATGTTAATCCTGACTCGAGTGTTTTGTGTTTTGCTTTACGCTCGGGTTAGACTAAGCGTCATAGCATTTGAGACTCACCTTTGGAGTTGGAGCTTCACTTGGAGATCCATCTATGTCTATTCAGCTTCCAGCTATCCAGTCACTTATGTTCAAACTTTTCAGTTGCTTCTGTATTAGAGATTCATTTGTATTTGAGATATCCTGTTGTATTTTATTTCAAACTCTGTTGTTTATATAGTAGCTTCATGAACTACTATTTATCTTTTCTGCTGCTTATTGTTATATTACTCTGTTTTTGTGATTCTATGGTTGATTTTATTTACTGTATATGCTGAGTTTTGCCAAATATAACATTAACAATCTGTTGTTTTGATCAATTCAAGTCCGACATGTGCGGATGCGAATGGGTTGAAATACCAGGTCGTTACACTCTAGCAATGACCGGCGGCATGGAGAAGCTTGGAGGCTGGGGTATTAATGGCGAAGTCGATGGTGGAAGTGGAACGTGGTCAACACGAGAGAGAGATCAGGGAGGAGGTGGCTTCGTTGAGGCAGGGAGCGACATCAGAGGCAACACAAAGGCAAGGTGGTGGTTAGGTCATGTACGAGCAGGCTGAGCTAGGCCAGGGATGGAGGAGGCTGATCATTTTCTAGGCACCACTGTATTTGTCGATCGTGGCAGAAGCTTGTGGAGCACGATTGGATTTAAGGTAATTTTGTTAGATGATTACGATTAAACTTTGAAGAAATAACTATTAAGGTGTATATATATATAGGTTAATTAAAATTAAAGGTTAAATTAGCTTATTAAATTCAAATGTTTAAGATCGTATAACTTTGTGAATGCGAGGTCGAATGCAAGTGTGAATTCTTGCATTAGATTCGTGATGATGAAAACGAATCGAGTTGGAATGGATCGCAAAGAAGAAAAAAAGGTAAGAAAAATTCTCACTCATTTGGATTATCAGATTAATTTTAAAAATAGTTAAAATTAATTCTTGAATGCCTGGTTGATTTAATAATTATCCGATGAATGATATATTATATATATAGTAGTATATATATATACATATTAGTATTTGGAGTGATATTCCCACACATTATAGCGGATGAGACCTTATATACCGCGATATCCCCTCGAAGTGGGATTGGTATTTTTATGTTGTATTAACATCTGTGGATGCAGGGAAACTTGTTGGAGGGATCCAACTGAATTCCTCAAATATATCGTTTATTTTTCATATATAGTGATACGATTTGTGTAGAATAATCTATTGTAGATTATTGTAGTGATTGGAATTATTTGATGCTATTGTAGCACTGGCCTGAATTTTTGATAATTTAAATACTATAAATATTTTTTTTAATTTATGGAATTAAAGGGGATTTGATATAAAAATATATATTTTGGAATTGGAATTATTTTAAAGAAATTGAATTAGAAAATATATTTTATTTTTAGGTATACTTAACTATTGTGAATTCTTAAATGGAGATTTTAAAAATGACTTATATAAAAGTATTTATATATGGTATCTGGGAATATGAAATGGAGTTAAAATAAATGTTAAAAATAGATTGGAAGTATAAATGGAATTTATAAGAAATGAATTTATATAATGGAATTTTATAAATAAGATTTGTTTTATAAACAGGTAAAACTCAAAGAAGTTTATAAATTTATAAAAGATGTTTACAAATAAGGAAAATGGTGGTCAGTTGATAAATTGGAAATGTAGATTTACGATGTGAATTTATATCGAGATATGGAAATCGTTGGGGAAGAGATAGTGGAATCTATTTTTGAATATGAGAATGGTGATAAAATTGAGATATAATCGACGTGATACGAATCGAGAAGGATTTATAAACTGAACTTGGCAATATTGGATTTTTAAAATAGATTTTTGTCGAGAAGTTAAAAGTTTGTAAAAATGGGATTTTTAACTACTATGATATATTATTTAAACTATTATTTAGATTAGAATATTACGAAAGATTAGTTATTATAATATTAAACATTTATTGAAATAAATTCTAATTTTTGTAAATTAATCAGTTATTTAAAAATGATTTGGAAATGAGTTATTGATGTTATTTAAAATGTTTTGATATTCTACATTTACCTAAACATATTTTACAAATAAACTATTATTCTTTAAAAATACTTATTTTATATATATAGTTTTAAAGGATTGAATTTATTTATAAATCCTCTCAAGATTGAAAGCAAAGTTTGTTAAACGAGTATGATTTTGGAAGAGGAATCTTATAGTGGGATTTTGGGAGCTTAAAGTGATTTCCAAAGTGATTAAAATATGAGAAATTTAGAAAATGAACTAGAATTCATAAAAAGAGGTTAGAAACGGGCAATTGGAGTTATAGACAAGTGCATTCGACTTGGGAAATATTCGGGGGTTTACAAATAAAATTTGTAAAGAATTGGAGAATAGGAAATAAATGGACTACTCCCTGAATATTGGAAATAAAAGATCTTAGGGAAGATACTTATAAATATTCCTAAGTATGGGATGGAAAGGACTTGAAAATATTTAACTTCGAAATTTTTATTATAGAAATATTTTCAAAGGAATGGATTATAATTGGGAGCGAGGAAAATATTCTAAGTATTGAAAAGACTTGAAAATATCCTGTTAAGGATATAAGAATTTGAGTTTTATTTCCACTATAAAAATATTGGAAGGGTTTGAATGTATATCTTATAAAGATATTTTGAGAATATTTTTGGAAAACTATGATAAGGCCAGATGATTTCTTATGGATGTTTTATCGATAGTTAAATAACCGACTATCAATATTGGCCAATTTAGTTAATCGTTTTCAAAGAGACCGGAATCAGATTTATTTATCCGAAAACTACTTCGATCTGGTTTGAACGTAACGAATGAATACCATGAAGATGATGGAGACGGTGATTCGGTTTGTCCAGACCCAGGACAACTTGTATGGACGAATGCTATCAGAACATCGTCATTGGAGGAAGATGAGCGTTCTAAGTAAAATTGTTCTTGAAAGGTAACGCTTAGCCTTGAATCTCATCAATCGGGAATGACTAAAACAAGGGAGATGCAGCAAGGCTAAGTGGGTCGCACTCAATTAGGGTATGTTATCACTTTTCTAGATGTCCTCGGAAACCTATTTATTATGGATATGGTTGTGGATGGAAGGAGCGCTCGATAGTAAGGGTGGGAACACCCAGGGTGATAACATATTCGGTCTATCCAGGCTAGGGATAGGCCGGTCTTGTGTAGTAGGGGATCCCGGCATGGTCCTCAGTACATTGTTCTAGAGGTGTACTGTGATGGGCGGTACCTCAGTGACCTAGTCATTCGTTGGAATCCATTCTCCAATACGAGCTTACGGTTTTGTCTTTAGAGCCTAGTATGTTGGAATTTAATTAATGTAACAATTTTAGCTATTTGAATAAGTATTTGTATTTATACACTGTTATAATATCACAGGATTTTCTATAAAATGTTTTAGTTATCATAAGGGAAAAACCCGTCGTTTTTATGTGTGACGCAGTCTTACGAGATACCTTTGTTTTCAAACGATTTTGATAAAAGTTAATAATTCAAATTGAGTGTGTTTTCTCACGCTGGTTTTCCAGACTGACTCGGGTGTTATTTTATTATAATGCTCAGGTCAGACCGAGTATTACAGATTCATGATAGAATGCTATGGAGCTCAGGAGACGAGCTGGATGACAGAGACGTATCTTCGTACTTGGCTTATATTCTGCTGTGTAAGGACAAGTTATATAACTGTCCAGTTTGATGTATTGATTGTTGTACTCTAATGATTGTAAATATAAAACAGTTACAGATACTTTTGTATAAAAATCTGTTATTATATATTATATTTTGTTCCGCTGCGACTGTGAGATTCTGTGTTGTTGTTTTCTATTTCTCCTTCTATCTTTTCTTCTTTACCCTAGTTATTCTCCATTTCGTACAATTTGGGTTGAACGATAGTGAATTTTTACCAACTCAAAAGGGTACGAAACTGTGGGTCTCTATACTTGGTATCAGAGCTGAAGGTTAAGCGAGAACCTAGGCTCTGGTGGGAATCACTCATTAGAGATAGAGTCAGTAGTACTCTAGAATTAGTTGAGTGTAATAATAGATATGAGCGCATATTTGTTAGTGAATATAAAATTGTTTTATTGTGTTAATTTATCTGTTGAGTGGCATATAAATTATGTTCGAGTAATGGGACGCCACTAAATCGATAGGAATTTCTAAACACTTGAATAGAGTAATTCGACACAGTATGGTTTTGAAGCGGGTAAATGAAAATAATTTTACTCAAATTATATTTTGATATAAATGGAATAATTTTCTGAAAATTATTATAGTGGTGTGTTTGGTTGTGATTATATAATCAAAAATAGATTATAAAATTGGAGGTGGTTTATATAACCAAACGAAAATTTTGTATAAGTGTGAAGTATACAAATGGATTATAAAATGGGTTCAAACCAAAATTTGGATAAAAAAAATAAATTTCGAAGATTTTTAGAAGTATTTTCCAAAGTGTTTGAAGATAAATAATAGTATTCTTATTTTGGAGATATTTTTGAAGAGAAAATAGTTTTAAATGGATTTTGGAAGTAGTATAGCACTGAACTCACTTCAGTCGCTGGAAAATAATTCTGATGATGACGGCCGCATCATCAATATTCATTTTCGAGTTTCTAAGTGATGGATTGATACCATAGTGAATTGATATGGAGATTTTTGGTAAAAACAAGGGTTGTTTTGAAAATTCTAAAAAGGAATTGTTTGGGGTAAAATCAGGTTGATTTTAAAATTCGAAGGAAGTGGTTTGTTAAACCAATGTGAGTGTGTGTGTGTGTCTATATATATATATATATATATTTGATTTCAGAGTGATTGAAAATATATACCGAGATTTTAGAGAGAGGATGATTTCAATAAGAAGGAAGGTATGGAAATTGAGTTTTGAGAAATAAATATTAACTTAAGTAAGTTAAAATAGATTGTGTGAATTGAATTTAACTTAAGGAAAGTTAAATAAATTATTGGGAATTAAGGTAATAATTGCCATATGAATATAAATAAGGAAGTGGAAAAATTAGAAATCCTTACTTGATTTAAATTGAAGGGATTAAAAATAAATGGTTTGGAGTGAAATTAATTTGAGTATGAATAACTCGAGTTTGGTTTTGAAATGTTGGTTAAAAGGAATAAAAATGTAAATAAAAAGGTGAGTTTGATTTGAATCATATGGAATTGAATTAAATGATGTAAATGTGAATTATAAAGTGACTATATAACTATAAGTTATAAAATTTGAATTGGATTAGAAATAATGTCGAATTGAAGAAAATATAAATTTCGAGTTGTGAACTAACTATATAACCATATGGATAAATTTTGAATGAAATAAAATTCAAGTGAAGAATTGGAATTGTGAATAAATGAATTGGAATAGCTTATAAAAATTGAAGTTAACGGAATGAAAATATTTTAAGCTATAACTGGATGTATAACCTCGAGTTAAAAATAAAATGTAAAAGAAAAAATAGTTGTATGACTTATAAAATTGAAAAGTGAAGTAGAAGACCCAAAATAAAATTGTTGATATTGGTAAAGGAAATTAAATCCAAACTTGAAATTTAAAATGAATTTGAACTCAAGTAGCCCGAAGGAAGTGATTTTGAGATGTAAATCAGATATTGAGTATATATTTGAAGTGAACTAATTAGATAATTAATATGAAGTTGAAAATTAACTTGGTTAAGTTAAAATTGGGTTGTGGATTAAAAATGGATATTGGAGATAGAACTTGGGTTGTAAATAAAAATTCGACAAATTGTAAGCGAATTTAATATAACTGGAAGAAACGTCGAATGAAATGGAAATGGTTTGAAAAAGTGATGACTTTGAGTTACAAATAAATTCAATTTGAGTATAAATAAATTGAATATGGCCTTGAATATTATTTTATAAATTCGAGAATGAATTTGAATATGGGAATTAAAATTGAAATGGATGAAGTGAATGAACTAATTGAATTAATTTGTAGATTGAGATGGAATTGATTGAATGAGAATTAATCCAATCCAAAATGAAAATAAAATTTGGTTGCAAAGAAATGAACTTAAGTTACATAGTTGGAATAGTTAAAAATAAAGGGGTTAACTTAAGTTTATATTTTGGATGAAAGCTTGGCTTAAATAATTTATGAAATGGCTACTTAATAAATTAGCATTGGATGATTCTGAGCTTAATAAAATGGATTTGAATATAATGAATGTGGATATGAATGGAATGTAAACAAATTGATTTAGAATCAATTTAGAATGGAATAGAATTAAATATAAATTGAGTTGGAATCAAATTAAAATGGTTATAAACTAAAGTGGATATTTTATTAAGCGAATATCGCCGAATTTGCATAGAAAAATTGTCTTTTGACGTAAACGAAAGTAAATAAAATTCCTGTGAATCAATAGGAAGTGAATAAATTGATTTTTAAATCAATTTGGAATGATATAAGTTTGCTTGGTTTAAAAATGAATTGAATGCAAGAAAATTTGGTTGAAAATCATTCCGAATTGAATGGAATGGTATGAAAATCGAGTGAAAGCAATTAAATTAGTATTGGAACATTGTAGTTGCTTATGAATATTTGCTTAGTATGCTAGTTTATGAAACTTAGTTGTTTGCACTAGTTAAATAAATGAAATGTTGATAAAATTTCATGTTCTGGTACTTACGAAGTTTAAATTGAGTAAGTATAGGTACCCGGAGGCTAGCGGGCTAAATTTTGGGTTGCGTAATTGCTTTCGAAGTAAATGCTTGCTTAATAATGCTTAAAAATGCTTAAATAAGGTACGTTTTCAGATTAAGTACTGCAAAATATAAATATTGATTTTTTTTTCTGACCGTGTGGGTCGATGTATATATATTTATCTCTTATGTCATATTGCAAAAGGCTCTCCATACAAAGGAGACTGTCAAAAAATTTTGAAAATTTAGGGTGTTAGAAAAATTTAGAAAAATTTTAGGAAATTTTTTGTTAACGACAATTTGATTTCGAATTGAAATTGGAATAAAGGATTTTGGAATTAGAATTGAAACCTAATTGTTTGGTTGGAACTAAAGGATTAGAAAAGTGAAATATCGAACTTTCACTAAGTGGGTTTTGGATAAGTTAATGGGTTTGGAGCATATTTCCTACCTTAGCAATTTTGGGGACGAAATTATTTTAAGGGGGAAGGAATGTAACGACCCAGATTTTTCGTCGTTGAATATTTAGATGGTTTTAAATATTTGATTTGGAGTTATAATTGAGTTAGAAGGTTTTTAAAACTGAAATTTCAAGCGGTTTCGAATTTTTTTGAAATCGTCGATTTAATCGACGATTTAAAATAGCGATCCGGGGCATAGTCTCGGATTTTGATGAAACCAGTTCCATTTGATCCGTAATGGTGTATTATTATCGGATTTCAAATTTCGTTGTGTTTGGAGTTATCGTTTGATCGTACGGGATATAAACGTGTTGAAATTAATATCGAAAATTCAATATAATAATTGGGTTCAAAAAGCTATCTTCTCCATACGATCGAATTAGAACCCAAAACCTTTTCCATTGTGTTCGGAATAAGGGTATAACATTATAAACGCCTAGCGGCACGAGATCGGAATTTTAAGTTGCTAAAACGAGATATTTTATAATAAAATAAAAATGAAATGAAATCAAAAATCGTCTTGCCTTCTAAAACATGCCACATCATGTACGAAGGGACCCCTATCACTTTTAAGTCGTGTCCACTCCCTTCTGTTAATTGAACACGCGGCCTTCCTTTTAAAACTGCTTCTCATTTCAAAACTAGGAGCGAAGTCTCGTTCAAACGAAATTGAAATCATCTCGTATAAAAAAAATCGCGGCTATCTTTTACTCCTCTGCCAATCGAATCAAATACGAAGAAAAGAAAAGAGGATTCGAACCGCATTATTTTTGGAGGCGACCTCGATCTGAGTTTGGCCAACCGGGGATGGCGAATTAGGATCGTACGCCCGCGTACGAGTGGTAGGGAGAGTCGTGAGTGGTGCAAACTGAAGAGGAGTAGGCGCTCGTATGGAGGCTCGGTTTGGGGATGGATCTTGTGTTCAAGAAGGCGGTGGCTTAGCGATAGGTGGGACTCAATTTTGGGTCGCGTAATCGAAGGTCGCGATGGTACAGGAGTTGCGGCATATGATGGAGGGGGTGGGGCAGCCTGAGGAAGGTTGTAATCAACCACTGTGACAGGCGATAGCGGTTTGGGTCGCGAGCATGGGAGTGAAGCTCTAGCAATGACCGATGGCATGGAGAAGCTTGGAGGCTAGGGTATCAGTGGCGAAGTCGGCGGTGACAGTGGAACGTGGTCAACACGAGAGAGAGATCAGGGAGAAGGTGGCTTCGTCGAGGTAGGGAGCGACATCAGAGGCAACACAAAGGCGAGGTGGTGGTTAAGTCGTGTATGAGCAGGCTGAGCTAGGCCAGGGATGGAGGAGGCTGATCATTTTCTAGGCGCCGCTGTATTTGTCGATCGTTGCTGAAGCTTGTGGAGCACAATTGGATTTAAGGTAATTTTGTTAGGTGATTACGATTAAACTTTAAAGAAATAACTGTTAAGGTATATATATATATATATAGGTTAATTAAAATTAAATGTTAAATTAGCTTATTAAATTCAAATGTTTAAGATCGTATAACTTTTTGAATGTGAGGTCTGTTAAACTTTGGTGATACAAAATCACAAATAGAAGGAAACAAATATGCAAAAGGGAAAGTAATCACGTTTGTTCATTATGGAAATGCATAATTGGATTGCATTTGAATGAGATGGCAAGAAAATAAATGCATGCTCAAGTTGTGGAATAATATATATGCAATAGGATATGCATATGTTTCTCAGTAATCGCATTGCTTAGGGATTATTTTCTTCCATCTTTAGAATGAGTGAATTACTTGCTATGTTTGCGCGATTTGTTACCATTGTAATTTGCCTCCATTATCTTTTTACCATATCTTGGTAATTTGATTGATGACTCACATGAATTTACATTGGCTATATATTGAGGGTATACTTTATTGTAAACCCATCCTGGTATTCAGCCAGTGATCTCCAGATAGAGTGTCTCTTTTTTGTTATCCCTAATTGGGGCTTTGGTATGTAAACTCTTATCTTGTAATCTCTTGTGATTCTCTCAAGTGTAATAAAATCTCTCTTCTTTGGACTGGACGTACACTATCTAGATGATAGTGGAACCAGTATAAGTTTTGTGCGATTTTTTCTTCTTTATAGTTATTTACTATTTATTTGGAGTAATAGAATAACTGCTGCTAGATTAAGTGATGTTCAAATTGGCAAATCTAGGTCCTGTTTATTGTCTTTCCGCATTTGTGCAATTTTCGCACAACAGATTGGTATCAGAGCTAGGCGATTTGTTCAGATTTGTGCATCAATGGCTTCTAGAAAGAGTGGTAGATCTGGTGGTGATTATGCTATTACTCATTTGGATGGAAAAATGATATTTTGTGCAATATGGAATGGAGGAGATTATGTTGAGAGAGAAGAGTGTTCCAGTCTTGGAAATTCGATGATAAGGAGTTTACTGTGTTGAAGAGACATCTGGATTTGGGAACTTGTATCTGCTTTATGGCTCGATGTTGATGTGAGAGTCTTATGTTGATTTCCATGGGAAATTTGTTGTTTGGCAGATAAGGTATGTGGAAGGAGAGAGAATTGTCTTGTATACAGAGATTTGGATCAGCCTTGTTATGCTTGTTGGCTTTTTGTTTTCTAGCTCTGTATTTGATTGGTGATTGAGAGAATTTTTTGGCCTTGGTGGCTTTGAGATTATTTTGATATCTACCTTCTTTTGATTTTGGATATTTGCAACATTTTGTTGGCGGGTGGGGACATAGTCTAACCTCGTTAGCAAGGTGTGATGGGGGGTGGCCTTGCTGGAACCCATTGGGTAAGTATTCATTTTTGGTATCCATCTCGTTAAGAGATTTTGGTTGAAGGTGGAGTTTGATTTTAAGAGTTTTATGTTGAAAAGAGAATTTGACTCGAGGTGGAGTGTTGGAAATATGTGATTTTGCATCAAGGTGGAGTGTTAAACTTTGGTGATACAAAATCACAAATAGAAGGAAACAAATATGCAAAAGGGAAAGTAATCACGTTTGTTCATTATGGAAATGCATAATTGGATTGCATTTGAATGAGATGGCAAGAAAATAAATGCATGCTCAAGTTGTGGAATAATATATATGCAATAGGATATGCATATGTTTCTCAGTAATCGCATTGCTTAGTGATTATTTTCTTCCATCTTTAGAATGAGCGAATTACTTGCTATGTTTGCGCGATTTGTTACCATTGTAATTTGCCTCCATTATCTTTTTACCATATCTTGGTAATTTGATTGATGACTCACATGAATTTACATTGACTATATATTGAGGGTATACTTTATTGTAAACCCATCCTGGTATTCAGCCAGTGATCTCCAGATAGAGTGTCTCTTTTTTGTTATCCCTAATTGGGGCTTTGGTATGTAAACTCTTATCTTGTAATCTCTTGTGATTCTCTCAAGTGTAATAAAATCTCTCTTCTTTGGACTGGACGTACACTATCTAGATGATAGCGGAACCAGTATAAGTTTTGTGCGATTTTTTCTTCTTTATAGTTATTTACTATTTATTTGGAGTAATAGAATAACTGCTGCTAGATTAAGTGATGTTCAAATTGGCAAATCTAGGTCCTGTTTATTGTCTTTCCGCATTTGTGCAATTTTCGCACAACAAGGTCGAATGCGAGTGTGAATTCTTGCATTGGATTCGTGATGACGGAAACAAATCGAGTTGGAACGGATCGCAAAAGAAAAAAAAATAAAAGGTGAGAAAAATTCTCACTCATTGGGATTATCAGATTAATTTTAAAAATAGTTAAAATTTATTATTGAATGCCTGGTTGATTTAATAATTATCTAATGAATGATATATTATATATATATAGTAGTGTATATATATATATTAGTATTTGGAGTGATATTCCTACACATTATAGCGGATGAGACCCTATGCGTCTCGCATAATAGCGGATGACCCTATATACCGCAATATCCCCCTCGAAGTGGGATTGATATTTTTATGTTGTATTAACATCTGTAGATGCAGGGAAACAGGTTGAAGGGATCCAACTGGATTCCTCAAATATACTATTTATTTTTCATATATAGTGATACGATTTGTGTAGAATAATCTATTGTAGATTATTGTAGTGATTGGAATTATTGGATGCTGTTGTAGCACTGGCCTGAATTTTTGATAATTTAAATACTATAACTATATTTTTAAAATTTATGGAATTAAAGGGAATTTGATATAAAAATATATATATTGGAATTGGAATTATTTTAAAGAATTTGAATTAGAAAATATATTTGATTTTGGGTATACTTAACTATTGTGAATTTTTAAATGGAGAATTTAAAAATGACTTATATAAAAGAATTTATAAATGGTATCTGGGAATATGAAACAGAGTTAAAATAAATGTTAAAAATAGATTAGAAGTATAAATGGAATTTATAAGAAATGAATTTATATAATGGAATTTTATAAATAAGATTTGTTTTATAAACAGGTAAAACTTAAAGGAGTTTATAAATTTATAAACGATGTTTATAAATAAGGAAAATGATGGTCAGTTGATAAATTGGAAATATAGATTTACGATGTGAATTTATATCGAGTTATGGAAATCGTTGGGGAAGAGATAGTGGAATATATTTTTGAATATGATAATGGTGATAAAATTGAGATATAATCGATGTGATACGAATCGAGAGGATTTATAAACTGAACTTGGCAATATTGGATTTTTAAAATAGATTTTTGTCGAGAAGTTAAAAGTTTGTAAAAATGGGATTTTTAATTACTATGCTATATAATTTAAACTATTATTTAGATTAGAATATTCTGAAAGATTACTTATTATAATATTAAACATTTATTGAAATAAATTATAATTTTATTAATCATCTTTGTAAATTAATCAGTTATTTAAAAATGATTTGGAAATGAGTTATTGATGTTATTTAAAATGTTTTGATATTTTAAATTTACCTAAACATATTTTACAAATAAACTATTATTCTTTAAAAATACTTATTTTATATATATAGTTTTAAAGGATTGAATTTATTTATAAATCCTCTCGAGATTGAAAGCGAAGTTTGTTAAACGAGTATGATTTTAGAAGAGGAATCTTATAGTGGGATTTTGGGAGCTTAAAAAGATTTCTAAAGTGATTAAAATACGAGAAATTCGGAAAATGAACTAGAATTCATAAAAAGATGTTAGAAACGGGCAATTGGAGTTATAGACAAGTGCATTCGACTTGGGAAATATTAGGGGGTTTACCAATAAAATTTGTAAAGAATTGGAGAATAGGAAATAAATGGACTACTCCCTGAAATTGGAAATAAAAGATCTTAGGGAAGATACTTATAAATATTCCTAAGTATGGGACGGAAAGGATTTGAAAATATTTAACTTCGAAATTTTTATTATAGAAATATTTTCAAAGGAATGGATTATAATTGGGAGCAAGGAAAATATTCTAAGTATTGAAATGACTTGAAAATATCCTGTTAAGGATATAAAAATTTGATTTTGATTTCCACTATAAAAATATTGGAAGGGTTTGAATATATATCTTATAAAGATATTTTGAGAATAATTTTGGAAAACTATGATAAGGCCAGATGATTTCTTATGGATGTTTTATCGATAGTTAAATAACCGACTATTAATATTGGCCAATTTCGGTAATCGTTTTCAAAGAGACCGGAATCGGATTTAATTATCCGAAAACCACTTCGATTTGGTTTGAACGTAACGAATGAATACCGTGAAGATGATGAAGATGGTGATTCGATTTGTCCAGACCCAGGACAACTTGTATGGACGAATGCTATCAGAACATCGTCATTGGAGGACGATGAGCGTTCTATGTAAAATTGTTCTTGAAAGGTAACGCTTAGCCTCGAAACTCATCTACCGGGAATAACTAAAACAGGGGAGATGCAGCAAGGCTAAGTGGGTCGCACCCAATTAGGGTATGTTATCACTTTTCTATATGTCCTCGGAAACCTATTTATTATGGATATGGTTGTGAATGGAAGGAGCGCTCGATAGTAAGGGTGGGAACACCCGGGGTGATAACATATTCGGTCTGTCCAGGTTAGGGGTAGGCCAGTCTTGTGTAGTAGGGGATCCTGGCGTGGTCCTCGGTACATTGTTCTAGAGGTGTACTGTGATGGGCGGTACCCTAGTGGCCCAGTCATTCGTTGGAATCCATTCTCCAATACGAGCTTACGGTTTTGTTTGTAGAGCCTAGTATGCTGGAATTTAATTAATGTAACAATTTCAGCTTTTTGAATAAGTATTTGTATTTAAACACTATTATAATATCATGGGATTTTCTATAAAATGTTTTGGTTATCGTAAGGGAAAAACCCGTCGTGTTTATGTGTGATGCGGTCTTACGAGATACCTTTGTTTTCAAAGGATTTTGATAAAAGTTAATAATTCAAATTGAGTGTGTTTTCTCACGCTGGTTTTCCAGACTGACTTGGGTGTTATTTTATTATAATACTCGGGTTAGACCGAGTATTACAGATTCAGGATGGAATGCTATGGAGCTCAAGAGATGAGCTGGACGAAAAAGACATATCTTCGTACTTGGCTTATATTCCGCTATGTGAGGACAAGTTATATAACTGTCCAGTTTGATGTATTGATTGTTGTGCTCTGATGATTGTAAATATAAAAAAGTTACAGATACTTGTGTATAAAAATCTGTTATTATATATTATATTTTGTTCTGCTGCAACTGTGAGATTCTGTGTTGTTGTTTTCTATTTTTCTTCTATCTTTTCTTCTTTACCCTAGTTATTCGCTCTTTTGTACAATTTGGGTTGAACAGCAGTGAATTTATACCGACTCAAAAGGGTACGAAACTGCGGGTCACTACAGGATTTCTTAGGTTCTATACAAATTTTGTTAGGTCTATGAATTGCACTATTGTAACCTCTTCCATTTCTAAAACAATACTGAGGAAAAACAAAATCATGGTAAGCTATCTGAAGTACATACAAGGTCAATACCTTTAAAACTAGACATGATAACTTTCTTTTTTTAGCTATTTCAAATTTATGTTTCAGTTGTTTCAATTGCTTAGATAGCTCAACCCATTTCGGGTTTGTTTATGGCAAGTTGATTACTGGAAGAGCAATTTCTAGTCTTGTCTAGATTTGCATATATATCAAATAGATTTTTTTTTCTTTCATTTCTAGTCGTTGCCAAAAAATGCTCCACCTTCAACTTGTTGTGTTTCACCATTGGATGTGTTCATCAAGGTAGCTACAGTTTTACTTTAAAACTCATTTGATTTGATATACTCCATCATTGGAACTTCAACAGCATTTTCTTAAGCTAATTGGGTCTTATCTGTTGTGGTTTATTTACTTTAGAGCTAGGCTTGATGGTTAGAAGTCAATAAGTTAAAGTCAGTTAACTTAGTGTGATGCAAGCATACGAATCATGAATTTACAGTTGCTGTATATATTTTTTGGGGACTAGCAAGGTATGTCTTATCTCAACCTGTCTTTGGTGATGTTCATATGGAGAAATCATCAAATAAGTTGAGCCCTGTTCATTCTATTACCACATTCCATGTTTTCTTTCTTTTTTTTCCTTCCATTTTTAACATGTGGATGTAGTAGTTATGGTGTTATGCTTACTGCAAATTCGTTGTATTGCTCATGCATCTGTTAAATTACAATGTTAACAAGACAACTTAGTTTCATATTAGACCTCTTTGCAGGCACTAATTCCAGAACACTCAAGGCCTCATATTTGTTGTTGACAGTAACAGTAGAGACCGTATTGTTGAGGCCAGAGATGAGCTTCATAGGATGCTCAATGAGATATGCTATTCCCACAACTGTTTATTTTGCACCTATTGTATTTTTCCATTTTGTGCAACCAAAATTTGGCAATAAAGCATCAGTAATTAATCAACTGCATTGTAGTTTTAAGTTGGTGTTCATCTATCTTCTGATGCTCCACTTGTTTTCCATTGACTAGAGCAATGTGTTGACAAATGTGGACTCTTTTACTACATTGCTGTTTATGACTTATTTGTTTTATAGATACTGAAAGAGAATCTTTTATGGTTAATATCTGCTGGTTGTATGCATCACTAATTTATTAGTGCACATCCGGCGCATTGTTATCCAAATCTTGTAATAAATGTATAAGACAATCATATTAGTGCCAATAAGTAGTTAAGATCAAAATTCTCAATGTATCATTAACAAATATTCTAAACATGTGATCATGTTTTTTTCTTTGGTAATTGTTTGAAATATCACTTCAAATCATTTTTCTATATATTATAAGTCGGAAGTTTTGTTCCTATCAGCAGTTCTTAATGCATTCATCCTGTATGTAAGGATTTCTTTACATATGATATTGTTTTAGTAACTATATGCAAATCTTTGGTTGGATTAGTGGTAGCCATACTTCTGTTTTTTCTTACATTTTGGTTTTGTGCGCTCAGGATGAGTTGTGAGATGTTGTGAGATGCTGTCTTGCTTGTGTTTTGCAAACAAACAGGATATGGCTAATGCAACAATTGCTGCTAAAACCACTGATAAGCTTGGCCTTCACTCCCTTCGCCAGCGACACTGGTACAATTGTACAAACCTCTTTGTTTTATTTTCAAGTGACAACCGTTTTATTTCAAATTTCATGCATTAGTGTATGTAGGTTAATATTCAATATATATCTATCTATACTATTAATAATAAAAATTCCATACACTGTTTTCAACCGTGTTTTTTGGAATTTCCAAAAATACCCCTTTCCCTATCTCCTACCCTTCGTGTTTTCTTCCATCTCGCATCTCCAACTACTGCATAAAAAACCCTATCCACCCAAATATTAATGTCATCATCGTCGACATTCCATTATCTGTGCCATACATCTGCCATCTCTTGATCGCCGAAGCTATATATCTGTTTGCACCAAAAATGATCACAAACCCCAAGTGTAGTGAAAGCACCAGCGTATGAATACGAATCAACAGTATTCACACACAAATCACAGATCTAAGCAAGTAACAAGCAGCAATTAAGAAATAATGAACAGTGACACGCAGTTTATAGTGGTTCGGCTGTCTCCGGCCTACGTCCACTTCAAGGTTTTTATGATCTTATTACTCGATGCTTGAAGATTACAATTTCGTATGTTGTATTACAACTGATTTGCTGAATTAAGTCTGAATCTAAGGCAGCAATGATGATCTGGAGTAAATCTGACAGAATCTGGGCGATCTTTAGCTCTTGAAATTGTCCGACCTCTTTTCTGAATGACCAGGGGCTCTATTTATAGGTGTAGGAGGCTGATATTTCGCCTAAAAGGAGGGAAGACCAGTTCTGGCACGTGAGGAGGCCCACATGGCCGAAATCTGGAGTCCCGGGCCCACTTTGGGATCGATTCGACCCTTGGTTCGAATCGATCAAGAAATTGTCCAATCAAGCTGAAATTTGGTGTGAACATTCTTCATCATGTGTTGAAGCTTCTGTGAAAATTTCGTAGCATTTGAACTTGTAGATCCCGAGATATGATCGATTCAAGGTTGCATTTCTGGTGGTAGTGCTTTGTTCGAATCGATCTACTTCGAATCGATCCGTTCGAATCGATCTTCCTGCATGCGAAGGCAATGGCGTGGCGCGCATGCTTCGTATCGATCCGCTTCTCACTCCGGATTGACTGGGTCGACTCCACGTTCTTCGCCGCTTTGACTGGGTTCGTTCGTGATAATGGATTCGAAGACATCCCTCATTCGAATCGAATAGACATGCGCTAAAGTTTATCGAGTCGAAGTTGCCTTAAACAGGGTGGATTCGAAGGAAGGGATGGCCTAACCGATTCGAACTAGGCCTCGCTTGATGGAGTCGAAGCAAATGCTCGCTTCATGGATTCGACGCAATCTTCCCTAGATCGATTCGAACCAGTTTTTCTTCGTGGATTCGAATCAATACACGTCTGATGGATTCGAACATAGGCATCGCCTATCGATTCGAACTAAGGCTTGCTAAATGGATTCGAAGTAAGCTGACTTCTCATGGATTCGAGGCAACGTATGTTGGATGGATTCGACCTCATACCACCTCATCCATGTTCTTTTGGCGATATCTTGAGCATACGAACTCGGATTGACTCGAAACTTGGAACGTTGCTTCATCTGACCTTGCTTGACATGTCTCATCAATTGTAGCCCGATCCGGACTCGGACAAAATTCATCGATATCCATGGTGAACCTGTGATGCACAATCGGTGCTCATGACTAATAATCATTGATTTTCAGTTAATCTTTGGGTATCTCGACTTTGCCAAAAGTTGGGATAACATTTTGCCCCCCAAAACATGCCTTTTTGGTAAAAGGCGTGTTTTGATCAGTCTTAGATTGGATGCAGTGAGTTCACGTTTTACTCGTAGCTTATAGCATTTTCAATCAAGTCCATGGCTGTTCGAAGCCGAATTGTTATCAATTTTTTCCAGTGGAAGTTAAGAATGAGATTCTACGGTCTCTCCGTACTATTGATGGTCACTCCGGACCCTTGTCAAATCCATTCTAGATTTAGCGATTGAATAGAAAGATCCTATTGCACTCCGACGTTGCTTTCTATCCCTTGCACTCTGGCCCCAGCTAGGGCGTATAGCGATGTCATGGTCGTTCTCGACCGATCATAGCCTCTCCGGGCTCATGTTGGATCCCATCCTGTCACTCCCCGGTGAAGGGGAAACAACGTTAAGTGAGTCAATCCTGTCGCTCTCCGGCGAAGCGACTCACCTCCTGCACTCCGGTTCAGTGTATCTGAACATTAAGCGATGTCATGACCTGAATCGTCGGTCGATCATAGCCTCTCCGGGCTCATGCTGGATCCCATCCTGTCACTCTCCGGTGAAGGGGAAACAACGTTAAGTGAGTCAATCCTGTCGCTCTCCGGCGAAGCGACTCACTCCTTGCACTCCGGACCCTGCCTCTCCGGGTAGGATCATAAAGCGATCATGTTTATATTGATATTTCAATGTTTATCCTTTAACTCTCCGGTCAAAGGTTTATTTTAATAAGTGTTTCTTTATTAAATTCAAATCCTAGATGTTCAATCTCAAACACCAGGGAAAAAACAAGATAATGCCTCTCCGGGCGGAGCGGTCTATTTCCATCTCAGAGCATGCCTAGGGATCTCTCCGGTTCCCGTACATGAGTAAGTGGGATAGCCGTTTTATTTTGGAAATCAAATCTAAGAAAACTAATCGACCAGAGTCCAAATCTTGAACTTGGCCCTTGCCATCACAATCAGTTGATGACGAGTCGTGATCCCGATTCAGGATCATTCCTGTTTGGTTGAGGTGGTAGTTGTTCGGGTCTAACCGCCGTCGTGCGTTCTCTGACATACTGTGGCAATCTACCACTCCTGGCATGTTCTTCCACCTCATCCTTCAGGTGGCGGCATTCATCGGTAGTGTGCCCATCCAGCTCATGGAATAGGCAATATTTTCCGGTTCTACGTTCCCGCTCTGTGGGATCTCTCCTTGGTGGCTTTCGATAGGGGAGTTGCCCCCGAGTTTCGGTGTAAATTCTTTCAAGTCCTGCCACCAAGTCTGTGTACTGCCTGAATCTAGGCTCTCGGAATTTCTTCCGTTTGTCAGGACCATCAGGTGCATCATCCTGCTTTCTCTTTCCTTTGTCTGCCCTGGACTGTTCCCTGGCGGTTCCTTCGCCTTGTGCAACATTTATTTCCTGCCTCTCGGCTCGCGATTCCTCTAATCGAATGAACTTTTCAGCTTCATGGAAGAATTCTCCAAGATCTTGCGGTGGATCTTTAGTCAAAGAGTCTTTGAATTCGGTGCCTTCTCCAACTCCTGCCACCGCCGCCATCAAAATCATCGATGGGTCCGGGCGATCTACAGAAGTCACCGTCGCATTAAATCGTAACAAAAAATCTTTTATGGACTCTCCGGTCCTTTGTTTTATTGATGCCAAAGTCATCACACTCTTAGGTCGCGTCACGTGAACCCTAAACTGCTTCATGAAGCAATCCACAAGCTCACCCCATGTCCTGATTGATCCGGTTTCTAGCTGCCTAAACCAAAGCGCAGCCAAATCTGATAGGAATAAAGGGAAACATCGTGCCATCACTTCCTCGGATGCTCCCAGCACTTCCATGTGTCTGATATATCTGGTGATATGCATAGTCGGGTCTGACTTTCCATCATAAGGATTCAGCGTTGGTAGTTTGAACCTCGGGGGGTTCATTGCATTCCTGATATTCGGAGCGAACGGACTCCGACTAACTTCTTCCAATCCTCCTCCTGAAAACCCTCCTCTCATGAGTCGTCTCACTAGGCCGATCATTCTTTCATCTCCATCTAGGGGTTGCCCCCTTGTCATGTCTCTGTCTTGCCCTCCGAGTCTTGTAGGGAATTCTGGTACGTACTCTTCGGGCGGCTCGTTAGCATTTGTGTTGGCCCTTGCCGGTTGAGCTCCTTCCAAGGGCACTTCTGCGTTGGATCCTGCGGGCCTGCCCCCAAGCCCTTGTTGATTGCCTTCTGGTTCTGCATTCTGTCCTTCATCGGGTCCCATAGCCCTAGCTCCTTGTTCCACATTCACAGCCGTTGTAGCTGGTCCAGGGTTCTGCGTCCCTGCAGCTCTCATCTGCTCGAAGAAATTCTGCAGCATCTCTTGTTGGCTCTTCATCATTCGCTCGTGCATCTGATTGGCCATGGTCTCCATTTCATCTCTAGTGATGTAGATCGAGGCTGGCTCCTCTCCAGCTCCTGAGGATGCCTCTTGACTTCCTCCTTGTTGGTTTCTTTCAGCTCTTTGTCTTGTTGATCGAGTCATTGTAGAGTCAGATCTGAATCCTTAAAATTCCAAATCTAAATTTTGAATCTGGTGTAGCGGGTGCGAGTTCAGTTCTCAGTGAAAGCACCAAAGTGTTTGCACCAAAAATGGTCACAAACCCCAAGTGTAGTGAAAGCACCAGCGTATGAATACGAATCAACAGTATTCACACACAAATCACAGATCTAAGCAAGTAACAAGCAGCAATTAAGAAATAATGAACAGTGACACGCAGTTTATAGTGGTTCGGCTGTCTCCGGCCTACGTCCACTTCAAGGTTTTTATGATCTTATTACTCGATGCTTGAAGATTACAATTTCGTATGTTGTATTACAACTGATTTGCTGAATTAAGTCTGAATCTAAGGCAGCAATGGTGATCTGGAGTAAATCTGACAGAATCTGGGCGATCTTTAGCTCTTGAAATTGTCCGACCTCTTTTCTGAATGACCAGGGGCTCTATTTATAGGTGTAGGAGGCTGATATTTCGCCTAAAAGGAGGGAAGACCAGTTCTGGCACGTGAGGAGGCCCACATGGCCGAAATCTGGAGTCCCGGGCCCACTTTGGGATCGATTCGACCCTTGGTTCGAATCGATCAAGAAATTGTCCAATCAAGCTGAAATTTGGTGTGAACATTCTTCATCATGTGTTGAAGCTTCTGTGAAAATTTCGTAGCATTTAAACTTGTAGATCCCGAGATATGATCGATTCAAGGTTGCATTTCTGGTGGTAGTGCTTTGTTCGAATCGATCTACTTCGAATCGATCCGTTCGAATCGATCTTCCTGCATGCGAAGGCAATGGCGTGGCGCGCATGCTTCGTATCGATCCGCTTCTCACTCCGGATTGACTGGGTCGACTCCACGTTCTTCGCCGCTTTGACTGGGTTCGTTCGTGATAATGGATTCGAAGACATCCCTCATTCGAATCGAATAGACATGCGCTAAAGTTTATCGAGTCGAAGTTGCCTTAAACAGGGTGGATTCGAAGGAAGGGATGGCCTAACCGATTCGAACTAGGCCTCGCTTGATGGAGTCGAAGCAAATGCTCGCTTCATGGATTCGACGCAATCTTCCCTAGATCGATTCGAACCAGTTTTTCTTCGTGGATTCGAATCAATACACGTCTGATGGATTCGAACATAGGCATCGCCTATCGATTCGAACTAAGGCTTGCTAAATGGATTCGAAGTAAGCTGACTTCTCATGGATTCGAGGCAACGTATGTTGGATGGATTCGACCTCATACCACCTCATCCATGTTCTTTTGGCGATATCTTGAGCATACGAACTCGGATTGACTCGAAACTTGGAACGTTGCTTCATCTGACCTTGCTTGACATGTCTCATCAATTGTAGCCCGATCCGGACTCGGACAAAATTCATCGATATCCATGGTGAACCTGTGATGCACAATCGGTGCTCATGACTAATAATCATTGATTTTCAGTTAATCTTTGGGTATCTCGACTTTGCCAAAAGTTGGGATAACAATATCCATTGCCAAAAATTATAGCTCCTCCACCGCATCACAATTTCCAATCAAATGAGCGTCGCGATTTGCAATTGAATGATTCTGCAGCCTAGGTTAAACCAACTGCGGTCAGACCCCTCAACTTGCACCAACTTATTATGATTCGATTCCTCGATTGCTGCAACTTAGATAAATTTCGACCACTTTTAGGTATTTCTTAAACTTCTATATTTTTTTGAAAATTATTACCACTGCTGCAAGTTATAAACCACATGTTACTGTTTTCTCTGAAACTTAACATTTAATGCAAAGTTGGAGTTTTATTTTGCATGTTTGTTATATTACTTTTTTTTTACTCTGAACGGTTTCAGTTGATTTGGTTTGTTGTTTTTTATTTTTTTATCCATTTTTTTTATTTTACTCAGTAGATCATATGTAAACAAACTGATGTATTCTCCTTTAGATGTGCTCTCGGTAATATAATTTAGGAAGGATTACTGGCTCTTCGTTTGCTATCATCCGTTTTTCCAAGGTTGATTTCTTAAATTACATTCAGTTTTATTTTTTTATAAGACTTCATACCATTCATTTAGATATTGCAATACGTATTTGATGAAATGTGTCTGTAATATGTAGATGCAAAATAGCTGAACAAAGACCCTTATAAGTTTTTTTTATGATTTTTCTGCTAGAATTTTATTTCACTGATGATATGAATTGATAATAATCACAGTTCCATAATCTCCACCAGTAACAACATTTTAAAAGTCACCTTCCTGTTATTAGTCATCTTCCTTACAATACTTTTCCTTTTATATTATAACAAAATGATAAAGGAACCAATGTTGCAAATAGTTAAATATCCATTGAGTTTTTAACATACAATATTGGAAAACATTACTATAAATATCTATTATGTTTCATTGCGCATTGATTGTTTTGTTGTGCAAATAAAGAATGAAATATAAGGTGTGTAAAGTTCAACTAAGTATTGTATACATTTAAAAGACTTTATTTCGTTTTTAAATAAAAGTCAATCTCGCTGGAATAATTCGAAGTTGGAATTGTTTTTTTAGTCAACACCTTTATAAACAATGCTCTCTGCAAAAATAGATATTGCTGACATATTGTTTGATGTTAAGGTGATAAGGTATTGTTACTACAAGCTATGATTGAATTTTGGATGCCCCATTGCCTTATGCAAGTGAAATTAGGGATGCATTGACGAAAACAAGGGAATAAATGGTCAAATCAAGTTGCATAAAGGTCTTGATTTGTTTGTTTTTTCACAATCGATATAACTTTAAAGTAAATATCCATTATAATATCAACCTTTTACATGGATGATATTTTTTACAACGGGAGATAACAGTCAATCTTAAGATTCGAGAACCATATTCAATAAAAGCGTATATTCATTGACAATGAATATGAACTTTGATTGCATAATTTTACGGTGCATTCTTTTGATCGACAATTTTCTTTTCTTTTGCTTTCTAAGTTATGTATATGTTTATGCTATAAACATGGATCCCTTATTTAAAATCTTTACGAACAATATACTATAATTCACAAAATTTTATTTATTATCAATATCTACCATATATTTTACATGTTTGTTAACCTTTTTTTACATGTTAGTCTTAAAGCTAAATTCTTTTCCCTTTTGGTTTTACTATTCTCATGATTGAATTTTGAACGATAAACAATTTTGTGTATGCTTAGTTTTGCAGATCTTAATTCAATATTACCATCGTAAGCATATAATTAATACAGTGGTCATATTTAATTTTTTTTTTTAATATATGTGAACATTAATGTAGATAATATATCCCAATATATATGCTTCTATAGTTACATCACTAATAAATACATGTTGCACGTAATTTGCAAATTATGTGCATAGAGTAGCCTGACATTTATTATATCATAGTTCTTACCATTAGCATTTGTACTGACTTGAATTTATAAATATGTACAAACAGTAGTTTAATTTAGAATGCTTACATAATGCTTTTTGCGCCTAGCAAGAAATTAATTTGTATCTCCAGTTAAATGACTCACCAATTAAGGAACAAACAAGAGATAAGGTAGCAATGGACCAGTTAACACTCACTTTCTAATTTGGCTATAATTTTCCTGTTTTCACAATCCATTACTAAGTCTTCTCAGTGAATAATATTGCAACTTTATTATTGAGATTTTGAATAATTTCTCAGAAAGGAAAGACTAATAGTCGAAGTGATTATTTCCAACAGGTTCATTGAGTCCCTTACGTGATCAGAGCTTGGATAAATTTTCGAAGAAAGGTATTATTTGTTGACTACCATTGGACAAGAGGGTCCAAATAAGGTCTACCTTAACACCGAAAGAGGCAGCAAATGGCATATTGGCTTTATTATCAGTTTTTTATGGACTATTTTGGGAGATTACTAACATGAAACTTAAACCGGTAACTTTACTTTTGAGCATGGGTCATGTGAATATATATTTGAGGTATGATTTCTACTGTCTTAATACATTTTTTATTGCCGGCAGGTCAAAGACTACAACATTGGTGCAGCCATTACCAACACATAGGGACCTTAATAGTGGTTTGACCGAGGAAACAATGCAAAAGATTGTTTGGAGGATGAGAGGATTATAGATGGAAAAGAAACAATTCCTATTCCCGATATTAGCATTGGCAGTGATATGCTGCTTTTAGTGAAGGATCAGACCGACTGGCTGTTTGAGAAATCACCGGTCTCGGACCTTACATTTTTTGTTGAACGGGTTATGTAATTGTTTGAGGAAAATGTTAGGGAAGTTAATGACAACGTTGTTCAAAGGGAGGATTTTAATGTGGTGAGGAAGTGGGGGATTTGGGTGCTGAAGTGAGTGCTTATTTGGTTGATGATAAGGTTCGGGATTATAGGGTGTTAGTTATTCTTAATGGGATGATTTTTTCTTTTGGAGAAGAGGTAGAAAAAGCAATGGAGGAAGGGGACGTTTAGGAAAGAACCGCAAAGGTGTAGTTAGCTGTGTGTACTGATTTTGTAGATGTTGGTGGGTCAGTTATGGAAGGGGCAAATGCGGGCATGGTTGGTTGGCTCGGATTTGAGCTATGTTTTACTGTAACGGTATAGGAGATTGTATAACATGAAGTTGGTTTAAGTTAATATGGTAAGGCTATATTGCATGTAAATATCATGCATCATTAGTAATAGTAATTTTAATGATTACAAAAATTATGCATTAAGGAATCACTACCATTTCTATTTATTTTTACTGGAAACCAAGATAGTTAGATGCGCCTACAGCTTATGTTCTATGATAAGTTTTGTATGGTTACCGATTATTGTAAGTTTATAGTGAGCACAAGGCAAAGTTCCATGTCGGTGCAGCCTCGGTTTATGAACTAGAAAAATACTGATATGTAACCACGCTATGAAGCTTTTAGCAAAGGTGTTAGGAATGATGTTGATAGCCCTTCATCTACTAAGCTATTCATCGTGCTGAACTTGGAGTAGTAGGCCGCAAAGCTCAGGGCTAGGTTTACATCTAGGGTAGGCTTTCCACCTTGCATTTTTATGTTGTATATTATAATCTATGGGTATTAGGGAGTGCTATTCAAAATACACATATAACTGAGTATATATTTGTAGTAGTTACGTTTAGCTATCTTATAGTTACGTATGACTCATTAATAGGACAATATTTACTTTTATATCCCTATAGTATTTTAGGTAGATTGTGACAAGGAACTGTTTTGGGGATTCTTTTCGGTTTTTCATCTGTAGTAGTAACATTCTTATCTAGCATGTCCAATCGTGCCTATATGTAAATATACACATATATAATCTAATTAACAATTATTGAAACTTGCACACACAGTATTGCTCATTCGCGCAAAAAGTAAAAACGTATCAAATGAATATTTGTCTCTATTGATATTACAAGGTTGTATAAGTTACCAGGTTACGACAACTTTATAACAATATTATGGTAAACGATAATTCAGAATATATTTAGCATCAGGTAGTTTTATACTTCTACAAGTATCGAACATTCGTGAGGAAAGGAGTATCATGGGAGGTGCGGTCTTTATATTTGAAAAAAAAAAATTCTTATATTATTAACATGCTGCTTTATTATCTTTTTAAAATAGACATATTCAAGTTTTTTAAGTTTCAAACTATTGAAAATGCTAATTTTAATATTTATTACATTTCTCCACATATTGATGTAAAAGTTGATTACTCTCTTTACCCATTTAATTATTTTCTAAAATAACTCAGTTTCATTCATGTTTTGATAAATCGTTGATTTATGCATATATGCACATAGAAAATGCAACATATCGTGCACATCAAATCATTTTGTAAGATTAATTTTTTTTCCAACTACTGTTTTATAACACCAATTCCCTCTGCGCACGTGCCAAAGTGCTCGTTTAGTGAAAAATTGTAATGGAAATGTACTTATAATATTAAAATATTGTTGGTTTAGGTACATTCAGAGCACATGCGCTACATCTTGCTACATCTTCACAAGCCTTATCCACCGACAGCTCATTTAAAGGTAACTATTTATTAGTGGCAATGAACTACTGATTTTTTTTTCAATTAACATTCCATTATTTCATTTTATTACAAATAATTGCAATGCTAACAAGATAACTTAGGTTGGTGTTAATTAAGTGTCGATAAGATTTGTTTCATTTTTGTAGCTTCATGCATATGAATGATATGGAGTGCATTTAGGTGAAAGTATTGATAATTTTTTTGTCTTAGGTCTACATTATTGGAGGTGATGGTACTCAGAAGGGTGCTTCTATCATTTATGAGATATTTGAAACAAATCAGTTTCATTCGTATCTGTACATGTGCATGAATGCACAGGAGAATGTAATAATACTATTCTACAATATAGAGTGATGGAAGAAATGGACAAAACAGGGTAGTTTAGAAGTTCCTAAACGTATTTTGCTTAACTATTAGTCTATCATTTTTGAATTTGTCCCAACAATGCACGTTTTGTCTTCGCTGTTACATACATTTTTTACATATGTAACTTAAAGTTATGCATTGGGATATGGTGTAGGAGCTCTTCTCTATTTTGGATAGACTGAATTTACTTTCTAGGTTTGTACTTTAATACTTTTTGCACTTTTATTATTGACTTTGCCTTTAAAGCTACTAAGCTATCGCATAGGCCGAAGAAGTGATTAAAGAATATTGACAAGGCTATCTAGGTAATTTTGCGCTTATCTGATTTGCTGTATACTATATATTCTATTGAATTATGGTTGTAATTATTTATTTTTTATGCAGTATTGAATTATTGTTGTAATTATGGTTCATACATTGAGTTTGCAAACTCAGGGCAAAATTCAATTTTGCAGTATACTCGGGTCGCAGTGCAAATCAGTTGGAAATTCTTCTATCTCTTGCCTCATTCCATTCAATATGCATATTAGCAGTTTAAACAAGTTCTCGTTGTTGATTATTACGTGTCTACATGTACATATTCTTTTTCGAAGAAATGATTAGCTGCAGCACTAGTTGTTTATGATAGTTCAGTTGTTTATGGTACTTCCATAGTGTATCTATGTATGTATGGTTATAACGTTTTCTTAGCACTGGTTGTATAAACTTTCTATGTACAGTTATGTATATATGGTTAACATGGTTGTCTTGAAGCTACTTAATCTATGTATGGTTATGTACTAATTATGTTCATTATAGTTCAGTTTGTGTTTTTCTATTTGAATGCAATAAACATATAAGCGTTTGTTGGTTTAATAATGAACTATATTTATTATTACTATATATTATAAGCTATGAACAAAATGGGAGGCTGAATGATCTACCACAACGAGGAGAGCAGGAGGAGATCGATAATTTTTTGCAGTGTTTATCAAAGGATGCAGAATCTTTTAAAACGGCGTTTAAAAAACGCCACTAAAATATATTGTTTTAGTAGACGATATTTTTTAGTGGCGATTGTATGCCTTTGCCAGCGTTTTGAAAATGCCACAATAAATTTTTTGGTTGCGTTTGTTGTTCGCTAGGTTTTCGATTGCGTTTTTTATAAATGCAACAAAAGATCCTGAATTTTTAGTTCCGTGTTTTTCGACGGCGTTCTCTAAAACCTTGCCGTAAGTTATGACAGTGTTTTTTATGCGCCACCAAAAATCCTTTTTGATGTAGTTGGTAATCTTTGATATCATGTAGCAATCTTCAACTTGGGATAACCCATGATCTTTAATATGTTGTAATCCTTTATTTTTAACTTGCGATAAACCTTCAAATGATAACTTACAACCTATGTAGTTAATATCAGATAATATTGTTAATATATCGTTGACATATCTCATAGCGCTCCTACGCCTTCAAAATATCACTTGAAATATCGTTACCGATATACCACCACATATTTGCCAATATATCGCTCCGATATTTAGTGTAAAATGCCCGATATTTTTAAGAATATTGTTCATTATTATATGTGTTGGAAAAAATATCATTACAAATAAATATCTTTTCATTCTCAATATTTTTTGTTTATAGTGAACAAAAATTTGTAGACCAAATTAGAAGTGTAATGATCCGTAATTTTCGATAATTAAAAATATTAAATTAAATAAGATTTTGAAATTTAATGTTGTGAGAAATTAAAATTTTATGATTTATTAATGAGAAAACAATTAGAATGTAATTTAATAATGTTAATTTAATGAAATTGATAACTATTTTAATGTAATTTCAATTAATTGAAATAATTGTAAAGTTAATTTGGTTAGAAATTGTAAATAAGAAATAAATTCAATGTTGTATTAATAATGAAATTGTATGTTATTTTATTTAATGGGTTTTAGTTTATAATGTGAAATCAATTATTTGTACGTAAATTTATAATCTTGTTGTAAACAATAAACTTATAAATGTGATTAAATTACTTAAAAGTGACAATTGTTTTAATTATTATTTTATAATTTAATCTGTTGAATTAATGTGGAAATCAATGTGAATTTAATATAATTAAATATTATAGTTAATATGATAAAAGATGATAACTGTAAAATAAGAATGTAATAAAAAGTGAACTAGTGTCAAATGAATTCATATTGGTATTGGATGATTGAATAATAAGATGTAAATCAAAATAAATGAATTTATTGGAATTTAAATTATAATTAATGAATTTATTGCAATTGAAATTGAATGCTGTAATTAGTGCAATATCTAAATATTGAATTGGACATGGAAAATTCATTTTAAAAGATTATAAATTTTTAGGTAATCAAAAATGATAAAAAAATTTAACTTTTAAATTTAAATTTAAAAAGTGATAACTAATTTAATAATAATTTATTTAATTAACGTAAAAATAGTCATTTTGGCCACTATCTTGGATTTTGACAAAACAAGTTTCTTTGGATCCGTAACAGTGAATTATTGTAGGATTTCAAGTTTTGTAGCGATCAGACTTGTCGTTTGATCGTGCGGGCTCGAAACGCGTAGAAATCAATTTAATGAATTCAATTAAAATAAACTGATTTTTAAATGCTAACTTCTATATACAATGGAATTTGGATTTGAAACTAGTTCTATTGAGTTTAAAAATATCGAAAACATCTATTTTGATATATGGGATGACCTACTTTCGTTTCAGAAACGGAATGGGCTTTTCGGGTCGTTGTTATCGTTTCGACCCAATTCGATATGTTATTCATTCTTATCTGACTTAGTCCATATAAATAGATTTTGTTTCTCAAACCCTAACAGCCATTCAGTTTATTCTGTACGTACATCAACTTCTTACCTGTATGTATATAACAATCTATAAAATTTCTCACTCACCTTTTAAAAGCGATCCAAATCTCCAGATCTGAAGTAGAACCTTTGATTCATCTCCAAATACTTTTTAATCCAAGAGATATGTATAAAAGGGTATATACATATATTAGAATTACAGATCTGAGAAGAGATTTGGGGTTGGAAGAGAAAATAGAAACGAGTATATATAAATATATTAATTACCTCAAATACGCATATGGTTGATTCTCTTCTCTTCTCATTTTTATTAGATTTCTACCCTTCTTCGATTTGTATGAATATAGATACAAATATCTTATCTTTATAATTTAGAAAGAAAATGGAGAAGAAGAAATGGTGGAGCTTGGCTACTGCCTTCATAAAAATATGAAAAGACAAAAGAGGGTTAGGCCTGAATTTATAGGCACTAGAATCAACCAGAACTGTACGATTTTTAATATTAAATCCGAGTCGTTGTGGCCTAGGCTAACCCTAGTTGCCTAAGGCGACCGGCCGACTGCTCTTGGAGCACCGATCGATCGCTAGAGGTCGACCAGTCTCAATGACAGGTCGGCCCGTGGGCTCGGGCGATTAATTATAAGTGTTAATTTTTCTTATTTAATTATTTTCGTTCTGAATTCGTTTTTCGTCTGTAACTTCTTCGTTTCGACTTCGATCGCAAAACTCCAAATATGAAAGTTGCTCAGAACTTTGCTACGAACGCAATGGTGTAAGTTTCATGGTCAAATTCCATTGTTTGCACAAATTCCACTTTTAGAGCCTAATGAAATAACTAACTAATTAAATAACTAACGTCAAATTACGGGATGTTACAGGGGTACCATTGAATCTTCCTATATATATATATATATATGTATATTTATAATATCTAAACACACACACACATGTATGTATGTGTGTGTATATGTATATTAATTATGTATTTAATTTTATTTTAAACCTTTCTAGATCGAATGCACCGCACAGAAAAAATTATTTATATTGTACTGCATTAAATATATATATATATATATATTAATTATTCAAAATATAATAAAATAATAATGAAAAATATATTCGTGATATATTATTAGAATTTTAAATTTTTAGAAAATCAAGCATGATATTTTAAAGTAACTTAAATTTTTTCAGAATTTTATGAGTCAAAAAAATATTTTTGATTAATTAATTGATTTCGATAATTTATTAAATTATAAAAAATGATTTTCAAATTTTGATTTTTTGCTCGAGAGTTTACATGATGATAAAAAAATTAAAATTTAATTTTCAAAACATATTTAATTTTATATGATTTATTTAATTATTATATTGATTTAAATAATATTAAATAATAGCAAATAAATATTAAAAATTAATTTGCAACCATCGAAAAGTATAATCTGCATAGATATGCATTTATAAAATATAGGTTCAACTATTAACATGATACGATGATATAATTAAATATAAGTCATATAATTAAAATTAGGTAATATATTACTGCATATATATATATATAAATTAATAAAATGATAATAATTAAACTAAAATTTATTTGGATGTGCACTTCAGATCTATATATAAAAATAAATTTTTTAGTAAATTAAATCATATATATAACCAATCTAATATGTGACAACATTAATGATACATATAAGAATTTTACCTAACTAGCAATAAAATAAGGAAATATATATATATATATATATATATGAATAATATAATATTATTCATAAATCATACAACATAGTAAATATATACCTAATATTAATGCCATAAAGCACACATTGTAATGATGAATTCACCCTCCTTTGAAACTTTCATCTATTCGGTAGTTTGTTAATTCTTGAACCGTAGACCTTTAACTATTCAATACCTATCGTCTTTTCAATTGATTTTAGTTGAATTTGTTGGAGCTTCTAGATGGAGAATTCGACCGGCATTGGGAGAAGAGAGGCAACCAAAAATTCCTAAAACAATTAGGGTTAGAGGCCTTTATACAATGTATGAAATAGAGACAAATATGGATAACATCTCATACTAAGTCTCACTCGATCTAAGCCATCGATCTCAAATATGCCTCTATCCTTTTAGCCGCCGCATATAGTCTATGTTTCTACCAAATTAACAACATAATATCATGGGCTAATACCTCATTTAAGCCCAAATAAATACACTTAGTTAAATCTAATTTAATTGCTTATCGATATCGCATATCGATTGATATATTTATAACTTTTATAAATATATTCAATAATATTTATTCCTCAAATCATATTCAAAATTATATAATTAATATTTCATAGATAGTAATTTAATTAATTTATAACAATTATAAACTAATTAAATCATTTGGTCTAAAGAGAATTCATCATTTCAGTTGTATGACTCATCAAATTTGGTCAGCGATTAACATCGAACTATTCGAATGTTAATGTTCACACGTCACTTAGCAGGTGGTGTGACATGTAGCCAAATTTATCGCTTACTTAGTTTCGATAAAATCCAATTTTACTTTATTAAACGTTGCTCGATTGTGACTTTTATTTACACCAATCTCTTCGTCAAAACTATATCACTTGGACTTATGGAATTTGGTAATGCTCAAAATTCCAATATCGTCCATATTCAACTCTATGGTCTAAACACAAAGTTCTTGGTTCAATAATAACAATTATTATTAACCGAACTGCTCTGGCCAGAGACTTTGACTTTGAGTTGACTTGAGTTGACTATGATACTCAGGTCATATACCTTAGGAGACTAATCCTCTCTTGAATAGTGATTCATTTCCAATACTTCCAATCAACCCAACTATAGTCACTCGATGGATGTCATGCCGTGATTTGACTATAATCAAAGCAGAGTTTTCATATTGAAGATCCATAATATTCTCAAGTCGAGAGAACATTATAAATCAAACACATCGATAGTTTTTGTTTGACCTTAGTTATGTTAACCAACAGAAAAATATCGAGTGAGTCATCCCATAGTTATATAAATATCGGTATGTAACCCTTATGTGCCCCCCAGCAATCGTGAGTAATACGCTACCCAACATTTGGAGAGCGTTACGTACTCTAGTCTCAAATGATACATCGATATCCAATCCCGATGCATCTTGACTAGGAATATTTAAAATGGTATATTTGTTTTCATTGTGATAAATTACTCACAGCTACAACATTTTATAACTACTATCACAAAACATGCAATTTATGGATTTTCTATTAAATATACTTTTAATTAAATTAATTAATTAATTAATTAATATAACACATTATATCAAGTATATAATAGAAAGAAAACACATTTTATGTCTAACAAGATTGGTTATCGAGTTAGATATATGTAATAAATTACATAATTGGCCCTAGGGCATACCCCTTACTCTATCAATAACATGTTATATGTCGAAGGCTATAAGATAAGAAGTTGTCGCATGTTATTTGAGGAGTGGTCGCAAGTTACTCACCAAAAGTTACCGCAAGATTTAAGTTGTCGCAATCTATAAAGAATAAGGCTTCCACATGTAACAAGTTTAAGTAGTTGCAGGTTATTGTTAGGTCATTGTAGGCTAAGTAGTTAATATCGGTATTGGGTACGTATCATTCAAGTATCGATATGAGATTGTTTAAAATATCGTGATAATATCATAAAATATTGGACATGCGTAGAACATGTTATAATGCTATATTGATGTTAAGTATTCAAATATTTGGATAAATAATTTCAAATTACTATCAAAGACTTATTGCATCTAGTTTATAGATTGTAATATGTTTACTAAGATATTCTATTTAATATAAATCATAATATAAGCTCATAAAAACTGAGAAATTTGTATAACATACATCTTTATTATTTTCTTCGTTTTTGTACCATATTCATTGTTTCATCAGTCATCTAACCATCTATATTACTTTCTCAAAATTTTCATATTTATAGTTTCATCATTTTCATTTTCACTTAATTTATTGAATAAGCAACGTCGATTTGAAACTAATTACTACTTTAGGTCGTTCCATATTAATATGTCAAATATATAACTTTACTGCTCTTCAACTTTTAGTTCTGGGTGTGTGATGATAACTAATAAAATGAATTTTCATAAGCTTACTTACCAATTATAACGGTGAACAAAAGATAAATAAATAAATAGCTCTTTCATGATCTTGTCTTAAGTGATAAAATATTCAAGGAAAATAAAGCATATAAAATCATGGAATAAGTAGAGTTTTCTTTATTGAAAGATTGATGAAGAAGCCTAAAACTGCATGGTTAAAACCAAAAAATTAGTACATTGGGATTTCATGTAAAGACCCACCTTTTTGGACGGTTTAAGTCGACAATAAACCACACATGTCAACTCAAACCATTCAAAAGGGAGGATTGTCATGGGGTAAATAAGAAAAGAAGAGAAAAGAAAAACAAAACACAGAATCTCACAGCGGAATGATAAAATATAATAATCAAATAAACAGTTCATGAAGCAGTTTTACAAATAACATTTGATCACCCTTTTATAATACAGATCAGAGTTATACATACAGCAGAAATAAATAAATAATGCAGCGGAACAATATGATGCGGTGAAATAAATATAATAATAGTAATAATATACTAAATCTTCGTCTTCGTTCTCCAGAAATAAGGTCTTTACACTGAAAAGCTCAGACTGACCCGAGCGTAATGAAAAGACAAAACACTCGAGTCAGAACTAAAATATCTTATGAAAGTTAAACCAATCAATAAATAAATATGAGTGCAATGGCTTTAGAGATGTTTACGGGATTTTACATCTCCTATCCAGTGTCTAACGTGCGTGCAATAACTTAAGAGATGTTCGGGATTCCATCTCCTAAGGATCCGTTAAACTATCTACATACATAGTACAATACGCTATTATAATATGTCTACAGTAAAGTAAAGTATTAAAATAGTGTTAAGGCGTTACCCATATCCCCCTTAACACATTTTTATATATTCATGTAGTCTATACAAATACTATAAGCTCCACCAAACTGGTGGTTTACTCATTGAGCACTCCATAGGTACGGTACAAACCAAACTCGTAGTGGGCGCGATAAGGCATATGACAAGGCACGTGGGCAATGCTAGGGTAGGATTCTACCGTTTACACTCCCGGACTAGTGGTAACGCATAGCAGCTACTACCGCCCATCTTGGAACACACTTCCATAATCAAATCGAGGGGTGGCCACCAAATCAATCACGAAGTAATAAATATGGTATCGAAGAAATGTGCTCGATAGGAGGAGCGACCTCACTTGGCCCGGTATTGCTCCTATTTTAGTCACATCAAGCTGACCCGAGGGAGTCAGGGCTGCATTAATACCTCATACAAAATCGTTCGCCAAACCATCCTACTTTGTTTTGGATTCTCCACCATGTGCACAGTTGTTAAAGTGGTTTTCGGTATTGGCAGAGAGTATGACGATATCTGATCCCGGTCTCTTTAACAACCAAACGCTTATTTCACACCGGATGGTTCTTTTACATTTCCAAAACCGATTCATAATTGATATTAAAATATCATATACAATTCAAAATATTCCTCATTTCAAAACCATCATATTTACTCAAAATAAGCCATTTCACCAGAAAATATCATTTTCAAATTCCAACGTAGATTATAACATCATTTAACCATATTCGCTCTTAAATCAAGGATTTTAAATATACACAATTCAACATTTCACCATTTGGATGTTAGAAAATAGTTTAGATGGTCATAAATAGTTTAAATAGTTTTAAAATAGTTTAAAATAGCTTTAAAATGGTTTAAAATAGTTTTAATAGTTAAAATGGTTTAAAAATGGTTTAAAATAGTTTTAATAGTTAAAATAGTTTAAAATAGTTTTAATAGTTAAAAATAGTTTTTAATAGTTAAACTAGTTTTAATAGTTTAAATAGTTTAAGGATTTTAAAACAGTTAAAATAGTTTAATATAAAATGGTTTGATTATTGGAAATGGTTTATATAGTGAATAGTTGGAAAATCTAAATAATATGAAATTTTTAAATAATAAATTCTGAAACAGTTTATATTAAAATAATTAATTTGAAAATAATATCAAATCAAACTGTTTCTCCCATTTCAATAAATCTGGACCATATCCAGATTTCAAATCAACAAACTCAATTTTATTCTTTCAATTCAAATTTTCATTAAAACCATTTAAATCTATATCGATTTCAAATCCATGTTTGAACTATAAATTTAAACCACTTCAAATTCAATAGATTTCAAAATTTAAATATTCAACGTTTACAATAACTCAATTTTGATAAATTTCATTTATATTTCAAAATTCAACTTTAAAATTCCAATTTAAAATTCTTTAAACGATTCATTTAAAATAATTTCAGTTTCAACATTTAAAACTGTAATTTGAAAATAATTCAGTTTATATAAATCAAGTTTTATTTCATAATATCATTAACTGGATTCAAAAATTAAGGATTTAAAAATTATTTAATTTAACCAATCCGGTGTCCGTATATAATTTTCTACCCTATGGTCAAGATATATGGATATATATCATTTCAACCCGCAATAATTTAAAATTTACGGGTATATATTATTTCAATCCGCAATCCTGAATTAAAATTCAAAATCCATAAAATCGCTTGGTTTATCATTTCAACCAATAATGATTTTTTCCTAATCTATAAGATCATTCGGGTATGTATCATTTCAACCCATAGTGATTTTTCTAACAATAACTAAGGGAACTTGCAGTGTGATAACAACATACCAAATAAATATAATATCCAATCATCCAAATATCAACAATTAAACATCCATCACAATCATCATTCAAATCAATCAATAAATAACAACAATTAACTGGTTATCATTAACAGGTATTTAACTGGTAATTTAAAATTCAGTATTAAATTAAATAGCAATTAAATTCAATAAAAGTCAGATTTAACTGGAATGACAATTTAAATCTACCAAACAGCAATCAATCAATTTCTAGTCACATCATAAATTTAATTTAACTAACATAGGATGATTTAGTAGTTGTGAGTGGGTTAAACCACTCACCTTTGATCTTCAATCGATCTAAAATCCGATTAAAGCCCAAAAATCTAACAGTCTCATAATTCGACCAAACAAGTTCCATAATGTCTGGAATTCCAATACGATCGCAATGGAGAAAACCGCGTCCAAATCCGATCTCATATGGAAAAGTTATAGATACTAGAAGATTGAAATTCAAATTTTAAATAATTAAAAATATAAACAAATAGAAATTACCACGTCATCTCGTCATCGACCCTAATCTCATACAGGACAATGCACGCGACAAAAACCCTTAGCCGCCATCGTTCAACAACCAACCACCACGTCCACGCTCACCTAGTACCAGATCAGTCGTCGCCAACCACTCCTCTACCTTTGGACGACCACCCAGGCCTCATGCGCCCAAGCTCCGACCCCCTCTCTGACCTCCGCCGCTGCCCCTTTCTATTGCATTTTCTGGCGAACCAAGGCGACGTTTGCGACAACTAACAGCATGGATCGGCGCTGCTTCATCCCCTCTACCCAATGGCGCTTCCCGATCATCGCAAGGATGAAGATCCACCGTTAAAATGAAAAACCTAGTTTCAATGGCCGAGATTTCTTTATCGTTTTCTGGTCAAATAATGCATCAAATCGAAAAACGAATTGCTGCAGTAGATTGCGCTCGTCGAGAGCTTTCCAACGATATATAATTTGCTAGGGTTTAGAGAGTTTAAATTTTTGAAATTGATTTTGATTTGAAATTGAAATTGGGATTTAAGGTTTCTGCCATTGGAAGGAAGGAACATGTAAGAAATAAATGAACGTACAGAATAAACTGCCTAATTGGATATGGATAATTAGTTGATTTGGAGTTTAAATTATCTCATTGGTGTTTATTTGATTTTTATACCTAATTGGATGATTGCATATGAGTTGTAGGCAACTAAATTTAATATGATTTTAATATAATAATTACAACTACATATTCTTGTTTTTTAATTGAATTAGAATTGTTTATAACTTGATCAGAAAATCAGTCCCAAAAGTATGAATTTAGAATATTGATTTGAATGAAATTTATTTCAGATCTAAAATAGGTTGTATAATAATGTTATAAATTTTGATTATTACCCAAATCTTGTTGAAATTGTAAACTTTTCTATGTTTAGAATTGTTGGAATTTATATCCGTTTAATATTTGTAAATTAGTTTGATTACTTTCACTTTTAGAAAAAAATACAACGGTTGATCTAACAAGGAATAGATGCAAATAGAAAGAGAAAGAGATGTGTACAGTATGAATTCATTATATTCTACACTGTCGATTTCAGTAATAAAAGGAATCCTTTTAATTTCAAACAATGTGTAATCTTTTATATTTCAAAGTTAAACCTTTTGTTTTAGGCTAATTTATGGAAATTATAGCGGATAATCTTTTTAGATATGATTCCAACAATTTAACATGGAAAAAGATATTCTAGTGAAGATATATAACTGGAATATATTTAATAAAAGTAAATATTTGTACGTAATTTACTACGCTTATAATAATTATATAAGAAACTAATAACGACGCTTGCACGTAATATTCGCGTTTAGGATAATCAACTAATGGGAAAAAAAATTAAAAGGTTGTAACTCCAATAAACGGTAATAAATATGCGAGTTGCAATAATTTAATAGGCTAAATGGATTAATGAGACTGATAAATATGGAATAGATATAAAAGGTTACTAATTTGAAATTAGTAATCATACCTAAATGCCTTAGAAAATGTTCTTTAACATTTTATGGACAAACTAACATTTAAGAGCATTAAAACGGGGATTTATGGGTAGATGAGTATTTAAGGTAAATAGATTTCCCTTCGCTTTAAGGTTACCAGCAGTCGGGTGTACTTACCACTGATGTGAGATATCACTAATCCTATAACCCGTGACGACATGAGAGATTGGGCCTGCTTTCTTAATTGGAAAGTATTAAATGGTTCAAGTTTGGAATTAGGAGCGATGAAGGATATCTTCATAGAGGCTCGCTTCTGTTTTGAGGTCTTAAGTGGCTGAAGGGTCCGCCTCTCTCCTAAATGGAAGTATTAAGTAACCTAGTGAGATTCCAAATAAATAAATAAATAAGGATGTCCCTAAAAATGGTTTACTTCAGTGTTGAGGTCTTAAGTGGCTGAAGGGTCGGCCTCCCTACCGAAAGAAGTAACCTGATGAGATGTCATATTTATAATTAAAGAGTGATAATGGATATTTCGGTAAGAGTTCGCTTCAGGTTTTGGGTCTTAAGTGACTGTAGGGTCCACCTCTTTCCTATAAAATAAGTATTAAGTAGCTCAATGAGATTTCCAAGCAATGACAGCTAGATAGTACCATTGAGGAGCACACTTTTGGAAATAGTTCTTAAATGATGGGGTCTGCCTTAATTAAGATCTTAAATGACCAGAGTCTGCCTATTTTCCAATAAAAGGTATTAAGTGGTTTGGGTACTGTTTATTACATGGCTACAATTTTATCGGCGATAGATGCGGTAGTAGTTGGACATTAAATGTCAAAAGCCTTAAATAGTGGTTAGAGGTTTTGTAGCTAAGACCCACTGACCATTGACAACATTGTTAGGAAACCACTTTGGGAATAGGTCTTAAATGACGGGGTTTACCTTGATTAAGGTCTTAAATAGCAGAGTCTGCCTATTTCTCTTTTTAAAAGCATTATAGAAGTCCGCTTTATATTCAGAAGTATTAAGTGGCAAATGGGTTTGGAAGTATTGGGTGGTTCATAAGGGTTCATTAGTATTTCGTACCCTGGAAAGGGATAAGTTAGTAATCATGTGTGCAATGCAAGATTAGATCAGAATTGCTAACCTTAATGGACATAACAATTAAATGGAAACCAATAGGTATAAGTTTATGTTATGGACAATTTATATTTCCAGTCACCAGAACGTTGTTCTGACCCCCTCTGTTGAGACTTGGTTTTGATTCATGACACAAAGCTTTCATCTACAACATACAAATTTGATGACTGCTACGACAAAAAGAGAATATATACTACAAGGAGACAAGACTTCAAAAACCGGTGCATTAATTCTATATTTTTATCGTTTTGAGTCTTAGGTCAATATTGTTAAAATCTCTCCTCAGTTACGTATATCTATAAGCTTATATATTCTTATCACTCTTTTATACACATATATAAGCATATTATAAATTTATAAAAGTTTGAAAGCAATATATATATGCAAACTGTGCATATTGAACATAATACACCAGGTCAGTCGACTGACTCAGGCTACCAGTCGACTGACACTGGGTAAACTGTGCAACATGCATAGTGCACGTATATATGAATTTGAATATTTAAATTTATTTGAATATTCAGTCGACTGACCCTGTAGTCCAGTCGATTGAATTTCTACAACAACAATATTTTTTGAAAGGACACGACTTGTGTGAAGAGTGGCGAACATTCAACGAAAAGATTCAGATGCAACACTTCGATCGAAAATCTTCACCAACAGTCGTAGCTTTTTAACTATTATAAATACAAACTCCAACTTCATTTCAATTCACTGAATTACCGAATTACAATCTAATAATCTTAACTCTCTGATCTAGCTCTCTTGAATCTATTTTGCTATAATACTTTCAATTATTCTGCATTAAAGCAATACTAGACCTTTCTATTCTTCATATACTTCAAATATATAAATATATACTCGAGGAGAAGATTATAGGAAGGGTGTACTACAAGTGACAAATTCGTGTTATTAAGAACACACAAAGTCAAAAGTATTTTTGTATTTGTTGAAGTCCTATTCTGTTGCTCAGGCGTGTGAAGTCCTCTTCGGCTGCTGAGGCAAAATCCTGTTTTGCTGCTCAGGTCCTTGTTCGGCTGCTCAAGGGTTGTATATACCTGTTCCTCCGGGTTAAGTGAGGGTTATTAGTGAAATTCAAGAAGGAGTCTGGGACTGGACGTAGGACAGTGCTCCGAACCAGTATAAAAATCTCTGGTGTCATTTTTACTATACTGCTTTTACATTCCGCACTATTTACCGTATAATTATCATCACTACACTCTGTATTATCATATATCCATATTACACGATCCATAGCACACTTTCATTTGGTATCAGAGCACTTTCACCCTCCTCGTTGCAACCATGGGATATAATTTAGAGGAACATGTCGTTGGAGCTGGATGTGCTTTGTTGGTGAAGAAGTCCTCTTTCTCTCATGCTCGATGCTGATGTGACAATCTGCTATCCAAGGAATACCATTAATTCCAAGGTAGTAGTCATAGTCAGTATCATTATCCTATTATTGTTTCCACCATGAGCTTATATTTCTATCAATCTCTGATAATGCTCATGGTTATTTGCAAGTACCAAATCCAACGATCTGTGCTTTGATGGACTTGGGTTTCGATAATTGTCGAAATTGTAGGCTCATGGAGGTACGGGTTGTTACATTTAGTATCAGAGCTTAGGTTTGTAGATCAGATGAATTAGGATAAATTGAGAGAACGTATTCGAACTTTCCTATCTAGTAATATTATATTTTTACGTTAGGCTCTAAGAGTTCTGATTATAGAAGTAGTTGCAGTTCCACTCCAAAGGAATGGGTAAAGCAACTACGGGTTGGAAATAACTTAGAGTTGAGATTTTCACGCCGACTCTGAAGAACCCCACGGAGTGATGGCAATGCGTAAGGCGCTGTTGATAAAGAGCATGAGTACGATGACGGCTGAATCCCGAAGACTGGAGGTGTTCGACTTGATGGTTGAGATTCTAGCTACCTTGTGATTTTGAAGTTTGAGTTCTAGTCGGAGACACACAATTATTCCAGATGGGCGGAAAATTAAAGTATGTATGTCGATATTGTCCGAAAGCAAGTTTTGCTAGGATGCATTCATTGATCACCTCTTGGATGACAAACCGGATTTTTATTTGAATAATCAATGTCAATTCCTTAATCTAAAACCTGTGAGAGAATTTTTATAAGTATGTTTTGGAAATGCCTTAGATTTTGAAAAAAGGGGTTTTCAAAGGATTTCTTTTCCCAAGGATTTATTTTAGAAATTTTGTTTTGGGAAAGTTTTGAAATTTTAATTTTCAAAGAAACACGTATACCACTAGGTTGGTCGTGTTAAGAAATTTTTGGTTTACAAAAGGTTAATTCTTTAAATCCTTAAATATTTATATGTATATATCAGTAAAGGCTTGATATTGATTTTTGGCAAGAAAATAATTTTCCAATTTAGGATATTTGTGTTTTAAAAAGGTTTTTGGAAACCTTGAAATATATATATATATATATATATATCAGTTTGACCTCTAAAGAAAGTTTTGTTATGAAGTAGTTTCCATTGTTTGGAAACAAGTATAAAGGAGCATATATTTAGCTCAGTGATTTTTCGATTCATAAAATCGAGGTTTTTATATTTTCTCTCTTTAAGGTAAAGACAAAATAGGAATTTAATTTTATTGAGGTATGTAGTTTGAAGTGTTATTGTACCGACCAACTATTGGAAGAAATATTCCATGCGAAGTAGGCAAGAAACAACAGTTGGAATATTTTTGGGTTTTCTGAATTTTTGTTGGTCGCAGCAGTTTTGTTGAGACTACTATGAAGTGCTGGAGCACGGTTCGGGACTAGGCGGTAGGCTTTGACACCACCGTAATAAGGATAGGAATTTTTTGGATCGTATCGAATCGAAGGAGATTGCGCGAATCAATTATTATTATATCCGACCTTAATTGAGTCTAGGTTCAATTAACGCCCAAAGCCCATCTAGTGATTGACCACCAAGAGGTAAACCTAGAGAGGTCTACCAGTTAACGAGTTTTGACACAACTTGAACCTGGAACGGGACTATTAAAGTCGTGTCCAAAATCCCTTAATTGCCTTCTTTCGTTCCTCCTTCCTCATCAAGCTGAACCTAATCTCCATCCTCCTCTACATCCAAGTATCAGCCTCCTTCTTTCGTTCCTCCCCTAGGCAACGCTGTTTTTCACTAGGAGTAGCAGCCTCGCCTTCCCCTCGTGCTGGTTTTGCATGTTAGTTCTCGCCCCACCATCACTCCAGATCTAAACCCTATTTCCTCCCTCTAACCACTTCTTAGTCTAAGACACTTTTCTGCACTATCGGTTTTTCCTCGCACCATTATGGTCTCAACCCTCAAGAGGCCACTTGGCTGGATCAGAATAAGCAAAAGATTTTGGCCCTTTTAGGTTGGAAGAGTCATTCGTCGCGGTAGGATTTGCACTGATCCTCTACTTCGAGACCTTTGAGCGGGAATGTTACCCGTGCTGCATCTGCCTTTTCGATGTACTGTTGGTGCAAAATTTTGATGGAGGCAACAGTCTGATTCGTTCGGAGGTGAAGGGTGTCTTGATTTAGCTGACTAATGATGATCTCGCTGAGATTTTGGAGGTCTCCACGAAGGACGCGAACTTGGATGATTTTGAAGTGACCGACTCAAAGATTTTGTAGCAGATCTTTTTCCAGGATGTCGGTGTTTGAAAGATGGATAATCTACGTCCGATTTTCCGTCTGATTATATGCATAATTCAGCATAACGTCATCCCAAAGATGGGAAGTTACGATCGGATTTATCCCTTGTTGTGGAAGACCGCCTATGTTAGTATTGGCGATATCGCCGACAATTGGACCTGCACCCTTTTTATTCAATTTGTTGATCAAGGATTAGCACTCCACCGAGTCACTTTCCGTATTTTCACCTATCCACTCCTGTCTTTAGGTATTATGGGTAAACCTCCATGGAGAGACAATTTAGTAGAAGGTTACTTCTGCCATCGTTGGATCCTTCCTTAGGAAGATGGCAATTTCGAAGCCATCAGCAACACCAGTAGCGCCAACGGCACGAGATTTCGGTGTATAGCTGCCATGCTACGACCATTCAAAGGTTGCGGCAATGGATCGAGCTCCAGCCATGGAGCAAGGCATCTCGTGGTATGTGGGCATTATTTTAGGAGTTATGGTGTAGTTGTTTTTTTCCCTTCCTTCATTTGTTCTTTTCTTTTAGGTTATTTGGGTTGTAACTATCAGTTATCTCTCGTAAAAAGCCATGCATGATACTATGAGTTCCTATTTGTTCACTGTGTTATTGTTTCTGGATATGCGAATCACTCCTATATCTGTGCATAATAGAGAAGCGATATAAATATGGAAATCTCATAAAGACACTTAACAAACAGTAAAAGCATATAAGACTGGAAGTTTAGAATAGTTGGAAATTTTAGCGTAGACGTGATAAAGTTATTTTGATATCACGGGTTATTACTCATGTTCCTTCAAAGCTAATTTTTTTGAATAATGGATATGTTGACATTTTTAAATAAAATGTCAAATTTTTGGGTAAAGGTTTGTTGTAGAATTTTGGAATTTGGTTTATGTGTTTAGCGCATAATCAATTTTCAACTATACTGAAATTGTGGCTTGATTTATCAAAAGTTTTGAAAAGGAAAATATTTTGAAAATTTTCCCCTTGATTCGAAAAGTTCCCGTGGAAAGAAAAAAAAGGGTGATAAAAAGTTTTGCTTTCTACTTATTTATTACTCTTAAATTATTTTTAAAGTTTTTGTTCAAAATTTGATTTTAAGGGAGAATGTGCATCTAAATATTTTGGGATTTTATTTTTCAAATGACGTACAAATCTGTAAAGTGAGAAATTTTTTAGTTAAACTTTGATTTTGAAGGCCATATGCTAGGCATAGGGAAGACAAATAAAATTAGAATTTGCGACTTTAGCGGTGCATTATGATCGACGATGCGATACATGCAAGCGATAACAAGGGAAAAACTGTTTTAACCTTGGAATTTCTATTTACATACCTTGTCAACGATTCGTGCAAGTCTATTTTTAGACTTAATTTCGTTTTAAAGCTTGAAAATAAGCCTCCTTGTGCATTTTATGCATGAAAAATTTGGAGTAAATCCGGAGCAACGAAGAAATTTCTACTGTGCGACGGGAATAGGAAAATTATAGTGTGTAAGAATGTTAAACTCTCCGCCTAAATTCCTTTTTTCGACATAGGAGTAAATAGAAAGTGATTTTTTGATACGTTAGATTATTGGATGGCAGGAAGTAGATGCAAAATTGGTTGCTTCATGCTTTTTATTTGTAGGAGTATGGAGGTTTTTGTTGAAAGATTTTTTTAAAAAGCTGCATACATATAAAACTGGCAGTGTGTGTATATATATATATTGTTTGAATCATGTTTTCAAAAATGTTTTCAAAATAAATGCATTCATATAGGAGGATTCGATTTAGAATCATTCTGCATACATATTTTCCGTATGATGATCAATAATACACTATGCACTTATGCACGTTTGGTTGCAAAATTTATTGTATACCCACTGGTCGTGTAGTTTAGGATAATTAGGAGCCAAAACCATAGCTTAGTCATTGGTGAAATTTTAGGGACGAAATTCTTTTTAAGAGGGGAAGAATGTAACACATCGCAATTTGGCGTTAGTCATTTACTTAGTTAGTTAATTATTTAATTAGGCTTCAAAAGTGGAATTTGTACAAACGATGGAATTTTACCATGAAACTTGCACCACTGCATTCGTGGCGAATCTCTGAGCAATTTTCATATTTGGAGTTTTGCGATCAGAGTCTAAACGAAGAAGTTACGAACGAAAAATGAATTCGGAACGAAAATAAATAAATAAGAAAAATTAACATTTATAATCAGTCGCTCGGGCCCACAGACCGGCCTGTTATTGGAACCGGTCGACCCCTAGCGGTCGACCGGTGCTCCAAGGGCGGTCGATCGGTGGCCTTTAGACGGTTAGGGTTAGCCTAGGCTACAACGGCCCGGATTTAATATTTTAAATTATATGGTTCTGGTTGATTCTAGCGCCTATAAATTAAGGCCTAGCCCTTCCTTCTCTTCTCATATTTTTATGGAGGCAGTAGCGAAACTCTGCCATTTCTTCTTCTCCACTTTCTTTCTAAACTATAAAGATAAAATATTTGTATCTATATTCATACAAATCGGACAAGAGTAGAAATCTAATAAAAGGGAGAAGAGAAGTGAATCAACCATATGCGTATTTGAGGTAATTAATATATTTGTATCTATTTTCCCTCCCAATCTCAAATCTCTTCTTAGATCTGTAATTCTAATGTATGTATATACCCTTTTATACATATCTCTTGGATTAAAAAGGATTTGGAGATGAATAAAAGATTCTACTTCAGATCTAGAGATTTGGATCACTTTTAAAAGGTGAATGGGAAATTATATAGATTGTTATAATATGAAAATTATCTTGGTATTTATTTGATTTTTATGCCTAATTGGATGATTGTATAAGAGTTGTAGGTAATGAATTTAATATGATTTGAATATAACAAATATCATCTACATATTTTTATTTATGAATTGATTTAGAAGTGTTTACAACCTAATCTGGAAATCAGTCCCAAAAGAATGAATTTAGAATATTGATTTGAATGAAATTTATCCCAGATCTCAAATACGTTGTATAATAATGTTATAAATTTTGATTATTACCCTAATCATGTTGGAATGTAAACTTTTCTATATTCAGAATTGATGGAATTTAGATCCTTTTAATATTTGTAAATTATTTTGATTTCTTTTTCTTTAAAAAAAATACAGCGCTTGATCTAACAAGGAATATATGCAAATAGAAAGAGAAAAAGAAGTGTAAAGTATGAATTCATTATACTTAACACTGTCTACTTCAGTAATAAAATGAAATGATTATTCCTTTGATTTCAAACAATGTAATCTTTTATATTTTAAAGTTAAATCTTTTGTTTTGGGCTAATTTATGGAAATTTTAGCGGATAATCTTTTTAGATACGATTCCAACAATTTAACATGGAAAATGATATGCTAGTGATGATATATAGCTGGAACATATTTGATAAAAGTAAATATTTGTACATAATTTACTACGCTTATAATAATTAAATAAAAAGCTAATATTCACATTTAGGATAATTAACTAATGGGAAAAGAATTTAAAAGGTTGTAACTCCAATAAATGGTAATAAATATGGAAGTTGCAATAATTTAACAGGGTAAATGGATTAATAGGACTGATAAAAATAGAATAGATATAAAAGGTTATTAATTTGAAATTAGTAATCATGCATAAATGTCTTAGGAAATGTCCGTTAGGATTTTATAGACAAACTGACATTTATGAGCATTAAAACGAGGATTTATGGGTAGATAAATATTTAAGGTAAATAATGTTGCCTTAAGTAAAAAAGGAATTAGTAAGCCAAATCCAATGTCTACCTAAGATAATATAAGTAAAGACTTAGGATGATTAATTGGACTTAGTGGGTTAGTCATGCGAGGTCAGTAGAGTCCCTCGGCGAAAGACTGCCCTTTACTTTGAGACTACCAACAGTCGGGTGTACTTACTACTGATGTGAGATATCACTAATCCTAGGACCCGTGATGACATGATAGATTGAGCCTGCTTTCTTAATTGGAAAGTATTAAATCGTCCAAATTTGAAATTAAGGGCAGTGGGGGGTATCTTCATATGAGTTCGCTTCTGATTTGAGGTCTTAAGTGGCTGAAAGGTCCGCCTCTCTCCTAAATGGAAGTATTAAGTAACCTAGTGAGATTCCAAATAAATAAATAAGGATGTCTCTAAAAAGGGTTTTCTTCAGTGTTGAAGTCTTAAGTGGCTGAAGGGTCCGCCTCCTTATCGAAAGAAGTAACCTAATGAGATACCATATTTATAATTAAAGAGTGGTAGTTGATATCTCGGGAAGGATTCGCTTTTAGGTTTGGGGTCTTCAGTGACTGTATGGTCCTTCTCTTTCCTATAAAAGAAGTATTAAGTATCCCAATGAGACTTCCAAACAATGACAGCTAGATAGTACTATTGAGGAGCACGCTTCTGGAAATAGGTCTTAAATGATGGGGTCTGCCTTAATTAAGGTCTTAAATGACCAGAGTCTGCCTATTTTCCATTTGGAAGTATTAAGTGGCTTGGGTACAGTCTCTCACATTGCTAAGATCGTAATAACGATAATACCATTTAGGAGCACACCTTGGGGGTAGGTCTTAATGATGGGGTCTGCCTTAGTTAAGGTCTTAAATGAACAGAGTCTGCCTATTTTCCAATAAAAGGTATTAAATGGCTTGGGTATTGTTTATTACATACATGGCTAAGATTTTATCAGTGATAGATGTGGTAATAGCTGGACATTAAACGTTAGAAGCCTTAAGTAGTGGTTAGAGGTCTTGTAGCTAGGACCCACCGACCATTGACAACATTATTAGAAAACCATCTTGGGAATATGTCTTAAATGATGGGGTCTACCTTGATTAAGATCTTAAATGATAGAGTCTGCTTATTTCTCTTTTTAAAATTGTTATAGAAGCTCGCTTCATATTTAGAATTATTAAGTGGCAAATTGGTTTGGAAGTATTGGGTGGTTGGTAAGGGTTCGTTAGTAGTTCGTACCTTTGGAAGGGGTAAGTAAGTGATCGTGTGTGCGATGCAAGGTTAGATTAGAATTGCTAACCTTAATGGACATAACAATTAAATGAAAACCAATCGATATAAGTTTATGTTATGGACAATTTATATTTTTAGTCACCAGAACGTTGTTCTAACTCTCTCCTCATTACAACCCACATGATAGAATTTAGAGGAACATGTCACTGGAGCTGGATGTGCTTTGTTGTTGAAGAAGTCCTCTTTCTCTCATGCTCGATGCTGATGTGACAATCTGCTATACAAGGAATACCATTAATTCCAAGGTAGTAGTCATAGTCAGTATTATTATTCTATTATTGTTTCCGCTGTGACTTTATATTTCTATCAATCTCTGATAATAATCGTGCTTATTTGCGGGTACCAAATCAAATGATATGTGCTTTGATGGACTTGGATTTCAATAATTGTCGAAAGTTAGGCCCTTGGAAGTACGGGTTGTTACAACCCCTGTTTTGAAGCACCCCTTTAGCTCCGCAATCATATCTTGAGCTACACTATTCCAAATGCTATAAAATTTTATAGATGTTCAATCCACAAATATAGGATCATCTCTGCAAAACTTGGGCTTATTTCGATGCAAAATTTAGGCTCATTCCGATATATGTAGCATAATATATTTGATGTTTAAATTTAAAGGTTAAAATAAATGTTTGAACAGTGAATAATTGAATTATGATTTTGAAAAGGCTACAAATATTGAAATTACCCCCAATTTTGTTGAGATGATCCTTTATATGTGGTTTGAACATCTATAAGATTTGTTGCATTTGAAATAGTGTAGCTCAAGATATGATAGGTGTGCTAAAAGGATGCTCCAAAACAGGGGTGCCACTGAACCTTCCTCACGCGTGTGTGTGTATATGTGTATGTATGTGTTTAAATATAATAATAATTTTGTTACTGTAATTTATACATATATGTATATGTGTAAAATGATTTAATTTTTTTGTTATTATGTATATACATACATACATACATATTTATTTAATATTTAATATTTAATCCAATGGGGTGTGTGTGTGTGCGTGTATAAATCATTAATATTTTTTTACATATAAGTTACATACATACATACGTATATATAATATATATAGTTTTTAATATTTATATAAATAAAGTAATATTTATATAAATAACAAGTTTACATACATACGTATATTTGGACAACATTTAATACATATAGGATGAGTTAACATGTCTATTGCGATGTAAATCCCAACATTTGTATATGGGCATGTTATACCTTACATGGATTATTATGTTACATATTTACATGCGTACATATATGTATATGATACATATGTGCACTATCATATTTAATCGACTATAAATTTAAAAAAATCTATTTATAATTTGTAAAATTAAAAGAAATAAGAGATTTTATTTAAATTAAATTTAGAAATGTTCTAAATAAATTAGACTTTATAGCCTAATAAAGATCCAATGAGTATTTTTTTTGAAATTCACTCATAACTTCCGCTGCCGACTGGTCCAGTTCCAACAACCATTACCTTATTTCATAACATTTGACATTTTCACTCCTTATAGCACATGATGATTCTTAATATCTTAGCTTGCGATAATTGTTATTTCATAGCATGCGACAACCATCCTAGTTACCAAATGCGATAGTTTCTTTGACTATAGAATGCGACAACCTTTAACATGCGATGACTCTTTGTTGTACATCTCGCGACAATCATCATGGCCTTGTCACGTAATCAACGTTTTAACATAACCATTATATTTTTCAGTAACCTCTAAATTTTGAAATAACAAAGAGCATGTTTGACAACTTCGTACGACTAGTCAAAACGACTCACGAGTAACTTATTTGAATTCTCAATTTCAAAAAAAATAATTGAATTCTAGTATTTGATGCTCCTTATTCGCAAAAGTATCTTAGAAGCAAAATTGCAAGGACTTACTACTTGTTACTTACAACTTGTGAGAGAATCTCATATGCAATTTTAACCTTTTAGAAAATACTAGGTTGACACCCGTGCGTCGCACACGGGCAGATGGTCTATTTTACTAATTGAAAAATATAGACTATTTGATTAAACAGTTAAATTTAAAAAAAGATGAAATTTTTGTTGAACCATATCAATATTGTAAACCACCCTTCCACAAACAACAAAATATAATTTAGCCTAGGGAAAAAATGGTCATCTGGTTGCACAATACATAACAGTATTTCATAATAAGATAAGAATATACTATGATTTTTCCTCTAATATAACTAAATGATTAAAAGTATGAGTAAAATAATAACCTTCATGTGTATAATTAAAATTCAAGGCTTAAAGATGTTATGGTACACAAACAGAGAAGACAATGAAGAATAATTTTGGTTAACATAGTTTCTAAAATCAGCAAACATATTGATAAAGAGAATGTAATGAGCTGCTAACAAACTCACTAAGACTGGTAGAAAAAAATAGAAAACGACTGTAGATGAATTTTGCAATTGGAGATATATAGTTAAGTTCTGCATAAGTGAAAAGTTAAATATTGTAAGTTGATTTAAATAGTATGAGGTAGACATCTACAAATAATGTCTCCCCAATAGTTAGTAAGCTATCATGAGAGGTACATGGATAGTCACACTATAGGTCTATAGCTTGTACAAATTCTACTAAAAATGAGTAAATATAACCAATAGTAATTTTCTTTATCAACCCGGAATCTATTGTAGCTCTGAATACTATATATTTCCAAGAATGGGCACAACTCCAACTTCTGCACATCTATTCAAGTACTCCACCTCATATTCTAATGGTACCACTGAATCCATAGAGGCTGTTTCTCTGCTTGAAAACTATTTGAAATCAGAATCAGATTCAGAATAGCAAGCAACTCATCTTGGTCTCCGGTTGAACGGATAGTAAAATGCTTTCAAGTAGCAATTTCTCAAAGTTGTCTTTTTTTGCATATCCTTTTACCTATACCTGCTGACAAGAATATGTAAGATGAGCTTTAAACTTATTATGCATTAGCTTCGTTCATCATAAAGCATTCTCCACATCCTCACTGTATGGATATGAGTTAAAACTAAATAAAAGCTTGAAAATGAACTAAATCTGTTTCTTCATCTTCTTATTTCAAAATTTCCCTTAATGTAAGTTTTACATATTTCACAACTTGAAATTTAACACCAGTGCAGAACAATAGTGTTTCATGTTTCATTGCATAACCAACCAAGGAATCAAGTTTTGTTTTACGTTTGTACCATAATAGAAATTCAAACTATGCATTTCTTATCTACTCCTATTTTTTCAACCACTTGATTAACCTTAAGTTTCAACTTAGGTCAAATCTGACATACTGTTGTTAGAAATTTTTATCTACACTATCATACATCTTAGTGAGTTTGCATTTAACATAATTTGTGTTTGAAAATGGGCACATCCAATTTGAATGTTGGGCAAGCAAAGGGGGTAGTAATGTAGTGGGCAGTTAGTAAACTAAATTCATATTTGATCAGAAATTCGAGACGTACTTGGTGCATATAATTTAGTTTTCAAATATAAATATCAAACACTCAGAGACATACATTTGGTGTTATGGGTGATCCTTTATATCTCAGTACACATCATTAACTATAATCTTATATGTTACCTTAGTTTACGTTTTGGTTTTGACATTAAATGAAGTTTTTGCATGTATTATATCACTTTATAGTACATAAGTTATGATTAAACTTGCTTTGTTGAGAACAAAATTATGTGATGTCACTTGTATTTATAGTTTTCATTGGAAAAAAGTTGTAGTAGTCATCGCACCAATAGATTCCAACTAAAATTTAGTCAATGTAAATATTTATATATTTTTATGGTCAACGTATCAGGCACCAATATATACATTTATTATGATTTTTTAAAAATATTTCTTATCATATTTTTACATATTCCATTTCTTCCAAATTTGAACATGTGATGCATCCTTAACTCAATGGTAACAAACAGTACAACCATGCATATGCATACTCCAATTTTTCAGATTTGATAAGTAAAAAACTCTTCCCGAAAACTTATTTCAAATTACACCCTAATTTTAGTTTCGGTAAAAAAAATTCATTTTTTGTTGGAAATCAAATAAGAATATTAATCGCATGTTTCTATGATCAAAAATTTTTAAATTTTATTTTTATTTTTTTGAAGAGCTGCAAATATTTTTGGAGAACAGGAAATTCTGCAGCTATTTGCATATATTTCTATAAATATTTGCTGTACATAAACTGCAAATATTTGCATATTTCTCTGTAAATATTTATAGAGTTTCCTGCAAATAGTTTCTGATTTTTGTAAAAATATATTAACAACATATTTTTGAGGAGGGGTGGTTATATATTTTGCAACTTAAAGAGAGTATTTTTCAAATCTTCCATATTATTTATATAATTATTGATTTCAATCTTCATTCACAAATCAACAACTAATGAATTTAGTGTCAAAAAACAAATAACTATATCTACATATACGTTCATACAACATTTTCTTTCATCTTCATACACAAGATTTATGGAATGCTTAAATTCCTATAAATTGAGTGGTAGTAGAAATGATAATTGTTTAAGCCATATCAAAGTAAAAAGGTATGTAACTTTTCACCCATTTCTCTACTGCTCTAACAATCATGACTTCCCTAGAGTTAAGGCTATCAATGGATACCCGAAAAATCCGAAATCCATCCGCATCCGAAAAGCGAATAAATATCCGATATCCGAAAAAACGGATGCGGATATGAAGACATCCGCATCCGAAAATTATCCATCCGGTTTTTGTCAAGATTATAGTTCAAATTATGTGTATTTTGGTGCAGTGAAAGATATTCGTTTATTATTTTATTAAATTAGTAGTTTATATTATATACACTTAAAGTTTATTAACTGCTTGAAACTATTTATTGTTATCATATTTGTTAATTTTTAACACTTTTATAATCAATGGGATTGAAAAGTATTTATGTCAAATTACAATTTTCTTTTTATAATTCTTGATTTATCGGTCGTTAGCGGATAGGATAATTATCCGATATCTGTCCGTATCCGTGGATGCAGATATCCGATATCCGAAAATGATTTCGGATGTGGATGCGGATATGGCACTAACCGCATCTGAATGCATCCGTTGACGGGCCTACCTAGAGTATTTTCAGTCATTGATTTAGTATAACTTTCATATTTTTGGTACCATATAAAGGTAAGTTTAGTTGTGCATAAGTTAAAGTTTTAGTGTCATCCATAAAATATATGTTCCCTCATGTCCAATTAAGGTTACACGAAACCAAACATGAAATTTCCCAAACCATAACTTTTCTTGTAGTATTACAGGGGTTCAATTTTGCATGATATTCAGAATACCATACTAAAAAAAGTTAAAAATATAAGCCATGATTTTTCTTCAATTGCTGAGATATATTAAAAACACCAATTACATGAAAGGGAGATGGCTATGACCTAACTCTTTTATAGTTCATAAAAAATACATTATGGACTACGACATGTTAATAATAATAAAATAAATCACTGTTGACTGAATGCATCTTCAGTCTATATATTTAAAATGACATTTACTAAACAACAAATGCGTATAAAATTAGCATGAAGATATCGGATGGTTACAGAAAAGTAGCAAATGTATTGTAAATGTTACCTCATATAAACTGATAGAGAGCTAAATTTTACTTTGTCTACATTATAGAAATATAAGATGATACAAATTAGTAGTGCATAAGTTATTCAGAACCCAATTGAATCTACATAGCAAAAGAAAATAGCTATTTACAAATAGTCTAATAAGGATATAGTTTTAACTCAAGTGGATAACATATAATGAGTCTTTTGTATATCAATTTTAAAACACTATGCTTACGTTAAAGGTTACGTGCACCATGTTCAATACTTTATCATGTGACTTTTTTAAACTTAAGAATAGTTAGTATATAATTGAAAACTGTCCAGTTCCGTTTCCCTATGAAACATGATATTGTCACCATTTAGTTAAGTAAGTTTCCATATGAATAAGCTTACAAAATGAATAATAGTTTTTTCAGCAAAAAAAATTGAATAACAACTAATAAAAGAAAACGAAAGATAGTCTCTAAATGTATACACATATGACATCAAATAGTTTGAATGATAAGAACTTTTGCAGTCTTTATCTCAGTTTGGCATAATTCAAAGAAAACTTATTAGTTCTACTTGAAGCATGTGGTTTTGTGATCCATCTGCAATTTTACTTGTGAACGACATTTATAGAAAAACATAAAGTCGTCGCTGTCACTAACTTTATATACAATTCATATGAATAAACTTATATTTTCATTACCACTAACAGCGGAGCATGCAAACAACATTGATGAAGTAGTGAATTTATCAATAGTTCCCACTTACATATGATGGAGATAATGCAACATAATTATGCATACAAAGCAAATAAAAGATCATTACAACAATATTTATGCTAGCTAACTTGACCTCAATATATTTTAGCAGTAATCAATGGTGAACAGTGGGTGAACTAAAAAGAATGTGGTATCTAATTGTTATCAGGATTCATCACATAAAAGAATACAATGGCATAAAAATGGCCATAAGACTTGGAAAAAATAGTCAAAAGATTGTGATATCATTTGAATTGTTGCTGTAAATAAAATTCATAGGCCTCCAAACAATAGAACATATGTACGAGTTAAATGAGTGATATACTATCAGAAAATAAGAAAAATATCTGCTAGAGAGCATAAACTATTTAAATAACATGAAGGCAAATGATTCCTCATCTGACTTCAACTACATATCAAAAGGAATGTATAAAAATCATTTCCTAATATGATTTTAGTTTCACTACTCCATGCACTAAACAATTGTATGCCACAAAATGAGTAGCAAAAGGAAATTTGGAAATATTTGATATGGACACAAACAAATTTAACATTGTAAATTTGCGAAGCTTTGCAATACAATCCTCAGGCCTTGAAAAAATTAATCAAATGGTTTTGCACATAGATGTTAATCAAGATTGTACTTCTAATTCACAAAATTTATATAACCATAGAATTTGTCAACGCATTATAGGAACCCTTTAAGGAATCTATTCTAAAGCAAAAACATCATGGTGATTTAAAATCCTTTTGGATTGTTGTAATATTGTAAAGATGAAAATGAAAGACTTAGAATTAACTAAAAGCTCTTATGTAAATGATTCTTGAAATCTGATGATTTTCATGGGAACGGTAAAACTTTTGCCAAAGAAGAAAAACTGAGAGATAAATGTTTGATAACTGTAAAAGCATCTTCTTGTCCCAAATTTTATCATTTACCAATTTATCTTGAATGTTACTGCCAAAAAATCAAGCACGTAAGCCTCTTTTAGAAACTGATTGTATAGGCGCCATATTGTGAAGCATAAATTAGGGGATTTCCAAGTTGGAAATACATCAAAAGAGTAATTCCAATTTCAATAATGGTTCTAAATCCTTTGGTTCTGATAAGTTATATCCAGAAATGAAAATTCAAAAACAACACATGAAAAATATGAACCTGAGGTCATTTGGTTTAGATCATAAGTTAGTTAATAAGCCTTGATTCAAGCGCAACCTTTGCCATTTGAGCAGATCCAAACCAGAGTCACTTGGTTCATACTGCACACAATTTGCCTTGATCCCAAAGGTAAATCCTTCATCCTGATATGTCTCTAAAAAATTGCAAGATATTAATGGATTACTCAAGCAGATATGAATCAGAGTCATTTAGTTTTGTTTCAGACATCACACGTGCAAAAGAAAATTAATTTGTTGTATAGTTTGGAATATCCAAATCTGCTCTTAATTATAAAATATTTGGTACCAGAGTTATAGACTAAATTTTCCCTTTCAATAAAATAAAAGTTAATCTCAAGCCAAATCCATAAAAGTTGTATGAAAATTGCACAAATAACCAAAAAACAACTAACATAAAAACAGAAATCAAAAGAAAGAAAGAAAATCTTAGTTTCTTTCTTTTGAAGTAAAAGTCAAACAAAAAGTTTTTTCCTTCTTCAAAATTTTGCAGCCAAGAAGGCAGCTACAGACTTAATTTTAGCTTGTCAACAAATATGCATATTAGGTATATTACAAAAATTATTCTCTGTAAAGAAAATTTAGTCAAGTTACCACAACAAACAATCACATGAAACTGTATTCAATAAAGTTCTTCAAATTACCAAAGCAAACAATCACAAAGTTTAGTGGAATGTCAAATTGGTGACCTTATAGTTATTACATAAATAATATTCGCTCACATTATTTTTTAATATGCATGTTTGGGTTAACCAACTATTCTATAATTGGAATTCAACTTGAACACAAAATCTATCACTATACGAACCAATACGGCATATGTAATTTGCAGATGTATTCATTTCTTCAAAAGTAAAATTGTATAAAGTAAAACATCATATTTCTGACAGGACATATATATTTATCCAACTATTATAGTATCAGTCTTCGGTAAAGACAGAAAAAGTTGATAAAATGTCACTTAGTAAATTGAGAGCATGAAAATTTAGAATAGTACGCCAATCACAAAAATGCCAAGTTTCCTCACATTCAGTACAACCTACTAACCCAAAAAATTTATTCACTCGGCACATTTATATTGCAAAATCTTTCGAAATAACTCTAACACAAAGTAAGATAGTCATAGATAAATCACTCTGCATAAAAATAATGATTCAAAATAGACTTATTGTTCTAGATAGTCAGAATTGGTAAAATAGGGTGAAACGTCAAAAAAGGCAAGCAAAGTTATCAATGTAACTTTGGATTACTCTTACCCTCCTCATTATTTACAAAAAGAGTACCCGGTAGCATCAGGAGTACTCGGCAACAAGAGTACTCGGCATCTAGAAGAGCATTCGGCTTCAACTGACAAACATCCTACACTTCCCAAACATCAACCACATCGTTCGGCATAGAAGGGACTGTTCGGCATCAAGGCGTTTGGCACACCTGGTTCGGCATACAGCGACCACTGTACTGGGGCTGGAGCGTTCGGCTATCCAGCCCACTTGGGAAGTCCAGCCCATATTTGCCTATAAATAGAGGGGCAGGGTCACAGTGAAATAGATCCTTTTTTGGGAGAGAGAACACTGGGGAGACTCTGCCATTTTCGAGACTCATCTTCTCTACTTAAACAACTTCATTCAAGCATTTGATTCATGAATTGTATTTGTAATCAACTCTAAAGAAGATCAATAAAGTTTAACCTCAAAGTGGACGTAGGCAATTACGCTGAACCACTATAAATCTGGTGTTCTTACTTTCTGCAATTAAATTAGCATTGTCTTCTCTGTTTAATTTACTTTCATCACTTATATCTCTACAAAATCTTTCTCTACGAGGTTAGTGACCAATTTTGGTGCTAACAGTGACCAAATCCCTTTTCTGCTGCAGTGTGTAAACACAGATTGAAAGCCTTTTGCTTGGTTTATTTAATTATCATCTATATTATATAATGCAGTTTAAACTAGTTGATAAGATGTGTTATCCCACCTTTTGGTCAAAGCTGGAATATCACCAAAGTTGGCAAGGAAGGATGGATATCAGGGTTGGAGTTCACTTGGAAACAAGGCTGCAATGGATATCGTCAAAATTTCGCCGAGCTCCGATCGGGACGGAATCGATTGGAGATGATGATGAGGACTAGGAGAGGCTACGTTTCAAGTTTCAAGACGATCGGAGTTCGTACGCACAAGATATGAATGAATTAAGATGCACAGAGCACGGTTCGAATCGATGTACTTCGCATCGATGGATGTTGGTTCGAATCGATGAAGGTTCGAATCAATTGAAGCTTACTGCGCTTCATATCGACATGGTTCGTATCGATGAAGACGAAGTCAGTCATTCGCTCTGGGACAACATGTTCGAATCGATCGAGAAAAAGTATAATGCATCGAATCGATGAGGTCAAGGAGAGTTCGAATCCATCGGGTTAGGGTATGTTCGAATCGATCGATTCGACGAGATCGATTCGAAGCATGCCCCTAGGATCGATGGATACGAATTGGAAATATGTACTAGTCAGGGAAACACGCACATACAGATCGATTCGAAGAAAATCAAAGGCATACGGGAAGGATACCTTGGGAGTCGGCTTCGTAGACACGAAGTCATGGATACGAAGGATGGGTGATCGTATGGATTCGAAGGACTCAGGAACAATGTTCGTATCGATCGTGCTCGAATCGATCGATATGAAGGAAATGAACAAAAGGATACGAACTGAACACGAAGAATGGATACGAGCTGAGGTACGAAGCATGATTAAGTGTGTGAAGTATGCGCAACTCATGGGAAGAAACGTTCAACGCGGCAACGAAGATGGAGTCGACCCATTCAACTCGGAGCACAAGACGGATCGAAACGAAGGAGGCGCGTCACGTCATCGTGAAGACATGCTGAATCGGGTCGAGATGATCGATTCGAAGGAACCGAGTCGATGGAGATCGATTCGAAGAGACATTTCAGCCAAGTATCCAACCTTGGATCGATCATAACTTGAGATCTACAAGTCCAAATGCTACGAAATTTGGACAGGAGCTAACTGGAAACCTAAGGAATGTCCATGCCAAATTTCAGCTCAATCGGAGCAAATCTTGATCGATTCGAAGCAAGGGTCGAATCGATCCCAAAGTGGACCCGGATTTCCAAAGAGCGGGCATGTGGGCCCCCTCACGTGCCAGAACTGGTCTCCCTTCAATTTAGGCGAAATATCAGCCTCCTACACCTATAAATAGACCCCCAGGTCATTCAGAAAAGGGGTCGGACAATTTTGAGAGCTAAGGAGCGCCCAGACTCTGCCAGATTTACTCCAGATCACCATTGCTGCCTTGGATTCATATTATAATCATAAAATCCGTTGTACTACGCGATAGGAGATTGTAATCTTCAAGCATCGATCAATAAAAGATAAAAACTTTAGAGTGGACGTAGGCCGGAGATAGCCGAACCACTATAAATCTCGTGTTTTTGTTCATTATTTCTGGATTGTTGTTTGTTGTTTGTTTAGATCTGAGATTTGTGTTTGAATATTGCTGATTTGTATTCATACACTGGTGCTTTCACAACATTCGGGGTTTGTGACCATTTTTGGCGCAAACAAGATGCATGAACTTTAAGTCAATAGGAGGAATGAAACAAGATTACCTTCAAGCACTACATGTCCGAAAGAAGCTTTCGAATTACCATTTTTTATAATGTTACATCATTGTTAGCACTAGTTGTGTAAACTTGGTTGTCTTGAAACTACTGTATCTATATAGTTATGGATTTTATATGAACGTGGTTATTTCGTTTAAAATATTTTGTATCGAACTATTTGTATATCGTATTTCATTATGTGATTAATGTATTTTTCAGTGGTTTGAATGTAATAATTATACGAGTGATTGTTGGTTTCGTATGGAAATATGTTAATTATTACTATATAATGTATGTTGTAAACAAAATGAAGTGAAAACCGAACGAGCTACCACAACGAGAGAAAAAGGCATGAAAAATTAACAATTTTTAGCAAAGTTTATTAAACGCTACTAAAATATATATGGTAGTAGATATAACATTTTATAGTAGTATCAACAATACTTTTTAGTGGGTTTATACAGTGCTACGATAAAAAAATTTGATTGTGTTTTCAAAACGCTGCAATATGTTACTTTTTGGTAGCATTTATGAAAACACAACGGAAATTCCTTGGTTTTTAGTTGCGGTGTTCTCTAAAATGTACCATAAGTTATGGTAGCGTTTCTTGTACACCACAAAATATAATTTTTGGTGTAGTTGCTGAAATGCAAGAAAAACACTATGAGATTTAAGAGTGCACGAGAGAGAATTGCAAGAGCATAGGTTCATCAAGAGGAGAGAAGAGAGGGAGAATGATGCAGCGCGGCAGGCAAGTAGAAGAAGACATACCTCGATTCTGATTCGCCAAATCCCTAAATCACAAACCCTAGATTCCAAAGAAGATGATGCCGATGATGATGCCGCTCCAGAACTATTTAGGTCGCGAGCGACCTACCAATTGCCTAAGTCGCGAACGGCAGCTAGGTCGCGAGTCGTCTTCCTCCTTAGGTCGCAAACGACCTATGCCAGCTCCAACCCTAGATCGTGAAGCTCCAGTCAATCATTCCTCTGTTTTAGGTCGTGGACGACCTATCCTAGGTCGCGAGATGCTCCAGCGAGCTACGAAGTTAGGTCGTGAATGTCCATCCTAAGTCGCGAGATGCTCCAGCGAGCTACGAAGTTAGGTCGCGAATTTCGCTAGGTTGTGAATTCTTCCGGTAGGTCGCTGCTATGCATCTTCCTTATGTCGAAGTCCAGTAGATCGCGAAGAGGCTTAAGTCGCTGAAGTTTAGGTCGCTGCTTTGTTAAGTCGTGTACTGATGTGTTGTAACTTTCTTTAAGTCGTTTGTATTTTGTATTCTTAGGTCGCACTGTGTATGTTAGGTCGTGATATTTTTAGGTCGCGTACGACCTATGCTATGTTGTAGCGTGTGTGGTTGTAAACATCAATAAATACCGGGTTTGTGTCACTTGTAATAGTTAGTGAATTTGAATAAAATTTCTTTTGTGTGCTTTTGTGCCACCATTAAAATTGGTAGTTGAGTGTTATCTCCTATCTCCACCTTCGGCATTCGAGTGCGCTCGAATCAACGATTGTTGAAGCCAATTCACGGAATCAAGTGCGCTTGATCAACGTTCGAAGAATTGTAGATCTTCTCTCACGGCATCGTGCGCGATCAACGTGTCGAAGATAGCTAAAGTCCGGTATCTCGTGAGATCAACGGATTTGGGCGTTTGGTATCATTAATTCATCGATTCATATTGCTTCATCTAATCGTTTCATCGATTAGTTTGACACGAAATCTTCATTTCGTTGTCATCCGTTATTTCCGCTGCGTCATTTGGTATCAGAGCGAGACTTAGCAAATCATAGCTAAGACGAGTCTTTGGAGCCAATTCTCATTGAAGAGTTAAAGTCGAGGGTTAGAAGTTGAAGTTGTGCATCACTTTGTGTTGAAGAGTCAAGGTCGTGCATCACTTTGTTGTTCAAAGCCGAGAAAAGTGAAGTGTTCAAGTTCAGGTTTGTTCAAGGCCGAGAGTTAAAATGTTGGAGCTAGAAGCGAGCTTGTTCAAGTTTGTGCGAGATTTTGTTCAAGTCATGAGCTAGGAGACGAACTTATCCAAGTTCGTTGGGCGTCAATTTGGAGATTTGAAGTTTTGGAGTTCAAATTAAGTTGTTTGTTTATTTGGGGTGTTCGTGAGATTTCAAACAAGTGGGGAAGTTTGATTCGAGAATTTTTTTTGGATCAAAGTGAAGTTTGTGTTTGGATCTGTTGAAGATCTGATCATGCCTCCGAGATGTGTTAACCGTCATCATAGTGTTGCAGATTTGTATGGGAGTGAAGATCCTGAACAGATGGAACAACATATCGATGAAAGGTTCAATAAGAGTTTCGAGAGAGTGGAGAGAATGAAGTCTGGTATGAATCGAAATCAAAGGAGAGTGTCGCCACGTTATGATAGAGAAAGAAGAGAATCATCTTTGTCGATAAATCGAGATCGTGGAGTTCGCGACAATCGTGATTATCAGAATGGAGAAAGAAGAGCTTATCGTGGTTACGAGCATGAGCCATATTGTGATTATGAAAGATGTCGAGTAGAGGAAAGAAGAAGTAGAGAGGACGTGCATGGTCATAGAAGAGTCAATGTTCAGAATCGACATCGAAGCTCATCTAAGTTTGAAGAAGATAGTTATGGTGATAGTGTTCACTTTCGATATCCAGGTCAAGGGCAAAATCAATATAGGAATGTTGAAGAGAATGGTCATACACGAGAATCAAGGAAGGATATGGAGATTCCAGAATTCCGAGGTGGTCTACAAGCAGAGGAATTCTTAGATTGGTTATCAATGGTTGAAAAGATTTTTAAACTCAACAACGTGTCTGAGGATCGTCAAGTTAAGTTAGTTGCTACCAGATTGAAAGGAAGAGCTATGGATTGGTGGCAACAAACTAAATCAACCAGAGAGAGAATGAGGAAATCCAAAGTTGTCACGTGGGATAAGATGAAAAGGATGATGAAGGCAAATTTCTTACCTACAATTATCAAACTCGTGTGAACCAACAGTTGCAGAAGTTGAGTCAAGGGAGTCGAGGAAAGGGTGTGGTTACCAACCCCAGCAATAAGAATAAAGGCGTTATTTGCAGTATAAATGTATCTAAGAGAGTCAACAAACCAGTTGTACATGAAATCACGAAGACAAATGTTAATGACCGAATTAAGCGCTATCATTATCAGGAGTCTGGCCTTAGAAGTAGTGAATGTACGGAGGCCAAGATGAAAGCCTTAGTTGTCGAAGAATGTGAAAACGAGGATGTGGATGATTCTACTGAAAGCGAACCGGAAAGGGAAGAGGAACCGACTAATCCGTTATCTTTCAGCGAGAGTGTTGAAGAAGCGGAAGGTAGTGCTGAATCATTGGTTAGGTATGAGGCAAGTAAAGAGCTTAAAACTCCTGAGGAGGTTAAACCAATGTTAGAAGAGTTTGAAGAGGTCGGTCCTACAGAATCGTTCGAAGAATTACCACCGAAATTTGACAACGATGAAGGAGTTTTGTTAGGAGATGAAGGATGTAACTTGTTGAGGAGGACTGCTGAATTTGACTTTTATCAACCTCCGAAATTTGATGATGATGAAGAAATTGAGTCAAAGTATGTGGATGTAGAAGTTGATTATTCTTCACCACCCAAGATGGATGTCGATAGTATGGAAGAAAATTGTGTTCGGAGTTGAGGGAAATAACTTGATGATGGAGGATTCTTGTTTAACACCTGAGCTTATGGACGAGAGCCCGCTAAGTGTTAATTCCATAATCTCTGAGAAGCCCGAACAAAGTAAGAGTGAAACAGAAGAGAAGGCAGAATCTGATAGTTTATTATCTTTGAAAAAGTTCATCCATGAAATGGAAGATAGTGATGAATTATCAACGTTGATTGAATCTGGGGAAAGTTCTGATTTTGAGACACCTGAGGAGGTTGAAGTCTTTGAAGAGTGGGAGGATGAGATTTCTGAGGAACTGTTTGACGAAACTAGTATTGTATTTTTGGAAGGGTCTGTCGAAAAGGTGAAAAGTACTAATGAATTGTTTGTGTTGACCGAGCAAGGAACGAGTAAAGATCTTGATGTTTTTGAGGAAGTTGGATCAGAATTTGATGAATCTGAAGACGAATATTCTGAGGAATTAACCGAAGAGTTACCATCACTACAGGACATTCAGCATCAAACTGAACTAGTACCAGATGCTATTTTACTGCAGGAATCGTATGATCTGGTGAATCTGAAAGAACAGGAAGAGTTGAAAAGACAGGAGGAAGAAAATGATTGTCAGTGGGAGTTATCTAATCATGTCCGCACTACTGATGTTATCAACGTCAACTGCTTGGAACCATTTCATGAAAATAAGTGTGTCAAAGAAGAAGCGAGTGGGAATTCATTTCAATCAGGGAAAATTGTTGCAAGACATCAAGGAAAGATTCTAAATAATGATTCATCTGAACGAAATAAGGAGAAACAAGAATCTGGGCATGAGTCATCACACCTTTTCAGTCGTAACTTCCTAAGTCGCTTCACGATTTTAAACTTCCTTATATTGTCTCGCATTTTTGTCACGTTTTGGTTCTATATCACACCGTCCTATTGGCACAAGCATCATGATGTCATCTCTCTCAGATCACTTCCTTATGCCGCCTGCCTAATGCCACGTCTGATTTATGCCAAGCGTTCCTTATGGAGAGCCGCATCTTCAAAGAGTCAAGACAAGATCAATCTCAAGAATGGTTATCACCAGAACCGCACCAGAACAGATAATGAATGGAAGACAGTGTCTCAAAGAAGAAGAAAGTGTGAATTCGGGACGAATTCTTTTCAACCAAGGGAGGATGATGCAGCGCGACAGGCAAGTAGAAGAAGACATACCTCGATTCTGATTCGCCAAATCCCTAAATCGCGAACCCTAGATTCCAAAGAAGATGATGCCGATGATGATGCCGCTCCAGAACCTTTTAGGTCGCGAGCGACCTACCAATTGCCTAAGTCGCGAACGACAGCTAGGTCGCGAGTCGTCTTCCTCCTTAGGTCGCAAACGACCTATGCCAGCTCCAACCCTAGATCGTGAAGCTCCAGTCAATCATTCCTTTGTTTTAGGTCATGGACGACCTATCCTAGGTCGCGAGATGCTCCAGCGAGCTACGAAGTTAGGTCGCGAATGTCCATCCTAAGTCGCGAGATGCTCCGGCGAGCTACGAAGTTAGGTCGCGAATTTCGCTAGGTCGTGAATTCTTCCGGTAGGTCGCTGCTATGCATCTTCCTTATGTCGAAGTCCAGTAGATCGCGAAGAGGCTTAAGTCGCTGAAGTTTAGGTCGCTGCTTTGTTAAGTCGTGTACTGATGTGTTGTAACTTTCTTTAAGTCGTTTGTATTTTGTATTCTTAGGTCGTACTGTGTATGTTAGGTCGTGATATTTTTAGGTCGCGTACGACCTATGCTATGTTGTAGCGTGTGTGGTTGTGAACATCAATAAATACCGGGTTTGTGTCACTTGTAATAGTTAGTGAATTTGAATAAAATTTCTTTTGTGTGCTTTTGTGCCACCATTAAAATTGGTAGTTGAGTGTTATCTCCTATCTCCACCTTCGACATTCGAGTGCGCTCGAATCAACGATTGTTGAAGCCAATTCACGGAATCAAGTGTGCTTGATCAACGTTCGAAGAATTGTAGATCTTCTCTCACGGCATCATGCGCGATCAACGTGTCGAAGATAGCTAAAGTCCGGTATCTCGCGAGATCAACGGATTTGGGCGTTTGGTATCATTAATTCATCGATTCATATTGCTTCATCTAATCGTTTCATCGATTAGTTTGACACGAAATCTTCATTTCGTTGTCATCCGTTATTTTCGCTGCGTCAGAGAACAACGTAGAAGCCAAGTTAGGCAAAGGCAAAGAAGATAAGGACTCCGTAACCAACAAGTCCACAGAGAAAAAGAGGTAGAGTCTCAACCAATCTACTATAACCGTGGAGTTTTCGTTGTATTTTTCGTTGTAAGAAAGGAAATAACATCAGTCGACGCCACTATAGATGCCCCAACATACTAAACTATTGTGGATTATGGCAATGAATTGACGATCCATTATCTCATCGAGCCATTGTTTATGCCACTGAACTTGAAAATAAAATTGCAACACTTCATAATAGGCTAAGTTCAATCCAATTTCTAAGTGGTCGTAAATAAGTTTGATCTACGAAATTTAGGCTTTATTCAATGTTTTCTTATTTTCTGTATTTTTTGAAATGTTGTTACAATGTTTGTTGTCATGTTAGTTCTGCTTTAATTATGTTTAATTATGTTTGTTGTACCATTTTCTTATTTAAAACATTTAACTTATTTAACATACATATAACTTTACATAGAATAAGCCATACATAGAGATCATAACTTAGAAATTACACGTAATTGAATAACTTACATAAATAAGGAAAATCACTCAAATTGTCTGATATAACTAACCCATATATCATATGTAGCATGTGTAATAAAGTTAATATGATATTCCAGAAAATATCATGAATCAGACGTTGAACGAGACGACTAAAATACATCTTCCTCAATCACTTCATTTATAATGCACTTATATCTTTGACAAGCCCTAGTAAATGTGACATAAGTACTCCTCAGATCCAAATTTCTTTGCCTTAACAAAGAATCTGGATGGATTTTATAAGTTTCGTTAATGGTAATCCATAAATCTTGTTCAATGTCCTCTTCCATATGTTACAGTGAACTTCTATATACGTTTTTATAAGCACCAAATAATCATGTGGACTCCAAGTTTCATTTCTTGTTGGGAATCTTATGAATTTTTCATTGGAACATACACATGTAGTAGAATAAGAATGCGTTAGAAGATATTTGATGTGATGAATGAAAGAAGATATGATAATATATAGTGTAACATAGTAAATTAGCCGTTTCTTGAATGTTGGGAGTTAAAAATCGGCAAAGCCTTCACCGTTTTATGTATAAAAAGGCGAATTCTTTTCATTTTACTAAAAACTGCAAAGACTTTGCCATTTTGTATCTAGAATGGCAAAGGTTTCACTATTTGGTCAACCTCCTTTGTGCACTCAACCAATCACCAAGACAAGTTGAATTAGCTATGGTTTATTGAACAAGCCTTAGTTGGGTGCATTGTAGCTGCTTTAGTCCATTTTTCCAATTGAACAAGCTATTGCTGGTTGTGCTCTAAATAGAGACACATGAGTGCTAATATATGTACGAATTTGGCTAAAATTGTTTGTCCATTCATAAGAAGGAAATATTAGCGACACCCCAAAAATTCAATTTTTATTAAGAAAAATAATTATAGCAAATTGCTATGCCACTTTACATAAAATTTAAAATGAAGGATTTTTTTACCTGAAAGATCCAACTTTTGATACCGCTAATAGTGGTAGTAAATTAAAAAATGAAAAAACTAGAAGTTTGGTATAAAATACACTTGTCCTTCTTCTAATAATGCTTCTTTATCTTTGTAGCTATGATTATCTTCCTCGCTTCTTCCCTGACCTCACCCCCTTCTCTTCCTAGTTTTTCCCACCCATTTCCCTCTCCTTCCCTTCCTTCATGCCTAGCTAAAGCCCTACAATCCTCTATGTCGTCCAGAGGTGGTGTCGCCAGCGCTAACGAGATCTGGATGAGTTTCCAATGTCAGATCTATTTCATCCAATCTCCATGCTCTGTCTTATATTGTGTCCGATAGTGATTTCCCCCCGTTTTTATCTCCTCGTGCTCTCCAACTTGCTAAGGCTTCTGCTACTGTAACCGTCCCAGCTATGCTGACGTCGAACCCGTTCAGTGCTTTGGAATCCTCTTTACAAACCTATGTTTCCTCTGCTACTCCGTTTTTAGGTTTTCCTTCTAATGTTTTTAGCTCAATCCTTTGTACCCTTTTCTCCCTGCCGGTAGTAAGGCTAGTTAGTGGCAAGAAGTTGAAATAAGTGATGTTGTTGTGAATGTTGGTGTTGGTGATGTGATGGATGTTGTAGGTGAAGAGGAGGTACATGCGAGGGCTGGTTGCAAGTTGAGCACTCCAAGTGCTTGCAAAAATGGTCAAGTAAAACTCCCTACTGCTAAAGATTGTACACTCATTAGTTCGTCCCTTATTGGCCGTCCTATAATGATGAATGTTATTAGTGCACAACAAAATACAATTTCTTCTTCTTATAAGGCTGTCAATTCATGGTCGTTGCTCTTTTCTACTTTGCCAAGAAATACAGATGTTTTTTCCCCAATCTTTTGACACTATTGAGATAGATGGGGCTATGGTTCCATCAATCGAAGTCATTGAAGCAGCTATTGAATTTTGGTTAGACTACTTGGTGGGCTTCTTCCTTGATTCCAACCCTCTGTATCAAGTGGTTAGAGATCACTGTCGTCAATTTTGAAAACTTAGAGGTCAACTGCAAGTGCACTATAAAAATTCTGTGTTCTTTTTCAAGTTTTCCAGAAAAGAAGAAAGGCTTCGTGTTTTAGAAGTGAGCCTGTAACGACCCGCCTTTATGACCATCGAAAGTCGACACCAAACACTACCAATGTGTTCAAATGTCGCGCATCCAATCAACAAAAGGGCAGATTGTTAGGGTAAATAAAAAGAAAAGAACAGAGAACAGAAAAAACAGAATCTCACAATAGAATCAACAACATATAATATAACAAGGACAGTAGAAACTGTCACTCCAAACATACAGAGTATATCAGAGTTAAAAACAAACCTTAGCAGCTGGACAGTTATAAAATCCTGAACTTAAAAATGCCGATAGGTATACTATATAATACAACGGAAAATAAAATACTACGACCGGTGAATCTTTAGCTCCCCTCCAAGAATCCCATAACACCAAAGCCAACCAGGGAAAGTACTCGGTCTGACCCAAGCATTGTAAATAAGTAACACCCGGATCAGTCTGGAAATACCAGCATAAGATAACTCGAATAATGGGTAACATATATAAAAATTCTGTGAGACTACGCCGCTAACGCGGAACGTGTTTTTACATCACAAGAATAACATCCATTCAGGCAAAAGCAGAAATAAATATCAGAAAACAAATCCAAATATGATTGAGCATAAATAATATTAAAGGCTTGAAAGAATGGAAATAAACCGAGTAAAATCCAAACTAGATAGAATGGATAGAACAAGGAAAACAGTTCAACTTGATAGAATGGACTAAATAACGTAATAATCCAAACTCGATAGGATGGGCAAAATAAGGTAACAATCCAACTTGATAGAGGGGACTAAATAAACATTTAAATGCCGTGATGAGGAGTTGGCTCTACTCGTGACAATTTAAAGCTAAACAAATTCAGGATTTTCGAATCAAATAAGGAAAGGAAATTTTCCAATAAATGACTAGGAGGGTGCTCCCCTCTAACTGAAAGTATACCTCTAGAAATATACTTGAGAACTCCGATGGCTCTCGAAAACCTCCAAGCCGGACCCCGTCAATTGTTACCGAGTATCCGAGTATCACATCTCAATGCACAACACCGAATCCAATCTAGAGTGGATGTGAATATACCCTAATGGGAGCAACCCCACATAACTTGGCCCCCACTCGCTCTTTGGGTTTAGTCATTTCCGACAAAGGATAACAAAGCTCAAATGAGCAACACATCGTCTTAGAGTGACGAAATAAAGTGGCTGAAGTAACCGATAGCTGAGATACCAACAATCGAGGACATAAAACGATAGTATATGGAAATTAAGTCTTGTATACTTATCACCACTCATTGGATTCAAACTTGTACTATTTCTGGGTTAACAATAACACCGGACTAGTAAAGGTTGTGTTACCTCAAAGTCATGTCACATGATTATTCTTCACTTTCGAAATAGCGATAAATCTACTTCTTCGATGTTTATTGCTAATTAAACAAATAAATCGTTTCCATATAAGTGATTCGCTTTATGAAAATAATTCATTCCCATAAATGAATCAAACCTTTTCTTTTTAAAAACGAACCAAACTTTTTAGCTTGATTTCCGTATTGATAAAACACTTTTAGAATTAGTTCCAGATTGTTAAAACGTTAAGAGTAATTTTTCCAAGTGCGCGACCCCGAAGGCCTAAACCAACATCAGATCGAATACCCAGAAGATTATCCAACTTAACATCCCAATAATCGAGTTCCAATTCCATTTTAACTTTAAAAACAATATTAATTATCCTGAAAGATATTTAATCCCACTTTAAATCCTTTTAAATAACAATTCATTATCTATAATAAAATAGATAATTATTTCCAAACACTTTTATAACATTGGTAAATTAACTTTAAAATCTTTATTAAATCAGTCTATTAACTTTAAATCAGTTTATTAAAGCAATTTTTATTATATTAGTTAACTTACTTTAATCACCTTTATTAAATCAATTAATGAAAAAGATTTATTAAATTCAGATAGCCATTAATTAAATAAATAATTGATCTCAAACATCATTAATTAAAATGATAAGTAATTCTAAATTCCATTGATTAAAACAATTAATTAAGTTTAAAATAATCATAAATTAATCGGATTAATTAAATCCAAACTTCATTAGTCAAACCGATTAATTAAAACATCATTTGTTAAAATGATTTATTTACTTATAAAACATCATTAATTAAAATGATTTAACTAAATTCCAAAAATCATTAGTTAAAACAATTAATTAAATTTAAAACAATCATTAATTAAAATGATTAATAAAATTCAATTATCATTATTTAAAATGATTAATTACTTTTAAATATCATTAAATAATTATTAATTTCAATTATCCTTAATTGAAATAATTAATTTAATCCCATCATCATTAATTAAAATAATTAATAGAGTTCTACAAATTAATTAAACTCCATTATCCTTAATTAAAAGAATTAATTAAACTCAAATAATCATTAGTTAAAACGATTAATTAAGTATAAAACATCATTAGCAAAAATGATGAATAAAATCTAAAGATAAACCAATTTTTAATCATCATTTATTAAATTGGTTAATTAATCTCAAATTAATTAATTTAAAAGATTAATTACTTTAAACTATCATTAACCAAAATGATTAATAAGTTTTCAATATTCTTTTTAGCGGAAATACAAGCTCAAGTTCATATGATAGGGTTTTGGGTTGAAATTTAATAAATGACGATATAACGAAAATCACTATGATGACATTTTAACTACAAAAGAGAATATTAGTAATTGATTTCAATAAACCATCAATAACAACACATGGATGTAAATAAAATAATTTATGGCCGAGAAACCCCCTTTGGGTCTCTCTACAGATTTTTCCTGCAAAACAATGGTTATCGATAATATATATATATAATTATATGGGTTTATAATAATCAAATTAATATGTCATCCATTTTCCAAACGAAAATTCAACCAGACAAGCAATCAAACAATTTTAACCAACATTCAAAAAATCAATCAATATCTATAACATCATTGATATGATATAATAAAAATTAATGTGAGTTAGACTCACCAAAGGTTTTGAAAACTTGAAATACTTTAGCGCTCGGAAAGCTTGGAAAACCACAAATTCTTCTCGAAAATGGGTCATTTTGCGCTCGGCTTTTGGACCCTTTCCTATCGGATTTTGGAAAAGTGGTCAAAAGGAAAGTTTTAGATTATTCTTTCCTCTATCATATAAAAAAGAATTACTCAAAAAAAATTAAATTTTGAGGAAGTTATAGCCAAAATAGTGAGGGGTATTTTCGGACATCAAAATCTAGGTTCAAAAACACTTTTGCAAAAAATGAATTTTTGGAGCATCTAAGCTCGAAATAAGAAAAAGTGGTGAACTAAAAGGTTGTAGCCACTAGAAATATACATGGTTTGAAAAAAAAAAAAATCTAGTTTTGGAGTTTTGTAAGAAGTTTTGGCCGAAACTATTTCGGGTAAAATGGAAGAAATTTAAATGGAAAAGAAGGAACCTTTAAACAAGTTTTTAAAACATTTAAAAGTTAATTTTTGAAATCTTAAAACATGAAAAGTTATTTTGGAAGTCATTAAAAGGTTTCATGAAGCTTGAAGGAAGATAAGAGAAGAGAAAATGAAAAATAAAATGAGTAAGAAAGGTGAAAAATTAGTTTTATATGAAATAGAAATAGCAAATTACCCTTTTACCCTCCATACATGAATGCCATGTCACATCCTCTCCTCTACCTCACCCATTTCAGCCCACACCTAGCCACCCTCCCATCAAATCAAAGTCAACATGCATAAGTACTCTAATGTACTTATGTTTCCTAATGATATGACATTCTCTTTTTATTTTTTTATTATAGTTGCCAAAGTGTCACATCATCATTTTCTTAACTTAATTAATTACACTTAACCCTAATTAAATTACTAATCTATGTTTATAACATTGCATATATTTGAATATATATACACACAAATGTGTACATAATATTTCAAATAACTTTTATATGATGAAACGTCGAAAATTTGGAAAACAGTTTCCGGTCACATTTTCTGTTTTTCATCGAACTATATATTTTTGTAACCAAATTTTAAAAACTATTTCACCATTATTATTTATTATTAAAAAGAGTTTTATTTTCATTATAAAACCATTTATTTGAGTATTTAAAATTAATTAAATATTCACAAATCAAAGTAGTGAAATTTCGGGTCGTTTTATTACAATTTGATTTTTCTTATTATTTATTATATTCGAACCATTTGTTATTGTAATAAATTTGCAAAATGATTCACCATTCTCATTTATTAATTAAAAGAAGTTAAATGACACTATTAAATCTATTTAATTCATATTTGGTTCACCATTTAAATATTTAATTCTTAATTCAAATATTTAATAGATCATTATTATTGAATTCCAGGTATTAAATTCCAAAATCCAAATATTTAAATATCTAAAATTAATTAAATATTTAAAATCAAATGACCAGAATTTTGGGTTGTTACAGAGCCTATCAATAATTGAAGGCAATCCATTTATTATTACCCCTTGGAGTAAGATGGTGGACAAATCTAAGGAATATGTTTTATCTATTCCAGTTTGGGTGCATTTTTCTCACATTCTATCAGTGTTGTAACCTATGATTGGGCTTAATTGGTTAGCTAGCTTGGTTGGTAAACTTAAATGTTTTAATGCTAATACGTGGCTCGAAAAAAGATAATCTATGCAAAAGCACTGATTGAAGTCACTCCTGAAAACCTACTACCATCCAAGCTTAGAGTTCGTATTGTTAAAGGACACGGGGAAGTTGTTGATGTTCATTATAGTTGGAAACCAAAAATTAGCATAGCTTTCCACTTCTTTGGTCACCTTTTGGAAGTCTCCACTCGTTAGGATGTTAACTCCCCTCTGCCCTTTTTGGATAGGATTCCACTTCCTCGACCACCGATCATGAAGTGGGTTCCTAAGGATAGGAATTGTGCCCCTAGCGACGTTTCTACATCTGTCTCTGCTCTTCTAAGTCCAGTTCTAATGTGCCTTTACATCTAGGACCCAATCTCGATAGCCTTGCTTATGCTAACGTTTCTCCTTTTGAGATATTGGTTCAAGGTACTGATACCCCTATCATTTTCGGTGATCGATCTTTGGAGATTTCGGTAGTAGTTCCTGCTACTAACGATGATTTTTTTGGGTTCCAAAGAACGGGCTTGGGTTCATGAACCCTCTGATATGAATATGACCCTAAGGTTGGCAGATTTTTAGGTATGTGCATGGAGATGGTAAAGTTAGGCGACCATATTATTTTGTAGAGGGAGAAGGCCCGACTCTCTCTGTTAATGGCCAATTTGGTGACTTGAACATGATTGTCTTGGCTGATGACGCATGGGATAGGAGATTCATATACAGCTCCGCCTTAGTGGATTTTGTTCCTAACTTAATGGCTTTTTGTAAGGATTTTATCATGTATTTGGACCTGACTCTTCGAATGATGGTACTTTTTCCTCCCATTCAGAGGGACCCGTTTTAGTTGGGTTTAGTAGCTTTGGTATTCTTGCCAAACTCCAATGTTTTATCTTTTAAGCTGTTCTGATGCATGTGTTGAACACATATTTCATATTCATTAATAAATGCAGACGACCCACTATAAATTCCGACCAGCTTTGATAAAAAAATATTAATGCTTCTTTATAGCTGCTCTTATCTCTACCCATTCGAATAGGGGCCAAACGTCTGCATCAAACGAACATCACGCCATTTCATTTTATGGAAAGTATTTCTCTATAGGAAACGATGCTCTATCTTGAGTTCCGTGCTCCAATACTTCAAATAGAATCTGATTCATTAGAACCAAATTATATTAAATTCGGAAATAAAACAAAAATTAATTTATAATGGAAATCTAATTCAATTTGAGTGAGCCGAAATTAAAATTTAATTTATAATAGGCAAATAACAAATTAATTAAGAAGACATCACTAGAGAATTCGTATGCAGTGGCATATGTGAAAATTATTTATGGTAGAAGAATGACCGACTGCTAAATCTTATAGAATGAGAGAGGCCACCCATAGTGATTTGAGGATGAATTGAAGCAATCATGATTAAAGCTCTAAAATGGAAACCAAAGAAAGAAATTAATTATTATGGTGGAAAAATGACAAAATTTTGGGGAGAATTGAGGAGGAAGCAGAATTAGGAAGTGGACCGGACAAGATTTTATCGGAGAAATGTTAGATTTTGTGTAGGGAAAAAATTAATCTCTTTCCTAATGGTTCGTTTGAACCAAAAACATTGGACACTTTAGTATCATTTAAATCATAATATTCTAGTATTTCATAATTCAAAGACACTACTATAGAGTTCATCAAATGCATAACAACTTAGTGGCTAGTCCTAACATAAGATACTATTAATTTTAGGGGTATTGTTACTAGCATCATTGTTCTTCCTATGCCGCTTAAAAAAAATAGAAGTAAAAATTGACACTTAAAGTTTACAATTTTATAAATTAAGTGGACAAACATATTCAAATGGATTTGGGATTATATTGCTTAGTTATAATTCAAAAATACCAATTAATTTACTTATCATATATATGTTTAGTAGTTTCATGGCATTATTTATAATTATAGCACAAGCTAGTATTGTAATTGTTTGGAATTTTTAAGTTTAACATGTCAATAGTAGTTTGCAATGAAACTCGTAATAATATAAATGTTTAGTAGTTTCATGGCATTATTTATAATTATAGCACAAGCTAGTATTGTAATTGTTTGGAATTTTTAAGTTTAACATGTCAATAGTATTTATTTTGTCATATAGCGTGATTCACGTGTGTATTTTAGTCTTAGTGGTGCATGAGCATTCCAAATATATTTAAAATAGGTTAGCTCAAGACCAAAAATGCTCAAGAATTTATACATTGATTTTAAAGTGTACCATTTCCTTATTGTTTGTACCAAAATTGGGCATAACACTCTTCGGAAGTTTTTGAAGAGATAAAAATGAAGAAATTAAATGGAAAAAGAGGATTATCTAACAAAAACTCCAGAAAATAGATATGTAAATGATAAAAATGCACAGAAACACTGGAATTTAGAGTGGTTCGGCATGTTGCCTACGTCCACTATGAAATTGATCACTTTATTGATGTTTCTTTGATGATTACAATTGATTGCAGCGGATTACAGCGAATTAAAGTTATGAAATTCGAGTACAACAGCAGTAATGGAGTATGGAATCGAATCCGGCAGAGTCTGGGCGTTGGAGCGTCAAAAGATCCTTTCTCTGTAGGCCCTGGGGCTCTATTTATAGATGTAGGAGGCTGATATTTCGCTCAGATTTCGGGAGACTTCTTCTGGCACGTGAGTGGGCCCACGCGACCGAGCCCGTGAAGTTTCGGCTCGATCCGTGATCGATACGAACGAATTTCGTATCGATCAAGATTTCATCCAATGGAGTCAAAACTTGGTGTGAACATTCTTATCTTGTACGTAAGCTCCTGTGAAAATTTCATAGCATTTGGACTGATGGATCGCGAGATATGATCGATACGAATTGGTGTTATTCGGCAGGCTGTTTTGTTCAAATCGATCGTTTCGACTCGATCGTTTCGAATCGATGGTTGCATGTGACCAGGTAGTGACGTGGCGAGTACTCTTCGGATCGATCCACCTTATACGCCGAGTTGACCGAGTCGTCACTTGTACTTCGCCTCGTTTGTATCGATGAAAGTGGTGTAGTTCGAATCGATGTGGATGGTCCAGTTCGCATCGATGGAAGTGGTGTAGTTCGCATCGATAAAGGTGACTTTGTTCGTAACCATCAAGCCAGCTCTCATTCGCATCGATCAAAGTTGCTTCGACTTGATGGATGCGAACAAGCAATATCACAATGGATTCGAATTAGATGGCGAAGGTGCTTCGCTCGATGGATACGAATAGTGAATGTTTTATGGATACGAACTACGGTCACCTGATGGATACGAACTAGAGTAAACTGATGGATTCGAACATGGCTCTCCAGCTGATGGATTCGAACAAAGGTTCGTCGATGGATGCGAAGTAGACATTGGCCGATCGATACGAAGTGCACTCTCTGTTGATGGATACGAAGTCGATCGATACGAACTAGGGCTTGACGATGGATACGAATCTGATCGATTCGAACTGTGGCCTACTGATGGATACGAAGTTGGGGCTACATTCTCCAACTTGCATCGATCGTAACTTGAGAATACAAACTCGGATTGACCTGAAATTTGGAACGATGGCTTTCGTGGCTTCACTCGTCGTGTCTTGTCAATTGTAGCTTGATCCGGACTCGGAAAAAATTCATCGATATCCATGGTGAACCTGCGCATACTCGATATTCGGGATGAGCGATCCTCGGTTTTCAGTCAGTTCCTTGATATCTCGGCTTTGCCAAAAGCCGGGATAACATTTGCCCCCCAAAGTATGTCTTGTGGAAACATGACGTGCTTTGAAAAGCCGCAATCTTCATATGAACAGTTATCGCCTTTTTGTTGAAAGTTGTAATCTTTGACTGGTTTCCTCGGTAATGTGAACTGTTGATTGTCGACTGTTGTACCCTGTATTGTTGTAACTGATTGATGTTTGATTGTAATTAGTTATTTGTCGTTGTAATCGTTATTAGATGAGTATCCAATTCCTGTGGATGTTGAAAATTGAATATTAGTCCTTCATATAGGCGTATATGTTAATCTGACTCTCGCTGACGTTGCACGTTCACGAGTCGTTGTCAGTTTATCTCGTATCGAATCTCGTATCGATCCTCTCCAGAACCGATGTGAAATTCGAATTGTAACAACGCTCGACGGTTGTTTTTGAATGTTCCTTCGTATCGATCCTCTCCTGAATCGATGTAAAAGGTTGAAAAGCGTTTTCCGTATCGATGTGACTCACAAAGATGGATACGAAATATGCGTTCGTATCGATAAACATTGGTCTCTGGGAGCTGTGATTTGATGGATTCGAACTGCATAGTTCGTATCGTTGCACTGGGGATGGAGTCGAAAATGATCGATACGAACAATGGCTTCGTATCGATGGATCTGGCCGACTCAGAAAAGCCTCCGTTGGCAATTTCGTTTCGATAAAGGCTCGAGTTGATGGATACGAACAGCTCGTTCGAATCGATCCGATGGTTGACCTGTTATGACCGGTCGTGTTGACTTGGAGGCGAAACGTTTTTTCTTTCTCACTCGAATCCATATAAATACTTTTTGGACTTGGAAAAAATTTCACTTGACTTTCATTCCTTTTCTTTATCTTTGTATCGAGGAAAACTGAGAAATACAAGACAGCCTTCGTCTCCAAACCACCGCGTCTCGTCAATCCCTTGAATCGATACTCTTATCTAGGTAAATAAATTTGTGTTAAAAACGGCGAGACTCGACATTTGCGTGCTATTCCACTTATTTCCACGATCAATTCTGGTGAAACGAGGGCCATAGATGGTCGGAGCGAGGTCGAGGGAGGCCAGCGTGGCATTCGTGCTGTTTGGAGAAGAAGGATTGATGGACACGAAGGGATCGCTCGCACCAGTTGCGGAGGAGCGATTCGCATCGATCGCAAGATGATCGAAGTTCGTATCGATTGGAGAAGAAGGAGTGTTGAGGAAGCGACTTCGTATCGATAAGAAATGGCGATCGATACGAAGTAGCGACCCTATCTATCGATGCGAAGGCGAAAGGCTTGCTGATCGATACGAACTGGAACCTCGGGCGATTGATACAAAATTCTTGCTCCACAATCGATACGAAGTGGGGGTTTTGTGATCGATACGAATAGAGTATCGATTCGAATGTAGCTCCCCGATCGATACGAAGTTGGGGTTTTGCGATCGATACGAATAGAGTATCGATTCGAACGTATTGATGCGAACAAATTGTTGGCCCAAGTTTTTGATCGATACGAACTTGAGCTTCGAGAGAACGACCTCATTCCACCCTTGATGGATACGAATTCGACTACTTTATGCATATTCGAACACCTGACTCCGACGAGCTTCAACCTTGCGAAATTGGACTTGATTATTTCACTGCATATCTAACTGCCTATCGAAGCTCGTCGATGGAACTGTAACTTAACAAAATTTTAACAAACTTTAACTCAGATCGGTCTTTGTTATCTGGATGGCACGGTTGTGACGGTCAGCGATGACGGTCATTCCGACTGAATTTCGAAGTCTTATCGTTTACATGCTTTCTTTAACTCTGTAGAATTTCTTTTCAAGTAGTATACAGCACGACACTGCACAACACATTCACACACTTCACACTGAGGGATGCACGGGCTTATTATCGTCTAATGATGGTTTCTCATAAGCTAGTTAGTAATGGAATCTTCAAGCTCACAGCAACAGGAAGCTCAGAGTTTAATTCCTCCAATAATCGAGATACCGGCCATCGAGGCCGAAGTCATAGATCCAATTTCGGATGAGTTTCGAGATGCCAGGTTCCTTTGCAGTCCATAAAACTCTGTGCCGTCCGGCATCTCTGAAGATATGCTGGGACGGATTTGCTTAAGACATGGCTTGTCGCTTGACGACGTATTACTGCCAGGGCCAGATGATAGACCGCATGCTCCCCCAGAGGGGTTTACTGCTTTCAATCGTCATGCTTGCACAGCGGGGACACTTCCTCCATTTAATCAGTATATAAGGGAAATGCTGTCATTCCTTGGAATCGCTCCGTCCCAGCTACACCCCAACGGATATGCCTTGTTGAATAACACTTTCATTGTTTTTATGGAAATTCTCTTTCGACCAACAAAGCCGATCGAGATTAGATATCTCTTCAACATTAAGAGCCATGGAGAGAGCCCTTCTTTCACATTCTTGGAAGCGGTTAGGAACTGCCAAATAGTAACGGGGTCCTGGGGAAGGCTGGGTTACTTCAAAACAGAATGGTTCTACGTTCGATGCCCCCCTGGATTCGCTAGGCGATGGTTGGATAGACGTAAGCGTTGCAATCTTTCTCATGAATTATCGAGATAATAATAATAGTTCTCAGAACTAACATACTTCTCTTCTTTTACAGCCGCAATCTCACGACCTGAAGGTGGGTATTTCAGAGAGTTAGTTCAGATCCTCCAAGCAGTTCCAGGTGAACAGAGGAACATTGACTCGGTTCTAACCGACATAAACTTGAGAATTATCGGGCTGATTGAACGAAAGCAAAGCATAAGGCTGGAAGGGACACTTAGAGCGGTCTCGAAGAAGCGGGTGAAACGCAAAGCGCCCGGTGTCGTGATAACCGAAGGGGTTGATCCGGAGAGAACACCCACTGATGATGAACTTATAGCTAGGCCTTTTGGTAGTTTTCAGGACTGCGAAGGAAGGAGAAAAGGCAAGGCAGTTGCTCATAAGCGTTCTAAATCCATGAGATTGAAATCCATGGTTGTGTCTTTACCTGTTCCTGGAATTAGAATTTCGGAGGCTCCTCCCCTGCAAGTAGAGAATCCTTTTGAAGGGCTTGCTGATATTCCGATTCCGGATTATGTGTCGTTTCAACACGACACCAGGATGGAGGAGCTTGACGGTGCTCTTGAACTGAACGAGTCGCTTGCTATGAGTGCAGCCGACATTTCCGGTTGGTAGGGGGTTGCACATACATACACTTCACCGCACTACATGATTCATAATCGTAAATCGTCCAATCCAAGAGATCACTAACTTTTCTTTCGTTTCTCACTTTCAGGTACGATGTCCGGGAGAGGATCAATGTTAGGGAGCCTTCGCTCGGCTCGAAAGTCTTCTTCTTATTATGAGCCCCACAGGAGAGATTCAGATAGAGACCGCGATCGCGGGTACTCCAATCAGGACATATACGAACGGGATAGGGATAGAGACTATATACACCGATCTAGGTCCCATTTGCCACCTCTAAGAATTCCATCTCCACTTCCTGTTCATGTTTCACACCCACCAGAGCCTCCGCGACACCGACCGTCTTCTTACACTTCTAGGCCCGAAACTCATCACCAGCGAGTTGAAACCGTGGCCCCCATAATTGCAGAGCAGGCCATAACTGAGCCCACAGGGGAAGGAGCTATTAAAATTGCTCAGCTGAGGAAGGAGTTCCCGAACATATGCTTCGACGGCTACGTCTTCCCTCCTCATTTAAAGAGAATTCCATCGAGGGCGGAGAACACGATGCATGATTACATTCATGACATCTACGTCCAGTATAGAGAGTGGGCGAAGGCTGCAGAAAAAGCTTCCAAGGTGGCCTTTGAGAGATCCAAAGCGATTGAAAAGATGGAGTCCGAACTCGCTCAAAAAGACCGAATCATCCAAGTGCTCAATACCGAGGCCGAGTCTTCTCGGAAATCTGAAATTGAGGCCACCAAAAAAGCTGATGAAGCGACTGTGGCGATGGATAGGTTGAGGCAGACACACGTTGCCTTGGTGGAGGAGATGGGCCATCGAAATACTACAGTCACCGCCGAACGGGATGCGGCGCTCAAGGAACTCAACGAGCTCAAGGCCAAATTCTTTGACATAGCCAAGGAAAGGGATGATGCAAACAACGCAGCCCAGGAGGCGTGCGAATAGGCTGTCTTGCTTCGGGGTGAACGAAGTGCGGCAATAGCTAAGGTTCGCGAGGTGGAGACTAAGATCGGCCGAGTCCAGGCTAGAAGCCGATATTGAAGATCTTCTCGTTGTTTACAACGCTAACGTGTTGAGGCATAGAGGTCTAGCCTGGCTCGATGATTACCCAGCACATATATATAACGCCTGGGGCCGATTGGTTGAGGCGGAGAAAGCGGTGCATCTGGGTGAGTCTGTTGATGAGTTTGAGCTCGAGAATCGTCTGCTGAATGAAGATGAAAGGAAGATTCTCCATGAGTCAATGATTTCTTATGAGAAGGAGAGACTCGGCACCCAGCACTTGGAGGTAGGAGAAGGTTCAGGGGTTGAACATCATGATGCAAGTCTTGAAGTTCCAATGTCTACTCAACCTGAACCCTTATCTGCGGTGGATCCTTAAGCTGTCCCTGCCTACAATCCAGATCAGCCGCAGATATCACCAGTTGTAGAGCAAGTTGTTGAAGCCGCTCAGCCATCTACGAGCCAAACCGAGGAAGGTACTCTGAACATTCTTCGTACTTATTCGAGATCGATAGCTTTATTTGATTTGTTTACTGACAATCTTCCTTTTCCTTTGTCTAGTGACTGATGCTGCACCGACCGTGCTTCCTGCAACCCAAGAATCACATCAAACGCAGGAGGCCATCATCACTGAAGCGACCACCATAACTTCAACCGCGCCACTTGACGAAATGCAGGAGAGCACACTTGTTTTTTACGAGCAGATGATGGAGGAACTCTTTCATCGTCATAGCGATCCTTTTGCCGACCTGCCATTTGTTATGGGTGGAGGCACCCCTATTACTGGCTCTTCGATGCCGGCCACTGATGCCCCTAGCGAGGCCCAAACGGTTCATAAAGAAGAAATATTGGCCGAAATCGACGCTGAAATGGAAGCAGCGGCTCGTGGTGGCAGTTTTGGAGGTGGGATGGCGGCACCTGGTCCAGCTCCACTCAGAATGATATCACCTGGCGGTACAGTTTTCAACACTAGTGTGCCCATTCCACCTTCTACACTTGATCCCGTTCCTCCGACTCCGCCCGCGGGAAGCATCCCTGTTCATTCGAGCTCGTAGGAGGATGTCGAGATCATGCCCTCGCTTGGAGACCGACCACCGAAGAGTAAAGGCTCAAAAAGAAAAGTTAGCAGCGGCTCCAGTGGGTCTACACCGAAAAGGAAGCCGAGGAAGAAAAAAGAGTAGACATGCTTCCTCGGTTTATTTTGATTTTCATTTTGTTGGCCGTGTATAGATGCGGGTTCGGCCCCTGCTAGTATGGATTTCTTGGAACAAACTTGTACATGAATTTCTTTCACGAACAGTAGAAATGAAACTTTTCTTTTTTCCGGCTTCTTCTCAGTTATTATGTATTTGCTTAAGTGTTTCAATATTTGAAGTGCACTTGTGGAGTTTTAGCTTCCGAGTCAAGTTTGTTCATTGTTTGCCAGGTTCGGACATTGTGGACACGGTTCATGACCGGGAAGTGAGTTGAATTTTGACGTTTCATTACTTCAGTCAATGATCGGCACTCAAGTTCTGCCTCCCCGTCTTGGGGATGAGTTGTAGAACTTCAACCAGCGATCGCATCTCACTTACAACATGCCGAGTTTAGTGTCACTGAATGAACGTTTGAGACAAGCGGGGATTGAGTGGTTCAACCACACTCGTTCGATCATCGATGATCATATCCGCACTTCGGGTATTTTCATTTGTTTACTGGGGGTTGGTTGTGCCAGTTTAAGTTTTAACTATATGTTCGCGCTCTGGGGACTTGGAGTCGATATTTATACTCCGACTCGCACTTTGGGAGTTCCGAGTTGGTGTTTATACTCCGATTTGCGCTCTGAGAATTCAGAGTTGAAGTTTATACTCCGTTTCGCACTCTAGGAATTCAGAGTTGACGTTTATACTCCAATTCGTACTCTGGGAATTTGGAGTTGGCGTTTATACTCCGACTCGCACTCTGGGAGTTCAGAGTTAATGTTTATACTCCGACTCGCACTCTGGGAGTTCGGAGTTGGTAAACAGACGGTCAGTCACATCTGCTGCATGTTTGGATTTCGCTCGCACTCTGGGAACGAAAAGTGAATCAGGATCGTGGATGGTCGGATCTCATCCACCCTGAGTTAACAAGTGAGGTCGTTAGATGGACGGGTCCATCCTCCTCAAACTTGGTTCAGATACGGACCAGGTCGTTAGGTGGACGAATCCACCCTCCTCGTATTTGTAAATTTATACTCCAGTTCGCACTCTGGGAATCCAGAGTTGAGCGAAGGATTGTCGTGTATTAATCCTTTTTTGACTTTGGTGTGATGGCTTGCCCCCGAGCTCGGGTTTCACTTAGCGAGTGACCGGTTGCATCACAGTCACTCCCTATTTGAATAAATCCCACCGTATGGTGGAACTTAGCTCTCCGTGCATGGTGATGATCATATGAAGTATTTCAAGTAAATCACAGCTCTGGCTCGAAGAGATTGCATTTTATTGCTGAAATAAGAAAATATGGCAAAGTCAGTTTCCTTATTACAAATTCTAATTTCGAAATGCAGAAACAAATTGCAAATGGAAAATAAACTAAATGAATAAACATAGCCTGTTATGTGTAGTAGCGGCGAAGACTCTCGCTGTTCCAAGCTCTCGGTAGAGTAAGACCGTCGACGGTCGATAATTTGAATGTGCCATCTCCGAGCCTTCGTTCAATAACATACGGTCCTTCCCATGTTGGCTTCATATGCGAAGGAACCAGATATATTCTTTTCAGGACGAGATCACCAAGTTCAAAGGTTCGCGGGCGGACCTTGGCGTTGTACAATTGGGCGACTCGACTTCGATACGCAGTTGCCCTCAAATCAGCCTCTTCACGCTTCTCATCCAATAAATCAAGGGATTCATCAAGTAATATAGCATTTGTCTTCGGATCATAGTATGTCACACGATGAGAAGTTACTTCTAGCTCGACTGGAATGACAGCTTCTGAACCATAAGAGAGAGAGAATGGAGTGTGACCGATCGCGGACTTGTGGGTTGTTCGGTAAGCCCATAAAGCCATGGGAAGTTCATCGACCCATTTGCCCCCGACCTTTTCCAGTTGTTTTTTCAGAATGGACTTTATAACTTTGTTGACTGCTTCGACCTGTCCGTTTGCTTGAGGGTGTGCAACTGCAGAGAATTTCTTTTGAATGCGAAACCGTTTGCAAAAATCTTTAAATTCAACACTGTCGAATTGAGTTCCGTTATCAGTGATAATGGTGTGTGGGAGACCGAATCGACAAATAATGTTGCAGACTACAAAGTTGATCACTTTTTTCGTCGTTATGGTAGCAAGAGGTTCAGCTTCAGCCCACTTTGTAAAGTAATCAACTGCGACAATGGCGTACTTCGCACCGCCTTTTGCCAGAGGTAGAGTACCGATGATGTCGATGCCCCATACTGCAAACGGCCATGGACTGACCATTTGCGTTATCTCTATAGGTGGGGCTCTAGGAATTCGAGCATGCTTTTGACATTTATCACATTTCTTTGCATAGTCCGACGCATCGCGATTCACAGTCAGCCAATAATATCCATATCGAAGTATTTTCTTAGCAAATGCTTGCCACCCGGTGTGATCGCCACATTCTCCCTCGAGTACATCGTGTAATACTCGTTTAATTTAATCGTGAGCGATACACCGGAGTAAAGGAACAGAGTACCCCCTTCTGTACATGACTCCATTCTGGATGGTGAATCGTGAGGCCTTCCGAAGGACTTGTCTTTTTTCACTCCTGCGCTCCGGCAGGATTCTGTGCTCAAGGTAATTTCTGAATGGAGTCATCCATGACTCCCTATCGGGAATGGTTTCACATACCCAATCTGCTTCTGCTCGGTCAATACTTGGGGAAGGTAACGTCTCTACGGGAACGAGTCCCATTTGCTGAGCTTCACCTGTGCTGGCTAACTTTGCCAACGAATCGGCTTTTTGATTGCGTTCTCGAGGTATACAATAAATGGCATAATAGTCGAACTGATCCAGTATTTCCTGAACTCGAGCTAAGTAGGCAGCCAGCCTTCGATCTCTCGCTTGATATTCTCCCCGAACTTGACACACAACTAATTGTGAATCACAATAAATTTCCACAGCGATAATTCTCAAATCTCTGGCAAGTTTTAGTCCAGCTAAGAGGGCTTCATATTCAGCTTCATTATTGGTTGCATGAAAATCGAACTTTAAAGCATAACATATAGATCGGCCTTCGGGGGTTTCGAGTACAACTCCTGCGCCCGAGCACCGGTCGTTTGAGGCACCATCAGTGTACAGCTTCCAGACGTATTCGGGGGATTCACTGGTTTTGGGAAAATCCTCTAGGATGGTAAATTCGGCTATGAAATCGGCCAGGACTTGTCCTTGAATGGCTCGTCTTGGAGTATAAGTAATATCGAACTGGCTCAGTTCGATGTTCCACTTGAGTAACCTACTAGACGTCTCACGCTGCGTAAGGACCTGTCGTAACGGCTGGTCGGTGTAAACAATAATGGGATGTGCCTGGAAATATGGTTGGAGCTTCCTTGATGCAATAACAAGGCAATAAGCCAACTTCTCTAGTTTCAGATAATTCCTTTCAGCTCCAGTCATACGTTTGCTGATGTAGTATACTGGCTTATGTATCCTGTCTTCTTCTCGAATTAAGGCAGCGCTGATAGCGTTTTCTGATATTGGCAAGTAAACGTACAACTTCTCATGATCAATAGGATTTGACAGGATAGGTGGTGTGGATAGATGCTGAATTAGTACTTGGAAAGCGCCCTCACACTCCGTGGTCCATTCAAAGTTCTGTTTTCCTTTTCGGATCAGATCGAAGAAGGGAATGCATTTGTCAGTGGACTTTGAAATGAACCTGCTCAGTGCTGCTACTTTCCCATTAAGACTCTGGACTTTCTTTATAGTTTTCGAAGTTTCAAGATTTATGATTGCCTAGATCTTTTCAGGATTAGCTTCGATTCCTCGAGCATTGACGATAAACCCAAGGAATTTCCCAGATACAACTCCAAAATGATATTTTAGTGGGTTGAGCTTCATTCTGTATTCTCAAAGTATGTTAAACATAGTTTCCAGGTCTTTAATATGGTCAGTGGAAAATCGTGACTTCACAAGCATGTCGTCTACATATACTTCCATGGTTTTCCCGATTTGATTGGCAAACATCCAATTGAACAATCGTTGATAAGTAGCCCCGACATTCTTGAGTCCGAATGGCATAACTTTGTAGCAATAAAGTCCCAGATTGGTTACGAAGCTGGTATGTTCTTGATCAGGTAAATACATTGGTATCCGATTGTATCCAGAATACACATCCATGAAGGATAAGAGTTCATGTCCAGCTGTCGAATCTACGAGCTGATCAATTCTGGGAAGCGGAAAACTGTCTTTAAAACAAGCTTTATTCAGATCGGAGTAATCAACACACGTTCTCCATTTTCCGTTTGACTTTCGAACAAGCACGGAATTCGACACCCATTCGGGATATAGCGCATCTCGAATGAACCCGTTTGCTTTAAGCTTTTCTACCTCTTCTTTAAGGGCGGTAGTTCTCTCAGGATCCATACCACGCCTTTTCTGTTTGACCGGGACATACCGCGGGTCAATATTCAAAGTGTGGCTCGTGATGTCCGGTGAGATCCCACACATATCAGAATGCGTCTAGGCGAATACGTCAAGATTCGCCCGTAGAAATTCAACCAATTCCTCTTGAGTCTACTGGCTTAACTGAGATCCAATCTTTATCATCTTTGAATTGTCATTATTATCAATTGGGACATCGATCGTTAGTTTGGCCGGGGATGCCTGACTTTCTTTAGATTCTCTTTCATCTTTAGTTTCCCTTGGGTCAAGATCCCTTTGGAATTGGCTAGGGTACCCGGGCCTAGGCTCAGGCACTAATTGTCAATTATCAGCAAAACGGACGTAGAGAGATTCCTCTACGCCCTTTCCTTTCTCCCTTCGCTGTGCGTCTCGTTGCTCAGCGACATAACAGGCTCTCTCAGCAGCCTGATCTCCTTGAATAACTCCCACTCCATGATCAGTGGGAAATTTCAGAGTCAAACACCACGAGGCAATAGCTGCCCTGAATTCAGCGAGGGCCGGTCGGCCCAAAAAAGCATTATAAGGGGAGTCTATGTCTAACACAACGAACTGCAGTATCCGGACTCTCCAGCGTTCCCCAACTCCCAACTCCACCGGCAGTTCTACTACTCCAGTGGGTATAGTAGCGCTCCCATTGAAACCGTGGATTCGGGACTGACAAGGTTTCAAATCTTTGGCTTCCATCTTCATTTGATCGTAAGCTCATTTAAACAAAATATTCACAGAGCTTCCACTGTCAACTAAGATCCTCTTCATCCAAGCAGGATCTACTTGAGCTAAGATGACCAGTGGATCGATAGTGGGGGCTTCGACTTTATCAGCATCTCTGTCTCTGAATACGATGTCATCAGTCATTGTCTTCTGTTGTTTGGCCGGAGCCCCTTCATCAAAACTACTACAACACTCGAAGTTCGCATGCCTAATAGAGCTGGCATACGACTCCATTTCCTTCCAGCTTCGGTCTGTTGGATGAGGACCACCGCTTATAGTATTAATAACCAATCTCCCGCCAGTACGAGCGGGTTCCTCCTGCCTTTCCTAGTTTGGTGCACAATTCTGATTTGATGGGCCCGCACCTCCAAACTGCGGCGCCCGCACATACTGATCCAACTTTCGTTCACGTATCAGCTTTTCAATGAGATCTTGCAAATGATGACACTTATTTGTATTATGGCCATAACTTTCATGGAATCTGCAAAACTTCCCTGTTTGGATTTGTCTTTCTATTAATGGCTTCGGGGCAAGTTTCTTGTATTACATGGTATTGCAGGTATGCAAATACACATTTTCCAGCGACGTATTCAATGGAGTATAATTGTCGAACATGGGAGCTCTATGCCGTGGACCACGATTTTGATCTCGCTTTTTTCCTTGACTTCCACTGTCCCTTTGCTGGTTCTGTTTGTTTTGTATATTCAGCTGAACTTTTCCGGAACTCTCCCCGGATTGTTTAACCGCGATGTTACTTTCAACTCCTTCCATGCTAGGCCCTGCGTCATCCTGCTTCCTAGACTGTTTCGCATCCTCCCTTTTCAAGAATTGGGCTGCCTTGGAATAGAAACGGTCCAATGACGCAGGTGGCTTCCCAACTAACCAATTTCCGAACTCGGAATCGGGATCAATCCCCTTAGTTAGTGCCATTAGGATGGAGTTGTCATTGGGTTTGCTTATCTCTACACATGCAGCATGAAATCGCTCCAAGTAACGTCTAAGTGTATCTCTGAGAGCTTGAGTGACACTAGACATGGTATTAACATCTTTGGGCCTCGCCACGTGCATACGGAATTGTTCAACAAACTTGGTGGCCATCTGGTCAAAGTTAGAAATAGATCGTGGCGGTAAATGAGTAAACCACATAGTAGCAATGCCCCCTAGGGAAATGGGGAAACTATGGCATTTTACTGCATCATCAGCTCTTGCAGCATTCATTAGCCATTCATACTTCAGGATGTGTTGATTTGGATCAGAATTCCCTTCATAGACTGGCAAAGTTGGCATCCTGAAGCGCCGAGGTGGTTCAGCATATAATATGTCATCAGTGAAAGGGGTATGACTCCGGGAAATCCCCCAGTCGTCATTAGTGAGACCCTGACTTTCACGGATCATCTGACGAATCATCGTCGGTATATTCGGCATTTGGATATTCGGAGCATGCTGTGCCAAGGTGTGGTCGGGTTCCACAGTGCGAGTCTGAACCGGATGCGGTCGACGGTCCGTGCCTCGCCTCCTTGGTTCAAAGTTTTCAGGGACATAAGGTTCTGGAGTATGTTCTCATCGGTGACTATGCAGGTCAGCTTGATTTCTAGCATCAACTCCTTGTTTGGTAGTGGTGGTGGTAGCGAGGTTGCCTGTGACATGGTAAGGAGCGGCACCCCCTCGGGATGAAGGTCCGGTCTGATGACTGGTGGATGGTCCAGTCTTGGGTTGTCCAAGATTCAAGGCAGGTTGGTGTCCCGTGACCTGGGTGTAGCTTATGTCCAGCCGTGGGCGTGTGGATCGGTGATGATCATAAGATGAGGCTGAACTCTTTGTGGACGAATAAGAAGCTTGATCTCTTCTGGATCTTCTGCGCCTTTGGCGATTCAGCTGGTTGGTCAACTCTGTGTTGGCGCGCAGTTGTTTAGTAAGCTATTGCCGACTCTGGGTCAACTCTTGAAGCAGCATCTGGAATTCTTGTCTGGTGACCGGGCCCGATGGATCTGAAGGTCCGGCGACATCTTGGTCGGATGGAGGCAACTGTATAGGAATCTGTCGATCCAGTCCTTCTTGATCGGCAGTTGTAGAAGCAGTTCGTGTGCTCACCATGATGAATTGATGAATTGATGAAGTCCTTTCCTAGATCTGATGCAAAACTGAATAGGATGGAAGGGCTTCAAGGCTTGAGAACTGGATCTTCTTCTTGGATTTATGCAATCCGGTATCGATAGGAAATCCAAGGAGCAGGAGAAAAATTGGGTTTTCTCTTAGTGAAAGCACCAAAGTGTTTGTACCAAAATTGGTCACAACACTCTTCGGAAGTTTTTGAAGAGATAAAAATGAAGAAATTAAATGGAAAAAGTGGATTATCTAACAAAAAATCCAGAAAACAGATATGTAAATGATAAAAATGCACAGAAACACAGGAATTTAGAGTGGTTCGGCGTGTTGCCTACGTCCACTATGAAATTGATCACTTTATTGATGTTTTTTTGATGATTACAATTGATTGCAGCGGATTACAGCGAATTAAAGTTATGAAATTCGAGTACAACAGCAGTAATGGAGTATGGAATCGAATCCGGCAGAGTCTGGGCCTTGGAACGTCAAAAGATCCTTTCTCTGTAGGCCCTAGGGCTCTATTTATAGGTGTAGGAGGCTAATATTTCACTTAGATTTCGGGAGACTTCTTCTGGCACGTGAGTGGGCCCACGCGACCGAGCCCGTGAAGTTTCGGCTCGATCCGTGATCGATACGAACGAATTTCGTATCGATCAAGATTTCGTCCAATGGAGTCGAAACTTGGTGTGAACATTCTTTATCTTGTACGTAAGCTCCTATGAAAATTTCATAGCATTTGGACTGATGGATCGCGAGATATGATCGATACGAATTGGTGTTATTCGGCAGGCTGTTTCGTTCGAATCGATCGTTTCGACTCGATCATTTCGAATCGATGGTTGCATGTGACCAGGTGGTGACGTAGCGAGTACTCTTCGGATCGATCCACCATCTACGTCAAGTTGACCGAGTCGTCCCTTGTACTTCGCCTCGTTCGTATCGATGAAAGTGGTGTAGTTCGAATCGATGGGGATGGTCCAGTTCACATCGATGGAAGTGGTGTAGTTCGCATCGATAGAGATGACTTTGTTCGTAACCATCAAGCCAGCTCTCATTCGCATCGATCAAAGTTGCTTCAACTTGATGGATGCGAACAAGCAATATAGCAATGGATTCGAATTAGATGGCGAAGCTGCTTCGCTTGATGGATACGAATAGTGAATGTTTTATGGATACGAACTACGGTCACCTGATGGATACGAACTAGAGTAAACTGATGGATTCGAACATGGCTCTCCAGCTGATGGATTCGAACAAAGGTTCATCGATGGATGCGAAGTGGACATTGGCCGATCGATACGAACTGCACTCTTTGTTGACGAATACGAAGTCGATCGATACGAACTAGGGCTTGACGATGGATACAAATCTGATCGATTCGAACTGTGGCCTACTGATGGATACGAAGTTGAGGCTTCTTTCTCTAACTTGCATCGATCGTAACTTGAGCATTCAAACTCGGATTGACCTGAAATTTGGAACGATGACTTTCGTGGCTTCGCTCGTCGTGTCTTTTCAATTGTAGCTTGATCCGGACTCGGAGAAAATTCATCGATATCCATGGTGAACCTGCGCGTACTCGATATTTGGGATGAGCGATCCTCGGTTTTCAGTCAGTTCCTTGATATCTCGGCCTTGCCAAAAGGCGGGATAACACTTATATTCCAATATCATGCCATGATATCATGTTGTTTGTCCATATTAATATGATCAATTCTTTACTATAAGCGTTTGAAATTGTCCAAGTGTATTCCTGCTATATTGTGATTATATTTGTGATTCCAATTAAAATGGTCATGTGGTCTATCAACATCCTTAATAAGATTGAATTTATTCTAGATGGCAAAAAAGGTTGAGGAACTTTTTTCAAAGCAATGGTGATAACCAAACATCATTCCAAAAGGAGGTTTTATTTCTCAAGTGGATTATGAAATTGACACCTAGTCCAAATATGTCAAGTAAGTTGGATGTATCTTTCCAAAAGAAGAACACATTCTTTTATTTTTGTAATAATAAAGTAACAAGATATACAAAGAATCCACTTTGATTTCTTCAGCTCCTTCAAATGAAACTTCATCTTTGTTTACATCTTTGCTTCTGTAATGCTTTGCACAAAAGAATTTTGCAATCAATATGTTAGTCACAGACGGACTTACATTGCTACATAAAATTGGGTTATAAGCCGAATGCATTGAAATATGAAAATAGTGTAAAACAGTAGATTTTATTACTTTCATTAGATCTTTATGGACAAATGGAATCCTATATTTGAACTTTGATTTGACAATTTAATAGTTAACTTATTATCTATAAAATTTTAGTATATAATTAGCAATTTACTAAACTGCAAGATGTGCTTAAGTATGGTTTGTGGAAAAAACGTAAAATTCGCTATGTGAATGCAAAGTGGTAAGCCTAAACCAAGGATCAATCGTTTAGGTGAGGACCAATCGAGGATTAATTAAAGTTAGATGTTTATGATAACTCGTGTACTTTTAATAAAATTATAATATCTGGTTTAATATTAATTGATCTAAATTGAAAATTTTAGATTTTTGATGGGCTTAGGGGTAGTAAAATAGAAAAGGTCGACTAAAACTATAACATAGATGCCTATATATAGCATTAAGTCTCAAATAATGTCTAACTCTGTCTAAGTACAAATTTAGATTATTAGATGAGGCGATAAGTCTTTCCTAGGTGAACCAAGGTTAATGACAAGGCCATCATGTTCGCATAACATTTAGTCGGGATCTAGGTCTAAGCCTAGATTTTTTTTACAATAGAGGTATGTTGTATGGCGACAACCTTGGGATCAACTATTAAGGGGGCCTAAAAATGTCTAACATGTTGTATAAATATTTGAATAAAAATAATTAAAAAGCCTAATCTACAAGTGATTGCTAGTACATTATCTATTTATAGCCAACTACATTACTAATTTAGATATCTTTTCATAAGCCTCTTAATCTCCTCTACATTTCTAGCAGTTGCTTACCTATCTGAAAAGTCCATAATTCATCCACATCTATATCTAAAAAATGAAAAAAATATCTAAAATCCAAAAAATGGATACAAATATGGATATGAAAGTATCCGCATTCGAAAGTTATCCATCTTACTTTTATCAAGATAGTAGTTGAGATTATACATATTTTACTATATAAAATCATTGACCTATATTGTTTTATCATGGTAATAATTCATATTATGCATGTATAAATGAATATTTGTTAGCAAAAATTGATTATTGTCATTGTATTTTTAATTTCTTGTATTTAGCATTATTACTAAAAAGGATTTATGTTTGATAAAAAAATTCATTTTTTACTTTATTAATTATAAGGGAAGTGAATAAATATCTGATATCTATTCGTATTCATGGATATGTATACCTGATATTCGAAAATGATTTTGGATGCAGATACGGATGTTGCTCTATCCGCATCCAAAAATATCTGTTGACGGTCCTAGTTTTAACATAATTAGTGACTTCATGAGCAGTAAGCTAAAGAATAATTAGTAACTTGCTCTCTACCTACAATCGACCTAGATGACGCTCTTCACGAGACAAAGAGCTTCTCGGTGAGGACGATGATTTTAATATTGAAAAAAGGACAGTTACATATCAACTGTCCATCATAGCTTTTAAAATCTATTTTTTTATTATTCTTAAGTTCCAACCAATCTATAACTAAAATAACATGTGTGTTTTCACATATTTCATCATTAAATATTTGAGTAGAATTTGAAGTTCAAACAAGTGAAAACATATTTTTAAATCAGGAGAATATGATAAAAACTTATACATTAAAACTGTTGCTAAACATAATAAATTAAAAATAACAAGTGACTTCGTTTTTGTTATTTACATTGATATAGTAGTAGCTTAATCGCAAATATTTGAAACTCTAATACTTCTTAAATCATGAACTTTTAATATAAATCTCTAATAGCTAATTTAAATTTTAAACAAGTTAAAACATATTTTTAAATTATGAGAAAGCTAATGATATATTGATATCTCAAAATCTCGCACACGTAAACTATTCTTAAACAAAATAAGTTAAAAATCGCAAGTGGTTAATTTTTTGAAATATTATATCATTATTTATTATAATAGTAGCTCAATAACAAAAATATGAAACTTTAATATTGCTTAACGGACAATGTCATAGTTTTCAATCCATAGAAAATAGTTTGAAGTTCCATCAAATGTAGAACCACTTATTGATGCATGAACATATCAACGTTTTCAAATCTTTTTTCGAGGGTGCTACTACAAACATCTATGTATTAACTTCCTAAAGTTCACTTAAAGAAACAAAAATAAAAGGTCCAAACTATAAAAATCTACCGCTATGATTCTATAAATTTGAGCGAACGAACAATACAAGGTTGATAATAATTGCAAAGAACTCACATAGATTTATTCACCTCCTTCAACAAGGATTTATTTCACATTTTTTCCTATGGTTGCTTGTACAATGCTTTGCACACCAAATTTGGTACTTAGTGAGATAGTCAAATTCAAACCAGGGTTGCTAAATGTTGGTGGGAATCCTAGATTCTGATGAAGTGGCGCAACAGTAGTAGTAATCAAATGCGGAGATCGCTTCAAGGCACGTCGATAACGCTTTCCTTAAGACGTTATTTGCCATCTCCATTCGTTTAATCAAGCATGTGCTTAGAGTTGCAACAAATCCTGCCTATCAGCTAGTTAAGGCGCGCTGCAACCAGGTATGGAAGCCTAAAGGAGGTTTAAGTGTTCATTTCGATAATGCAATGTTCTATTTTAAATTCTCACTTAATGACAAAAGACAACGTATTCTAGAGGCCGACCCTATCCTCATTGAGGGAAACCTTTTATTATCACAACCTGGTGTTCGTCTGTTGATAGGGAAAAGGATCAAGTATTATCTATCCCTGTCTGGGCTCACTTTTCTCACATCCCATCTGTTCTTCAACCCTTGATCGGGATTGATTGGCTAGCAGGTCTTGTTGGTAAGGTGATATATTATGACGTTAACACTGTAGCCAGAAAGAGATTAGTTTATGCCAAAACCCTGTTTGAAATAACACCTGCAAAACCCTTGTCTTCAGTTTTGAAAGTCAGACTCAAAGAGGGTCATATTGCTGAGGTCAGAGTATGCTACAGTTGGAAACCGGACATCTGTTTGGCCTGTCAGTCTTTTGGGAACCTTTCAGATGCTTGTACCAGATCTGCCTCTATTGCTTTTGTTCCTTTATCTGATCGGGTTCCACTTCCTCAACCTCCTGTCAGGAAGTGGGTCCCAAAGGTTGCTCCTTCCCCCTCTGTTTCCCCTCTAGTTAATTCTTCTGATGGTGGTGCTCCTTCTGTGGATGCTCCTGTTTGTCCGGCCCAGCCTGAGATTGCTGATTCTATAGATGCTCCTGTTTGTCCGGCCCAGTCGGAATTTGCTACTTCTATAGTTGCTCCTTCTGTAGTTGCTTCTGTTAGTCCGGCCCAGCCTGAGATTGCTATTTCGAAATTAACCGATTCTATTATTTGGAATTCAGAGGAGCGGGCCTGGATTCATGTTCCATTTGAAATGTGGTACTCACCTGAGACTGACATCTATTTTGCCTTTATCAGTGATGTTGAGGGTGAGAATCGTTGTCTTATTTACCATATTGACGGTGAGGGTCTGTCCCTTACTAGTGTTTGTGAGATAGGTGAGGAGAATAAAAGTAAGTTTTATGACGTCAAATGGGATAGGAAATTTATTTACTCTCCTTCATCTAAAGGTTATGACCCGAATCTGGCTGCCTTTTTCTCTGGTTTTGTGAATGTTATTGGCCCGTCGTCTGATGTTGGCAGTGGCAGTTCCTTTTTGGACGGCTCATAGTCGTTTTTGTTTAGTAGTATAGGCTCTTTTGCCTATCTCCTGTTCTTTATTTTATTTTTGGGCTCTTCCCATTTAGCTGTTCTGTGCATGTGCAGAACACATGTTTTCCCATTATATATACAGTGGCATGGCCCACTATAAAGCCGGCTAGCTTTGCTAAAAAAAGAAGTTATTGCCTCTAATCGACCATGGTTGCACTATCGAAATCGATTCAAACTATCGTACGGATGACTGATCACATGCAAGAGTTTTGAGTTTGAAAAGACAGTGCGGATCGTGCTATATGGAATTATACTATACTAATGCGGAAATAAACTAAGATACTATAGCAATGTGAATAAGTAAAATAAAACAAGCACACCAGGAATTTTTATACTGGTTCGAACTTTCCGTTCTACGTCCAGTCCCAGACTCCTTCTGGAATTTCAACTAACTATAACCCTCACTTAACCTGGAGGAATAGGTTTACAACACCTGAGCAACGGAACAGGATTTTACGCCTCAGCTGCAGAGGAGGACTTCACTTTGCCTGAGTAGCAGAACAGGTCTTTTATAAATAAATTTTTCTTGACTCTATGTGTTCTTTAATAACACGAATTTGTCAATTATAGTACACCCTTCCTATAATCTTCTCCTTTATGATATATATATATATATGAATATGTGAAGAATAAGGAAGTAATAGAATGAATTTGTATGAAATTGAATGCACAAGAGTATTAGAATCAAAGATAATGAGAGTAGAGTAAGAATAGATTGAATTAAGTTGTCACTACGCCATAAATGGCCTTCTGCAACACAAAAAAAATGTTGGGTCAGGCCCAAAAAATGTTGCCATAGGTCTATGGCAACACTTTTCGGGTGATGCAATTTTTGCCGTTGCCTTAGACCTCAAAGGCAACATTTTGAATATCTAAGGCAACATAATTAATATTGTTGCAATAGAACCCTATTTGGGTCTATAGCAACACCCATAGGTATCTGTAGCAACATTCCAAAATATTGCTATAGATATTAACTTTCTGAATTTGTGGAGCCCACAATGTAGAGCATATTTGATTTTTTAATAGAAATAAATATTTATTTAATAAAATGCTATTGCACAGAATTTGATATTTAAACAGTAATTTATTTAAATAAATATTTTATTTCAACATTTGAAATAGTACAAATTCCTGACTCCACTATTTTACAATTCAATGATATATAACACTGATATTCACATATACAGATATTCCTCACTACATCACTCAGTTCACTCATTACATATGCAGTTTCAATTTATACAGACACCGACATTGACAAATACATACACCGACACCAACAGCTGCAACATCACATTTTCCATCATGATACGTATCTTTTATGTATTGCACTACTTCGAGAGCTTTTGCTCTTTCTTGTATAGAAGATTTTGAACCATCGAACTGAAATATCTTAGTCTTTATATCAAAAATATATATGTCGTCATGTCCCAGAGAAGTTCTAGCAAAAGGAACCTAAAAACAACAGCTCTAATGCAACAAGTTTTTGCAATAAAAATAACACAGTCTACCAGGGCAACATGATAAAAGTTACCTCCTCGACATGGACCATGAGCTTTCCCCTACAAACAAATAGCCGTGTTTCATTCTCATCCTCATTAACTTTAGCATGTTTGAATCCAGAAGCAACACCGCCTGGTTGTGGAATAATGCATGGTTTAAAATACGATAGACAAGAGAAGCTGAGGAAAAAAAAGAATCTGGTGCATACCTGAAAGTAACATGCGGAGGAAGTGATTTCAGTTAGTTCGCTGTAAAATCCTGCTATAGAAAAGTCTGCCTACATTTTCTATTCTTTATAGCACATGGCCGAGTGGGTCAATATCTAAATACCAGAGGCTGACTACCATTCACTTGTACACTGATGTATGGATCACAATCAAAATATGGTTTGTATTCTTAAGAAACCAAACCTGTTAATCAACATCAAATATTTCAAACGACAAATGCCATAACCTGTTAATCAACATTATGGTCATTTCTAATCATTGGTTTCCAGTCAAGAAAGATTTACCACATTTTCCTCATGAATACATTCTATGAAATGCAAACTGCTAAGCTACCAGGTATTTAGAAATTACAATCATCAGTACATCCTATGAAATTCTAAAAATTCTAAAAATGCAAACTGCTAAGCTACCAGTCGAGAATGGAGTAGCAGTTTACACTTCATAATCACACTCAAAAGCTAACCTTAAGATGCTCAAGTACAACATATAATTCATCCACCGGATCATTGTCCTCTTTATTTCCTGACTCAAGATTCTTACCTCTCTTTTTTGCCAATTCTTGTTCCACATACTTCAACCTTGTAGATATACAATAGTAGAGGTAAGTAGACGCTGTTTAGGGAAAAAGAATTTTCATTTTCATTCAAATTCGACTGTTTGGCTACATCTGTTGATAAAATAGAGTTCCATCAAAGTACATACAAAATCACCCCAGCTTTTGAAGTTCGACATGTATCTTACATTTCAGTTAAAATTTACTAAATATATCTAACAAACTTAAGGTTAGATATATATCTAACAAACTAAATATATAAGTTGAGCGTGAATACCAAATTTGACTGTACAACAAAACTAGTATCTATCAAGAATCTGAACTCATTTGGATACATATTTTATAAAATGAATTTTTCTCTTAGGAGCTGCAAAACATCCAAAGTTAATAAGCTAACATATTCCCAAGCTTCAAAAACTGAAGAAGAAATCATCAAAAAGCACAAATAATATTAAAAAAACAAACCAGAATCCTTCATATGCAAAACAGATTGCTGCTGAGAAGATGCTTGAGTCTGAGATACTGAATTTGAAGATGACGCCCTTGATTTTGCTTCTAGATCTGAAACACAACATTCGTTGTCTGTTGTTAATTTCGCATATGCAATTCATTGTGCTGCTGTCTACCGTAGATTCAACCTCTAATCCACTGGTCCGTAATGGCATTCTGCATGCCACCTTGTCAAAATCAACATTGCACCACTTCATCAAATCAGTCAACTCTTAAATCCTCGTCTCCAATTCTGACTACAATTTACTTCTCCGTTAATAGTGAATTATCAAATCACTCAACTCCTCCTCCAATCAATGGCGAAACCTCCCTCCATCTTCCCTTTTTTCCTCTTCCAGTCTCCTCTTGTTCTGCAACTCCTCCTTCTCCTTCTTTGTTAACCTGCTTACCAACTGTTCGATCAATGTGTGATCCCCCACTTTCTCGATCCTTGCTCTCCTCCCATTCCGATTCGCCGCACGGGTTTAAAATATTCATCCCGTTTTTTAATTTCATTTCCGTTCACACCTATGACTCCAAAAAAAGATCCTGGGCTAAATTTCTAGGGCTGACCTCCGTTTCCCACAATTCGAATTCGAATCAGATCGGAGTATCCTATTGCGAATCTCTCCTTTTCAAAACACCTGAACTATTTTCGATAGTTGGATTCAACTCCGATATAGGAAAATGGGGCCAGAATGTAAAAGAAGTGCTTCCAATTGATTTGAGAATTATGAATTGATTCTAATCGCGAATTGGAAGTATGAATTTGCTGGATTTCGTGAATTTGCTTTTTGATTTGAGAGTTATGTATTGAAAACTGAAAGGGGATCTACACCAACATACGCGGGAAAACGAAAATTTGGTAAAAAGTGCAGCGGTGATCCATTTTAACAGTCGGATTAAATATAGATCGTTGGATCGTACTCACGCGGATTGCTAGTTTTATTAATTTTTTAATTTGAATACAGCTATAGCTACTGCAACATTTTGCTGATATCTATGCTAACACCTTAAAGCGTGTGTTGCAATAGACAAAAATCAGCATACCTATCGCAACATTTTAGCTGGTAACACCTTGCAAATCTGTTGCACAAGGCCATCTATGGCGTAGTGTGTGGAAACATGATTCTAATGTGTTTATATAGATTATAAATAGGCGCATATGTTCGTGAAGAGTTATCATGAAGGATATGGTCATATCTATTGAACTGAAGAACGCATCTCTTCATGAATGGAAGTGCCTATTTGAAAATATAGCCGTTATAGATATTCATACTTCTGAATTGAATAATTCAGACTTCTGAAATTGCATGAGCTCAAACCAGAAAGGAAATAGGCTAAAAATAACCATTTTCAAACCTCTGAAATTAACAAGTCAGACGTCTGAATATTGTACTAAACAATATTCATTTTTCTAGATTCAGACGTCTGATTTGGTACATTTAGACGTCTAAATGTAAACTAAAAATGTGAATATGCAAAGATTATGGGTGTATGCTAATGAAATGAAAAATGTGTCGAAATATATATCATATAGGAGAGATTTTAACATGAGTAAACTCTAGACACAGACTCTATACATACATATATAAGATTTGAAGCTTATTTGAATCCGGTCTTGATTAATTCCTGCAAAATCAAGTTAGTATATAATAATGACTTGTATAGTTGTCATAGTCCAAATATCGTAATTACGAAATATCGTAAATACAAAGTTTCAACATTCTCCCCCTTTTTGACGATGATAACTATATAAGTATATACACAATATGAACATATATAAACAAGAAATAGAATTATATGTACTCCCCCTTACTATACGCTCCCCTTGTCGATGGTAGTATTTAAACTCCTTCTCTCCCTTTGACATCGACAAAAAGGAAACATAATATATATGAAATACTCACGTATCTTATGAACGACAGTAAGCAAGAATAGCATGGATAATGTAGAATAGTTAACATACTACACTATTCCAAAAGAGACATAGAAGATTAATTTTACAAACCAACATAGCAAGTACGAGATCACCACATAAATACATACACAACAAAAAGCATATAACCACGAATGTTTGAGATAAGAAAATATTTGGTTTTCTTCCATGAAAAAGTTCATATGAAGTATTTTTGGTAAGAGGTCGTATAGAAACACGATTCAAAACATAACAAGCAGTTGCTATAGCTTCTGCCCAGAAATGTTTTGGAAGTGTGCTTCCATTTAGCAAAGTTCTTGCACATTCCTGTAATGTTGTATTTTTCCGTTCTACAACTCCATTTTGTTGTGGAGTTCTAGGAAACGAGAAATTGTGAAAAATTCCTTTCTTTTTGCAGAAATGTTCAAAAGCTTCGTTTTCAAACTCTCCTCCATGATAACTTCTAATATTCTTTATTTTTAATCCTTTCAAATTTTGGATTCTTTTGACAAAAACTTTAAAATGGTCAAAAGTATCACTTTTATTTTTCATAAATATGGTCCAAGTATATCTAGAAAAGTCATCTACAATTACAAACACATTTCTATTGTGATTTATGGATTGTACGTGAGTAGGTCCAAATAAATCCATGTGAAGTAATTCAAGTGGTTGTAATGTAGAAATAACTTTCTTAGATTTGAAAGATGATTTAGTTAACTTTCCTAATTGACATGTATCACAAATATGATCAACTTTGAAGTTCATTTTTGGTAATCCTTTGACTAAATCATTTTTTAGAAAGTTTGTTTATTACTTTGAAGTTAATATGACATAATCTCTTGTGCCATAACCAAGGATCATTTTCTTTGGCTATTAAGCACATATCTGAATTATGATTGATTTTCATATTCAGAACGTATATGTTTCTATCTCTATTACCTTCAAAGATAAGATTTTTATTGTGATCATAAATGCTACACTTATCCTCAGAAAATGAAATTTTGAATCCTTTGTCACATAATTGACTAATACTTCACAAATTGTGCTTCAAGTTTTTAACAAGTAAAACATTGGAAATGAGAGGTGAATTAGATATACCGTAATTGCTCACATCGCCTTTGCCGATGATATAGCCTTTGGAATTGTCTCCAAATGTGACAGAGCCTCCATCTGAATATGTAATATTTGTTAGCATATTTTTGTCTCCTGTCATGTGTTTTGAGCAACCACTGTCGAGTATCCATTTTCCTCTTTTCTTAAGTGGGACCTGCAAAAAATAAAAGAATAACATTGGTACCCACTTTTTGATAGGGTCCTAAGAGTTAGGTCTTAGGAAACCAAACCTAAGAGGATTCAATATTCCCTTTGTATAAATAATTTTGTCTCTTATGCACATTTTCCAAAAAGGATTTTATATATTTATTCCTAATCAAACTGTTGTTTGTTTTAGGAACCCATATTTTTATGTTTTTTGAATTTTGATTCCTTTTTGGTTGAACTAGGGTAGACTTGGATTTAGAAATATTTCTCCTATTTTGTTTATTTTTGGGTGGAGCTACCGATTTCTTAGAATAACCTAGTCCTTTCTTATTTAAAATAGATTGGGAATTCTCAATAATCTTAGATAGGTTCTCTCTGCCTTTATTGAAGTTAGTCACATTTTTAGTAATGCTTTCTAACTTTGTTTTGAGGCTAGTATTGTCTAGTTCAATCATTTTGATCTTGGTTTTTAGCTCATGATTTTCAGAGATAAGAGCATCATTCTTTTCCTTTTGAGTTTCAATTTCTTGACTCAATAAGGTAAGTTGAGAGTTATCATTAGAAAAAGTATCTTGAAGTTTTCCAAGTTCTTCTTCTAATATCTTCTTTTCATCATTAAGCATATCTCTCTCGAATTCTGCTTTTCTCTGATTTTCTAGAGCCTCTTTATATTTTCTTTTGAGACTTTTTAAAGTATCTAATAATTCAGAATTTATTTCAATCATGTCATCAAAAGTAAGATCATTTACCTCATTCTCTGTAGCCATGAAACAAACATTTGCTCATTCATTTTCACTGTCACTACTGCTTTCTGAAGAAGAAGAATCCGAGTCATCCCATGTTACTGAAAATGCTTTTCTTTTAAACTTGTCCTTTCGGTTCTTATTGTGATATGTTTTCTTATATTTTGGAAAATCTTTTTGTATGTGCCCCTTCTTGTGGCAGTTAAAGCATTATAGAATTGATGAAGATTGCTTATTTGAATTGTTGTTGAAGTTTCTTTTCCCGTTGTTTCAATTTCCTTTTCTGTACTTCAAAAACTTTTTAAAGTTTTTAGCAATGAATGCTAAGTCTTCTTCATCGAATCTGATTCTTGTTTTTCTGCATGAAATGCCATATTCTTTTTGTCTTGCGCTTGTACTCTTTTAGCCTGCAAATTCACTTCGTAGGACATTAGATTTCCTATTAACTCTTCTGGCTTCATAGTAGAAAGATCATTTGCTTCTTCAATGGCTAAGACCTTTCTTTCCCATTCATCAGTTAAAGAGTTTAGGATTTTTGATACAATATGAAAATCAGTAAATTTTTCTCCTAGTCCTAATAGAGAGTGATAAATATCTTGAAATCTATAGTACATATCATTAATAGACTCATCCTGTTTTATTCTAAAATTTTGAAATTGACTTTTCAACATAGAAATTTTGCTTTGTTTAACCTTGTTAGTACCTTCATGTGTAAATTTTAGTGTTCTCCATATTTGATAAGCAGTTGTACACATACTAACTCGATTAAATTCATTCTTATCTAAGGCACAAAATAACATATTCATAGCTTTAGCATTTGCAGTAGCATCTAATTTTTGTGGGTTTTAACATTAAGAGTATTCTGTTGCAGGAATGTTATACTCAGTTTGAGTGATATTCCATGAATCAAAACCATTTGCTTGCATATAAATACGCATTCGAGTTGCCCAATAGTTGTAATTCATGCCATTGAATAGTGGAGGTCGTGCAGTAGATTGACCTTTTACAAAACTGGTGTTAGTGACAGTGCTAGTGCTGGTGTTGTTTTCCATATTAACAAAATATCAAATAACTTTGTAACGGTTATTAGATACCTTGCTCTGATACCAAATGAAAAGAAAGTGCGGATCGTGCTATATGGAATTATACTATACTAGTGCGGAAATAAACTAAGATACTATAGCAATGCGAATAAGTAAAATAAAACAAGCACACCAGTAATTTTTATACTGGTTTGAACTTCCCGTTCTACATCCAGTCCCAGACTCCTTCTGGAATTTCAACTAACTATAACCCTCACTTAACCCGGAGGAATAGGTTTACAACACCTAAGCAACGGAACATGATTTTGCACCTCAGCAGCAGAAGAGGACTTCACTTTGCCTGAGCAGCAGAACAGGTCTTTTACAAATAAAGTTTTCTTGACTCTATGTGTTCTTTAATAACACGAATTTGTCAATTATCGTACACCCTTCCTATAATCTTCTCATTTATGATATATATATATATATGAATATGTGAAGAATAAGGAAGTAATAGAATGAATTTGTATGAAATTGAATGTACAAGAGTATTAGAATCAAAGAAAATGAGAGTAGAGTAAGAATAGATTGAATTAAGTTGCGGAAACATGATTCTAATGTGTTTATATAGATTATAAATAGGTGCATATGTTCGTGAAGAGTTATCATGAAGAGATATGGTCATATCTATTGAACCAAAGAATGCATCTCTTCACGAATGGAAGTGCCTATTTGAAAATATAGCCGTTATAGATATTCATACTTCTGAATTGAATAATTCAGACTTCTGAAATTGCATGAGCTCAAACCAGAAAGGAAATAGGCTAAAAATAACCATTTTCAGACCTCTGAAATTAACAAGTCAGACGTCTGAATATTGTACTAAACAATATTCATTTTTCTAGATTCAGACGTCTGATTTGGTACATTTAGACGTCTGAATGTAAACTAAAAATGTGAATATGCAAAGATTATGAGTGTATGCTAATGAAATGAAAAACGTGTCGAAATATATATCATATAGGAGAGATTTTAACATGAGTAAACTCTAGACGCAGACTCGATACATACATATATAGGATTTGAAGCTTATTTGAATCCGGTCTTGATTAATTCCTGCAAAAACAAGTTAGTATATAATAATGACTTGTATAGTTGTCATAGTCAAAATATCATAATTACGAAATATCGTAAATACGAAGTTTCAACAGAGTTTATGATATGTTGTAGCACAAACCCGATATATTAATTTTTAGAAAATAAAAGTAGAGCAAAGTGGAAGAATAAGAGAGAGTGTGTGTAACGATCCATATTCTACGCATCGTAAGATCGTAGAATATTAATATTATTTTTATATGAGGTCGTATGATTCTATTTTGGGAAATGACTACAAGAGCCATTTTCCATCCTTTAAATTTCTATCAGATGATTTTGACCATGAAAATCTTGTATGACATATAATTTTTGATAGGATCTAAATTGGGGTCTGAAATCACTTTCTTTAGATCGGGATGATGGTTTTTCTTCCCGTAGAGTGGTCATAATAGGAAAATGGATTTACCATTATGGAGTTATGGCTGTTTGAAGTTTCACTTGATTTTGAACATCTTAATGGGTAATTAGTGAGCTAATGGTTAGGTCCAAAGCCCATTTTGGGATTAGCATGTGGTTAGGGTTGATGGGACTTCTCTCGATCACTTCACATTTCCAAAAAATAGAGATAAACCCACATTAATTACTAGCCTAAAAAGTTACTCTAATCCCTTCCTTAATTACCCAAAATGTGTAAATAGAGGAAGATTAGTGAGATTATCACATTGATTTGCTGCTGGAGATCATCTTGGAGCTACTGTTCATTCTTGGGATTCGTGCTTTTTAGAATTTCTTTGGATTTAGATGTGTGGTTTTAAGCCTCTACTCACTAATTAGCCACTATTTGATGTTTAATGATGTTTTTAAATAATTTTCGAACCCTAAAATATGTTTTAAACCCTTTTTAACCACATATGTAAATTTCAAACAATTTGGAAAAGATTTGTAAAACTATTGTTCTTATGGGTCTTCTTTGTTCTTATGGTTCTATCCTTAGATTTAGGATTCACATTGATATGTACGGATCTGTGCAGTTAAAGCGCTCGGTGGATTCAATGCGGTAGAGGTGCAAAAAGTCATAGCGAGGATGTAGCGAAGATATAGCGGGATATATCGGATTACTCTAAAATAGCATATAAATCCCATACTTGTTGTTTTTACAAATATATAGATAGTAATTATGTGAAAAATTAACATTCAATTGAATTATAATTAATACAAAAATAATTTTAAATAAAAATATGTGCAAATGTATTGTAAATGAACGTAAAACTGTTATATAACTTAATTTAATTTAGTAGAATATTAGAGTATTATCATTTCTAAACATATATAAAAAATTCAATGAAATTAATTAATTTCATAATTTTTATAGCGTATAAATATCATTTTTCAATCCAATTTTTTATAGAAGATATAGCGAAAATAGCGGAATATAGCGGAAATAACAGGATATAGCGGAAATAGCGGGGATTAAAGCGGAAAGGCTATATGTTGGGGATATATGAAAAAATCGTAGCGTTAGGAATCCGCTATAAGATATATCGGAGTTATAGCGGGGATATAGCGAGGCATTAACTGCACAGGTACGGATGTATGCTAGTTAGTATATATTATATGCCATGATTGCTTAAATGTGTGATTTTTGTTTGGTTGAAACCGTCAATTGAATGCCGATTTAGTTAAAAGAATTTGTTAGGGATCGATAGCTATGGATAGGTATAGGTCCAAATGACATGCGATCGATATGGAGCAACAAGGAAGGCCTCATAAGCAGACGTTCCAATTTCAAGTTGTTTGAAGTTCGTATGCTCGAGTTATGGATGGATCAGTGGTGAAATTAGGGGTTATGGATCGGTGAAAGGATGCTTCGAGGCATGCTCGAGTCAAGAGATGGTGTTCTTTGAGTTTTGGAGGAGTTGCTTCGAGTCACTTGTTTAAGTGTATGGATCGTTTGCATGAAGGGATGAATGAAAAATACCAAGGCATGGATTGGTAGTGCCAATGGATCAGTATCAATCCATGTGGGTTACTTGGTTCTTGCTAGAAGTTGGACTAATGGAATAAAGTGGAAGAAGTTTTCTAAGTGAGGGATTGATGGCCATGGATCGGTACTGATTCATGGGTATCAATTAGTACGGTTGATGGATCGGTGGAGGAGGCTTCACATAGGGAAGCATGGCAATGTTGCACCAAAGTATGGGGTTGGTGATGGGATGGATTGGTAGTGATGGTTCAGGGTTGCATGGTTCGATGATGGAAGTTTCTAAGGCGACTTTGAGTTCTTCCTACATTTGCTTTGAGAAGTGATGGTGTTTGCATCGACTATTGAGTGTGCGTTCACCTTGAACTCGTGTCAAACCAAACAGTTACCAAATATGTCTATTGGATGGGTCAGTACCAAACTATTGGGTTCGGAAGCAATTTTTGACGATGATGACCCATGATTCGATAATGATGATAACGATGGGAAGTGATGGCTTCGATGATGGGTAGCTGTACTTGGAGACGCAGAGTAGATGACAATGATTTAGATTGAGGGAACTATCGGAGGAATTCCATTGGATGTACGATGGTATTCTACAATTAATGATGACCGTAGAGAATCGTCCTACCGTGGGGACTTCGTGATGGAAGTCGTGAGATAAGTTCCAGGAAGTACTCTGCTATAGATGATGTGTGCAAAGGGATAGTTAAGACTCGAGAGTTCGTAGGGTAATCTTGAGAGGGGTATATAATGGGGACATGATATGAGTCAGCGGAACAAGGATTTTAAGGCCAAATTAATACTTGAGGGGGAGGGAGGGGGGTGAATAGTGTTTAATTTATTATATGAATATTTTTGAAATTCTTTAAGTTTCTACTTAGAATGATGTAAGTACCATTTACAGAATCAAAGTGCAGATAAAAGTAAATGCAGCAAAAGTAAAAAAGGAAAGAACACACCAGGATTTTATACTGGTTTGGAGTTACCCTACATCCAGTCCCGCAAAATTCCTTGTACGGATTTCTTTTCAACTAGTAAATGCAAATACAATCTCGATTTCAAGGCTACGAGATACACCCTCCAGAATCCCAACCTCTGGGTAGAGTCACTTGATTTCCGAGCTATAAGCACACCCACTAGATTTATGGGCTACTAAGCACACCCAATTGATTTTACGGGCTACAATCACACCCAATTGATTTTACAGGCTACAATCACACCCATAAGTATAGCAGTATGATTTAATAGAGTTTTACAGACTCAAATCTTCGATCTACAGTACAATTGATCCTATAACTCTTGAATAGGACTTTGATCTTGATTTGAGTGAGAGAGATGAGAGAAATTAGAGAGTAGATGAAAGAGAATCAAACTAGTAAAGATTGAATTTGATTCTGGTTGAATTTCGGCAGAGTTTGGGTATATTTTGATTTAGAAAATGAAAGAGTGGAAAGAGGAGAAAAGAATAAGAAAGTAGATGTTAAAAATTCATTTGGAAGTTCTGGTATATATAGGGAAACAACGGTCATGTCCATTCACGAAGAGATACGACGAAAAGACACTTCCATTCAAATTTGAATTTAGAAAATTGCGGCCACTATGTCGACATATGCCTATAGAGTATGTTGACATACTCTTTATAAAATTGAAAAACACTTTAAAATATTATTTTGAAAATCCATTGCTTTGTAAAATAATTCGATACTTTGTAGAATCATTTAAATATATTTTATACACATTTTACTCAAAATATAACTTAATAAAACTTTATAAAACGATTTTGAAAGATTTAATAAGAGTATTCAATAATATATATAAAAATCAATATAATTATAACTTATTAAAGTATAAACAAAAATTCAATATATATAAACTTAAAAACACTAAAATAATATCTTTATAATTATACGAGATCGAAAATCATTTTGGGAAATATTTTGAAAAGGTTATTTTAAAACAGGATATTTGAAAAATAATTTAAAACAAAATTAGAGAAGGCGAGAGAGACTAGGAAAGTGCTATCAAGGTTTTAAAATAAATTCTATGACTCTATAACTTATCTGGAATATCTTGAAATCTTGAACTCTTCAATACTCATGAGTCTTCAATTATCATCATCTTGAATCTACTCTTGATATTGTACAGTCTTCTTAATCAACACCTGTCTAACATCCTGCACTATATACTATATATATATATACCTTGATAAAACATTATTATATGTATTTTATATAATGTCCTATAGTAGTTATCATAAAAACAAAAACCTAAGGTACTAACAATCTCCTTATTTTTGATGATAACAACTCTGTATATAAAATATAATACAACTCCCCCTTAATCTATGCTTAGATTTTATATATTTCTCTCCCTTTGTCATCAACAAAAATAAACTAACGATAACTCCCACTAACTAAGATATCATAGTAATAATGATAAGAATGATATATAAGAAATGATGAATGATAACACAAATTACTAATAGTAACCGTACTAAACTATATATTCATTCAATATCACAATACAAAGTAATCACAATCCAGTCAAATCCTAAACTATACATATAAGTTCAAAGTAAACTTGTCAAATCAAATCAAATATACATACCATGCATTCAAAGCAATCAAAGAAAATCAAATATTATCTGACGTGAATTTCTAATGATTGGGGATTTGTGAATGAGACAATGAGGATAATAAAAGCAAAAGTTCCCTTTTTGTTCGATGAGATTTCCATCTCGATCGAAACAAACTTCTCCGACGCATCGGACTTCGTCATCTTCCTCCATGTGTTCTTCCTCCTCCTCTTCTTCTACCTCTTCTTCCTCGTCATTGCTGCCTTGAATGGGGTTATAAATAGCTAAATTTACAGAATCATCTTCAATAACTATTTGATTCATAGGATTATCCACTAGATATTTTTGCAAATTGCAAAGAATTCTGCTTTGCTTCTCTTGTTCTTTGGTTAGACGAAGTTGCACCATTTGAATTTCAGTGAGCATTTGCAGAATATTGTTCATTTCACCCTCCCTTTTAGTGATCTTGGCCATAGTATTGTTTTGGAAGGGGCCTTGGGTAGGAGAAGGGAAGGAAAATGATGAATTCTCTTCTCTAGAACGTTTGGGATTAGAGGAGGCCATGATTTATTTGTTTCAAAAGTTTAAAATAGAGAGAATATAGAAAAATGAAGAAGAAAGTCGAAATTTGGTTATTATATAACCATCAATTTGAATTTTAGAGGAAAGTTTAAAAAACATAAATTACCGTTATATATCGACATAGGAAGTTAGGGTATGTCGACATACATAGTATTATTCTGATTATTTTATTTTTCTTTATATTTTGTAATTTTTACTTCATTATTTTTATATTTTCGATAGAGAACAAATTCCTAACTCTCTTCTTAACTTAGTAAAAGCTGTTTGGTTCAATGGTTTCGTTAATATATCAGCTATTTGATTTTCAGTGTTTATAAATTCAAGTGATATTATTTCTTTATCATTATCTCTTAGAAAATGGTGTCTTATATCAATATGTTTAGTTCTAGCACGATGAGTTAGATTTTTAGATAGATTGACCGCGCTTGTATTATCATGGTATATTGGTGATTTAGTAAAATTAAAAAAAAAACTTTTAATGTTTATTGCATATAGATAACCCGTGAACATGCTAATGCTGTTGAAATATATTCTGCTTTTATCGTAGATATAGATACAGAGTTTTGCTTCTTATTAAACCAGGAAATCAAAGAGTGTCCCAAAAAGTGACAAGGTCCACTTGTACCTTTTTGGTCTAATTTGCAACCGGCATAGTCAGCATTAATGTGAAATTAATTCAAAGGAGTCTTCTTTTAAGTAAAAGAGTCCATAGTCTAATGTGTTGTTTAAATATCTCAAAATTCGTTTCATGGATTTTAAATGAGTTTCTTTAGGTTGAGATTGATTTGTGGCACAAAGACCAACACTATGCATTATATCACGTCTATTAGCAGTTATATAGAGTACTGATCCAATCATTTCGCTATATAATTTTTGATCTACATCTTTTGGATTTTCTTTTTTATTTAATTTTTCATTAGTTACCACGAGATTTGGTTTACCACTGGTATTTGACATACCAAATTTCTTAACTAAATCTTTAGCATATTTTTCTTGACTAATAAAAATTCCATTACTTAGTTGTTTTATTTGTAATCCTAAAAAGTAATTTAGTTCTCCCATATGACTCATTTGAAATTCCTTAGTCGCTATTTCTGAGAATTCTTTTAATTTATCGTTGGTAGACCCAAAAATGATATCATCTACATATATTTGTATTATCTAAATATCATTTTTATCTCTTTTAATAAAAAGTGTACTATCTACTTTGCCTATTTCAAAATTTGATTGTAATAGATAAGATTTAAGTCAGTCATGCCAAGCTCTTGGAGCCTGTTTCAGACCATACAAAGCCTTCTTTAATTTGTAAACATGATTAGGTAGTTTTGCATCTTCAAAAAGTGGGGATTGTTTTACATATACATCATCTTTAATAAAACAATTTAAAAATGCACTTTTAACATCCATTTGATATAACTTAAAATTACTATGATTAGCGAAAGAAAGTAAAATTCGTATAGCTTCTAATCTTGCTACGGGTGCAGTGGTTTCATCAAAATCCATTTCTTCTTCTTTACAATAACCTTATGCGACTAATCGAGCTTTATTTCTCACAACCTCTCCTTGTTCGTTCATTTTGTTTTTATATACCCATTTAGTTCCTATTATGGATTTATCCTCAAGTCTTGGGACTAATTCCTATACATCATTTCTTGCAAATTGATCCAATTCCTCTTGCATAGCAAGAATCCATGAATCATCAGTTGATGCTTTCTTTGAATTTTTAGGTTCAATAGTTGAAATAAAAGCAACGTTACTCATTTTATTTAGTTGATTTCTAATTTTAACAACAGATTTAATATTTCTAAGTATATTTCTATAGGATGATCTTTCAAGTACCTTGTTGTTTTGTTTGGATGTGAATTTTCCAAATTATCATTATTTTTGTTTTCCATAATCTCGTTATTACTAATTTTGTTTGGGTTATCAATATTTTCTACTTCATCAATATTTGGATTATAAACTTTAAAATTCTCATCAAATGAGACAGGTAATGTATCTTCAATGGTATTAGTTCTAATTTGAAAACTCTATAAGCTTTACTTCTATTTGAATATCCAATAAAGATTCCTTTATCTAATTTAGCATCAAATTTATCCAAATTATCTTTATTATTTAAAATAAAACATTTACTACCAAAAACTCTAAAGTATGATACTTTAGGCCTTTTATTATAGAATAATTCATATGGTGTCTTCTTAGTTAATGGTCTTATTAAAATTCTATTTAATATATAACATGTAGCACGAACTGCTTTAGCCCAAATTTTTTAGATAAATTACTATCGTTTAGCATAGTTCTAACGCACTCTTGAATCGTCCCATTTTTAAGTTATACCACTTTATTTGTTGCGGTGTTCCTAGAAACGAAAAATTATGAGTTATAACTTTCTTAAAATTCTCAAAATTTTCATTTTAGAATTCTCCACTGTAATCACTTCGAATAGTTTTAATTTTACTAGTCATTTGATTTTGAATTCGTTTAACAAAGATTTTAAACATTTCAAAAGCATCACTTTTAAGTTTCAAGAAAATCGTCTGGGTAAGCCTAGAATAATCACCACGATTACAAATACATATCTACTGTGATTTATAGATTGCATATGTGAGGGACCGAAAAGATCTAAGTGAAGAAGTTCAAGAGGTTGAGAGGTAGAAATCATATCTTTTGATTTAAAAGAACCTTTTCTAAGTTTTCCTAATTGACATGCATCGCATAAATTATTAACTTTAAAATTCATTTTGGGAAGACCTCTAACTATATCATTTTTAGCAATTTTAGATATTAGTTTGAAATTCAAATAACCAAATATTTTATGCCAAATCCAAGGATCACTTGATTCAGCCAAACGACAGAAGCTGTTATTTGATATTTTCATACATAATATATAGATGTTTCATTTTCTAGTACCTTCAAAGATAATGTTTGACTCATTATCTTCAATATTACATTTATATTCTGTGAATTTAATTTTGAAACGCTTATCACACAACTGACTAACACTCAACATATTATGCTTTAAATTCCTAATTAACAAAATATTAGAAATAGTAGGAGTTTTAGAATCACCTACATTGCCGATGCCAATCACATATCCTTTAGAGTTGTCTCCAAAATTTACTGATCCACCATCTTTGTAGACTATATCTTTCAAAATCTCCGGATTTCCAATCATATGTCTTGAGCATCTACTATCCAATATCAATTTGTCCTTTTTAATCTGTAGAGTTTGGTTATCGGGTATCTATTCATCAAAAGCCATGTAACACATCTGTTTCTGCAATTTATACCTTTTCAAAAGGTCACATGATTTTTTTATAATGAATAGATGCATATTTATGAAACAACATTATGATGATTTTGCAAATTATCTTTTCAAAAATAATGTTAAAAATATTATTAGAAATTGCCATCGAAACTTTTTCAAAAATCAAATTATGAATACTTTGAAAACCAATGCTCCGATACCAAATGTGAGTTAGCGGAATAGGGATCTTAAGGCTAAATTAACACTACAGGGATGGTGAATAGTGTTTAATTGATTATATGAATATTTTTGAAATTCTTTAAGTTTCTTCTTAAAATGATGTAATTAACAATCACAGAATCAAAGTGCAGATAAAAGTAAATGCAGTAAAAGTGAAAAGGAAAGAACACACTAGGATTTTATACTGGTTCGGAGTTATCCTACATCCAGTCCCGCACAATTCCTTATACATATTTCTTTTCAACTAGTAAATCAAAATACAATCTCGATTTCAAGGATACGAGACACACTCTCCAAAATCCCGACCTTTGGGTAGAGTCACTTGATTTTCGGGCTATAAGCACACCTATTAGGTTTACGGGCTACTAAGTGCACCCAATTGATTTTACGAGCTACAATTACACCCAATTGATTTTATGGGCTACAATCACACCCACAAGTATAGCAGTATGATTTGATAGAGTTTTACAGAATCGGATCTTCGATCTTGATTACAATTGATCGTATAACTTTTGAATAGGACTTTGATCTTGATTTTAGTGAGAGAGAAGAGAGAAATTAGAAAGTAGATGAAAGAGAATCAAACTAATAATGACTGAATTTGATTCTGGTTGAATTTCAGTAGAGTTTGGGTATATTTTGATTTAGAAAATGAAAGAGTGAAAAGAGGAGAGAAGAATAAGAAAGTAGATGCTAAATATTTGTTTGGAAGTTCTGGTATATATAAAGAAACAATGGACATGTCTATTCACGAAGAGATACGATGAAAAGACACTTCCATTCAAATTTGAGTTTTGAAAATTACGGCCACTATGTCGACATATGCCTATAGAGTATGTCCATATACTCTTCACAAATTGAAAAACACTTTAAAATATTATTTTGAAAATCCATTGCTTCGTAAAATTATTCGATACTTTGTAGAATCATTTAAACATAGTTTATACACATTTTAATCAAAATATAACTTAATAAAACTTTATAAAATAATTTTGAACGATTTAATAAGAGTATTCAATAATATATGTAAAAACCAATATAATTATAACTTATTAGAGTGTGAATAAAAGTTCAATATATATAAAATTAAAAACACTAAAATAATTTCTTTATAAGTATAAGAGATTGAAAATAATTTTAGAAAATATTTTGAAAAGATTATTTTAAAACCGAGATATTTGAAAAACAAATTAAAACAAAATTAGAGCAGGTAGGAGAGATCAAGAAAGTGCTATCAAGGTTTTAACATAAATTCTATGATTTTATATCTTATCTGGAATATTTTGAAATCTTGAACTCTTCAATACTCATGAGTCTTCAATTATCATCATCTTGAATCTACTCTTGATACTGTATAGTTTTCTTAATGAACATATGTCTAATATCCTGCACTATATACTATATATATGTTGATAAAACATGTATATTTATATTTTATAGAATGTCCTATAGTTGTTATCATCAAAACCAAAACCTAAGGTACTAACACATGATGGTTCCTACAAAAGATGGCTCTTTATTCTAGATGTGTGGTTTGTTTACCTCGTACTGATGTGATGGTTAGTCTAGGTCCTGGCCAACTGAGTAGCATGGATTCGAGTACCGAGGAACCAGTCTTTGACCATGATGGGTCAGCGAATGATCTTAATCCAATGCACTGAGTAAGTAAATGTGAGGATGGATGATGGATGCTATGTTTGCTTGATTTCTTATCACCTTAGGGATGTCATACAAGGCCGATATTATTGATGTAGATATCTACACCTCTTATTACTTTGATGTATAGTATAACCATGATGACTATGATGTAGAGTAGCGCATATATTGTTATCCCGCCTTTTGGCATGGCCAGGACACCAGGGAATTGGTCGGATTCCAAATGTCGCTTGTCATGGATATCGCTGAATTTCGTCCGAATTCGGGTTGAGCTACGATTGATGGGGCATGACCAGAAAAGCTAAAGGAACCAACGTTCCAAATTTTAAGACGATCTGAGTTTACACGAACAAGTTATGATGGATGCAAGGTGAAGAGAAAGGCATGTTTTCGTATCCACCAGAAGGTCCCATTTCGTATCCATCCGGGGCAGTGGTTCGTACCGATGAAGTTAGTCATGTTTCGAATCCATCAAGTTCGTATCGATGGACTTCGTGTCCTTCAATAGTCCTCGCTTCGTATCCATCTATTTCGTATCGATCAGAATGACCAGGTCCACATGTCAATGAACTCCGCATCGATCAATCTCCAGCCAGAGGGGCTTGTTCGAACCCATCAGAGAAACGTCTGCTTCGTAACGATCACCCAACGTCAACTTCGCATCCATCAGGGATTCGATGCTTCGTATCCATCGTGAGACCGCATTCGTATCCATGAGCAAAGGTTAACTCGCATCCAACAAGTTAACTAACTAAGGTGACGTGTAATCCATCGAAACAAACGAGGCGAGATACTTGGAGTTGAAACGGTCAATACGGAGTGAAGGCCGGATCGAAGCGAAGCGTGTGCGCCACATCATCTTGAGAGCACGTGCTGTCATCGACACGAAATGATGGAGTCGAAGCAATGGAGACGAGCAGAACAGCCAGCGTTGAAATCCATCTCGTATCGACGATATCTCGTGATCTACTAAGCCAAATCCAATGAAATTTGAAGGGAAGCTTGCATGCACACTAAAGAAGGTCTCCACCAAATTTTAGCTTAATTGGACATCATCTTGATCGATACGAAATGTATTCGTATCGATCGCATATCGAGGCCAAACTTCCTGGAAACGGTCGAGTGGGTCCCCTCACGTGCCAGACCAAGTCTCCCGGAGTTTGAGCGAGATCTGAGCTTCCTACGCCTATAAATAGAGCCCCAGAACTAACAGAAGGGGGATCTTTTTCTCTGAAGCGTCCAGACTCTGCCGGATTAAGATTTGCATCCAACCTTTGCTATCAATTTCGAATTCTAATCTGTAATCCGTTGTTGTTTGCTGTAATCACTTGTAATCATTGAAAGAGAATCAATAAAATCATCAAAACTTCATAGTGGACGTAGGCGTTACGTCGAACCACTCTAAATTGCTTGTCTGTGCATTTTACATTTCTGTTTGTTGGAGTTTTTGTTAGATAACCTCTATTTTACATTTACAATCTTCATTTTATCTCTTCAAATAACTCCCGAAGAGTGTTGTTCCCATTTTTGGTACAAACACTTTGGTGCTTTCACTGAGAAAACCAGTTTTTTCTCCTGCTCTTTGGATCTGCCATCGATACCGGATTGCATAAATGCAAGAGGAAGATCCAGATATCTGATTCGGAATCCTACCACTCTATTCAGATTTGCATAAAATCTAGGAAAGGACTCCACTACTGAAGATGGTTAGTACAAGAACCGCCGCTACCGCTGCTGATCAGGAAGGCCGAGAGAGACAGAATCCTGCGCAACAGCCTTCTTCCAACCAGGACAATACCGCTCACTCGGATCCGTCAGGGCCAGTCACCCGACAAGAGTTTCAAGTATTGCTCCAGGAGCTGACCCAAAGCCGTCAGCAGTTGGCCGAACAATTGTGTGCCAATGTCGAGCTGACCAACCAACTAAACCGCCGGGGCCACAGAAGGTCCAGGAGGGATGATGCCTCTAGGGCATCTACCAAAAGCTCGGCTTCGTCTGACTATTACCACAGATCTACCCGTCCTCGGCTAGAGGGGAGTCGCGCTCAAACTACGGGATATCAACCCGCCTTGACCGTCGGACAATTGAGAGCAGGACCGTCGACCAGCTTTTAAACAAGACCCTCGACACGAGGAGGCACTGCTCCACAGTACACCATGGACAACCGCGCTACAACCGCCGCGGTAGAGACAAGGGTTGATACCCGGAATCAGTCAAAGCCGAATAATCAGCAGCGCGGACATACTCCTGAACCATATGTCCCAGAAGAAGCTGAGCCAAGGAGGCGAGACACGGACCGTCGACACCGCCCGATCTAGACTCGCACTGTGGAACCCGACCACACCTTAGCTCAGCATGCCCAGAATTTGCCGGTGTCAGACATATCAACCATGATACGTCAGATGATACGCGAGAGTCAGGGGCTCACTAATGATGATTGGGGAATCTCTCGTAGTCATACCCTTTTCACAGACGAAGTGTTACACGCTGAACCCCCTAGACGATTCAGAATGCCAACTCTCCTAATGTATGAAGGAAATAGTGACCCCAACCAACATATTCTGAAATATGAATGGTCGATGAGTGCTGCTAGGGCTGACGATGCAGTGAAGTGTCGAAGTTTCCCCATCTCTCTGGGGGGAATCGCGACAATGTGGTTTACACGCCCACCACCTAGATCCATTTCTTCATTCGATCAATTGGCCAAGAGGTTTGTAGAACAGTTTCGCATGCATGTTGCTAGACCAAAAGACGTTAATACCCTGTCCAGTGTCACTCAAGCTCATGGAGAAATGCTCAGGCGTTACCTGGAGAGGTTCCACGCAGCGTGTGTTGAGATCACCAATCCTAACGATAACTCAATCTTGATGGCCTTGACCAAGGGGATTGATCCTGATTCTGAATTTGGGAACTGGCTAGCCGGAAAACCGCCCGCATCGTTGGACCATTTTTACTCCAAAGCCGCTCAATTCTTGCGGCAAGAGGACGCAAAACAGTCTAGGAAGCAGGACGATGCGAGGCCCAGTATTGAGGGAATACAGAGTAATGTAGCAGTTAAACAGTCTGGCGAGAGTTCCGGAAAAGTTCAACCGAACATACAAAACAAGCAAGCCCAACCGAGAGGAAGCAATAGCCAGGATAAGAAAAGAGATCAGAACCGAGGTCCACGACGTAGGGCTCAAATGTTTGACAATTATACACCGTTAAACACGTCATTGGAAAACGTATACTTACAGACTTGCAACACTGTACAATATAAGAAGCCTGCTCCGAAGCCCTCATCGGAGAGGCAGGTTCAGACAGGGAAGTTCTGTAGATTCCATGAAAGCTACGGCCACAATACCAATGAGTGCTGACATTTGCAGGACCTCATCGAAAAGTTGATCAGAGAAAGGAAGTTTGATCAGTTTGTACGGGCACCGCAGTCTGGTGGAGCGGGCCCTTCAAATCAGAATCGTTTACAGAATCAGGAAAGACAGGAGGAACCCGCCCGTGCGGGCGGGAGGTTGGTCATTAACACAATAAGTGGGGGTCCCCACCCGGCAGATAGAAGCTGGGGGGAAATGGAGTCGTATGCTAGTTCTATCAGGCATGCGGACTTCGAGTGTTGTAGTAATTGCGAAGACGGAACCCCGGTTAAGCAACAAAAGATAATATCTAATGATATTGTGTTCAGGAGCCGAGACGCTGATAGGGTCGAAGCCCCTACAATCGACCCACTAGTCATATCTGCCCAGGTGGGTCCTGCTTGGATGAAGAGGATCCTGGTTGACAGTGGAAGCTCTGTGAATATATTGCTTAAACGGGCTTACGACTTAATGAAAATGGAGGCCAAGGATTTGAAACCTTGTCTGTCCTGAATCCACGGTTTCAACGGGAGTGCCATAATATCCGTTGGAGTGACTGAGCTACCGGTTGAATTGGGGGTTGGAGAACGTCGGACAGTCCGGATGTTGCAATTTGTTGTTTTAGAGATTGATTCGCCTTATAATGCGTTTCTGGGCCGATCGGCCCTAGCCGAGTTCAGGGCAGCCATCGCCCCTTGGTGTTTGACTCTGAAGTTCCCCACCGACCATGGGATTGGAGTCGTTCAAGGAGATCAGGCCACGGGAAGGGCCTGTTATGTTGCCGAGCTACGCATGGCACAGCGCAAAGAAAAAGGAAAGGGCGTAGAGGAATCTCTCTACGTCTGTTCTATTGATAATTGACAATTGATGCCTGGGCCTCGGCCCGGGCACCACGACCAACTCCTGAAAGACCTTGACCCTAGGGACAATGAGGATAAAGACGAATCTATGGAGAGTCAAGCTTCTCCGGCCGAACTGACTGTGAACGTCCCAATCAGTGAGGATGATGATTCAAAGATGCTGAAAGTTGGGTCTCAACTGAGCAAGCAAACGCAGCAGGAATTGGTCGAATTTCTCCGGGCGAATCTCAACGTCTTCGCCTGGACACACTCTGACATGTGAGGAATCTCGCCGAGCATTGCAAGTCACTCCCTGAATATAGATCCGCGACATGTCCCGGTCAAGCAGAAAAGGCGCGGTATGGATCCAGAGAGATCTGCCGCCCTTAAGGAGGAGGTTGATAAATTACAATCGAATGGGTTTATTCGAGATGCTTTGTACCCAGAATGGGTATCCAACCCCGTGCTAGTTCGAAAACTGAACGGGAAATGGAGAACTTGTATCGATTACTCTGACTTAAACAAGGCTTGTCCAAAAGATAGCTCCCACTTCCTCGAATTGACCAGCTCGTAGACTCGACGGCCGGACACGAATTACTATCTTTTATGGATGCTTACTCTGGTTACAATCAAATCCCCATGCATCTGCCTGACCAAGAACATACCAGCTTCGTAACCGATCTGGGACTCTACTGTTACAAAGTCATGCCGTTTGGTCTAAAGAACGCTGGAGTAACATACCAACGCTTAGTCAACCGAATGTTCGCCGATCAGATCGGGAAGACCATGGAGGTCTAAGTGGATGACATGCTGGTGAAGTCTCGATTTTCCACAGATCAAGTCAGAGATTTAAATTCGATGTTCAGCATCCTTCGAGAGTATGGAATGAAGCTCAACCCATTGAAGTGCCACTTCGACGTCGCGTCCAGAAAGTTCCTTGGGTTTATTGTCAATGCTCGAGGGATAGAAGCGAATCCTGAGAAAATCTGGGCGATAAGAAATTTGCAAACCCCTAGAACCATAAAGCAAGTCCAGAGTCTCAATGGAAAGGTCGCAGCATTGAGCAGTTTCATTTCAAAGTCCACCGACAAATGCATTCCTTTCTTCGATCTGATCCGGAAGGGAAGGCGAAACTTTGAATGGACCACGGAGTGTGAAGGCGCATTTCGATCACTAGTTCAACATCTTTCCACACCTCCGATCTTGTCAAAACCAGTTGACCACGAACAATTATACCTCTACCTGGCAGTATCAGAACATGCGATTAGTGCTGCTCTAGTTCGGGAGGAAGACAAAGTGCAAAACCCGGTCTACTATGTTAGTAAGCGGCTAACAGGAGCTGAAAGAAATTATCCGAGACTGGAGAAACTGGCCTATTGCTTGGTCATTGCCTCGAGAAAGCTCCGCCCTTACTTCCAGGCTCATCCTCTTACTGTGTACACCGACCAGCCGTTACGACAGGTCCTCACGCGGCCTGAGACGTCTGGTAGGTTACTCAAATTGAACATTGAACTAAGCCAATTTGATATTACATACGCTCCGCGGAGAGCCATTCAAGGACAAGTCCTGGCAGATTTCATAGCTGAATTTACCGTTCCAGAAGACTTGCCCGAGACCAGTGAATCCCCCGAATACATCTGGAAGCTGTATACTGACGGTGCATCAAACGACCGGTGTTCGGGCGCTGGGGTTGTACTTGAGACTCCCGAGGGCCGACCCATATGTTATGCTTTGAAGTTCGATTTTTGTGCGACTAATAATGAAGCTGAATATGAAGCCCTCTTGACCGGCCTAAAACTTGCCAGAGATTTGAGAATTATCGCTGTGGAAATTTACTGCGATTCACAGTTAGTTGTGTGTCAAGTACGGGGAGAGTATCAAGTAAGGGATCAAAGGCTGGCTACCTACTTGGCCCGAGTTCAGGAAATACTGAATCAATTTGATTATTATGCCATTTATTATATACCCCGGGAACGCAATCAGAGAGCCGATTCATTAGCAAAGTTAGCCAGCACAGGTGAAGCACAGCAGATGGGACTTATCCCCGTCGAAACTCTATCCTTCCCAAGCATCGATCGGATAGAAATGAACTTTGTGTTTGAAACCGCTCCTAGTAGAGAGTCTTGGATGACTCCGTATCGAAATTACATTGAGAGTGGGACGTTGCCTAAGCATAGAAATGAGAAGAGACAAATCTTACGGAAAGCTTCACGATTCGTTATCCAGAACGGAGTCATGTACATGAGAGGTTATTCTGTTCCCCTCCTCCGATGTATCGCCCACGAGGAAATCAAACGAGTGTTACATGACGTGCACGAAGGAGAGTGTGGCGATCATACCGGAGGGCAAGCTCTCGCTAAGAAGATTCTCCGATATGGGTATTACTGGCCGACAGTGAACCGAGATGCGGCGAACTATGCCAGAAAGTGTGATAAATGCCAGATACATGCCCGAATTCCAAGAACCCCGCCCACCGAGATAACCCAAATGGTCAGTCCCTGCACATTCGCAATGTGGGGCATCGATATCATCGGCGCTCTACCTTTGGCGAAAGGCGGTGCGAAATACGCCATCGTTGCCGTTGACTACTTTACAAAGTGGGCTGAGGCCAAAGCCCTTGCAACCATTACGACAAAGAAAGTGATAAATTTCATGGTTCGCAACATCATATGTCGATTTGGACTCCCGCATACCATCATCACTGATAACGGAGCCCAATTCGAAAGTAAGGAATTCAAGAATTTCTGTCAACGGTTTCATATCCATAAAAAGTTCTCGGCTGTCGCACACCCCCAGGCGAATGGACAGGTTGAAGCTGTCAATAAAGTTGTAAAATCCATCCTGAAGAAACGACTGGAAAAGGCCGGGGGCAAATGGGTCGATGAACTTCCTATGGCGTTATGGGCCTATTGAATGACTCACAAAACCGCGACCGGACACACTCCGTTTTCCCTATCTTATGGCTTAGAGGCTGTTATTCCGGTCGAGACGGAAGTATTTTCTCATCGCGTGACTTACTATGATCCGAAAACGAATGCTGTACTGCTGGTCGAATCTTTGGATCTGTTGGATGAAAAACGGGAAGAGGCTGATTTGAGAGCAGCCGCATATCGAAGTCGGGTCGCCCGACTGTACAACACCAAAGTTCGACCCCCGAACCTTTGAACTAGGCGACCTCGTTCTCAAGAGAATCTACCCAGTTCCTTCACACATGAAGCCGAACTGGGGAGGACCATATGTGATTACACAAAGACTCGAAGATGGCACATTCAGGCTGTCGACCGTTGACGGTCTCGATTTGCCAAGGGCTTGGAACAGCGAAAGTTTCCGTCGCTATTACACATGACAGGCTTTATTTATTTCATTCTATTTAGCAATTTTTTCTGCATTTTGAAATTTGGATTTTGTAATAAGGCAACTGACTTTGCCACATTTTCTTATTTCAGCAATAAAATGCCACCTCTTCGAGCCAGAGCTGTGATTCATTAAGTACGATATACGACATCACGATGCACGAAGAGCTAAATCCCATCACGCAATGGGACTTATTCAAATGGAGAGTGGCTGTGATACGACCGACCACTCGCTAAGTGAAACCCGAGCTCGGGGGCAAGCCATTACACCAATATCGGTAGGATTGACACACGACAATCCTATATCCAACTCCGTACTCCCAGAGTGCGAGACGGAGTATAAACATCCAACTCCGTACTCCGAGAGTGCGAGACGGAGTATAAACATCCAACTCCGTACTCCCAGAGTGCAAGACGGAGTATAAACATTTGACTCCGTATTCCCAGAGTGCGAAACGGAGTATAAACATTCAACTCCGTATTCCCAGAGTGCGAGACGGAGTATAAACATTTGACTCCGTATTCCCAGAGTGCGAAACGGAGTATAAACATTTGACTCCGTATTCCCAGAGTGCGAGACGGAGTATAAACATTTGACTCTGTATTCCCAGAGTGCGAGACGGAGTATAAACATTTGACTCCGTATTCCCAGAGTGCGAAACGAAGTATAAACATTCAACTCCGTATTCCCAGAGTGCGAGACGAAGTATAAACATTTGACTCCGTATTCCCAGAGTGCGAGATGGAGTATAAACATTTGACTCCGTATTCCCAAAGTGCGAGACGGAGTATAAACATTTGACTCTGTATTCCCAGAGTGCGAGACGGAGTATAAACATTTGACTCCGTATTCCCAGAGTGCGAGACGGAGTATAAACATTTGACTCTGCATTCCCAGAGTGCGAAACGGAGTATAAACATTCAACTCCGTATTCCCAGAGTGCGAAACGGAGTATAAACATTCAACTCCGTATTCCCAGAGTGCGAAACAGAGTATAAACATTCAACACCCTATTCCCAGAGTGCGAAACGGAGAACAAATAGCCAACTCCGTTTCCCCAGCGTGCGAAGCGAAGTATAATCAATCCACTTCGAACTCCCGAAGTGCGAGTCAGAGTGTGAACGCTAACTCAAATTCCCCAGGATATGAGTCGAAGTACTAACGTCAATCTTAAAGTCCCCAGAACGTGAACAACCGTTCATGAGATGACTTAAATCCCCAGAGTGTGGATGACATTATTCATGAGGAAGTAAGTGTAGCCCGCTCGTTCGATCCTCACTCAATGCGATCACAAGCTGATCATCATAACTTAACCCCGGAACTTGGGGGCAGATTTGGCAGATAAAACAAGCTATGCTTGAACATAAAAATAATGCAAGTACACTGGACCGAAGTTCGAACACTGCAGTATTCAAGCATGAAAGGAACATAAGCCGAAACTAGAAGACAAAATTTTATTTCAACTAAATCAAAAGCAATGGTTCATACACGAGCCTTTCCAAAATATTACTACTAGCAGGGGCCGAACCCGCATCTAAACACGGCCTACAAAAGGGAAAAAAGAAAAAGTAACAAAATCCCTGACTGCCAAAAGAGGAAAGTATGCCTAAAAAGAGTGTCTAATCTTTCTACTTCCTCAACTTCTTCTTCCTCGAGGAGCTACTGGAGCCACCAGTACTCTTTCGTTTAGAACTTTTCTCCCTAGGCAGGCCCCCCTCGGATGAAGGCATGATGTCAACGTCCTCGTCCGAGCTGGACTCTATGGGAATGCTTCCCGCAGGAGGAGTTGGAGGGACAGAATCCGTAGCCGGAGGCGGGACCGACGCACTAGTATTAGTGAGTGTGCCCTCAGGAGATACAATCATAAGAGGGGTGGGACAATGTGCTGCTGCTCCGCCATCCGCGCTGCCACCATGCGCAGCTGCCGCCATCTCAGCGTTGATTTCGGCCAACATCCTTGCTTCTCGCTGTGCTCTGGCCTCACCATGTGCTGTAACAGCCTGGGTTGAAATATCAGAAGTAGACGAGAATCTGCCAAGGCTGAATGATAGGTCTGCAAAGGGATCACTCTATCGGCCAAGGAGCTCGTTTATCATCTGTTCATCGAAAGAGAGTAAGCTCCCCTGTGTTACTTCCACCGGCACTGTTGTCACAACAGAAGTTGCCTCAGAAATGATGGCCTCCGGCACTTGACATGATTCTTGGGCTACGGAAGGCGCCGCCGGTGCAACTCCAATCACTGGTCAAAGAAAGGAAACGTCTGTTAGTATACACTTCCATACGCATTCTTCACCCCAAATGAACAAGGGATTAGTTCAGAGTACCTTCCTCGGTTTGGGTCAGGGTCGTTTGAACGGCTTCGGAGGAATGCTCCTTAATAGGAGATAAATGTGGTCGGTCTGGATCATATGCCGGTATAGGCTGGGAGTCGATCGTCGTAGTTGGCTCAGATTGAGATGACATGACAATCTCAGAACTTGTGATACGGTGCTCAGCACCAGAGCTTTCTCCAATTTCCTGAGATCGGGCGCCAAGCCTCCTTCTCGTGAGAAATCATGGAGCCATAGAGAACTTTCTTTTCATCATCATTAAGAATGCGGTTCTCCAGCTCGAATTCATCGATGCCTTCATCGGGATGTCCAGATTTCTCCTCCTCAACCAACGTATTCCAAGCGTTATAGAGATGTGTTGGATAGTCGTCGAGCCATGTCAGATCTCGGTGCCTTAGCACATTGGCATTGTAAGTGACGAGTAGCTCTTCTACCTCAGCCTCAATCCTGGCCTCCGCCTGCCGTACCTTCTCATCAACCCCAGCTTCAGCTTCGCGAGCTTGTTGCATAGCCGCTTCCTTCTCCTTTCGGAGCGTCACCGCCTGATCACAGGCCTCCTGCGCAGAGACATTAGCTGCATCTTTCTCCTTCGCCATTTCGGAGAACTTTGATTTCAGCTCATTAAGTTCCTTAAGAGCGGCATCCCTCTCGGCGGTAATGGTGGTGTTCCTATGACCCATGTCTTCAATGGCGGTATAGTGCTCTTGTTTCATTCTGGTCATGGCGGAGTTTACTTCGTCAACCTTTTTTAGGGCCTCCATTTCAGATTTACGGGAAGACTCAGCCTCCGCGTTGAGCGCTTTTATGATTCGGTCATTTTGACCCAACTCCTTCTCAAGCTTCTCAATGGCGACGCCCCGATCGAATGCCACTTTGGACGCTTTCCTCGCGGCCCATGCCCACTCCCTATACTGGAAGAAGATGTCCGCAACATAATCATGGATAGTGGTTTCAGCAGTTGGCGGAATTCTCCTCAAGTGCGGAGGGAAGACATAACCGTCAAAGCAGATGTCGGGAAATTCCTTCCTCATCTGTGCCAATTTAAGCGCTCCTTCACTGGACGCATCAGTCGGGACCGGTGTGGTAGCTGAAAAGGTGGCTATTTCAGTCCTGCGCGGAGGATCGGGCCTCGAAGCTTGAGAAGGTGGCCTAGGCCGTGAAATTTCAGGAGGACGAGCAACTGCTACCGTAGGAGGTGCGGAGGTCCTAGGAGGAGGAGAGCGAGATCGGGATCGGTGAACGTATCCCTTGTCTCTGTCAGACCTCTCCTGACCAGAGTGTCCTGAGTCCTAATCCCTCTCGCCTTCTCTCCTGCGTGGCTCATGATAACGGCGCTTGTTGCGCAAACTACCAAGCATAGAACTTTGTCCAGACATCGCACCTGAAAAGCAAACCACGGAAAATCAGTAGCCGTTTACAATATGTTGTTTACGGTTAGGAAAATGTGTTGTGCCGTGAAGAGTGTGTGAATGTGTAACCCCCCGGACCAACCAGAAGTGTCAATCGCACTGGCAGGAAGAGACTCGCTAACATCGAAGGTATGTCGCGGTCCACCCAATTCAACGTCGTGTTGCTCGGGCTCGATGTCCGGGATTGGAGGGTCAGCGAGCCCTTCGAATTGATTTTCAGCTTGCAGGGAGGGTGCCTATGCAATTCTAACTCCTGACAGGGGGCGGTGTAAAACCACCGACTTTCGCCTCCCGGATTTAGGCTGTTTCGAGGCCACCGCTTTGCCTTTTCTCTTTTCATCAGAATCCGGGATTGCATTAGCAGGTCCAACCAACGGTTCCTCGTCGGTATGAGTTCTCTCGGAATCGGGTTCCTCAATTATCACAACCCTGGGTTTCTTCCGCTTGACCTTTTCTCTGGAGACAGTCTTTAATGCGCCATCGAGCTTTATGTTCTGCCTCCGCCCAATCAACCCAAGAACTCTGAGATTCCGGTCCGTCAGTAGCAATTCAATATTCCTTTCTTCACTAGGAATCTCTTGAAGGACCCGAACTATCTCTTTATAATAGCCACCGTCAGGTCGCTGGATTATAGCTGAAAGAAAAGGAGTAGGAGATATGAGTTTAATTTCATTCAAAAATTGCCTTGTCGATTACTTGGAAAAAGACAATACTCACGTCTGAATAGCCATCTTCTGGCAAACCCCGAAGGACATCGGACATAGAACCACTCTGACTTGAAGTAGCTCAGCCTAGTCCACGACCCCGTGACAACTTGGCAGTTTCTTACAGACTCCAAGAATGTAAAAGATGGGCTGTCAGTTCGACTTTTGAAGTTGAAGAGGTATCTTATCTCGGTCGGGCGGGGAGGTCGGTAGAGGTATTCCATAAATGCGATGAACAAGCCATTGAGTGAAGCATATGCATTCGGATGTAGCTGAAACGGAGCAATATCCAGGTAAGCCAACACTTCTCTTATATAATCGTTGAATGGAGGAAGTGTACCGGCTGCGCATGCATGTCGATTAAAAGCAGTATACCCCTTCGGGGGATTGTGTGGTCTGTCGTCCAGTCCAGGCAATATTACATCGTCCAACGATAAGCCATGCCTCAAGCATATTCTCCCTAGCATATCTTCAGAGATATTGGACGGGACAGAGTCAGGTGGACTATTAATGAAGGACGCATCAGGCAACTCGTTCGGAGCTGGACCAATAGCTTCGGCCTCGATGTCCGGAATCTCAAGTCTGGGAGGGATAAGATTCTGAGTTTCTTGCTGCTGCGAACTTGACGATTCCATAACTGGCTAACTCACGAGAAATCATCATTAGACGATAAAAAGCCCGTACATTCCCCAGTGTAAAGTGTACGAATGAGTTGTGCAGTGCAAGTGTTGTGCATGATTTGAGCATAATTCTGCAGAATTAAAGGAAATATGCTAAAGATGAAACTTCGAAAGTTAGATCAGAAGTGACCGTCATTGCTGACCGTCACAACCGCGCCATCCGAATACTGACAATCGATTCAAGTTAAAGTTCATCATACTTCTATTTTTTGTTATATAGCAGTTCCATCGACGAGCTTCGAAAGTCAGTCAAACGTGTAGTTCTGTAACCAAGTTCAATTATGCAAGGCAGAAGCTCGTCGGAGTCAAGTGTTCAAGTGTTCAAAATTTCTCTAAGTTCATCAAAATTTAGGTTAGGGATCGATCGCTGCACTTTGTTTTCGTATCGAGCCAGGGGAGGTCACGCTACGCAGCCTAGCCGCGTTCGAATCGATACGTTCGTATCGATCGTCTGGGAATGGAGATGTTTCGTATCAATCAGGCTGGAGTAACACTGCTTCGTATCGATCAGATTCAAATTGATACGTTCGTATCGATCGGGCTGGAGTGAGAGCGCTTCATATCGATCAGATTCGAATCGATACATGTCGTATCGATCAAAGGCAAGCCAATCCGCATCGATCAGGTTTGCCGATTTCGCGTCGATCAGAGAACAATGGCTTCACATCCATCGCCGCTCTCGTCCCCACGCCGATACGAACGTATGTCGTCTGCATCGATTCGAATGCTCCCAGTTCAAGTTGATACGAAATAAGGTTAGAGTGATTTCCTCAGTCTCTCCTTCTTCCCCAAAGGAACTCAACTCCATGGCCATGCTCCGTCCCCCAATCTTGTCTTCCATCGTCCAGATCTCAAGTTTGTTGAAACTGGTCGTAGAAGCAAAGAGAATGATGGAGATCTCGAGTTTCGTCATTATTAACAAGAATCTATCCATTAATTACCTGATTTTAGCGATTAACACTCAGAGGATCGGAGGTTTGGTTCGATTCGAAGATAGTTATATCTCTCAGTCTATCGATACGAAGGTAAAGAAGGGAACAGAGAGCAACAGTAGAAATAGAAGGTAAAAAAGTGAAAAATGATGAAGTCCCAGGTATTTCTATGGAGCCTAGGATGAAACCGAGTCGATTCGACTCCCAGTCAACCTGACCGGTCGCAACCAGTCAAACAGCGCATCGAAACGAAGGCTCGTTTCAAATCCACCAGGCTTCATTGATTCGAAGTGCACAGAAAAGCCACCTGAAGACAATGGACTCCATCGTTTCGAAGCATCCGTTTTATGAACCATCGATTCACAACAGGACAGGTCTGTCAATACAAACACGATATTCGTATCTATCAGAATCTATCAATACAAATAATGATTTCGTATCCATCAAAGATCATCAATGCGAATCAGAATCCAACCCAAATTGTGTCACTCGGTGCGGATGAATATTTCGTATCCGTCATTTCAAACCCGCATCGGTATGAAGAAATGCTTTCCAACTTTTTACATCGATTCACGAGAGGATCGATACAAGAAGATGGTTGAGAGCGACCATCAGACGTCGTTTCAACTCGAATTTCAAATCGGTTCGGGAGAGAATCAATGCGAAGTTCAACGACGACTCGCAAAATTACAGCTTTTCAAAGCACGTCATGTTTCCACAAGACGTACTTTGGGGGGCAAATGTTATCCCGCCTTTTGGCAAGGCTAGGACACCAGAGAATTGGTCGGATTCCAAATGTCGCTTGTCATGGATATCGCTGAATTTCGTCCAAATCCGGGTTGAGCTACGATTGATGGGGCATGACTAGAAAAGCTAAAGGAACCAACGTTCCAAATTTTAAGACGATCTGAGTTTACACGAACAAGTTATGATGGATGCAAGGTGAAGAGAAAGGCATGTTTTCGTATCCACCAGAAGGTCCCATTTCGTATCCATCCGGGGCAGTGGTTCGTACCGATGAAGTTAGTCATGTTTCGAATCCATCAAGTTCGTATCGATGGACTTCGTGTCCTTCAATAGTCCTCGCTTCGTATCCATCTGTTTCGTATCGATCAGAATGACCAGGTCCACGTGTCAATGAACTCCGCATCGATCAATCTTCAGCCAGAGGGGCTTGTTCGAACCCATCAGAGAAACGTCTGCTTCGTAACGATCACCCAACGTCAACTTCGCATCCATCAGGGATTCAATGCTTCGTATCCATCGTGAGACCGCATTCGTATCCATGAGCAAAGGTTAACTCGCATCCAACAAGTTAACTAACTAAGGTGACGTGTAATCCATTGAAACAAACGAGGCGAGATACTTGGAGTCGAAACGGTCAATACGGAGTAAAGGCCGGATCGAAGCGAAGCGCGCGCGCCACATCATCTTGAGAGCACGTGCAGTCATCGACACGAAATGATGGAGTCGAAGCAATGGAGACGAGCAGAACAACCACCGTTGAAATCCATCTCGTATCGACGATATCTCATGATCTACTAAGCCAAATCCAATGAAATTTCAAGGGAAGCTTGCATGCACACTAAAGAAGGTCTCCACCAAATTTTAGCTTAATTGGACGTCATCTTGATCGATACGAAATGTATTCGTATCGATCGCATATCGAGGCCAAATTTCCTGGAAACGGTCGAGTGGGTCCCCTCACGTGCCAGACCAAGTCTCCCGGAGTTTGAGCGAGATCTGAGCTTCCTACGCCTATAAATAGAGCCCCAGAACTAATAGAAGGGGGATCTTTTTCTCTGAAGCGTCCATACTCTGCCGGATTAAGATTTGCATCCAACCTTTGCTGTCAATTTCGAATTCTAATCTGTAATCCGCTGTTGTTTGCTGTATTCACTTGCAATCATTGAAAGAGAATCAATAAAATCATCAAAACTTCATAGTGGACATAGGCGTTACGCCGAACCACTCTAAATTGCTTGTCTGTGCATTTTACATTTCTGTTTGTTGGAGTTTTTGTTAGATAACCTCTATTTTACATTTACAATCTTCATTTTATCTCTTCAAATAACTCCCGAAGAGTGTTGTGCCCATTTTTGGTACAAACATATATGGTATATGCTGATTCTGTGGATGCAGGGACAGGTCAAGTATGATTCTCCGTACCATTTGTCCTATTTTAGCGGTTTGTTATTATTTAGAGATTTTTTGCCACTCACACTAGACTATTGTCTTGCTTGGAATTTTATGCTTTGCTTCCTATTATTTCGGGTACTTTTAAATGAGTAGATTAGGAATATCAGGTCTGGTGAGCAAGTGGAGCTGGACAGGTGGCGAAAAGGAGGCTATACTCTCATATTACTACATTTACTTATTTGCTATTCCGCTGCACATCACTATGGAGCTTGCTAGTGCCTTTCTTTTCTAGAGATAGTTATTTAAGTTATTATTTAATGTATAACTCTACTACTTGTGTTGTTTACTAAATGGATCAATATACTCTGCTTTTTGTGATTCATTCAGTTATTACCGTCTCACCTGTTTTATATCTGAGATGATTACTATTATATTTTATTCGATGCATTGTGAGATGTATGATAGGTTATGTGATGTTTATTTACTTTACAACCTTGACGGTCGTCCTGTATCGGCTGGGCATCGCTACAGCGCGATATACAAATATATTAGGTGCCGATGGTGTAGAGCTATCGTCACATTTGGCATCAGAGCTTAGGTTGTGTAGTTTAACCTAAGGGATATCGAAATCCAATAGAGATAGGATATGAGTTCTCACCCTAGACTGGATCAAGAGTATGCGTGTATATGAGAGCACATACTTGTTACAGTTTGGTTTTCAAAAACTGTATAATAGTATATAGTATATAAGTCGTACTGCATACACGAGAACTACTTGAGTGGGATTCCTAATAGAGAAACTAATAGTCATTATTACAAATTGAAGTATGAGTCATTAAACATGGAATGCCGCTAGGAACTCCAACTCTGGAGTCGAAGAAGGGGCTGTCTTGGGAGCGGCTAATCCCAATTTGCAGGCCATGTCCAATACCATGATGCAAAATGCTAAGTACCTGCTCTGAATGTTGCTATTGGTGGTGGTGCTTTGGTGCACGTACCCAAAGCCGATTTTGCTAAGCTGAACAAAGACCTTACTAGTCTTGGTGGCAAATCGTTCCAAGGAACGAAGTTGGCGATGGAGGTGCAGGATTGGCTTGGTCCTACGAAAGGATCTTCAATGACTTAGAGTTGGATGATGCTATAAAAAGACGATTGGCTTCCGAACAACTTTGGGGATGAGCTATGAACTAGCGTAATTCTGTGAAGGTCGCTACTCCTAAGGATCAGTTCACATAGGATAGTTCAAAGCCAGATTCGATGAGAAATTTATACCAACATCTAAAAATTTGGTCTTGTTTTGTAATTTACAGATCTGAAGCAAGGGGATATGACTGTCTTCAAGTACGTTTTTGAGTTCGACCCCTATTGAAATATGGGATGTCCTTCATCGACACCCTGTTGAAGAAGAATGAAAAGTTCCTTATTGGCTTGAATGACTACTTGGGAAAGAAACTTGTGAGTCATATTGATGGGACTTTCGAGATGATCATTGAGAAGGCACTAAGGCATAAGAGTTTTTATCCACATCCGAGGACTATTTTTCCCAAAGAAGAGCCAAAGCCACAATTGAGCGAGGGAGGTAAGAAGAAGTGGGACGATGCAGTTTCACAACAAAGGCGGTCAGAAGAAGAGTATGGCCTCACTCATTTGTTACAACTATGGTGACAAGGGCTACTATAGTAAAGACTACAAGGCTGAGGGGAAGAAGTGCTGCAATTGCAACAAACTTGGGCATAATCAGAAAGATTATGCAGAGCCGCTGAAGCAAAAAAGATGGTGAAAGCATGAGTTATCAATGCCATTCCAACTTCGTCGAATGCTCCATCGGTGAAAGAGAAGGGGAAAGGCATCATTATTCAAGGTATGCTTTCCATTTATGATGTTCCTGTACAAGTTTTATTTGATACTGGGGCTTCACATTCCTTCATATCTAATGACTTGTAGATTGATTAGGATTGAGACCCGAAATTATTGACCGACCATTGATTATGACGAACCCTATTGGAGGCTCCACTAGCATGTGCATGGTTTGTCGTCGTTTGGTATTATCGAGTCATGGATGTTCTTTAATTACGATTTCTTTGTTTCGGGTTTTGTTGAGTTTGGTACTATTCTGGGGATGGACTGGCTTCATAGATATAGAGTGATGGTGGATTGTGAGAAGTCTTTGGTGATGACAGGGGTAGATGATGGGTGGATGGTAGTGTTAGGTTGCTTACTGGATGATGAAATAATGGTAAGTTTTTTATATTCCCTCGATATCTCAGACGATGGGTTGTCGCTAGTGCCTATTGGTAGAGAGTATTAAGAAGTATTTAAGAAGTTGATTAGACTTCCACAACATAGAGACATCAAGATTTGTATTGATTTAGATAAAGATGCTAGACCGATAGTGTTGTCATTGAGGAGGATGAAACCTAGAGAGCAAAGAGAGCTCGAGGTACAAGTAAATGACCTTTTGCAAAAAGGCTTCATTTGAAAGAGTATTTCTAAGTGGTGAGCACCCGTAGTATTCACCATAAAGGCGGATGGTTCCCTTAGGGTGTGTGTTGACTACCATGAGCTGAATAAAGCGATGAGGAAGAATAAGTATCTACTCCCATGAATTGATGACTTGTTCGATCAGCTTTATGGTGCTTGAGTATTTTCTCAGTTGGATCTTACGACGAGATTTCACCAATTGAGAGTAGCGAAGGAAAATGTGCCAATTACAGCATGTCATATAACATGTAGTTTCTACGAGTGGTTGATTATTCTGTTCGGGCTGACCAATGCACCGACATACTTTGTCGATCTCATGAACTGTGTCTTTAGGGGTCAGCAAAACAAATTTGTGCTTGTGTTCATCGAAAATATTTTCGTCTATTCACGGACAAAGGAGACACATTTAAGGATCATGCTTAAGGTGTTGAGAGAGCACCGACTGAAAAAAAGTTTTCCAAGTGTTACTTCTGGAGAAGGGAAGTGAGATTTTTGGGTTATGTTTTTTTGAGTAGGGAATTATTGTAGATCCTACAGAAGTTGCAGCAGTCCAAGATTGGACTAGACCCAAAAACGCTACGGATATGAGAAGTTTTTTAGGGTTAGCTGGATATTAGACGATTCATCCAGGACTTCTTCAAAGTAGCTACATTGTTGACTCACTTGACTAAAAAGAATCAGACTCTTATTTGTGATATGAGATGCGAGCAAGCATTCGTGAGTCTAAAGGAAAAGTTGATGAGTGCACCAATATTGACCATTCCGAGCGAGAATGAAGAGATGATGGTATACACTGATTCTAGTGGTACCGGATTGGGCACGGTATTGATGGAGCGAGGCAAAGTTGTTGTTTATGCTAGTCGATAACTAAAGCTACATGAGAAGAAATATCCGACCCATGATTTAGAGTTAGCAGCGATTGTGTTTGAGCTAAAGATTTGGAGGCACTATCTTTTAGGAGAGAGGTTCGAGCTTTTCACCGACCCTAAATCATTAAAATACCTCTTTTCGCAGAAGGAACTTAACCTTCGCTGTAACATCCCCAATTTGGAGGCCCGAAGCTAAGCACTACAGATGTTATAGTCATCCATAGTATTAACTTCCGGTGACAAAATACGGTAATGTTAATGGTATCCATAATATCAGAAGCACTTGAATATGAAATAAAATCATCACAGATTAAAACACTTTTCTGATTACATTTCAAAACAACATTTCATATCCAAGTTACATAATCCCCAAACGTTTTGCAGGTTTAGATCAAATATAATTATTACATAAATACGCCAAGAGCTACAAATGAAGATGCCCCCTTGGGCGATCAGAGTACTAAATAGTCATAACAGACTTAATACAACACAACAGAAATAAAACAAAACAACTCCTAAATATAGCTAGCATCAGCCTCCCGCTCGTCTCTGTAAGCTTTATTCGTCCACCCACTAAACCTGTAAACACAAACTCTCAATCTACTCAAATTAATTTTGAGCACCCGAGAGTTTAAGGGGAAAACGTAAACTTCGAGTCAGACATAAATTCTGGTGTGAATAATAATATTACATCTCGGTTTACTGATATTAAGTGAGACCATGCCGCTTATCGGAACGGGTTTCTTCTCACTAATCCTTTTAAAACATGTCTTTCGCAAATATTAATCCTGCGACCAAACTGGTTAATCAAACTGATATATCGATAATAGAAAATATCATTTATGCTCAAAACAGGTAATAAATGGACCATCTGTCCGAAACAATGTAGTTTTGTTTGGCTAACTACTAACCTTTGGCTGACTCGGGCCTACCAGAAAAAATAACAAACAATCTAACATCTGTTAGACAAACTTCTGGACGGTCTATCCCTAACTTACATCTCCCAGGGTCTCCTGATCCTAATGGTTTTGCGGGCTCACCAATAACCTATCTTCTTTTTCTATACATATATTCCCTTCTGTGTGTAACCATCATTTAGGTCTACCTGTGACTAAGCCCTACACATTGGAATTTTGGACTAAATTATCTAGGGGCTAATAGCTAATGTATAGGGCGCAACCCTACACCAATCCCATCTGGTCTTCTAATATCCAAGTCATTTCTCTGAGGATTAACTACCCTTCAAATTTTCCTTGAAAACATTTTCAAAATGATTTAACCCTTTAAATCATACTTATGCAAGGAAAATATACTTTTTTACTTTACTCAAAGCTACTTCCCATGTTATATATACTTTACCCAAAATAATGTTGATGAAATATATTGAGGATTACCAATCCCTCCAAATAAGTTGGAACCCTTTTTAACTTAAAACACTTAGGCTATATTGCCAAGGTAAATCGTTCGAAACCTTTGTTTAAACCTTTAAATAACCCTATTGAAACCATTGAAAGTACCCCTTTCGATACAAGTAAACTACTTTACTTTGTAACCTTAGGCCGAGAGACCAAAACATACCTACCGAAACCATTTACAATAATCCTTTTGAAAACAATGAAAACCTCTCTTTCGAAAGCTTTATAAACCTTAGACATCCTCTTTTCAAAACATAAAACTTGCCTTTCGAAAGCAATTGGAAACCTTCCATTTAAAATACCTTAAGTATCTTTTGAAACCTTTGGGGAATCACCCCTTCAAAACCTTTATCATTTACCTTTCAAAAATACTGGGGAACCTCCCCTTCAAAACCTATATTAGTAACCTTTTGAAAGCAATTGGGTTTAAGTAAAAGCTTGTGGAATATAGTTTCGAAACCATTAAGACCATTTAAGTCGAAACCTATGGGTTTATCTTTCAACAGAATAAAGGATCTTAAAACAACCAAGTCGAAAGCACTCTTTCGAAAGAAGTTTCCTAAGTAAAGAAAGTAGATGGCTTCAACACCATCCCTTTTGAAGCATTAGAGAAGCAGCTTCTTTAATAAAGTCGAAAGCATCCCTTCGAAACCATGTTTAAAGGAAAGGTGGCCTCAACTTGGTTGAAAGGTAGAATTGAGGCAACAAGGGTTTCGGCACTATCGAAAGCCATTTTAAAACAAAAGGCGGCAATCTGGGTCGAAAGCTTATCTTTAAACCAATTACCAGGTCGGAAGCCATCTCATTTGAAAGCAAGCAAGCATGTTTTCTTTTAAAAGCCAAAACAAAGTTTCGACTCTTTTGGAAGCCATATTTCGACCCTATTCCTTTCGCCTATCTTCAATCCACTAGGTACCAAGTCTTTGATACCATGTGTATTGGTTTCGAATTAGTTGGAGGCAGAGGTATGTGATCGAAAGGTTGCTGCCGAAGGTAGAGAAACAACATATACTTACAAAAACTGTTTTCTTTTCTTTTAAAGTAATTTATTTCCAACCAACTTGCTTATTTGTCAAAATATAATTGGTTGCCAATTTCTTTTCCAAAAGTGCTGCCGAATTCAGAATTTTTTTATTCAAAACATTTACAAAATGCCCCTTCTCCTATTTTAAACATATAAAACATTTAAGTCCCATACCTTAAATAATTGTATATACTTAACAAAACACTTAGGAAAATTCTCCAAAAATTCTAATAAATCACTATTAATATGTTTTCTAACATATTTAAATTTCGGACTCATAGCCATCGTATATTGGCCGTAAATAATTTTAAACCCAAAATAGCATTTTTTCACTAGAAAATTCAAAATAAATCCACAATAATTCAGAAAATTATGAAACTTGAAACCCATCTCCAAAATAATATTTCTCACCAAATATTAAAATCGCTAGTCATTTGGATGTCATCTAATAAGTTTTCTAAATCAATTCTTATCATAAAATCCATATGAAATAGCCTAAATCACCAACAAGTATATATATATATATATATGTATATCCGTTAATCATTTAAATCATGACAAAACATTAGCAAATAAATTTTGGATCTCAATCTAGTAACCGAAAAAGAAAAACATGAGATGCAACCTATTATTCACGTTTGCTCTGTTGTTAAGGAGTTGAGATTTGACCTTCGATTTAAGTTGATTAACTTCTTCCTCTTGATTTAGCTTGTCTTCCCTTTTTCTTCTTTAATGGTGACCGACCTCTTGTTTTGTTTTAGGTTATGAAAATGAATCGTGTAAAATGAATGTGTGTAAGGGTTTAGGGTATAAGGTTATTACTTATTTGTAACGACCCTGAATTTTTGACATTTGAAAAGCGAATATTTAATTGAGTTTAAATATTCGAATGATAATTTAATTTGAAATTCAAATATCAGAATGAATTTGGTGATTAAATTATTGAATTTAATTATTGAAACTGGGTAAAAATTTGAATCTTCAGTTTTAAACTGATTTAAAATTATTTTTCAAGGCTTAGAAAATTTGTATTTATAATTCTGAAGGTATTGGAACTTTCAGAATTGAATTCGGAAGTGATTTGTTCAGTTTTGAAATTTTATTGTTTAAATTGAATTTAAAAATAGTCTTCCGGGGCACAGTCTCGGAATTCGACGAAACCAGTTCCATTGGATCCGTAATATTGTATTATTACCGGATTTCAATTTTCATAATGTTTGGAGTGATCGTTTGGCCGTACGATAAGCAAACGCGCTGAAATTAAATCGATAATTTAATTTAATAACTGGTCCAAAAAGCTATCTTCTCCATACGATTTAATTTGGACCCGGAACCTTTTCCATTGCATTCGGAATAGGCGTATAACATTACGAACGCCTATCGGCACGCCTCGATAGGAAGTCAAAAATTTTAGTTGACTTCAACGGAACGATTTGAATTTGAATTAAATTGAATATTCTCTTATACTTGTCAACCATCAGTTGAAATTATTTCACATCAGCTGTTTTTATCGGGCTACTGTAGCAAGTTGAGGGAATCACGTAAACGTCCCTTCTTGTTCCCCCTTTCCAGCTGATAATCGCGTACGTTTGTCCCTCTTTTCCACCTTTAAACACCGAGCACCCCCTTTCTTTTTCAGTTGAAATTAAACGAACAAGAAAAAAAATTATATCGTTCTCAGTTGAAAATCGATACTACCCTCTCTGTTCAACCGAGTTTTCGATTCTCCCTCGTTCAATTAGTTAGGGCTCGTTGTCGAGCATCGCGAGTGGCTCGCGGAGATCGTGGCAGCTGGGGAGTTCGTGGCAATGGGGGCTGAGCAGCTCGATCGTGAGGGGTGTTCGGCCGATTAGGGTAGCGCGTTCGAAAGGGGAAAACGATCGATCTCATCTAATCACGTCGGCGCGTTCGAGCAGAGGGTGCTCGCTCTCGAGCTCTTCGGTGGGTAGTTCGCTGGAGGGCAGACTATAGGGGGGAAGGTCTCGATCGCGAGGCAAGGGTTGCCGATCAATCTGGAGGTGATGGCGTCACATCTGGAGTAGGCGCGTGTGGCAATGGGGAGTATGGTCTTGCCGAAGTCGTTAGGGCGGGCGTCGCGATGTTCGCTGGGCTGTTGCGATGTCTGTTAGCGCCAAAATTGGTCACTAACCCCCAAATCCAGATGAAAACACCAAATGCCAATCACAGCTCAGAGATAGAATGTATGTAGAGAGTAATAATGTGAAGAACAGTTAAAACTGAAATGAAAGCAGTAAAGAACAACAGATTTTATAGTGGTTCGGCTAACTCCGGCCTACGTCCACTCCAGAAGTTTACTTTTTATTGCTGTAATAATCGATTACAGTTACAAAATGGCAGAGTTGCCTTAGCCTTAGAAAAGAGAAAGTAAGAGAGCAGAAAGAAGATCCCCTTTTACTGTGCCCCTGCCTCTCTATTTATAGACAAAGATGGGTTGGACTTCCCTGGTGGGCCTGGTAGCCGAGTACCTCAGCCCAAATGGAGTGGTCTCCATATGCCGAACCATAGATGCCGAACGCTGAATGCCGAACAAGGTGCGAATGCCGAACGATCTCCTCATGCCGAACGTTGGGAGGTGCGAGGTACTGAGGTATTGAGGTACGGAGGTGCGAGGTATGGAGGTGCGGAGGTGCGAGGTACCAAGATATGGAGGTGCGAGGTATGGAGGTGCGAGGTATGGAGGTGCGAGATATGGAGGTGCGAGGTGCAATGTCGAGCGAGGTGAGGTATGTCGAACGACCCATCCAATGCCGAATGCTCCTTGATGCCGAACGATCCATCCAATGCCGAACGTCTCCAGATGCCGAACGTTGGTTAATGCCGAGCGCTCCATCCAATGCCGAACGTCTCCAGGTGCCGAACGTTGGTTAATGCCGAGCGCTCCATCCAATGCCGAACGACGAACTCTCTATGCCGAACGCTCGTCCAGTACCGAACAAGATTTATGCCGAACACTCCATCCAATGCCGAACGTCGATCTCTCTATATCGAACGCTCGTCCAGTGTCGAACATTCTTCTATGCCGAACGATCCTTCTAATGCCGAGCACTCGCTCATTGCCGAACGATCCCTCTAAATGCCGAGCACTCGCTCAATGCCGAACGATCCCTCTAAATGTCGAGCGTTCCTGGATGCCGAACGTTCTGTGCATGCCGAGTACTCTTGAATGCTATTCGAACGTGAATAGTGAATGCCAGACGAACATGTAGTTGATTAAGTTAAACCCGTCTGTCCGCGGCCTTGCCAAAAGGCGGGTTAACACTTGCCCCCCAAAACATGCCTTGCTTTGAAAGGTGTGTTTTGAATAGCTTCAAGTCCAGTATCCAAAGTCCATGTTTCATCCATATCCAATAACCAATAGGGGACTTTAGGACCTCTTCGGGTCGATATCCAAATCCATAACCTCTCCGGGCTCTTGCCAAGCGCAATCCACACTTGATGACCGTGGTCCAGTGTCCCTGGACGTTGAGATAACCTCTCCGGGTTCTTGCCAAGCGCAATCCACACTTGACGACCGTGGCCCAGTGTCCCTGGGCGTTGAGCTAACCTCTCCGGGTTCTTGCCAAGCGCAATCCACACTTGACGACCGTGGTCCAGTGTCCCTGGACGCAAGTAATGCCGTAGCTTAAGTCCTAAGCCGAATCCTGGTCGCTTCGGACCCTTGTCGAGCATAGTCCATACTCGACGACCTTTAAGCCAAAATCCAGAGAAAATCCAATCATAATCCAATCCGAAAAACAAACATTCAAACCAGAATTCAAACCAGAAAAATGAGAAAAACAGGGAGTTCAAACCAAACTCCAAAACCAAACCAGAAAAAGCAAATGTCCAAGTCAAAGGAAAAAACAGATTTCACAAACCCGGGCGTTTCGGTAAGCCATCATCTCAGAGCATGCCTGAGGGTTATCTCCGACCCCGTACATGAGTAAGTGATTTAACCGTTTGCCCGGAGTTTGTTACTTATTCCAAACCATCAAGATTAGTTGATGACCAATCGGTCACCATTCCTGGGCCTCGCGCCCTCGTCGTTCAAGGTAGGCGGAGGCTGTTCATGTTCCATCGCCGCATTCCGAGTTCCGACATACTGTCGCAACTGACCATTCCTTACATGCTCCTCGATTATATCCTTTAGATGTCGGCAGCTGTTAGTATCATGCCCGTCCAGGTCATGAAAGAGACAGTGCCTTCCTGATGCCCTTTCACGTTCTGTGGGTTCCCTCCTTGATGGCCTTCGATAGGGAAGACGATCTCGAGTATCTAAGAAAATCCGCTCCAACGTTGCGTTCAATCCTGTGTAAGTGGAGAACTTTGGTTCTCCCCAGCGCTTCCTTTTCCCTTTATCCTTGTCCCCACCTGAGCTTTCGCCGAGTAATCTTCCATCCTTAGTCATGTTTACTTCCTGTGACCTCATGTCCAAACATGCATCCTCTTGTCGAAGAAATCTTTCAGCTTCATGAAAGAATTCCCCAATATCCAACGGTGGGTCCCGTACCAACGATACTTTGAACTCCGAATTATCTCTGACTCCTGATACCGCAGCCATCAGAACCATTGATGGATCTGGCCGATCCACCGAAGCAACTGCCGCATTAAATCGAGTTAAGAATGTCCTGAGCGATTCATCTGCCCCCTGTTTGACTGATGTTAGTGTCATCACGTTCTTTGGCCTTTTTATGTGAACTCGAAATTGACTTAAGAACTTGTCCACCAGTTCTGTCCATGTTCCAATGGATCCATCCTCCAGCTGTCTGAACCACATAGCAGCAATTTCAGTCAAGTACAGGGGGAAACATCGGGCCATAACCTCCTCCGCTGCCCCTAGCACTTCCATATGCCTAGTGTACCTCATCAAGTGGTCGGTGGGATCCGTCTTCCCGTTGTATACTTCCAGAGTGGGTAGTTTGAAATCGGGTGGATTCCTAGCTGTCCTGATGTTCCGGGTAAACGGACTTTTGTTAACTCCCTCTGAATCCTTATTTGTCAGACCTCCGCGAATAGTCCGCCTGATAATGTCAGCCAATCTAGTGTTTCCAACTAATCCAGACTGCCCCCCAAGTCCTCGAGGAAATTCTGGCACATATTCTTCATCACGTACTCCCGGTGGCGTGCCCCCGAGTCTAGGTCCATCTAGATTGTTAACTGTTTGTTGATTGGGAGCTGCCCCCTGCTGATTCACTCCATCTGTCCGTTGGTTGAGTTCCTCTGGTCCAGCTCCATGATCTTGAACACCTGTAGTTCCTGGTTGTCCAAATTGCCTAAGAAGAGCCTGCATCATCTCCTCTTGCCGTTTCATCATCTGCTCTTGCATAGAATTCATCATCACCTGCATCTCGTCCCGAGTTATGTAGATGGATGCATGACCCTCTCCAGCTCCAGAAGATGCCGCTTGACTTCCTTCCTGATTGCTCCTTTCCACTGCTTGCCTCTTCGTTGGTGGTCTTGCCATTGCTTTCTAAGATCCAAGTTCCTAACTCCAAAATTCCTGGGTTCAGTTCTCAGTGAAAGCACCAAAGTGTTAGCGCCAAAATTGGTCACTAACCCCCAAATCCAGATGAAAACACCAAATGCCAATCACAGCTCAGAGATAGAATGTATGTAGAGAGTAATAATGTGAAGAACAGTTAAAACTGAAATGAAAGCAGTAAAGAACAACAGATTTTATAGTGGTTCGGCTAACTCCGGCCTACGTCCACTCCAGAAGTTTACTTTTTATTGCTGTAATAATCGATTACAGTTACAAAATGGCAGAGTTGCCTTAGCCTTAGAAAAGAGAAAGTAAGAGAGCAGAAAGAAGATCCCCTTTTACTGTGCCCCTGCCTCTCTATTTATAGACAAAGATGGGTTGGACTTCCCTGGTGGGCCTGGTAGCCGAGTACCTCAGCCCAAATGGAGTGGTCTCCATATGCCGAACCATAGATGCCGAACGCTGAATGCCGAACAAGGTGCGAATGCCGAACGATCTCCTCATGCCGAACGTTGGGAGGTGCGAGGTATGGAGGTGCGGAGGTGCGAGGTACCAAGATATGGAGGTGCGAGGTATGGAGGTGCGAGGTATGGAGGTGCGAGATATGGAGGTGCGAGGTGCAATGTCGAGCGAGGTGAGGTATGTCGAACGACCCATCCAATGCCGAATGCTCCTTGATGCCGAACGATCCATCCAATGCCGAACGTCTCCAGATGCCGAACGTTGGTTAATGCCGAGCGCTCCATCCAATGCCGAACGTCTCCAGGTGCCGAACGTTGGTTAATGCCGAGCGCTCCATCCAATGCCGAACGACGAACTCTCTATGCCGAACGCTCGTCCAGTGCCGAATAAGATTTATGCCGAACACTCCATCCAATGCCGAACGTCGATCTCTCTATATCGAACGCTCGTCCAGTGTCGAACATTCTTCTATGCCGAACGATCCTTCTAATGCCGAGCACTCGCTCATTGCCGAACGATCCCTCTAAATGCCGAGCACTCGCTCAATGCCGAACGATCCCTCTAAATGTCGAGCGTTCCTGGATGCCGAACGTTCTGTGCATGCCGAGTACTCTTGAATGCTATTCGAACGTGAATAGTGAATGCCAGACGAACATGTAGTTGATTAAGTTAAACCCGTCTGTCCGCGGCCTTGCCAAAAGGCGGGTTAACAATGTCAGACTAATGGGAGCTGGTCGTTCGGCGATCGCAGCGAGGTAGCTCTTTTTGTTTATTTAATTTATATTTAGAAATGGAAGAAATAAAAGTATAAATGCATATAGGCACATACCCATTTTCATTTAAAATTATATTTACAGTAAAGGTTTTGTTAAAGGAAAACTATTAGTTTAAATTAAATTTCTGATTCAAATAAAATCATTAGTTAAGTAACTTACTAAATGGAAGTTTAATTGTTTGATCAATTCGAATATTAATAATTGTACAAATGTTTATACAAGGTCTAAAACGGTGAAGAAAACAAACTAGATTGGAAATGAATTGCAAATTAAAATCCAAGGTGAGATCTTCTCACTCAAATGAAAGTGGAAATTTCAGTTATTGATTGTTATTGGATGTTATAGTATATATAGTAGTATATAGCAATATATATATATATATATATAGGCATATGTATATATTGGTGATTGATTTTCCCGCATTATATAGCAGATGAGACCCTATTGCGCCGCATAATAGCGGATGATATTTTATAAAATCCCATATACCGCGATATTCCACCTCGAAGTGGAATTGGTATTGTGCTAACATCTGTGGATGCAGGGAAACAGGTTGGAGGGATCCAACTGGATTCCTCAAATTGTTTGAATATTATTTCATATGTGATTGATGTGATTTATTGATAATCTGTGGATGATTTATTGATAATTGAAATTGTTGAAGGCTAAAAATTTAGCCGAATGAATTTTTGGTATCGCTGGATACCAGAAATAAGTGAAATTGGATTTTTGAATTTAAAGATGGAAATTTTTGGTAAATTCTTTTTGAAAGGATTGGTTGAATTTAAAAGAAGGAATTAAAGTATAAAATTTGATTTTTAGTAATCTTATCGAATAAATTTCCAAAATATGGCAAAGGATATTAATAAAAGGATTTTTAGCAATATTGTTTTAAAGGTTGAAGAATTTATGCAAAATGGAATTTTAAATAGTTTGGAAAGAACAAAGGAATTTATTTAGAAGTGATAAATTTTTAGGAATCAATTTGTAATCGATTTGGTATTTGAAAATGAATCTTTGAGAAATCGATATGGAAATTTATTTGGAGTTGGAATAAATTTAGAAATCAAATTTGTAATTAATTTGGTGATGGAAAATAAATCATTGGAAAATTTATTTGAAGTTGATTTAGTGTTTGAAAAATAAATTGGAAATCGATTTGCAAATGGTTTGTTATATTGGAAATAAACTTAGAAATAAATTTGCAGTGTTTTGTTCTATTGAAATTAAGCTTAGAAATCAATTTGTAATCGATTTGATATTGAAATAAAATTAGAAATCAATTTGGAATTTGATTTTGGGGTTAAAAGTGAATATTTGAGAATGTAAATTCAAGTGGAATTTATAAAGGAAATGGGAATTTGTTTTAAAAATAAACATTGATTTATTTTTAAAATGTGGGAAATGTGATTTGAAATTTGTTTTCAAATGTGAAGTGTGAAATATGATTTGAAATTGGTTTTCAAATGTGAAGTGTGGAAAATGCATATCTTGTGAAGATATTTTGAAAAAAAATATTTTGGGAAAAATTATTTAAATTGGATGATTGTTGTGATATGTTGTTGATAGTTAAATCACCGACTATCAATATTTCCTTTGAAATGGCACTTGAATTTGTTTTTAAAACAAACGCTCACTATTCGGGTTAGCCGGGAAAAGACCTTTGTGTCATATAACCCATTTCGAATAATGATACGACGATATGGATCGTATTGAAGACCGGTGTTGAAGACCGGGTATTTTCACAAATGAAAGGACAACCTGTCGAATGTCTCTGCACCGAGTTGCTCTGGTATAGAGATTTATATCACTCTTTTTGTGATGGGAAGTCCAATCGGGATTGTGAATACCCGGATTGCAAGGGCTTCTTTGGAAGTGCCTTCGGTTCTGTTCAAACCCGGAACAGACTTGTATGGTTACGTGTCTGACATTACATTTTGAGATATAAAGCTGATTTCTTTCAAATACATTTCTGTTGGTGGCAGAGAATTTATTCTCTTAGCTTAACACCCTTCTCTGAGACGTACGAGCTCAGAGGTTATGTAGTTGAAGGTTATCAGTGATATATTCTCAATTTGGTAATGTGGCATGCTGAGTGTTGCTGTGTGTTGATCATTTATTGATCATTTGTGATCAAAGCACGGCTTTGTGAAAAAGCATAGCTTTGTGGACGAGACTTCGTCAGACCTCACACCCCGGAAATGGTCGAAACAGGAATATGCGGCAAGGTTATGAGGGTCGCGCCCTTTACGATATGTCATTTCCTTTTGGAAAAGTGTGGTATCAGGTATGGAGCCCTGGTATTTAACCTATGTGGATACTCCAATCTCATTTATTGTGTGATTGTGTGTTTATCGAGGCGCCTCGGATAAAGGTCCCAAAGGACCGGGGGATGGCATACTCGAGTAGTAGTTACCTAGTTACAGAGGTAACCCGGCCTTGTGTTGGCAGAGAGCCGGGTAGGTTCTCGGGACGTCCAGCCAGAGGCGATCCCATTGGCAGTAGGAAGTTCCTTAGCCTGACCATTTGTTGGAAATCCAAAGAAACAATACGAACCCTGTACGGTTTTAGTTGTATAACCTGCTATGGAATGTGGCGATAACCTGCTATTGAACATAGTAGCTATAGTAGGCATACAATAATGGTTGTATGTTGGCTAAGATTAATATTATACTTTCGAAATGTTTTCCACACTAGACGTTAATAATAATAATCTAATGATTTGTGTTGTAAGCATCTTTGACTATCATAAGAAGAAATCTCCTCCAATTCTGCGTTTGCATTGTGTGTGTGGCGGGAGGTCTTATGGTAGTTTCATTTTCCAAAAGCATTGCGAATCTGTTTTATTTTCTTTGTGAAAATAACTGTTTTACGATCTCACACCAGTCACCCTGACTGACTCAGAGTTTATTGTTCCCTTCTAAACTCTGGGTGCCCATAATTTTCCACACGGGCAGCCTAGAGTTATGTTATCAGGATATTCTGGATATTCTGGAGCTGTGGAAGCAAGCTGGATGGCGAAACGTACTCTCGTACTTGTTTATTATTTCCGCTGTGTATTATGTATGAGGACAGGTTTATATAACTGTCCATTGTTGTATTGAGTTGTATATTGACTCTGATTGATGTATGTATAAACTGATATAGTTCTTTGTTTTAAAAAGACTAGTGATTATCTATTATATATTGTTCCGTTGCGAATGTGAGATTCTGATATTGTTTCCGGTTATGTTTTTTTTGTTCTTTCTTTTCTTCTATCTCCTTCTACCTCTTCTTTTTAAATCTAATGGTTCAGTTTTCCGGCATTCGATTGCGCGGCATTTGATACAGTGGACGTATTAATGTCGACTTTCGAGCGTCGAAAAGTCGCAACCGTTACAAGTGGTATCAGAGCAGCCGATTAAGCGATAACCCTGGCTCTGTTGGGTGTACTCATTATAGATAGAGTCAGCAGTACTCTTGAATGAGTTGAGTGTAATAATAGATATGAGCGCGTATTTGTTAGTGAATACAAAATTTGTTTCATATTGTGTTGACTTATCGATTGATTGTTTATATATTCTGGTCGGTGCAGTCTGGCCAACTGTAATCGATAGGGGTTTCTAAACTCTTAATAAGATAAACTGACACAGTATTGTTTTAAATAGGGTAAATGAAATAATTTTTCCCAAAACTATTTTTGTATAGAAAAGAAATGATTTTCTATGAATTATCATAGTATATGGATGCTTGGTTGTTAGGAAAAGATAATATTGAATTATTATCATTGTTATATGGAGATTTAATAAGAAATAATGGTATAACCAAAGATTTGGAGATATATTCATTTAACAAATGAAATTTATAAATATGAATTGAAAGATAAGGAGATAAAATTCATATACGAATGGGATTTGTAAATATAAATTGTAAATGTAATTTATAATTTGAAATAGAATTCCAGGAAGATAATTGAAAATAAAATTCATTAATGAAATAAAAAGGGATGAGTTTGTGAATGAACAAATGAAGCTACATTTGTAAATAAGTAAATTTGGAATTCATAATATATAGGTATAAATACATGTTTATTGTTTTGAAAATTCAATATATACATATACTAGAATATGTATGCTGAAATATACATGCCTGAAAATATGAATGAGTAAGTAAGGAAATTTCATGGTAGCTTTGCTAGAGTTTTCCAGAGTTGAATACAACAACATATTTTATGATATAGTATGCATGTTCTAAATCATATAACTGCATGTATTTATATTTGAAATCATATAGTAACATGTATTCATGTGTTTAGTTGCATGTGTATGTAGCGATTTTGTGTGTGTGGGTACACATTAAATTTTAAAGTATAGATAACATGGTTTTGTGTATACATGAGATTTCATCAATGTCTCAGTTCCAGGAAATATGTATACAAAGTTTCAAAACCATAAGATTTTGCATGTAGCAAAATTTGAAAACATCAAGGCTTTTGAGTATATACGAATTTTCAAATGAATATAACAATGGATATACTAGTCTTCTTATGCAGCAAATAGGAATTGAGATTACCAGGTTTTGAAAACATGAATGTATGAGTTTTATAAAACTTCAGACATATCTGTTTTATGTGATATTTCGAAAAGAAACCATGAAGCTTCAAGTATAGGTTCGTAATTGTGAAATTATGTGTTTGGAATTTTTATTTGTTTGGTATAATTCTATTTCAACTTTAATGACAGTATTACAGCTCCAATTAAAATCATTTAAAATTAGTTTTTAATTAAAATCATTCTATATCAGTTTTCAATCAAATGTAGTTTTTAAATCAGATTACGAAATTAGTTTAAATGAAAATCATATTTTATAATTGGTATTTAACTATATTCATACTAAACAATTTTTGATTAAATTAAGTTAATGTAGTAGTTGATGTGGCTTGATTAAATTCAATGAAAGAAGATCAGATTTTAAAGTAGCAGTTATGTGGCTTGGATGGCAGTCCAACACTTTGATTCACTACAGTTTATTTAGTGTTGATGAATTCACTAATATGAAAATTGCAGGGAGAGTTATTAATTATTTTACCATAAATGACAATGACTATGCAAAGACAAGTACATAAAATATGCTCAAAAGAAAATTGTTGAAAATGAAAATGAGTAAAATAGGTGCTGAAGCATTCAATGCAGGAATCACATTTATTGAATTCGGTTCTTCTAGTCTTTGTTTGAATATTTATTATGCCAGTTTTCAATTCCTGGCTGGCATGCTAATAACTTTGTAACTCACATGACCAAGCTTGCTCTAGCTTTTTGTTTCTAAAGTAACTAATTTCTCTATGTATTTACTATTGAAAATAAATGAAATGTTAATGGAATTCCTATATCTGTCACTTACACATTTGAATTGAGTGAGTACAGGTTTTTGGAAGCCGTTTGGCTACATTTTGATTTCACGAAATGCTAATAATAAGCCGCTTTGCTTAAAATGCTAAAAAGGTACGCCTACGCAATACAAAAATAGGAAATATGAACTGTTTTTCTGCTTTTCCGACCGAGTGGGTCGATGTATATATATTTATATCTTTTGTCAAATTGCAAAAGCTCCTCCGTATAAAGGAGACTCCGCCAAAATTTTCTGAAAATTTTGGGAGTTAGAAAAATTTTGAAATTTTTTTTTTTGGAAAATTTTCGTTAATGGAAAATTGATTTTCAAAATTGTAATGAAAGCGTAGGAAATTGAACTAGAAAAGGGATTTTGGGTTCTGAAGATAGAATGAATTCAAATAGAATTGAAATTGTAAATTGAATTCAAATAGAGTTGAAAGTGCAAAGTTGAATGGAAATGAATATATAACTTTGTTGTTGAAGCAAATTGATTTATATGGAAGAGGAATTCAATTTGAATATAAACTTTAGTAGTAAAGTAGTAAAAATGAATATAAGAAACAATTATATTGAACTTAAGAAATAACGAATGAAATTCTTAAGTAAAAAAAAAATTGGTATTGGAAGTATACTAAATGAATAATTGGGTGAAAATCAAATTAGAATGTTGTGATTGGATGTTATTGCAGAGTAGTATACAGATAATTTAAAAATGAGAAATTCGGATTTTGATTGCAGAAGATGAATTTGAATTTCTCAACAAAAGGTATGTATTTGAATTTCTATAAGAAATTTGATGAGTTTTTTATTTTGCCACTTGGCGATTTTGTTTTCTATTGGGATTTGGAGTCCGTAGGGACATTTTGTAGTTGTACCGAGCTAGCCGTGCAAAGGAGACGCTGGCGAAATTTCTCGGAAATTTAGAGTGTTAGAAAAATTTTGAGAAAATTTTGAAACTTTACAATTTGAATTTAAATTTAAGAATGGTGAAGTAAGATAAAGTTGTTTGAAAACTATGAAAGTGTTTGGAAAGTTAGTTGAAGTGATAATGAGTCTTTAATAAAAAGATTTGTTTTAGCAAGTTGATAAAACTGTTTGTTTTGGAAAAATAAAAAAGGGATTGGATCATTCTTCTTTACTTGTAATTTCAGGACGAAATTCTTTTAAGGGGGGAAGATTGTAACGACCCTGAATTTTTGACATTTGAAAAGCGAATTTTTAATTGAGTTTAAATATTCGAATGATAATTTAATTTGAAATTCAAATATCAGAATGAATTTGGTGATTAAATTATTGAATTTAATTATTGAAACTGGGTAAAAATTTGAATCTTCAGTTTTAAACTGATTTAAAAATATTTTTCAAGGCTTAGAAAATTTGTATTTATAATTCTGAAGGTATTGGAACTTTCAGAATTGAATTCGGAAGTGATTTGTTCAGTTTTGAAATTTTATTGTTTAAATTGAATTTAAAAATAGTTTTCCGGGGCACAGTCTCGGAATTCGACGAAACTAGTTCCATTGGATCCGTAATATTGTATTATTACCGGATTTCAATTTTCGTAATGTTTGGAGTGATCATTTGGCCGTACGATAAGCAAACGCGCTGAAATTAAATCGATAATTTAATTTAATAACTGGTCCAAAAAGCTATCTTCTCCATACGATCGAATTTGGACCCGGAACCTTTTCCATTGCGTTCGGAATAGGCATATAACATTATGAATGCCTAGCGGCACGCCTCGATAGGAAGTCAAAAATTTTAGTTGACTTCATCGAAATGATTTGAATTTGAATTAAATTGAATATTCTCTTATACTTGTCAACCATCAGTTGAAATTATTTCACATCAGCTGTTTTTATCGGGCTACTGTAGCAAGTTGAGGGAATTACGTAAACGTCCCTTCTTGTTCCCCATTTCCAGCTGATAATCGCGTACGTTTGTCCCTCTTTTCCACCTTTAAACACCGAGCACCCCCTTTCTTTCTCAGTTGAAATTAAACGAACAAGAAAAAAAATTATATCGTTCTTAGTTGAAAATCGATACTACCCTCTCTGTTCAACCGAGTTTTCGATTCTCCCTCGTTCAATTAGTTAGGGCTCGTTGTCGAGCATCGCGAGTGGCTCGCGGAGATCGTGGCAGCTGGGGAGTTCGTGGCGATGGGGGCTGAGCAGCTCGATCGTGAGGGGTGTTCGACCGATTAGGGTAGCGCGTTCGAAAGGGGAAAAACGATCGATCTCATCTAATCACGTCAGCGCGTTCGAGAAGAGGGTGCTCGCTCTCGAGCTCTTCGGTGGGTAGTTCGTTGGAGGGCAGACTATGGGGGGAAGGTCTCGATCGCGAGTCAAGGGTTGCCGATCAATCTGGAGGTGATGGCATCACATCTGGAGTAGGCGCGTGTGGCGATGGGGAGTATGGTCTTGCCGAAGTCGTTAGGGCTGGCGTCGCGATGTTCGTTGGGCTGTTGCGATGTCAGACTGATGGGAGCTGGTCGTTCGGCGATCACAGCGAGGTAGCTCTTTTTGTTTATTTAATTTATATTTAGAAATGGAAGAAATAAAAGTATAAATGCATATAGGCACGTACCCATTTTCATTTAAAATTATATTTACAGTAAAGGTTTTGTTAAAGGAAAACTATTAGTTTAAATTAAATTTCTGATTTAAATAAAATCATTAGTTAAGTAACTTACTAAATGGAAGTTTAATTGTTTGATCAATTCGAATATTAATAATTGTACAAATGTTTATACAAGGTCAAAAACAGTGAAGAAAACAAACTGGATTGGAAATGAATTGCAAATTAAAATCCAAGGTGAGATCTTCTCACTCAAATGAAAGTGGAAATTTCAGTTATTGATTGTTATTGGATGTGATAGTATATATAGTAGTATATAGCAATATATATATATATATATATATATTGGCATATGTATATATTAGTGATTGATTTTCCCGCATTATATAGCGGATGAGGCCTTTTGCGCCGCATAATAGCGAATGATATTTTATAAAATCCCATATACCGTGATATTCCATCTCGAAGTAAAATTGGTATTGTGCTAACATCTGTGGATGCAGGGAAACAGGTTGGAGGGATCCAACTGGATTCCTCAAATTGTTTGAATATTATTTCATATGTGAATGATGTGATTTATTGATAATCTGTGGATGATTTATTGATAATTGAAATTGTTGAAGGCTAAAAATTTAGCCGAATGAATTTTTGGTATCGCTGGATACCAGAAATAAATGAAATTGGATTTTTGAATTTAAAGTTGGAAATTCTAAGTAAATTCTTTTTGAAAGGATTGGTTGAATTTAAAAGAAGGAATTAAAGTATAAAATTTGATTTTTAGTAATCTTATCGAATAAATTTCCAAAATATGGCAAAGAATTTTAATAAAAGGATTTTTAGCAATATTGTTTAAAAGGTTGAAGAATTTATGGAAAATGGAATTTTAAATAGTTTGGAAAGAACAAAGGAATTTATTTAGAAGTGATAAATTTTTAGGAATCAATTTGTAATTGATTTGGTATTTGAAAATGAATCTTTGAGAAATCGATATGGAAATTTATTTAGAGTTGGAATAAATTTAGAAATCAAATTTGTAATTAATTTGGTGATGGAAAATAAATCATTGGAAAATTTATTTGAAGTTGATTTAGTGTTTGAAAAATAAATTGGAAATCGATTTTCAAATGGTTTGTTATATTGGAAATAAACTTAGAAGTAAATTTGCAGTGTTTTGTTCTATTGAAATTAAGCTTAGAAATCAATTTGTAATCGATTTGATATTGAAATAAAATTAGAAATCAATTTGGAATTTGATTGTGGGGTTAAAAGTGAATATTTGAGAATGTAAATTCAAGTGGAATTTATAAAGGAAATGGGAATTTGTTTTAAAAATAAACATTGATTTATTTTTAAAATGTGGGAAATGTGATTTGAAATTTGTTTTCAAATGTGAAGTGTGAAATATGATTTGAAATTGGTTTTCAAATGTGAAGTGTGGAAAATACATATCTTGTGAAGATATTTTGAAAATAAATAATTTGGGAAAAATTATTTAAATTGGATGATTGTTGTGATATGTTGTTGATAGTTAAATCACCGACTATCAATATTGCCTTTGAAATGGCACTTGAATTTGTTTTTAAAACAAACGCTCACTATTCGGGTTAGCCGGGAAAAGACCTTTGTGTCATATAACCCATTCCGAATAATGATACGACGATGTGGATCGTATTGAAGACCGGTGTTGAAGACCGGGTATTTTCAAAAATGAAAGGACAACCTGTCGAATGTCTCTGCACCGAGTTGCTCCGGTATAGAGATTTATATCACTCTTTTTATGATGGGAAGTCCGATCGGGATTGTGAATACCCGGATTGCAAGGGCTTCTTTGGAAGTGCCTTCGGTTCTGTTCGAACCCGGCACAGACTTGTATGGTTACGTGTCTGACATTTCATTTTGAGATATAAAGCTGATTTCTTTCAAATACATTTCTGTTGTTGGCGGAGAATTTATTCTCTTAGCTTAACACCCTTCTATGAGACGTACGAGCTCAAAGGTTATGTAGTTGAAGGTTATCAACGATATATTCCCAATTTGGTAATGTGGCATGCTGAGTGTTGCTGTGTGTTGATCATTTATTGATCATTTGTGATCAAAGCACGGCTTTGTGAAAAAGCGTAGCTTTGTGGACGAGACTTCGTCAGACCTCACACCCCGGAAATGGTCGAAACAAGAATATGCGGTAAGGTTATGAGGTTCGCGCCCTTTAGGGTATGTCATTTCCTTCTGGAAAAGGGTGGTATCAGGTATGGAGCCCTGGTATTTAACCTATGTGGATACTCCGATCTCATATATTGTGTGATTGTGTGTTTATCGAGGCGCCTCAGATAAAGGTCCCAAAAGACCGGGGGATGGCATACTCGAGTAGTAGTTACCTAGTTACAGAGGTAACCCGGCCTTGTGTTGGCAGAGAGCCGGGTAGGTTCTCGGGACGTCCAGCCAGAGGCGATCCCATTGGCAGTAGGAAGTTCCTTAGCCTGACCATTTGTTGGAAATCCAAAGAAACAATACGAACCTTGTACGGTTTTAGTTGTATAACCTGCTATGGAATGTGGCGGTAACCTGCTATTGAACATAGTAGCTATAGTATGCATACAATAATGGTTGTATGTTGGCTAAGATTAATATTATACTTTCGAAATGTTTTCCACACTAGACGTTAATAATAATAATCTAATGATTTGCGTAGTAAGCATTTTTGACTATCATAAGAAGAAATCTCCTCCAATTCTGCGTTTGCATTGTGTGTGTGGCGGGAGGTCTTGTGGTAGTTTCATTTTCCAAAAGCATTGCGAATCTGTTTTATTTTCTTTGTGAAAATAACTGTTTTACGATCTCACACCAGTCACCATGACTGACTCAGAGTTTATTGTTCCCTTCGAAACTCTGGGTGCCCATAATTTTCCACATGGGCAGCCTAGAGTTATGTTATCAGGATATTCTGGATATTCTGGAGCTGTGGAAGCAAGCTGGATGGCGAAACGTACTCTCATACTTGTTTATTATTTCCGTTGTGTATTCTGTATGAGGACAGGTTTATATAACTGTCCATTGTTGTATTGAGTTGTATATTGACTCTGATTGATGTATGTATAAACTGATATAGTTCTTTGTTTTAAAAAGACTAGTGATTATCTATTATATATTGTTCCACTGCGAATGTGAGATTCTGATATTGTTTCCGGTTCTGTTTTTTTCTTCTTTCTTTTCTTCTATCTCCTTCTACCTCTTCTTTTTAAATCTAATGGTTCGGTTTTCCGGCATTCGATTGCGTGGCATTTGATACAGTGGACGTATTAATGTCGACTTTCGAGCGTCGAAAAGTCGCAACCGTTACATTATTCCTATATTGCCCTTGTCTACTACCCTAACTTAATTCATTTTAATTCTCTTAGTTCATTAGTTCAAATAGGCACGGCTACCCCTTAGATTATATAAATCTCAATCCCTTAACCATTTACATTATTTCATTTAATTTACCTAATTAAATGTCCTAAATAATGTTAATCAAAATTAGGATCGTTACAGACTCCCCTCCTTAAAGAATTTCGTCCTCGAAATTACGATAAGGTACTCATCAAATCAATCAAAAAGGTAAAACATACCATGAAACAAGTCAGGATAAGCGTCTCTAATCCTGCTCTCAGTCTCCCAAGTACAGTCTCTCTCATCGTCGCTCCACTGGACTTTAACTAATCTGACTGTCTGGTTCCTTAGCCTCTTCTCATCTCTCGCGACTATACGAACAGGCTTTCTAATTTTAGTCAAATTCGGCTCTACTACTAATCCCACTAACACAGTCGGTGCTATAGTAGACTTCGGGTCTCGAACACATTTTCTCAAATGAGAAATATGAAAAACATCGTGAACTCCTGCCAAACTATTCGATAACTCTACTCTATACGCGAGTTTCCCGATCCTCTCAATAATAGGAAATGGTCCAACAAACCTCGATGCTAACTTTCTTGATTTCCCAAATGTGATAACACCTTTCATCGGTGATACCTTAACGAAGACATGATCTCCAACTGAGAACTCCAAGTCTTTCCGTCTCTTATCGGCATAGCTCTTCTACCTATATTGAGCTTCTTTCATTCTAGCTCTAATCAACTCAATCTTTTCTGCAGCTTCTCGAACTAAATCCGAACCAAGAACCAACCTATCCCTGGTCTCTAGCCAACACAGTGGAGATTTGCATGGCCTTCCATACAAAGCTTCAAATGGTGCCATCCCTATACTAGCCTGATAATTTTTGTTATACGAAAACTCGACTAAGTGTAGATGGTCTTCCCATGATCCCCTAAAATCTAGCACACAAGCTCGTAACAAATCTTCCAAGGTTTAGTTAACTCTTTCTGTCTGCCCATCTGCCTACGGATGGTAAACGGTACTCATCCTGAGCTTGCTACCTAAAATCATCTGTAGACTCTTCTAGAATTCGCTAGTGAATAAAGAATCTCTATCACTTACTATACTATTAGGAATTCCATGCAGTCTAACTATATTCTTCATAAACAACTTAGCCAAAACATGTGCCGTCCTAGTTGACTTAACTGGAATGAAATTGGCACTCTTGGTTAACTTGTCCACTACGACCCATATACTTTCATTTCCTCTATAAGACCTTGGTAACCCGTTTATAAAATCCATAGAAATAGAATCCCACTTCCATAGTGGAATATCTAATGGCTGAAGTAACCCACTTGGCTTCTGATGTTCGGCCTTTACCCGTTGGTAGTTCAAACACTGCTTTACCCATAAGCCTACATCTCTCTTCATACCTTCCCAGAAGAGACTTCTCTTCATATCCTGATACAACTTAGTTCCTCCCAGATGAATAGTGAACTTCGAACGATGGCATTTCTCAAGAACTTCCTTCCCAATGCTTCCTACATTCGGAACACATAACCTTCCTTTCTTTCTCAACCACCCATTCGGGTCAAGACTGAAATCCTTCAAGTCATCGCTCTCTGTTCCATCCCTTAACTTTTTGATCCGCTCAGCTAATATTGGATCCTCTTCTTGCTTAGAAGCAATCCTTTCAATTATCACCGGTCGAACTTCTAAACATGATGACATAATAGTTTCCTTACTAGATCTAGCTTCAGATCTCCACTGTACTCTACATGTCGTCAATGCTTCCAAATCTTTCCACTCAGCTATCATCGCCAACACTGCATTCTGATGTTTTCTGCTAAGTGCATCTGCAAACTTATTGCCCTTTCCCGGTGTGCACTCAATACAAAAGTCATAAGCGGCTAAAAACTCTAACCACCTCTGCTATCTCATATCCAACTCCTTCTGAGAGAATAAATACTTTAGTGACTTATGATCCGAGTATAACTCGAATCTTTCCCCCAAAAGATAATATCTCCACACCTTCAATGCAAATACAACCACAGCTAATTCCAAATCGTGAGTTGTGTACCTAACCTCATGTGGTCTAAGCTGTTGAGATGCATAGGCAATCACTTTACTTATTTGCATTAACACAGCTCCTAACCCTGTTCCACATGCATTTGTATATACCACTAAATCCTGATTCCCTTCTGGAACAACTAACACAGGTGCATTAGTCAATAAGTGTTTCAGCTTCTGGAATGCCTCCTCACACTTATCGGTCTAAACGAACTTCACATTCTTTCGCATTAGCTTGGTCATCGGTGTTGCTATCCGCGAAAATTCCTTAATAAATCTTCGATAATACCTAGCTAATCCAAGAAAACTCTTTATCTCAGTCACTGTCTTGGGTCTCTTCCAATTATTCACCGCCTCGGTCTTAGTCGGATCTACAGACAACCCTTTCTCTGAGACTACATGACCAAGAAACTTCACTTCCTTCTTCTAGAAATGACACTTCGAAAATTTCGCTTTTAGCTGATGCTGCCTTAGCGTCTCAAGCACCACTCTAAGATGAACTTTATGCTCTCTTTCATCCTTATAGTATATCAAAATATCATCTATGAAAACTAACACGAACCCGTCCAAGTGCTCTCGGAAAACTCAGTTCATCAAATCTACAAAGAATGCTGGCACATTAGTTAGTCCAAATGGCATTACTAACCATTCGTACGATCCATATCTGGATCTAAACGTCATCAAAGAAACACTATTCTCTGCCACTCTAAGCTGATGGAACCCTGTCGCTAAATCCAACTGGGAAAATACTTTGGCTCCACTCAACTGGTCGAACAAATCATTAATTCTAGGTAAATCGGATATCGATTCTTTATTGTCTTCTCATTCAACTTACGATAATCGATACATAACCTCAATGATCCGCCGGCTTCTTAGCAAACACTGCGGCTTCTTCCCAAGGTGAACTACTTGGCTGGATAAAATTCTTGCCCTCCAAATCCACCAATTGCACCTTTAGCTCCTTCATCTCGGCAGGTGTCATCCTGCTTGGCGGTCTACTTACTAGTTCTACTCCCGGCACCAATTCTATCTGAAACTCAATGGTTCCTTTCGGTGGCAATCCTACTACGGGTTCAAAAACATATGTGAATTCTCTAACCATGAAAACTCGATTTAACTCGTCTTCTACCTCCATAGTACCCAACAAAGCATTCACCTCACAGTTAGGGCTTTCTACAGTATATACAATCTGATCACTATAGTCAGGGTGTCTAAACGATATTTTCCTATCATGGCAAATATCCTAGCATCGTACTTACTTAACCAATCCATACCCAAAATAATTCCGAACCCAACAAAATCAAACACATGCAAACTACAAACAAAGGTATGACCTAACAAATCAAACTCTAGGTGATCACACTTCATCCCAAGTGTCGTATACCCTCCTATCGGATTTGCAACCCATAAGGAAGTAACTAAGTATGAGGGTTCTAGGTTAAGCTTATCTACCGAACAACGAGATATAAAAGAATGCAATGCACTGGTACTAAATAGAACACTAACTGACATACCATGAATCATAAGCGTACCTCCCAACACAGCTTTTCCTTTTTCCTCTACTGTTGGCGTCGAGGTGGCTAGTTCCGATGCAAAAATATTTCCTTTCCCCTCCTTGGCTGGCTCCTTGCACTGGTTCTTATAGTGCCTAATCTGATCACAGTTGAAACACTTTATCTCTTTCTTCTTAGCAACTTTCTTTCCCTTGCCTGTCCGACACTCATGGGCATAGTGTCCTTTCTTGTCACACTTGTAATAGACCACTTCTGCCTTTCCCTCCTTAGCAGCTCCACCCTTCTGAGATCCTTTCTTGTGGAAAAACTTTCTCTTCTGACTCTGCCCTCCTTGAGCTTCTTTGGCCTTATTTCTTTCAAGAAAAGTTTGCATCTCTTCATTCCTTAACGCCATCTCAACAACAACATCGCTTGGATCCGTAATATGCATTAAAATGGCCTTAGCAAGCTCAGGCTTCAACCCCCTGATAAACTTCTCATTCCTCTTAATTACCGTATCAGTAGCATATCCATATCTCGCTAGCTCCACAAACCTTGTCGCATACTCGAGCACAGTCATATCCCCCTGCTCCAACTCGGCAAACTTCCTAAGAAAAGTGAACTTAGCAATTTCTGACATAAACCTTTCCTCGAACCTCCTCCTGAACTCAGCCCAAGTCATATTCTCCTCGTTGATACCAATTGTTACATTGTTCCACCAAAACAATGCTGCCCCTTGAAGTTGTCTAGAAGCGAGTCTCCTTTTCTACCCATCGTTGAGCCCTAAGTCAGCAAAAATCCTCTCGCAATGAAGTAGCTGATTCTCTACTTTGATTGCGTCTTCAGTACTAATAAATGGCTTTCCTCCCAATCGAGAAACATCTCTACTTAGAATAGCATAGTTATTCACCACTGGAGCTTCTAGGTTTTCCCCTCCAGCATTTCCTCCAACTACTCCAGCATCAATTCCCGCCTGCATCATGTTGACAAAGAACTGATACATTGGTCCCATGTCTACTTGCGGGACTCCAGCATCCACATTTCCAACTTGTGCCTGACCTTGGTTCCTTCTCGTATTTGGTCTAGCATTTCCATTTATAGTGGTGCTTCCCCCTCTAAGGTTAACTCTTCCACTTCTAGCATCCATATCTGTATTCAAGCCTCATAATATACAAAAGAATAGCCTAAGAGAGATAAGGAACTAGAGATGTAGCGTATACTTATATATAGCAAATACAAGTACGTTACTATAGCGTTATCCCATACCCTGATCTTATCTCTAATTCCTTAGGATTATGGTTTCAAAAATCATTTTAGTTTAAAGTTTTTCATAAACCTATACTATGGTACCAAGTTGTAACATCCCCTATTTGAAGCCCTAAGTTAAGCACTACAGATGCTGCAGTCATCCATAGTATTAACTTCCGGTGAAAAAATACGGTAACGGTAATGGTATCCATAATATCAGAAGCACTTGGATATGAAATGTTGTTTTGAAATGTAATCAGAAAAGTGTTTTAATCTGTGATGATTTTATTTCATATTCAAGTGCTTCTGATATTATGGATACCATTAACATTACCGTATTTGGTCACCGGAAGTTAATACTATAGATGACTGCAGCATCTGTAGCGCTTAGCTTCGAGCCCCTAGATAGGGGATGTCGCCAACAACGATGGTTAGAGTTTCTAGCCTTCTATGACTTTGATGTTGCACATACCTCGGGCAAAGGGAATGCTGTTGATGATGCATTGAGTAGGAGACATGCTAGCTTGGGAGCTATGTTCTTAGAGTGAACGAAGTTAGAGTATACTGCTGGTTAAGATTTACAACCAAGATGCAAGCTAAAGGCAGATATATTGGCAAGCTTAACTATCAGACCTACTCTGATTGAGCAGACTGGTACTAGTCAGAGGTACGATGCTAGATTAGTCGAGATCAATGCTAAGATTAAAGCTTGAGTAGAGTCCGAAGAGATGAGACAATACAGACTTGACCGAGACTATTAGCTCCGTAAAGACGGGAGATTGTTTGTTCCTAATGTCAATGAGTTGAGTGCTATGAGAGTGCCATCATTCAAGATTAACTTTCCATCCTAGCGATAATAAGATGTACCATGATATGAAGCATACCTATTATTAGGAAAGGATGAAGAAAGATGTTGGGACATTCATCTCAAAGTGCATGAACTACCAGTTAGTTAAGGCAGAGCAGAAGAAGCTTAGTGGTTTGATGCAACCGCTAGATGTTCCCAAGTGGAAATGGTAACAAGTATTGATGGATTTCATCGATGAACTATCAAGGACTAGAGCAGGGTACGATATCATTTAGGTTATAGTCAATCAATTGACCTATTATACCCATCAAGTCAAGTAGAACGGCGGCCAAACTAGTCAAATTGTATGTGAAGTATATTATATGATTCCATGCTATGCCGAAGAGCATTGTGAGCGACCAAGACTTGTTGTTAACTAGTGGGTTTTGAAGAGCTTACAGGAGGTATTGGGGACAAAGCTGCACCTTAGCATAGCTGTCACCCTCAAACTGACGGCCAAACTGATAGAGTGAATCGTATCTTAAAGGATCTCTTGCGGGCTTGTATACTCAATTTTGGAGGCTTGTGGGATGATCTCTTACATCTTGTTTAATTCGCATACAACAACAATTATCAGTCCTGCATCGGTATGGCACCATTTGAGGCGTTATATGGCAGACCATGTAAAGCTCATTCTTGTTGGTAGGAAGCGGGTGAGAAACTGATATTTGGATCAAATATGATTAGAGAAACCTTAGAAAATATCAAGATCATTAGACAATGTATTAAAGCTGCTCAAGGTAGATAAAAGGGCTATGCTTATAAGAGACGTAGAGATCTAGAGTTCTCTATCGGCGATATGGTATTTGTCAAGGTCTCTCCATTGAAGAATGTAATTCGGTTTGGTAGTATAGGGAAGTGGCATCAAGATTTGTAGGTCCTTTTTCGATAGTGGAGAGGATTGGGAACCTTGCTTACAGAGTCCACTTACCTCAAAGAATGGCGAGAGTGCACAATGTGTTCCACATTTCTCACTTGTAGAAGTTTATGCACAAATCAGGCATAACTATTGCACTAGATCAACTAGATGATATCGAGATTGAACCATAGACTTTGAGAACTTGTAGGCCTATTCATATTGTCAGATGTGATATGAAGCATCCTAGGAGGAAGACGATGAAGTTGGTGAAGGTTCAGTGGAGCGAAAGTGAAGACGATTGCACTTGAGAGACCGAGGGGAGCATGAGGACAGCTTATCTATGGCTCTTTACTTGGTGAGACTTTCTATTTATCACTTTTACTTTTAGTTATGATATCATGAAGCATACCTTAGTATAGTATCCTACATGCTAGGATAGGCTTGGATGTTACCTTTTTCATCTTTTATTGTGTATGCATATTTGATGTATGATGGTTGCCTATGCTTATATATGGTTATTAGGGGCGTAGGATAACCTTATTGATTTCTGTTTGGGATTCCGAGGCCAAATTTATAAAGGGGGAGAATGTAATGATCTGTATTCTACGTATCGAAGGATCATAGAGTATTAATACTATTTCAATGTTAGGTCGTGTGATTCTATGATTTTGGAAAACCTTAGAATTTTTATCAGACGATTTTGACCCTGAAAATTTTGTATGGCCTGTAATTTTTGATAGCAGCCGAATTGGGGTCAGAAACCACTTCCATTCGATCAGGATGATTATTTCTCCTTCTATAGAGTGGTCGTAATAGGGAAACCGATTAACTGTTAGGGAGTTATGGCTGTTTGAAGTTTCACTTGATTTTGAATAGCTTAATGGGTAATACTGAGCTAATGGTTAGGTCTAAAACCCATTTCGGGATTAACACGTGGTTAGGAATGATGGAACTTCTCTCCATCACTTCACACTTCTCAAAAATAGAGAGAAAACTCCATTAATCACTTCTTAGCCCAAAAGTTGCCCTAATCCCTACCTTAATTATCAAAACCTTGTCATTAAAGGAAGATCAGTAGGATTAGCACCTTGGATTGGAGATTTGCTACTAGAGATCATCTTGGAGCTGCTGTTCTTTCTTGGAATTCGTGCTTTCTGGGATTTCTTAGGATTGCTTCGGATTTATGTGAGTGGTTTTAAGCCTCTACTCACTAATTAACCACTACTTGATGTTCAATGATGTTTTTAAACAATTTTAAAACCTTAAAATATGTTTTAAACCCTTGTTAACCACATATGTAAATTTCAAACGATTTCGAAAAGATTTGTAAAACTAGTGTTCTTATGGGTCTCCTTTGTTCTTATGGTTCTACCCCTAGATTTAGGATTCACATTGATGTGTATGGATATATGCTAGTTAGGATATATTGTATTCCATGATTGCTTGAATGTGTGATGTTTGTTCGGTTGAAAACATCGATCGAATGACGATTTAGTTAAATGAATTTATTGGGGATCGATGGCTATGGATTGGTATAGGTCCAAATGACATGCGATTTATTTGGAGAAACAAGGAAGGCCTCATAAGCATACATTCCAAGTTTTAAGTTGTTTGGAGTTCGTATGCTTGAGTTATGGATGGATCAGTGGTGAATTTAGGGGTTATGGATCGATGAAAGGATGCTTTGAGGTGTGCTCGAGTCAAGAGATGGTTCGCTTCTAGTTTTGGAGGAGTCGCTTCGAGTCGCTTGTGCTAGTGCATGGATCATTTGCATGAAGGGATGAATGAAAAATACAATGGCATGGATCGGTAGTGCCCATGGATCAGTATCCATGTGGGTTACTTGGTTCTTGCTAGAAGTTGGACTGATGGAATAAATTGGAAGAATTTCTTTAAGTGAGGGATCGATGGCCATGGATCGGTACTGATCCATAGGTATCAATTAGAACAGTTGATGGATCAGTGGAGGAGACTACACATGGGGAAGCATGGCAATGTTTATGGGGTCGGTGATGGGATGATTGGTAGTAATGGTTCAGGATTGCGTGGTTCGGTGATGGAAGTTTCTAAGGTGACTTTGAGTTCTTCCTATATTTGCTTCGAGAAGTGATGGTGTTTGCATCGAGTATTGAGTGTATGTTCACCCTGAACTCGTGTCAAACCAAACACTTAGCCAAAAATGTCTATCGGAGGGGTCGGTATCGAACTATTAGGGTTCAGAAGCAATTTTTGACGATGATGACCCGTGATTCAATGATGATGATTCCGTGATGGGAAGTGATGGCCTCGATGATGGATATCTGTACTAGGAGACGCAGAGTAGAGGACAATGATTCAGATTGAGGGAATTGTCGGAGGAATGCCACGAGACGTATGATGGTAATCTACAAATAATGATGACTGTGGAGAATCGTCCCTACCGCGGTGACTTCGTGATGGAAGTCATGAGATCAGATTTATGAAGTACTCTGCTATAGATGACGTGTGCAAAGGGATAGTTGAAAATGCCGATAGAATGACAATTTAGTTATAGGAACATGCTAAGGATCGATAGCTATGGATCAGTATATGTCCAAATGACATGTGATCGATATAAGGAAACAAGGAATGCCTCATAAAGCTACGTTCTAAGTTTCAAGTCATTCGGGGTTGGATGAAAATATTAAGGCATGGATTGGTAGTACCCATGATCGGTAGCGATCCATTGGGGTTACTTAGTTCTTGCTAAAGTTGGACTAATGGAGTAAAGTGGAAATATTTCTTTAAATGAAGGATCAGTGGCCATGGATCGGTACCGATCCATGGGTGTCGATTGGTATGGTTGATGGATCGGTGGAGGAGACTTCATGTGGGGAAGCATTGCGATGTTGCATTGAAGTATTGGGTCGGTGATGGGATAGATCGGTGGTGATGGTTTGGGATTGCGTGGTTTGGTGATAGAAGTTTGTAAGGCGACTATGAGTTCTTCCTACGCTTACTTCGGGACATGATGTCGTTTGCTTCGAGTATTGGGTGTGTGTTCACCCTAAACTCATGTCAAACCAAACACTTAGCCATATATGGCTAAGGGAGGGGTCGGTACCGAACCATTGGGTTCGGTGGCCATTTTTGATAATGACTACCCATGATTCGATGATGATGATTCCGAGATGGGAATTGATGGCTTCAATGATGGATAGCTGTACTTGAAGACGTAAAGGACTATGCGTCGAATTGAGTAACTATTGGAGGAAGGCTATGTGGCATATGATGATATTCTACGATTGATGATGACTATAGAGAATCGTCCCTACCGTGGTGACTTCGTGATGGAAGTCATGAGATTAGTTCCAGGAAATACTCTGATATAGATGACATGTGCAAAGGGATAGTTTAGACTCGAGAGTTCATATGGTACTCGTGAGACATGATATATACTGGAGACATAATGGTTCCTAGAGCAATATGGCTCTTTATTCTAGATATGATATTTTTTTACCTTGGACTGACGTGATGGTTAGTCAAGTTCATGGCCGACTGAGTAGCACAGATTCGAGTACCGAGAAACCAGGACGCGGGCTATCATGATGGATTGGCTAGTCTTTGACCATGATGGGTCTGTTAGAACCTCCATTCTAAGTTTCGATGACAACAACTATACAAACACACATATACAATATAAACATCATCAATATGCAGGTACACGGAACAAGATCATGGCTAGAAGACAAGCAAGGAGAAACTTTTACTAGTAAGGTCATATTTAGTCTTAGATAAAATATGTAAAATCTTCTTGAGTGATTTATAAAATAAAAATTCACATTTTCAACTTAAAAAGAACTTGTCTTAAGAAAACTGAATTCTCAGACGCTGTGAAAAACCACAGACGTCTGTGGCATTATACGGGACATTTGATCCCTGTAACGACAAACGTCTGTGATTTTCCACAGACGTCTGTGACGTTATTTCTGCAACATAAAGGCTCTTTTTTTTTAATGAAAGGTTGCTTATTTATGAAATTTTCAAAACACTCAAATTAGTCAAACATTGCAACTCTTTGAAGGAAATGGTTGCTTCTCTTCGAGAAACAACTCTTGAATCTTATAAATACAACTAAATGATTGAGGCTAAGATTCACCTTGATTTCTATACTTTTATTCTATATTCTTACTTCTGTGCTTTCACTGATTCAATTTTCTCAGTCATTCAAATAACCAGAATTTATATTTTGCGTTATATTGCTTCCTAAAAATCAAAGTACACATAAACAATATCACTCAAAGGAGATTATATAAAGAATTGTAATGTACAGCCAATATCCGTGTTATTCAAAACACATAATTTTCAACAAAATACTTTTGTATTAAGCATATTCTTCCAGGTGAATTGAGGGTTTTTGGTTAGTAAATACCGAAGGGGAGCTTCGGGACTGAACGTAGGATGGGAGGTCCGAACCAGTATAAAAACTCTGGTTTGCATGCTTTTTATACTTTACTATTTATTATCTATTATAGCATTAGCTTATACACTTGCATATTATACACAAGTTAGATAATATACGATCCACTAGACTTTTAACTTATATCAGAGCAAGGTTATTTCAAATCTACAGTAACACGTAATTGAAATCATTAAAATGGCAAGTACATTTCAAGAAGGTAAATCAACTACTCGTCCTCCACTATTTACTGGTTCTAATTATGATTATTAGTCAACATGCATGTGAATTTTTATGGAAGCAAATGTGATAGAAATATGGCTAGCAATTCAAAACAAATATGAAGCACCCTACACCGATATTGGCACATGGATCGATGCACAAAAAGCAGAGGCATCTAACAATGCCAAAGCTATGAATGTATTATTTTGCTCACTCGATAAAAATGAATTTTCACGAGTCATGCTTTGCACTACTGCTTATGATATATGGCGTACATCACAAATTACCCATGAAGGCACAAACAAAGTTAAGCAAGCAAAAATTTCTATTCTACAATCAATATTCATCTTTTAAAATGAAATCAAATAAATCAATTATTGACATGTACGCTAGATTTCAAACTATACAACACGATCTTATGGCACTAGGAGTTAAATTCACTGATTTTGATTTAGTCACATGAATTTTGAACTCTCTGACAAACGAATGGGAATGAAAAGTTTTAGCCATCGAAGAAGCTAACGATCTTTCCTAACTCAAAGTCGAAGAGTTAATAGGAAATCTGATGTCGTATGAAGCTAATTTACAGGCAAGAAAAGAACAAAATCAAGAAAAGAAAAACATCGCATTTCAGGCAAATAATGACTACTCTGACTTGGAAGAAGATGAGATTATTTTCATTGCCAAAAATGACAACAAGTTCAGGAAGTTCAAAAAGATGACGAAATTTCAAAACAACAGCAACACAAATTCCTCAAATCAAACATCAATGAAATGCTTCGGGTGTGATAAATTTGGCCATATGAAGAAGGATTATCCACTACTCAACAATAATAAAAAGAAAAACAAATTCTAAAATTTCAAAAAAAAGAGAAGAGCATTTCAAGTAACTTGGGATGACTCTGACTCTTCCTCTTCATCTGATAGCGATAGTGATTCAGAACAAGCAAATGTTAGCTTCACGGCTAGCATAGATGAAGTACGTCCTGAATTAACATATGATGAAATTCTTCAAATTAGTATAGAATTAGATGACAAGTATAGAGAATAAATGTACCGCTTATGCTATAGGTGGCAAGCTGGTGGCTATACTCTCATATTACTACATTTACTTATTTGTTATTCTGCTGCACAAGACTATGGAGCTTGCTAGTTCCTTTCTTGTCTACATTCAGTTATTTATGAGTAGTTATTTGATGAATAAATCTACCGCTTATGCTATTTTCTGTATGGATCTATATACTATGATTTCTGTTGTTTATTTAGTTATTATTGTCTCGCTTGTTTTATATCTAACATGTTTGCTATTATATTTTATTCGATGTGCCGTAAGATATACGACAAGTTCTATGATATTTTATTTACTTTACAACTTTGAAGGTCATCCTACACCAGTCGGGCGTCGACACTACGCACTATACAGGTAAATTGGGTGCTGGTGGTGTAGGACGGTTGTCATAGAGAGTTCGAATTTTTTTGAATGAATTCTGAAGGTGATCTTGTGTCTATATATAGATGCCAAGAGTGGTGTCCATTCGCCAAATGACATGTCTGTTCGCCAAAGGAAGTTTCCGTTAAAAGAAAACGTCCATATGTCGATTGGGCCAATGATCATTTTCCCAATCGTTATTTCCCGTTGTTTTTTTCATCTCATAATTTTAATTTTTGAATTACTTTAAAGCTTGTAGGAAGGCTTAAAATTGGCCCGTTTAAATACAAATTCTCTCCAAAAATATAATTAGCCACACTCGACCCAACTCAACTCAGTCGTAAGGTAATGCACTCGTGTTAACATGAACGACCTTCCTATTTAACACAAGAGAAAACATTTGGGGTGTCCAAAGGGCCAACCTTTCTCTTGTAAATCCTATATTTTAACAAATATTGTTTGAAATATCCTATAATGTGGGACTATTCTATTCCCACATTCTTTCACTTATCTTTCACTTTTCTTCTACAAAGAAAAAAAATACTCACAAAAAATTGTGTTGAAATTTTTACTAACAATTATTCACCAAATTTAATAAAATTTCTCTTGTCACATGTTGTAGGAAAACTCGTGCATAAGTATGGATGTCTTGTGGATTTGAATTTATATATAGACACTACACCAAAACAGGCAATTCCTAATACTTATAAGTGTGACAAATAATTCCGATCATAGTTTCTAAGTGTTACCAATGGCCTGTGAGGAATGGAGTGGACAAATTTGTCACACTTATAAGTATTACTAAACTACATTTTAGTAATGCTTATAAGTGCTGCTATTGGCTATATAGTAACACTTATAAGTGTTGAAAAATATAGATTTGGCACCTATTAGCATTACTAAATATATATATTATAATACTATCTACCATTTACTTTGTAAAATTTATATGTTTTGTTAATCCAAATATTGGTAACATTTTCATGTGTTACTACTATAAAATTATGATTTTACATAATTTCTTGCAGTAGCAATATTTAAATTCTTAAAGCAAATGAAGGATGATATATAAACAATGATTTCCATATCACACATAATTCATCATATAGATTTAATGCAAAGTTTGAAACACTCAGTAAATGGAGTATAATATGTCATAAACCATGGTTTATATACCTCAAATACCACGATGTCGTATTCAGATAACACTACAACGTGAGCTACAAAATATCAAATTTGGAAATACATTTAAATTTTAACTTAAGGTTAACATGACCATTCTAGATCATCCACTTCAAACTCCAAGAGTTTTGCACATTCTTCAACGTACAATATGTCCAATCAAAGCTTTATATTAAATGCAAAGTCTAACTTCAAAATCAAAGAGTTGAAAACTGAGTTACAACTCAGGTTCTAGTGTTTTTTTTGTATTCGTGAATTCGCAAACTAAGTTTGCAAAATACATGTGAACCCTTGCAAATTCTTTTAGCATTTGTAAATTGAGTGTTTGTATTTCAGCATTTGCAAACTTAGTCAGCATTTGCAAAATATCAGTTTAGATTTTACTCTTTAATCAACATGATATTTCAAGCTAACTTTGTACAAAGAATGTATTAATAATGCACACATAATGATAAACAATAACTTTGATTCACCATATGGTCCGTAAATTTTATTGTTCCTCTAAATCCAGTTAGTTACAATAAAACTCTTACTACTAATTGTTTGCACTTTCACTGTAACTATTTGTTCTTGTTAAAGGATGAATCTCATGATGCTAATAAGAGGCAACAATTCCGTGAGCTAGCTTTCTTAAATTCTACTGAAAATGAAGATCGACTTCAACATAGTGCCAGTGTGTTCTCTTTCGATAAAAGTGGAACAATGCAAGCAAATGATGGACAATGACAAGTACTATACAATAATCGATCATTAACTCAGCTTAAAAAAAGAACAGAAAATCTATAATATAAAAGGATCTTGTTTTGAACTTGATGACCCTTTCCAAAGTTATTCATTAATCGTTTTAATTTTTATTCCTTAACAGATCTTGAACTATAAAAGTAGTTAAATTTCAAAGAAGAACATAAATTCTAGGTGTAGTAATCTGTAGCTTTATTAGGAGTAGGAAATTTTTACTCTAGAAATTACTTTACTATTTATATATTATTTACTTGGACTAGCATAGATATTATTTGTTATTTGGAATTCATATTTTAGTTCACATTTTTGTGATTTTGGTATCAGTTATCTTTGGTGAAAGATGGGTCTTGGGTGATATGATTTGATTTATATTACCAAGTAATTTGATTAACCCTTTAAATTCCTTGAGGAAATCATGATGATATATGAAAATATTGTGAATCATTTACTTAATATTCCCAAGTACAAAGTTAGTGTTATCCCACCTTTTGGCAAGGCCGTGATACCATAGATTTGGCTAAAATGGGTGGTTACCAACCCTGAGAATCAATGATATACAAGACTATGGACGATGGTCGAGCAGATTTAGACTGGGTCCCGATTAAGCTGCAATCAATATAAAGTGACAAGGAAGGCCCCATGAGGCTATATTTCAAGTTTCAAGTCAATCGGAGTACGTACGCTCGAGTTATGGACAAATGAAGAATTTATATGGATCGATATTGAATGATTCACAAAATAGCATAAATCGATGAAGGTCGATCAATATCTCAAATTTACAAAGCCAATGCACTTGAAACTTTTAGAGCATCAATATATTGAAGAGTGGAGCCCGCAAGAACGACCGCAGGTCAAAACTCTCAAGTTCATGAAATGGCCGATCGTTCATAACGATCGGTGTATCTTAGCAAGCAATCCAAATACAATAGAGATCGATGAACATCGCACAAACTACAACTCAGGATGACACCATATTTTAGGAGCAAGGTCTAGAGGCATGTAGGACCTCCCACAAACGATTGCACATCAATAAAAGGTGAAAATAATGATCGGTATAGCCATTATCGATTGTTCCAAAATGACAAATTATGACTACCGATCATTATGGTGGGCCCTTACGGATCCGGAGACTCTTCTTGCGAAATTTCAGCCAAATCCATGCACATCTTTACCTATATATACAGCGGCCATTCTCCATAAAGAGGATCCTTCTATCTGCTGCCTAGGCTCTGCCATTTTTATTCTTCACTCTTGTACTAATGGATCCCAACTGATCCAAACATTCTTGTTAACCCGCCTTTTGGCAAGGCCATGGACATGAGGATTTAACTAAGTTGACTACTTGTTTGTCGATACTGGAGTACGGCGGGATTAAAGCTAGCTGGATGGACGGACGATAAGTCACGGATGGTACGGTGTGGGTCGTTCGGCCAAGGTGGCTCGGAGGTGGCTCGATCGTATGTCGTTCGGCCTTGGTGGCATGGTTCGGCCTTGGCGAGGTGGTTTGGCCTTGGTGGCACAGTTCGACCTTGGCGAGGTGGTTCGGCCTTGGCGAGGTGGTTCGGCCTTGGTGGCACGGTTCAGCCCTGGTGAGGTGGTTCGGCCTTGGCAAGGTAGTTCGGCCTTGGTGGCACGGTTCGGTCTTGGTGAGGTGGTTCGGCCTAGATGAGGTGGTTCGGTCTTGGTGGCATAATTCGACCTTGGCGAGGTGGTTCGGCCTAGATGAGGTGGTTCGGTCAGGGATGAGGGACACAAGTGGATCGGCATTTGAGCCGTTCGGCACTGGAATGAGTCGGTCAGCAAGCGAGGCATGGGATCGGCATTCTCGATTGGCATTGGATACAGGCTTTGGGTCGGTGTAAAACATGGGTCAGCTAAAGTGGATTGGTGTCTTGAAGGAGTGGGTTGGACATTGAACTACTTCGAGTCGCAGGCAAGTTTACTCCGAGCCTTGGATAGGACTGCTTCGAGTCGTCGCCAGGGGAACTTCCGTTCGGCATGTCAACTGCTCGGGGTCGGTCATAATGGTGGAGTCTAGTTCGGCTATGGGCTTGATGGGCCCGGATTACTCAGGAAGTCTAACAACTCCGATTTTGCCTATAAATACAGCATGTAGGGCTTCAGAAAAGAGATCTTCATTCTGTCTCCCTTCATTTTCTACACTAAGGCTGCTCTGCCATTATTGTTTTAAAAACTCTGGATTGTAACTGTAATTGATTCTAACATTAATAAAAAAGAAATTTTCTGGAGTGGACGTAGGCCGGAGTCAGCCGAACCACTATAAATCTTCTGTTCTTACTGCTTACTTTTTAATTTTTACTGTTCTTCACATTATTACTCTCTACATACATTCTATCTGTGATCTGTGGTCGTTGGTTGGTGCTTTCATCTGGATTTGGGTGTTCGTGACCAATTTTGGCGCTAAAAATTCTTGTAATCATAATCAAGTGCAAGATCAATAAAAATATGAAGTGGACGTAGGCCAAGGTTGCCGAATTACTATAAAATCTGTGTGTTCATTTACGTTTTCTACTATGTTTTAATTTCATTCATCATTTAATATATACGAGATTCTATTGGGTGTTGATGCCCATTTTTGGTGTCAACATTTTGGTGCTTTCACTGAGAAATGAACTCCCGGCTTGATTGGATCTCATCTTCTACTTATGGATTTTCATGTTCGCGAGATAAATCCAGATTCAACTCCATAAATTTTCCTATTCTACTCAGATTCGAAAGAGATCTATAAGGAAACAAACTACAATGCTCCTATGAAGGAGAATGTGACGACCCACTTTTTAGAACAATTTAAGTCGATAATAAACCACACATGTCCAACTCAAACAAATTTAAAGATAGATTATCAATGGGTTTATTTCAAAGAAATAAAAAGAAAAGAAGAAACAACAACAAAATCTCGCAGCGGAACTACAAAATATAATAATAAAATAAACAATTCATGAAGCTGTATAACAATATATACATTATATTTCAAGTTATAACATCATTAGAGTTATATACAGTATTATCAAGGTTATACATTTCAATATACAGAATAAAAATAGTGCAACAGAATAAATGCTAGTAGATATGATATACCAAATCTTCGTCTCCATCCTCTGAAACAACTGCCTTCGATAACTGAAAAACTCGGTATGACCCGAGCGTAATGAAAAAACCAAACACTCGACTCAGGACTAAAAATCCTCATGTAATTCAAATCAAAATCAAGAGAAATATAGTTTCAAAATGAACTGTTTTTATTTTTCCTCATTTTCAACAAATCAGGACTCAGATTCAAAATTCCAAACAATGAATTAAATTTCCAATATTTCAATTCGATTCCTTTCAATTCAATTCTATTCAATTTAAATTTCGATTTAAATTTAAATAAATTTCAATTTCGATTCAAACGATTTAATTCAGTGGTTCAAATTTCAATACAAGTCTCACTTCAAAACCATTTCAGTTTATATAAATTCGAGTCCAATCTCAACACACCGATTTAAATCACTTAAATAAAATTAACTTCAATGTTCGAATTTTAAGATTCAAATCTTTAAAATAATCCAATTTCCATAATTCAAAACATATATTGATTAGAACTGCAAAATTTCAAATAGAATTCTTTACACATATTCTTTTAACCAATTTGAATTTCAACATTTCCAAAGCTTGAACCTTTTTTTTCCAATTCAATCGCATCAAAATCATTTGATGGTTGGATTCCAAACATCGATCTTCGTACAACATTTCATTCATTTATTAAAGTTATAGGAAAAATTTGCAAATTCTTTTATTGCTCTTTTAGAAAAATATATTATTATAAAAATTAGAATTTAAATTTTATAAATAAAATTTATGTTAATTTCAGAAACTAAATTTAATTTGATTCACAAAATCAATTTATTTATAATATATAAATTTCAAAAAGTTAGATTTCAAGGCCTTCTAAAATTCAATAGATGAAACTCAATTTTCGCCGAACGGCGAAAAATCACAAAATCACAATTCTGCCAAAGCAGTCAACAATGCATCAAAATTCACATATCAAATAGGATATCCAACGTCCATATCAAATTTAAATGTCCAGGTGATCAATCATATCAATAGTGGTAATATCAATGTGATAACACGAAAATATCAAAACCACTAGCAACATACAACAAATCAACAATATCATCCATCACCATATGAGCTAACATCCAAATCAACCAATTCAACCATATCACACAACAATCAATAATTATCAGTGTTGGGTGTTTAACTAAAGTGATATGCAATCGAATATTGATTTAAGTATCAAATTTTGATGTCGCTTTAATAAGTGTAAAAAAATGTCAAAAATTTTCCAATCGAATTTAAATGTCACATTTACCATAAATTCCAACTATCCATTTAGCAGTCAAATTCCTATCAATTTTAAATGTCAATTTATGCTATCAAAATTTAATATCAAATTAATCAATCAAATTTTAAATGTCAGTTTTTAACCGTCAATCAATTCAAATTCAACCAATTCAATTTCAGTCAATAAATCACAATAGTTAATTAGTTATCAATAACTGGCGTTTAACTAGCAATTCAATTTAAATTTCACTTCGTTAATATTTTTAACTAACACTAGAAAATTTAGTACTTCGTAAGCGTTTAAACACTCATCTTCATTCGAATCTGAAAATTCAAATGAAGCGAATTGTAACAATTTTAACTCCATGCTGTAGACGACGTCGATACGGATCCGCTGCAACTCGTTTCGTCCGAAACGGGCCTCGTGCGAAAACGATACACTATAATTAATGTAACGGTAATTATAATGTAATTAACAGAATTAATGCAATAACAAAACCCTAATCACCTCTCTTGTTAGCTCAGGCCGCACGCGATACTCCGGCAGGTAAAGCTTCATTCGCGACTTCTCCGCTTTCCTTTTTTTTAACGAATCGTGACCACTCAGCCAAGCCGCCGCCGACCTCCCTGCATCGCCCCACGCACGTCGCCCAGATCGAAAACGCAGATCCCCAAACCCTAGCACTGCTATCGACCCTACCCCTAGCCATGCCGCGCGCTCCCATCGCGCCATCGCCCACGCTGTTCCCCTGAGCGCCGCGCACGTACGAGCGCCTCAAGCTGCCGTTGATTGTTTTTTTTTATTTCTTCGATCTGTAGTTGGATTGAAAAGGAGAAAGAGGGGAAAGGTACGGGTCGACAAGAAAAGGTAGTGGAGGTATGAAATGTTGGGAAAAGGAAAGAAAATATATATTATTATATTAGAAAATATCTAGCTTACGACGTCCGAAATTTCTCGAGCTTCAAACGAGGCATGCCGCCTGGCATTCTATATGTTTTACGCCTATTCCGAACACAATGGAACTAATCTCGAGGCTTAATTCGATCGTTTGCAGAAGATAGCTTTTCAAAATCAATTTATTTTAATTAAATTTTGAAAATAAATTCTATGCGTTTCAAGCTCGCACGACCAAACGATAAGTTCGATCGATATGAAACTTGAAATCCTACAATAATTCATTATTACGGATCCGATCAAACTGATTTCGTCGAAACCGAGACAGTTTGTAACAACCCGAGGTTCCGTATCGATTGATCATCGTCATTAGACGATTAAATCGGTAGCTAATTATTGTTGGTATTTTAATCGGTTGAATTCTCTTCGAATGTTGGGTTGAAATTCTTTTGAAAATTTGTTAAAGAGTTATACGGGCTTTTAATTGAACCCTGGCCCAATAACACTCTCACTTCTATCTTTAGTAAATTAGCCCATTCCTTTTGTGGAGGGACTGTTTTGTACCCATTCCCCTTTCATTCGTTTTCCAACCCTAGAAAAGAAAGTAAACTAACGAAATAAAATGGCGGCATCATCTTCGCCCTCGTTTTCTACAAATTAGAATAACTTCGCCCGTTTTCCTCGTTTACCACGACCTCAGATTTCGATCGTTGAAACAGGTGAGTAAATCGACTTACTCACATCTAATTCGTGCTTAGTTTGATGCTCAGTAGTTTAATTTGGTTTTGTTGTTGATGATTTCTTTGATGTTCGTTCGTATATACGTATATGCTTGGATTGATCTTCGAGCTTTCGATTATTTTTACGAGAATGAGTTTTCTGACTTCTTAAATTCGTATATGTTGATATTTGCTTCTCGAGTTGATTTTGAACTGTGGGTTTGCGTGGTAATCACTGTTTCGAGTCTGACTGTGACGATATTGATTTCGTCTCTGTGATTTCGGCTGTTGCTTTGATTTTCGTTCGTCTTTGGCTATTTCTTTAGTATGGAGCTGTCGACTTCGGTCGTTATTTTGGGTATGTGAGATTGCATAACTTTGGCCACAGCCTCTAGTAGCCCTGCGATTTAATCGATTTTGGGCTTGTTCTTTTTGTTCATCGAATTTTCTGGATTTCACTGATCATTATGAGTTTGATTTTGTGGCCCCTGTATATATGCAGGAGGCCCTAATTTTATTTGTTGCCTTGACTTGTTCGATTTCCTGGGTCGAACTTGTTGCACACTCCCGAGCTTGTTTTACTGATACATTGAGCTCATGTAGTCTTCATTTAGGGTAGTCTGTACTGCTCATGTTGTATTCATCCCCTGATTGCTCTGTATTTTCGTGGCTAATCATTTGTATACATACATTCATGTATGTATATAGTTGTATGATCATTGGCTGCACTCTGAAATCTTGAGTTGTATTGGTGAACTTCACTTTCATCGTCATCTGTATGTATGCCTTACCATTCACTTGACTATTTGTATACGTACATCGCTCTGATGTTGTCTATGTGATGCATTTGTCATTGATACTGTTGTTCAATTTTCTTCCAGTAGTTGCCTTTGTATTCTGTAGTCATGTGTACATCATTAACACTCAAGTCTGGTTCATGCCTTGAATTTGTTGCACTGAATCTTGATACATTTTGTATTCAATCTGGATCTCGGGTGCTGTTACATGTAGGGTTTTAGTTATGGGTTTCTTTGGTACTGGGAAAGTTTGTTGTTCCATCTGCATTAATATTGGTGTATTCATATCCCTGTCTAATTAGTTCAGATTTGTACTGAACTTGAGTTGCAGTGCTTCATGTTGCAATTGTATATCACTGTGTTGCATTTAGCTTGACTTTGTCTGATTATGGTTGTTACTATCTGTTTCATTGATTTACTCCACACTTGATCGCTTGAGTTTACCTGTCTGTTCTCTGACCATATGACAGTGGCTTCATTACCTTGTTGTTCTTGCCTGTAGTTTGACCATTTGTGTTCACTGTGTATTCATGTGCATTGATACTCAAGTCTTGATTCACTGTTGCTGCCTGCTGGTGCATACCGTTGCTGCCATTATTGTGGGCACTGACTTCATTTCGTCTGCACTTTGATGATTAGGTCGTATTGCCTCTGACTTTTGACATACAGTCTTCATTCAATTCGAGTTAGTCGCTTACAGTTGCATTGTTGACCCATTACTCTAGTTGACATTTTGTTATCGCCTACTTGTATCAATCCATATCATCACTTAGTTATTGCAGCCTTCGAGTAGTTAGTGCACTTGTATACAGCTGCATTGGTTAGTTCTTTGCAGTCTTCACTATGCCATATTGTCACTGCATATCTGTTTTGCATTTCTTTCCTTGTGGTTTAGTTTCACACTGCTGTCACTTGTAGTTGTTGCAGTGTTATAGTTCACGGTCTTCATTTGAGACAGTGTTCATATACTCTTGAGTCATGTTTCATTTGCTTGAATTGGTTGGGCTTGAGTTGTTGGTTCATATGTAGCATTGATGTGTGCATTCTTGTACATGTCCCTTTTTCATTTCGAATTATGTTGAGGCCAATTGCTTTCGATTCATCGAGGCAGTTGCATATTGGATTGCTTTTGTTTGCAATTGTGTTGAGTCACGCTAGTGTGACCTGACCTTTGCAGTTTCGACGTACGGTAGTGGCGAGGCAGTGCACGTGTGCGTGTACTGCAGCCACACCGAGATTTAATTTAATTTGATGCCATCTGTTCTGTTTTATTAAGCGTATTTTGAAATGGTTCATTTTGATTTGAGTTGGATTTGCTGGCTTTTGGATTCATAGATCTTCTGAGTATTTGATAGACTGTATTGGCGAGGCAGTACACGTTAGCGTGTACTGCAGCCAACCAGCACTGTTATTTTAAATTGACATTTCAATTGTTTAAATTGATCTGGATTGCTGATTTATTGTTTAACACTGTTTAGTGTTATATCTGCCGTTATCCAATTCTCGTATCGAGAGTTGGATATACGTGATTTCTGTGACTGTCATCTATTTGAGATTATTATTGCTTCTATGCACTAATAACTGAGTTTGAATTAGACTGACCCGTGTATTATTTTCTTCTGAATGTAATACTCGGGTCAGAACCGAGTTATTTCAGGTTGTAGATTTCCTTCTTTGAGTTGCTGTTTGGGATTTGAAGACTTTTCACATCTTTTGAAGTTGTCAGTGTCATTTTGTAGTAGTCATGTCATTGTATAGAACGATATGTATTCATGTATATTAGTCGATAATGTACTGTATATATAACTTCTAGAGTCGACAGTTGTAGTTGTATCACATGTATCGTGTCAACTATATTGTAATTGACATCGGTTATATATATGAGATTTTTGTTATTCTGTGTTCCGCATTTATATTATCTGTGTTATTGTTATATCTAATGTCCTAAACTATTATGAACTATCGTAGTTTGTTTTATACTGATAATTGGATATGTCGATGGGAGTAAATAAATAATAGATGAAAAATAAAAAGTATATACCACTCCTATCGAGATAACCAATATTAGTGTAAGGCCAATTACGAATGGTCGCTCCTATCCAGCCTTATTCTTCGTAATAATAGACAGTATTTCTTTTAATACTCTTTGTTATTATGAGCATAGAGGTGGGGCGTCACAGTTGGTATCAGAGCTTGGGGTTTATGGACATAATATAAAACATAACTTGGATGGAACATATGTTACAACTATAGGTCGATGTTTTATGGTGATTTGAGTCAAAACTAAAGTTTTGAAATTTGGATGAAATTTTTAAATATCTTTATTTAAAAAATAATAGTGAAATTGTGTTCTGATGATTTGATTGATTTCTGTTCTATTTATCAGAGTGCGCAGCGGAAACAGTGAAACCGTCTTCGCTGAGTACAACTGATAATCTTTTTGATTAAAAAAATCAAAATATGAAATTGATATGAATTTCAATTGTTATTTACATAGCTGTAATTATTTTGTTTCTTTGAGAATTTCGAATCCAAATTGAGGATTCGAAGAAATTGCAGATATGTGATTTTTGTTGAAGTTTCCGCTGGCTTTCTTTTCTACTAATCATCTAATGATTAGATTTTGCTGTTTTGAATTGTCTTCATTGAAAATGCATTCGAATGATTTCTTTGTTTATATTATAATGTGCGTGCAAATATGAATTGCACGTTACTGCATTTATTTTACGTTGAACCGATGCTTGGTTATGAAACGTATTTTGTTGCCGTTATTTTTATAACGGGATTTTACACCAATGCTATATTTTGAAGCACGGTGTTTTGTGGCATTTTGATGAATGAAAATTCACTGATATTACATTTGATGTAAATTGTTTAGATGTGATTTTGACGTTTTATAAGTACTGTCGCTTTGGCTTCAGTAACCATCAAATTTTAAAAAGTGGATTTTCAAGCGGTTATTCCGCAATGCTGATTTTGAGATTCATTCTACGATGTTTTGAGAAGTACAATTTCCTTATCAAAATTGTTACTGATTTGCTGCTTTAATCACGTGATTGGAAAATCGTTTTTAAAATGAAAATTGTTTTATAAATTTTTAATAGTTTGCGTTTTCAAAAGAATGAGGAAGCGACTTAAACGATTCAGCAAAATCGAGGATTATGACCCCTTTCTTTTACTGTTTCGCTTAACTCCGGACTTGTTCAGTTGAGAATATGGATTGTTATTTTTACGAAATAAATAAAATTGTTTTCAGAAATTTTACAGTTTGCGCTTTCAAAAGAATGAGGAAGTGATTTAAACGTTTCAGCAAAATCGAGGACTATGACCCCTTTCTTTTACTGATTCGCTTAATTCCGGACTTGTCCGTTTGAGAATGTAAAGTGTATTTTTACAAAATACACAATTTTTCACTTTCAAGGAAACGATGAAGAGATTTAAACGATTTAGCAAAAGTGCGGAGTATGGAACCACACTTTTACTATTTCGGTTAATTCCGGACTCGTTAATTGAATATCTATTGTTTTGATGATTTTGATGAATTTTACACTTTCAAGGAAACGATGAAGAGAATCAAACGATTTAGTAAAACACGTGGTATGGGACATGTGCGTTTGCTATTTCGGTTAATTCCGGACTCGTTAATTGAAATATTTGATGCTTTCGTGTGCTTTCGAGCCACTATGATGGACCTTCGGGTCATATGATGGACCTTCGGGTCAAATACCAGTACTAGACCTTCGGGTCACTCTGCGGACCTTCGGGTCAATCTGATGGGCGCCAAAATTATGTTGAGTACTTGGTAGGCTTCGGCCATATGAGATGCACGTGCGGCGAGTTAAAAACTCGCCATCTGATGGGATCGATCCAAGCTTTTATGTTGATTTTCTAGTCTTCTTAATTGATTTCTAGATATTTGTTGCTTCCAATTATCTGCAGGTAATTGGATATTTGTTGATATGAGTTCTGATTATCGTTTTTGATAATCGGATATTTGTTGTTTCTAATTATCGCTTGTGATAATTAGATATTTGTTGATATGAGTTCTGATTATCGTTTTTGATAATCGGATATTTGTTGTTTCTAATTATCGCTTGTGATAATTAGATATTTGTTGATATGAGTTCTGATTATCGTTTTTGATAATCGGATATTTGTTGTTTCTAATTATCGCTTGTGATAATTAGATATTTGTTGATATGAGTTCTGATTATCGTTTTTGATAATCGGATATTTGTTGTTTCTAATTATCGCTTGTGATAATTAGATATTTGTTGATATGAGTTCTGATTATCGTTTTTGATAATCGAATATTTGTTGATTTGAAATTTTATTATCGTTTTTGATAATCAAATAATTGTTGGATTTGAGAAATTTGATTATCGTTTTTGATAATCGAATATTTATTGATTTGAAATTTGATTATCGCTCGTGATAATCGAATATTAGTTGATTTGAGAAATTTGATTATCGTTTTGATAATCGAATATTTGTTGATTTGAGAAATTTGATTATCGTTTTTGATAATTGAATATTTGTTGATTTGGAATTTGATTATCGTTTTTGATAATCGAATATTTGTTGATTTGAGAAATTTGATTATCGTTTTTGATAATCGAATATTTATTGATTTGAAATTTGATCACCGTTTGTGATAATTAGATATTGCTGTTTCGTGATTTCTGTATTCCAATTATTTATTGGTAATTGGATATTGCTGATGATTACATTTATTCAGTTTTTTTGTTTTCGGATTATCTATTGATAGTTAGATTTGGTTGAAAATCTGTGGATTTCTTTTTAGGAAATTAAAAGATTTCTTTGGTGTTTGTGTTCTTAACCTTATTTCCTAGCTTAACCAGTTTATGTTAGAAAAATAATTGTTATAGACAACTTTAATTATGAAAATTGCGGGGACGCAATTTTTATAAGGAGGGGAGTTTGTAACAACCCGAGGTTCCGTATCGATTGATCATCGTCATTAGACGATTAAATCGGTAGCTAATTATTGTTGGTATTTTAATCGGTTGAATTCTCTTCGAATGTTGGGTTGAAATTCTTTTGAAAATTTGTTAAAGAGTTATACGGGCTTTTAATTGAACCCTGGCCCAATAACACTCTCACTTCTATCTTTAGTAAATTAGCCCATTCCTTTTGTGGAGGGACTGTTTTGTACCCATTCCCCTTTCATTCGTTTTCCAACCCTAGAAAAGAAAGTAAACTAACGAAATAAAATGGCGGCATCATCTTCGCCCTCGTTTTCTACAAATTAGAATAACTTCGCCCGTTTTCCTCGTTTACCACGACCTCAGATTTCGATCGTTGAAACAGGTGAGTAAATCGACTTACTCACATCTAATTCGTGCTTAGTTTGATGCTCAGTAGTTTAATTTGGTTTTGTTGTTGATGATTTCTTTGATGTTCGTTCGTATATACGTATATGCTTGGATTGATCTTCGAGCTTTCGATTATTTTTACGAGAATGAGTTTTCTGACTTCTTAAATTCGTATATATTGATATTTGCTTCTCGAGTTGATTTTGAACTGTGGGTTTGCGTGGTAATCACTGTTTCGAGTCTGACTGTGACGATATTGATTTCGTCTCTGTGATTTCGGCTGTTGCTTTGATTTCCGTTCGTCTTTGGCTATTTCTTTAGTATGGAGCTGTCGACTTCGGTCGTTATTTTGGGTATGTGAGATTGCATAACTTTGGCCACAGCCTCTAGTAGCCCTGCGATTTAATCGATTTTGGGCTTGTTCTTTTTGTTCATCGAATTTTCTGGATTTCACTGATCATTATGAGTTTGATTTTGTGGCCCCTATATATGCAGGAGGCCCTAATTTTATTTGTTGCCTTGACTTGTTCGATTTCCTGGGTCGAACTTGTTGCACACTCCCGAGCTTGTTTTACTGATACATTGAGCTCGTGTAGTCTTCATTTAGGGTAGTCTGTACTGCTCATGTTGTATTCATCTCCTGATTGCTCTGTATTTTCGTGGCTAATCATTTGTATACATACATTCATGTATGTATATAGTTGTATGATCATTGGTTGCACTCTGAAATCTTGAGTTGTATTGGTGAACTTCACTTTCATCGTCATCTGTATGTATGCCTTACCATTCACTTGACTATTTGTATACGTACATCGCTCTGATGTTGTATATGTGATGCATTTGTCATTGATACTGTTGTTCAATTTTCTTCCAGTAGTTGCCTTTGTATTCTGTAGTCATGTGTACATCATTAACACTCAAGTCTGGTTCATGCCTTGAATTTGTTGCACTGAATCTTGATACATTTTGTATTCAATCTGGATCTCGGGTGCTGTTACATGTAAGGTTTTATTTATGGGTTTCTTTGGTACTGGGAAAGTTTGTTGTTCCGTCTGCATTAATATTGGTGTATTCATATCCCTGTCTAATTAGTTCAGAATTTGTACTGAACTTGAGTTGCAGTGCTTCATGTTGCAATTGTATATCACTGTGTTGCATTTAGCTTGACTTTGTCTGATTACGGTTGTTACTATCTGTTTCATTGATTTGCTCCACACTTGATCGCTTGAGTTTACCTGTCTGTTCTCTGACCATATGACAGTGGCTTCATTACCTTGTTGTTCTTGCCTGTAGTTTGACCATTTGTGTTCACTGTGTATTCATGTGCATTGATACTCAAGTCTTGATTCACTGTTGCTGCCTGCTGGTGCATACCGTTGCTGCCATTATTGTGGGCACTGACTTCATTTCGTCTGCACTTTGATGATTAGGTCGTATTGCCTCTGACTTTTGACATACAGTCTTCATTCATTTCGAGTTAGTCGCTTACAGTTGCATTGTTAACCCATTACTCTGGTTGACATTTTGTTATCGCCTACTTGTATCAATCCATATCATCACTTAGTTATTGCAGCCTTCGAGTAGTTAGTGCACTTGTATACAACTGCATTGGTTAGTTCTTTGCAGTCTTCACTATGCCATATTGTCACTGCATATCTCTTTTGCATTTCTTTCCTTGTGGTTTAGTTTCACACTGCTGTCACTTGTAGTTGCTACAGTGTTATAGTTCACGGTCTTCATTTGAGACAGTGTTCATATACTCTTGAGTCATGTTTCATTTGCTTGAATTGGTTGGGCTTGAGTTGTTGGTTCATATGTAGCATTGATGTGTGCATTCTTGTACATGTCCCTTTTTCATTTCGAATTATGTTGAGGCCAATTGCTTTCGATTCATCGAGGCAGTTGCATATTGGATTGCTTTTGTTTGCAATTGTGTTGAGTCACGCTAGTGTGACCTGACCTTTGCAGTTTCGACGTACGGTAGTGGCGAGGCAGTGCACGTGTGCGTGTACTGCAGCCACACCGAGATTTAATTTAATTTGATGCCATCTGTTCTGTTTTATTAAGCGTATTTTGAAATGGTTCATTTTGATTTGAGTTGGATTTGCTGGCTTTTAGATTCATAGATCTTATGAGTATTTGATAGACTGTATTGGCGAGGCAGTACACGTTAGCGTGTACTGCAGCCAACCAGCACTGTTATTTTAAATTGACATTTCAATTGTTTAAATTGATCTGGATTGCTGATTTATTGTTTAACACTGTTTAGTGTTATATCTGCCGTTATCCAATTCTCGTATCGAGAGTTGGATATACGTGATTTATGTGACTGTCATCTATTTGAGATTATTATTGCTTCTATGCACTAATAACTGAGTTTGAATTAGACCGACCCGTGTATTATTTTCTTCTGAATGTAATACTCGGGTCAGACCCGAGTTATTTCAGGTTGTAGATTTCCTTCTTTGAGTTGCTGTTTGGGATTTGAAGACTTTTCACATCTTTTGAAGTTGTCAGTGTCATTTTGTAGTAGTCATGTCATTGTATAGAACGATATGTATTCATGTATATTAGTCGATAATGTACTGTATATATAACTTCTAGAGTCGACAGTTGTAGTTGTATCATATGTATCGTGTCAACTATATTGTAACTGACATCGGTTATATATATGAGATTTTTGTTATTCTGTGTTCCGCATTTATATTATCTGTGTTATTGTTATATCTAATGTCCTAAACTATTATGAACTATCGTAGTTTGTTTTATATTGATAATTGGATATGTCGATGGGAGTAAATAAATAATAGATGAAAAATAAAAAGTATATACCACTCCTATCGAGATAACCAATATTAGTGTAAGGCCAATTACGGATGGTCGCTCCTATCCAGCCTTATTCTTCGTAATAATAGACAGTATTTCTTTTAATACTCTTTGTTATTATGAGCATAGAGGTGGGGCGTCACACAGTTGCTCGAATGGCTATTTTTTCACGTTAATTAAAATATAAAATTTCCAATTTCTATTTATTCTCTTTTAAATCCAATTTTAAATGTTAACAATCTTCATTTGTATTTAAATAAAATTTAAATCAACTTTCGATATCCGTTTCAATCATATTAAATCCAGAATTCAATTACTTAAATAATTTCCAATATTAAATTATAAAAAATTTGATTATCCAATAATAAAATCTCAATGAATTTAATTATCGACAATTTATTTATTTTCAACTAAATAAGTCAACATTTGTTATTCAATCCAACTATTGATTATAGATACATTCAATACGTAGAATTCATTCCAATTCTGGTTATTGCCTAAATACTAGAAATTGTTTATTTTAAAATTTATTCAAGTTCATTTTCAATAACTTACATAAATAAGACATTAAAATTTTATTTTCAACCATTTTATTCAATAATCATATTAAATTTAATAATTTAAAATAGTTAAAAATACGGGTCGTTATATTCTCCCCCACTCAAAACATTTCTCCTCGAAAAGGGGTTTAGTAGAGAATTTGACATTGGATATATTTTATTCAAAATAATTAAAAGACAAATATTAAATTCTTATTTGAAAACTTTTACCATGCTTCTACTACGCCACTTCGAACGGCTTACAGGAACTACAACTTATATATAAGATAAGTTATAAAATTTAATACCTCAAAATTTTCTAACTCCCGAATTTATGGAAAATTTCGGCAAAGTCTCCTTTGCGCGGTTCGATCGAAATATTTTTACAATAACCCAAATATATATCGAATATACATCTCATCTCAATGATGAGGCATCCCGAAAGGAAAATTTTAAAAGCGCGGTATGTAATCCAAGATTCGTACCTTAATATTATTAATACGAGCGAGTTCACTCATATTAAGCAAGCAAAAACATATAAAATCCGCGTATACGTCCAAACGGTCTTCGTATGTACCTATCTCTACTCAATTTAAAATATTAGTCATATATAAAGATATAGATGGCTTGTATAAGCTTAATAGACTATATATAACATGAATTTTGAATTCAAATCATAAGTATAAACACTAACACACAACATACAACAATCATACGCAATCAAAACAGTTACAACGACGATTTACAACAAAAGAAACCATTAAATTAATAACATTCATCCAATTAATCCAATTAACTCATAACTATGTTAATTTACATCTTCCAATGTCCATAAGTAATTTATACACTTCATTTTTTATTAACATTCAATTTCCATTAACATTTAATTGGTTTACTACCAATTTATTCAAATCAATTTCATTTACATTCAATTTATTCAATTTAATTTGTTAAATTTCAATTGTTTCACTTTTTTTGTTTAACATATTTCATATACACTACACCATGATCATCGATTAGAAACGGTTTAAAACCGTTGCTAACACTATTAGCAATGGTTATAAACCGTTTCTAATAATGGAGTGGTAAAATTTAGCAACGGTAATTAACCGTTTCTTTTAGCTCAAAAAGCAATGGGAAATACCCGTTGCTAAATATAAAAAAAACTACGGTTATTTACCGTTGTATTAGACACATAAGCAACGGTCATTTCCCATTGTTTATCTGTCTCTATAACACCATTTTTTCGAGAAAAGCTACGGTTAAAAACCGTTGCTTAATGACTAGAAAGCAACTGTTAAAGTCCGTTGTTTTTGTAATAAGTAGCAACGGGTTATAGCCGTTTCATTTGAGCCATAATTCCATGGCTTTAGTCATAACGTAACGGACAGAAACCGTTGTTATGTACTAATGTACAACGGTTCTTACCCGTTGAAATTCTGTCCGTTTGAAAAAAAAAAAGGCATCAAAAGCAACAGCAGATGAGCAACAATAATGCAATAATACAGCATACAATCAGTACCAGAGAAAATTAATGCAACAGAAACAGAGACATATCATACAATCAATACCAGAGAACCGGCTAGGAAACAGTGCTACCAGACATACAATCAGTAACAGAGACATATCATATCATACAATCAGTACCAAACATATCATACAATCAAACAGTGCTACCACAATAATGCAATAATACAATGAGTTACATGATACAGCAGGGACAACCGGCCAGGAAACAGAGACATATCATACAATCAGTACCAGAGCAGTTACCAGAGAAACAAAGATTCGAGACATCTGAGTTTAGAAACAAAGACAGCAACCCAAAATGCTTCTATTAAAGCCTGCATTTCAAAAACAACACTTAATTTAGAAACAAAAAGGCAAAAGAAACTCAAAAGTCAATAATTTGGTGATTTGTACAAAATAATAATTTTTGAATGTATATTTGTTACAAACTAATGGTTCTAGAAATGAATTTTCCATGAAAATCAATTAAATGGCATTTGACTTAAATATAGAGAAGATTGAAATATGAAAGCTTGCTGGAAAGTGGGAATTTCATACAGGTGTCATCTCCCCCTTTTTTATGTGTCTTTCACTTCTACTTCCATTTTCATCAAAACTAAAAATAAAATGCGGATCTTCTTATATTTGATTTTATTTATTCAGTTTTAAATCCATAAAAAAGTCATTTTATTAATACTATTGTTATGATTTGAATATTGAAACAGATTTTACAGTGGAAAAACAAATCAAGGGATATGACTTAAAATAAAGATAAATATTTAATTTGCTTAATTTCAAAGATAATCACATGCAGATTTTGCTAAAAGTCGCTTTTCATTTATCAAATGCAGATTTTGCTAAAAGTCACAGCCAAGCCAATAAGTATTCAGGTCATCCAAGTCAGACCCAACAAACAAACCAAGTACACATTGGCAGTAACAAAGTTCAAGTACAACACGACTATGCAAAACAACATATGCAGAGATTGGTCGCTATAAGAAACCTATTAATCAAAATGCTAACAGTGATAATTTTGATATGGAAGTGGACATGAACACGAATACTTCAAATGTCAATGTAGCTATTCAATAGCAACGAACACCTATAGTAATTAAGGAAATTCAATGCATATTCTAGCATTTAGAGACAAATTCAGATATCCGACAACGTAAAATAACAAAAGACATACCTTCGACTAAAGATATCGTATCAAACCCTTTTGATGGCACACATAACCTTCGACTCCAACGTCCCTAAAGGTCTCGACCATATGTCGATTCATTTTGGCAGTTGGCTCATCCTCCAACAAAATTTTGTCTAACAAAACTTTTTCATACGCGAGTGGTACTGGTTTTCCATGACATATTGATTGTGTGGAATCTCGGCATATAGTACCTGTTATATCATTGTATGTATAATATGGATTTAATAATATCATACAGATTTAATAAGCATTCCAGGAGTAAATATATGTCGAATTATATACACTGATATATAAAATAGTACCTGTTGCAATTACTTCCTCCTCGAAGTTCAGGATTTCACATCTTTGGTCGATTGACGGATTGGTCGGAGTGGGAAACTGAGAAGTACCGGTGCTACTGCCTACTTGACCACCTTCGGCTAGCTTGAGAATACGCTCTAGTTTATCATCCATACTATCCACCTTCAACAATTTTTGCTCCACAGCTTGCAGCCGCTGCTCATATTCTCCTTTGGCCTCTTTGAGTCGTTTGCATGGAATGGCAGCACCCTTAACTTGACTAGGAGATATATTGGTCCCAATACATCGGCTCCTGCCATTTACATCTTTACCAAACACTTTTATAAAGACGTCTTCATCACCACCACTCGTCGTTTCCTTTTCTTTTTCAGTTTTGTCCTGAAATGTAAATATATATATATATAATGAATAATGAAAATTTAATTTAGAGGCGTTATTATTTGTTTAACTTACAAAGAACGAAGATGACGCATCATACACGCTGCCATCTTTTTTCTTATGTGTTTTCTCCCATACTTGAAGACGTGATACTTCTGTTCCCGAACTTGTATCGACCTGCATACAAGAAATGACAGTGTTAAATCTGCATATATCAGGACATAATTGGAACCATATTATATTTGGAACATACAAAGAGATTTTACATCATTGTAATATACAGTTTATTTTCTTCATCTTTAGGGTTTTTTTATTAGAAAGATAAACTGAAACCGGGAAAATCTATAACTATTAATTAAATTTAGCAAAATGTTATAGGTTAGCATTTTAAATTAATGGTGGTATATCACAAAATTCATATCTGGGGACATAGCAAAGTAACCATTTTTTCTCAAGGTTTTGTTTGAAATAATTTGCATCATGTGTAACCTATGCAACCTTAAGAAAAACACAAAGAAACCTGAAAACTTTAAATATGCAAATATCTTTGTTAGTAAGTTCAACAAAAATTAGTTCTCGAAGCACATATATAGTGCAAGTGGCCTAACATTCGAAGCACATATATAGTACACGTACCATTTCTTGAGTAATCATAGCGTGACTCTTACGTCCCGAATGATGACAATATTCGAGCCTTGATCTATTTTGTTTGCCTTTCTTCCTTTTTTCTTTTGCCTCGGGTGTTGATTCGTATCTTATGAACTCCGCCCAATCATTTTTATCAATTTTCGGCGGACAATTTCTCATTCTTTCTTTGTCAGTGTTGAAAATATCATAATAATTCTTGCGCAAATCACTCTTGTGTCCCCTAAAAACCTCGGACATCTTTCTGAGCATAAGGTCCTTTGATAGAGGATCGAGCTCAAAATATTTCTGTATAACAAACCAAGATAAAGGGATTAATTCACATACAATATAAAAAATGACATAGGCCACAACCATGCATGTCTAATGAAGTATGACTATTTAGAGTTTTTCTATTTTTCTTTGTAAGTAGGAAATTAAGTCTGTCTCAAATATTACAAGATCATTTTTCTGTTTGTAAAATAATATCTTTATTTGTTGGAGTTGCAGAGATGGTCGGTCCTGTTGATTTTAACAAGACAGTGGACTATTGGCAGCAGGACAGTGGACTATTGGCAGCAGTAGGTCAATTTGTTGGAGTTGCAGAGATGGTCGGTCCTATTGATTTAGATGAGTTGCAATATCTTTTGAAGACACATTATTAACATTGAACGAGCAAATAGCAGCAAGACGGTGTATATTTGCATGAAAAACAAAACTAAATGAATTTGAAACTACTTGTTCACTGAATTTGAAACTACCTGTTCATGAATATGGAAAATGCATGGATGCACAGAGTGCAGTATCTACTTAACATTATTATTTTAACTTTTAACAAGTCATAAGTCAAAACTGCTCAATGCCTTTTACTTATCCAGAATTGAATTAGATTTTGACTGGTCAATATGTTTAACAACTAAAAAATGATATTCAAATAAGCATGGCATTGGCAATGAAGCCAACGTTCTTATTGTCGTGTCCTTTAAGCATTTCGCTTCAGAACAGTCAGTAATTAAACTCTTTCAATAAATAATACGAATTAAAATTCAAGGCATCAGAAAATAGCCGGAGAACATAATCCTCATAAACATAATGTTATTGTGTGTAGGATAAGAATTCTACCATGCATAATTAAATCAAGACAGGCATACCAAGTTCAGGCTTATTTTGTTTTCATTAAATCTTTGATACATTAGAAATTTGGATTTGCAATTTGAACAGGTCCAAAATGCTTACATAAAACAAATTTTGTTGCTTTATAATTTACAAACAAACATTAGTAAGAAGGTTTAGAATCATATCCATTTTTGTCCATATGCCCTTTGGCATAATTAAATCAAGACTGGCACCATTTAAACAGTTCGAACCATCAAATAACCCAAAATGAAAACTAAATTAGAAGAGCTCATTGATCCAAACAGCATTGATTTTAACTATAATGAGATAACAGTTTTTACTGAATTAAAATAGTAGAATGTGTATATGTTTTTCAAAAAAAAAGAAAGCATCCTATATATAGTTGTGTTTCTCAACATTAAATCCTAAAGGTGCGGCAACTTGTTTAATTTTAAAAAGAATCTCACTTGCGGGTCGTTTTGAAGTACACCTTGTTTAATTTAGATAGAGAAGTTCTAACTTATAGAAATTGAAAAAACAATACCTCCAATTGATTCCACACGTCTTCCTTGTAATTTGACGGAACTTTTTTCCAACTTGGATAGGAGATTGGCACATGATTTCTTACTAGTTTACCCATCTTCGAGGCGACCTTTGAAGCATTTTTTCCGACTGGAGAACCGTAGTTGTCTATATCAATTTTCTCCCGGTTTAAAGTGGATGATTGTGACGATTGTGTCATTATTTCCTGCAAAATGCAAACTTGATTTCATTAATATGCCATAACTCTTCTTAATCATTAAGTATGAAGAGCCAGCAGTTACATCACAGGTAACAATAATAATCTATAGACCAACCTTCCCAAATAATCATTAGTATTATGTAATGATGATTCTCCCACAAATCACTGAGTCCAGAAAAATAAAAGGAAGAAACTGATAAATGAAAAGAGGAAAAAAGTACAGTTCACAAGAGCAAAGATAACTTCCTAATACCTACATGATATAATGACCGTCATATTTTCATTCAGTCCGATAAATATTGAGGTATCAAGAACTAAACAGCGAAAGAAGCAGCAACCATAATCCGCAAATATTCATTCTACATTTGTTTTTACTAATTATTCTCTTATGACATGTAAGCAACAAGCAAAATATTCTTACAAACTCAATACCACAACCCATATTAATAAAATTAAAGTGTGTTCACTTTAAAGTGTGTGTTCACTGTCAACACATAATCAGCAAGGTCAATAATCAGCAAGGTCATGCTTTCTTTCATCTTTGGTCTTTGCAGTCTGCAAATTTAATGTCAATGTATGCTGCTGAATGAAAATACACAGAATACCAATATGTGTATTAATAAAACAATAGAAAACATACCTTAAAATCATAATTTAAGTGTCTCTTTCACGTAGGCCTATCCAAAATAGTTAAAGGAAGTGCGTCTTCGTCATCATCTATGAATACATAAGCATTAGTATTGACAAAAAAGAAAAAGTGACTGAGATTTCAACGGAAGAACCTATTAATAGAAAAAGGAGTTTACCATCGAGGACAACATAAACTGATTGACCGCGAGTGTAATCGAAGAGCGGTCCAATTTTTCTCTCGTTTATATTGTAGGGAGATAAATTGGACCACTCTTCGATCACACTCGCAGTCAACCCATTTATGTAGTCCTCGATGGTAAACTCCTTATCCTATTATTCATGAAAACAATATCAGGATATTATAATGGCACTAATAAAAAATATAATGCATCTATTACTATCATATAACACACCATTTTACATTTTGCACCATTTTAAATAAATATTTTGTTAAGGTACAATAACATAACTGAAATACAAAGTTAACATATGCATTTGATAAGATCTTCTAATTTTTCATTGTCTTCAAAAGCTGATTGATAAACGGTGGAAAACTCAGTGTCATCCACATTTATGGTCAACCGTTTTGGTGTATGCAAAACCACAAACCATCCGTCATTTTTTAAATCTTTTGAGTAGAACACTTGACTCGCTTCCGATGCAAGAATAAATGGCTCATCATTCACGCTGTCTTTACTCTTCAATTTTCCCAAGTTAACTGTAATCAAGTTTGAAACAAGATCTATTTTACAACCATTGATCTTATCTTCGACCTTTACCCAATCACAATAAAAAACTGTTTGTTTGAAGTCAATGTAATCCAACTCAATTATTTGTTGAATAACTCTGTAATACGTTGCTTCTGCTTCCTTAAAATTTTTATCCTTCCCACTCGCTCTAAATTGTGTAATTGCTCTCATGCATACACCACTATCCTGTGTTAGCTTTCGCTCTTCATAACTTTTCGGAGAAAATAAAAACCCATTCACTTGGTACTTCATATAACTACGGGCATCAAACATCGGCCCGTTAACTAGCCGCCAAAGAGTTGAGTCAACATCGACGGTCTTCAACATCTACAACAAACACAATAAGTAAAAATAACATTGTCAAGGAGGTGTATGGCCAACTTAAAAATACGTTAAATATCTAATATGTATACCTCCTCACGTAACCAAAAAGTGAAATTTTTAATAGCTTCCCCAGATGTACCCCCGCCTCGAGTTCGAGATTTGGTGCTTTGAACATAGGAGTTATACCTCCTACGAAAAACACACAATAATTACTATATATATGAATTGATGAATTGATTTACAATAATAAAAATTCAGAACAAATTTATGAACTTACTTCTTCCACTCATCCAATCCGTCATATTTATCAAGGACCCATTTACGCACTTGTTCAAATTGCACTTGAGTTAACGTTATATCTTTACCATTATCTACTGCTATTTCATCAGCAAACTCATTATCCTCGTCTAAAAACGCTTCACGGGTATGTTTATGAGTGCCATCACCTCCCTTTGGCATATACTCCATGCAGTAAAGACTAGCTTCTTGTACAATATATCCTTCTGCAATACACCCTTCAATATATCTTTTGTTGCGCACATATCCTTTATATGTTTTCATCAACCTATGAAGATGAACAGTTGTAAATTGTAGACATCAATAGCTATTTAAATCGAATAATGATGTACATAATTGAAATTAGTAATTTACTGTTCAAATGGGTACATCCACCTATATCTAACAGGACCAGAAATCAATGCTTCATCGGCTAAATGAATCATAAGGTGAATACTGATATCAAAAAATGCAGGCGGAAAATGTTTTTCAAGAACACACATTGCTTCTACCAAACTAGCCTTTGCTTTTTGAAGATGTTCCCTATTGATCACCTTTGAACATAAAATGTTATAAAAGAGACTTATGCGGTGAATAGCATTCCGTAGATCCTTATGTTGCGGAAAACAATGCTGAAGCAATACCGGAAGTAAATGTTGCATTATGACGTGGTAATCATGCGACTTCATATTTCTTAGTTCAGGAGGGTTGATGCTCACATTGTTACGAAAGTTAGAAGAGAATTTGCTCGGCACTTTCAAATTTTTCAAAATGGTGCAAAACCATATCTTTTCTTCTTTGCTCAAAGTGAAAGTCACAATTGGTATGGTTAGTTTACTTGTTTCAGGATCTTCTATCACCCATAAATTTTGTTTTATACCCATGATTTTCAAATCCTTCCATGCATTGATGCCATCTTTTGACATGTCTTTATGGTCCATAATTGTGTTAATCAAATGTTTCATGACATTCATCTCTGTATGCATAACATCAATATTATGTCGGGTCAAATTTGCTTTCCAATATGGTAAATCAAAGAATTTCGACCTCCTATACCATGCAGGAACTTCTTCATCGATTATCTTTTTTCGTTTTCGACCAATTTCTCATTTTTCTGTACCAACTTTCATTTTTATATTCGCTACCTTTTTTCAACTTGATAACCAGTCAGTGGCTTTGGAGGACGCTTAAGTTCTTGCTCGTTGTTGAAATTTGTCTTATCGTATCGAAACTTGTGTCCGGACGGAAGAAATCTACGATGTCCCATGTAACAAATTTTCTTACTTTTAGGGAGATAATAAGAATCAGTTTCTTCCCCACAAATAGGACATGCAAAGTAGCCGTGAGTTGTACATCCCGATAAAGTCCCAAGAGCGGGATGATCGTGGATTGCACACAACACTCTAGCTCTCATTATGAACTCAGATTTCTTAAATGAATCAAATGTAACGACTCCTTCCCATAACTGCTTTAACTCGTCTATCAAAGGTTCTAAATAAACATCAATATCCTTCCCTGGTTGTTTTGGCCCAGAAATCAACAGTGTTAACATTGAGAACTCTCTTTTCATGCACAAAGACGGAGGAAGGTTATATGGTACTACAATCACTGGCCAACAGCTATAAGGATTTGTTAAAGAAGCATTCGGACAGAAACCATCTGTTGCTATTCCAAGCGTGATATTTTGTGGTTCGGCAGCAAACGAAGAATCAAAAGAATCTACAGTTTTCCATTGAGAAGTGTCACGCGGACGACGCATTACGGTTGTACCGGACTTGGCACGACCATGCCAGGTCATCGCTTCTGCTATCCATGGTACAGTATACAGCCTCCTCAATCTAGAAATTAAAGGAAAATGTCTTACCGTCTTTTGAGGTACTTTGATAGCTTTTCTCTCTTCGTCGAGCGTTGACTTATATCTTGGTTCGGGGCAATTTGGACAACAAACTTTGTTTGCATTATCTTTCCAGTACAAGATGCAGTCATTAATGCATGCATCATAAGTTATGTAATCCATCCCAAGTTGCCTAATGATCTTCTTCACGTCGGGATACTTTGATGGTAGCGTGTTACCTTCGGGGAGTAACTCCTTTATGAATTCGAGTAGTGTAGTCACACCATTGTCTGAAAAGCCGTATTGGGTCTTCAAGCTATTCAGTTTAACAATGGCATACAACTTTGTAATCCCTTTTGGACATGAAGGATACAATGGCTCTGTTGCAGTTGCACTACCGAAAAATGATTTATCCGTAGACTGCTCTCCAATACTAGCATTATCATGCAACTGACTTGTAGGTTGAAAATGATGGAATCTATCCGCATCATTGACCAAATCTTCCATCCTAATATTTTCAGACTCATCGGTATTTGTGGCATGACTAACCGGTTGTTGTTTTGGCTTCTCCGGTATTCTTTCCCCGTGAAAATACCACACAGTGTATGATTGATCAATACCATGTCTAAGCAAATGATAATGAATTTCCTTTAATTCAAATGTATCTTCGTTTTTGCACCGCGTGCAAGGGCACGAAAACTTTTCCTTATTGCCACCATTTTCAGTAACAAATTTAATGAAATTTATCACTCCTTGCACATATTCTTCATTTCTTCGATTAGATTCATTCATCCATTGTTTGTCTATATTAAAAGACATACTGAAAGAAAATAATGAGCTAATAAGTACGTGAATAATTTCATGTTTAAATGCAAAGGCTTCGAGGATTAAAATGCATAATAATTATAAAATAATTAAATTGATATTTAAGTGAAATTATTTGAATTAATACATAAAGATGGTTTATCATAATTAACTAAGTTAACAAAATTTTATCATAATTAAATAAATTAACTAAGTTTATTATTTTAGTATCAAACTATTTCCAAAAAAATTTGAAATTACAACGATTAACTAAGTTTATTATTTTACTATGTTTTATAAAAATTAACTAAGTTAACAAAATTATATCATAATTAACTAAATTAACTATGTTTTATAAAAATTAACTAAGTTAACAAAAATGTGATTCTTATTTTTAACATTAGCACCAAACTGTTTCCAAAAAAATTTGACATTACAACGACATGAATTTTAGCACCGGCATAACGTCTACGCGCTACTCCTCTTTTAGGCAACACATGGCTCGCGCCATTTACAAAATTTAATTTACCCAATAATAGTTATCTACAATTACTACTAAAAAATTATTTATCATCGATTAATAATCAACTACCAATCGAATAATATCACTAGTTGATATTATCCTACAACAATCAACTCAATCAACTACCAATCAAATAATATCCCTACTGGTTATTATTTTGCACAATCAATCTTATTTTTAACATTAGCACCAAACTGTTTCCAAAAAAATTTGACATTACAACGACATGAACTTTAGCACCGGCATAACGTCTATGCGCTACTCCTCTTTTACTAGTGAATGTGTTTACTTTGATGAATTATGTTTCAGCCAAACAATGAACACAATGGGGAAGAAGATGAGGAATCTATCCACTATCATAACCAAGATATTGTCTATCTGCACTTACAGTTTCATATATTTATGTATGAAACATTACACTATCATTAGTATGTATTAAGCAATTCAATGGTGAGTTGATTATTTTAAAAATCATACTAAAAAAAGAATGCTCACCAACTATATTACATTATTGCTATAAAAAAGAAAGGAGGATAACTTGTTTCATTCTCATCCGTTTTTTCTGAGCTATAGGCTACAAAATTAACCCTACATGATATCGAACTCAAAAAGGTGTGCATGCCCAACTATCATGAATATTCAAAGGAAAAACACCTAACATCAACAGTATCGCTATCGATATATTACTTAGGAAGTTATGAACAAAAGAAGAAAAAAAATCCTGCTCTATGTATATATTGCTTTCTATATTTTTGCATTTATACTTGCATACATTACATAAATTTTTTCATGTAGCATGCCTGAGAAAATTGCATTAGGTTGTCTGTTGGCTACTTGGCTGATTCATTCCTTCATTTTAAGTGAAAATAGTATCACTGTCTTTTACCTCACGAAATTCAAAACGTAATTAAGAAGTGAACATCTTAATTAGAAGTACCTTATTAATAGCTTAACTTTTTACCTATATTGTGTTTTCAGGTGGAATGTCAGTTTACAGAATATATGTTAATATGTACATGTTTTATACATGAAATTTGTACATGAAATCAAATCTTAACTTAGCTATATTTATAATTATCACATCATGTTTACTTCTAAAACCTGTATTTAATAATTATAATTAGTATAACCTGGATAACCTGGATAACCTGGATTAAACATGTATAAGTGATTAAACATGTATAACCTTTATTAAATACAGTAACACATTGGATTAAATATACGGAAATCTAAATATAATAATAATACATGTTTATTAAATACAGTTTTGTGATGAAACTGTATTAACTTCTAAAACTTCTAAAACTGACGTTAATGGCTGAATGGTTCTAAAACTTCTAAATATAGTTTTGATGTTATTCATGTATTAACTTCTGCTAATATTATACACGTACGCATGAAGTTTTAATATAGTTGGTGAGCATTCTTTTTTTAGAATCCGCATACTACAAATCAAAAATTAAGTCTAAAAACATGAAAGAAATTAACCCGAAATAGTCCCTAAGCTCTCCTTCCTTGATTGGCACGCTCGGCAGCAACCTGCTCCTCGGAGAGAGGCAAGTAATAGATCCTGGGAGTGGTCTTGGTCTTCCTGAACAGATCGTCCAAAGTGATAATAGGTGGCTCTGGCTCTTTCGGAAGAGGCGGAGGTGGTGGAAATATTTTGGGGCGAAATCGATCTAGGTTTAATTTGGGTCGAAATGGGGATATAATTTGGGGGAAATATGTTTCGTGATGTTGTAAATATTATGGCGTAAAGACTAAATTATACCGCCAGCATGTGGCACAAAATAAACGACGGTTAAATCCCATCACCAAAAGAAAAGAAACGGACAAAAATATATGGCGCCAAGGTGAAATTTCCCTCCATCATTTGCGACGGTTAACAACCGTTATATTTTACAACGGGAAGTAACCGTTGCTAATTAGGCGGAAGGCCTGTTGTAAAATTCAGCTTTTGGTGTAGTGATAAATTCATTTATGAACCATTTTATAAAATTATTCCATTTAACCTTGTTTAAGTTAAATTTTATTTCATTACCACTTAGTATATTCTCTTTTTAATACCAATCTCATTTATAAACCATTTCATAAAACCATTGAATTTATTATAAACATTTTATAAAATGCAATTCATGTTTATGATTATTCTCTTCATAACCTAAGTTTAATATTAATTCTTTGATTCACTTCATTGGTTTATTTCATTTATTCATATCATTAATTTAAGTAATATTTATTTTATTACTCAAATTTATATTAATAAATTTTCTTTTATCACAATCAATTTATTCTACTTCTCTTAAGTTAACTTCCATTTTTTTTAGTTTATCTCATTAATTTATTTCATATTTAATTAGTTACCATTCAATTTTATTTTACTATCTTTAACACACAAGAAACCAATTACCATTTATAATGAAATGTAGAAGTACATGCAACCAAACAACATAGCAATCCTAAGCAAGAAACAATCATAGCTAGCAGTCATAGCATACAATCATTTTATTAAAATCCATATGATATATATATGCCATTCTTACGTATAACAATTTCGATCTCTTATTTGAATATGAAATTTTATTTTCCAAACTAGTATTGGTAACCCGACTACTCTAGTGCGGACTCTAATCCGACTTCTTGATTAGAAACTTCCATCCTCCTTATATAGTAATAAGCTATGATTGAGAACTTCAGATTCGTATCAAAAATCCGTATCAGTGTTCTTCGTCGAGAATCGAGCGAACAATCCTAAATCGGACAGGTGTGAATTACCTTAAAATCGTGTATTCAAATCTGAATCAAAACTGCAAATGCAAATAGAATGGTCTATACACAACTTACGTATTTATTCCATTGGTTTCTTAATTACGCCATTAGTTAATTCAAGTGGTTTTTTTATATTCAGTTCTTAAATGTTTGAAATTTTATTTGTTAAAGATTCATTTATAATGAAATACTTTTGTATCGAAATAATTTTATATTAAAAATACTTTTGATAACTCGATGTTTCAACAAGGTTATCCTCGTTCTTATAGAATCTAGTAATACGTTAATTAGACATAAGACTAGGAATCTCTAAGTACTTAGTAGACCCATTTCAACACCCAGTGAAAATACTTGAAAAACTTTATAAAAAAATATGAAAAGTACCACTCGAAAACCAATCATGGATCGTAGTTACACAATGGTTATGCCTCTATCCCAGAGGAAACATCTATAACTTTAGGTAATCTCTACCCCACGAATTACGCCATGCAAAACAAAATCAAATCGCCCATGGATCGTAGTCTACTTAGCAGTTATGCCCAATGGTTACGTCTCTATCCCAGAGAAAACATAGTAGACTATAGACAATGTAACGACCCGGTATTTTCAACCATTCGCATCCATTATAAGTGTATAGGTAGATACTCATGCCGGAATTGAATTGCTCAAAATACCGCGTTGTAAATAAAAAATTGGCAAATCTCAGAATATACAGTAAATAAAATCACAGATCACAGACACAGAGTAATAATAATGCAGCGGAAGTAAAAGAGATAGTAGTCCATGAAGCTACTATATAAATACATCAGAGTTAATTAAGATACAATAGGAATACCAAGATACAACAGGAGTAACAGTATGAAAATCAGGTACAACTGGAATCAACTGGATAACAAAATGAATAGATATCTGGATCTTCAAAGCAAAACTCCAGCTCCAAAGGTGAGTCTCTAATGCTGTATCACTCAGTCTGACCCGAGCGTAAAGCAAAACACAAAACACTCGAGTCAGGACATACATACTTATATAATGTAAACCAACTCAAGTGAACTGTAATAAAGGTACAAGTAACTTAAAGAATGCTTGGGATCGCCCATTCTTTAAGGATCCGTTAAACTATTACTATGTAGTAATATACGCTATATATAGTAGTGTCTAATTAGTAAAGTATAATCATATAGAAAATAGCGTTAAGGGGATGGTGAACCTTAATGCGGTCGGATCTTTAAACCAAAATCGTAGTGGGCTCGATATGGTAAGTGACACGGCACAACTAGGCAATGCTAGGGTAGATATACCAATTACGCATCCGGGCTGGTGGTGACGCATAGCAGCCACTACCGCCCACCTCGAACAACACTCCCAAATCGCAGGGTGCACCCAAACAATCACAAAGTAATAGAATGGTATCGAATAAGTGTGTCCGATAAGAGGTGCTACCTCCTTGGCTCGTCAATCGCTCCTGTTTTAGCCACTTTATGCCAACTCACGGGAGTTGGGTCCACGTATATACCTTAGGATCGTCGCCACCATCCTACTTCATTCTGGAAACTCCACCGCGTACACAGTTGTCAAAGTGGTTTTCGGTATCGACAGAGAGTATGTCCATATCCGATCCCGGTCTCTTTAACAACCAATCGTTATTATAACCCGTGGTTATAAATTTCAAAATAGTTTATGTTTCAAATCAAAATACATCCTTTAAACCATTTCAAAATCATATCATTTATTTCAAACTAATACATACTTTCAAACCCAAAACATATCTATTCAAAACCAATTCAAAAATATATCATTTCCATTTCAAAACCAATTCAATAATATATCATTTCAATAAAACCCAAATTTCAAAATTGAATATTTCCTTTAATTTATTAAACTTGAAATCTTCCTTTAAATTATCATAGCATTTTGGTAATGTAACCTTAAGGAATCATAGCATTTTTGGAATGTAATACTTTCCAATTTCACATTTTATATAATCAAAGTATTTATATACTTACAAATTTTTAACATGGTCATTTTATAATAGCCTTATAATTAAATAAACTTTGTTACTGTAATATCCAATTTAATGCTGAAATTCTTATGTTAAGTTAAGAGTGCCTTATTAACTTACATTATCATTACAATAAAGAAACTTTATTATTTTAGTCATTAAAATATGTCATTTACATTAATTAAAACTTACATATTAAATGTACTTTTTAACTTACATTTCTATTACAGTAAAGAGCATTTATCATTTAATCAATATTACACTAATTAACTTACATTATCAAATGTACGTTTTAATTTACGTTTTATTACAAAAAGGGCATTTATTATTTTAAATCAATATTAAACTTACATTATCAAATGTACGTTTTAATTTACGTTTTATTACAAAAAGGGCATTCATTATTTTAAATCAGTATTACACAAATTAAGACTTACATGTTTCTTTCATTAATTAAGACTTTACATGTTTCTTTCAGTAGGTAAAACTTTACATATTTCTTTCATTAATTAGAATTTTACACGTTTCTTTCATAAATTAAACTTTACATATTTCTTTCATTAATTAGAACTTTACACGTTTCTTTCATAAATTAAAACTTTACATATTTCTTTCATTAATTAGAACTTTACACGTTTCTTTCATAAATTAAAACTTTACATATTCTTTCATTAATTAGAACTTTACACGTTTCATTCATAAATTAAAACTTTACATATTCTTTCATTAATTAGAACTTTACATGTTTCTTTCATAATTAAAACTTTACATATTTCTTTAGACATCAATTCCACTATGATTCCAAAACTTATTACAAGATGCCCCATAAAAATGTATTTCATTTTATTTATTCAAAAATACATTAGTTGTTACACAAAATATGTCCATCCCAGGAAACAACCTTTATTACAATTACTAGGTTATATTTAAGATTCCAAATTAAATCAAACTTAATTATTAAGTTATTTATCATAAATAAGACTCTTTAAATTCCATTAATTAAAATTTCATGTCAAATTTTCATTTTTAACATACATTTTATTTTCACAATAAAGAGCATTTATTGTCTTAATCAATATCACATATTTCCAAATTAGTTTATATTTCCAATCACAAATTTCCATTCATTTATCTAACATTTTTAATACATATAAAATCATTTTTCACTTTATTAAATTATTTTAAAAACTAAATTTAAATTAAAATATCAAAATTTACATTTTCAAAATACTTAAAACTTCCAGAAAAAATTATATAAAATAACCACGGGTCTGTATAATATTTTCTAACCTAGGTCAAGTGATACGGATAATATATCATTTCAATCCGTAATTTACAAAGAAAAATCCGGGTTCTATCATTTCAAACCCGCAATCCCAAGTTAAATAAAAATAAATAAAAATCGCTCAGGCCTATCATTTCAGCCCATAATGATTTTTCCCTATTCTAAAGTCCATTCGGGTATGTATCATTTCAACCCATAGTGATTCTATTCTATAGGGAACTTGCAGTGTGAGAACAGAATATAAATAAACAGTAAAATAAAATAAAATATAACAGATGATGTAACATGCATATAAACAGTATTTAATATATATCATATAAATATATCACAGGCATGTATAACATAATATAATTATTTCTACACTTTCACTTGATATCAATTCACAATAATATAAGTATGAATGTCAGGTGTGATTACTCACCTTTTTACGCTGAAGTTTGCAAAGCAAACACACAAACAAAAATCCGGAAAGCACGAAAGCACAACTAGACACAATTCTGAATTGAATGGATGGAGAGCCAAGATATTGATCTTGTATATAACAAATACACAAATCATAAGATTCAACACAACAAAAGATGAATTAAACTATGCAATTACGAATCAAAGAACATAACCTTGCTTTCAACCACCAAGTGGGCTTTGCCATGGTCTAATAGTGAGGAGGAGGTTATGTTGTGGTGGTGGAGGCTGAGCTATGCAAGGAGAAAACAAAAGGAAAAAAAGAGGAAATAAAATAAAAGTGGAAAAAAAAGAGAAGGAAGCCATGGAAATAACCTAGAGCTTGTTGTATTTTCTTCACGCAAATGAAAATGAGAGGATGAGAACTTGTACGTGAATAAGAAATAAAAAGAAGGCGGCTAGGGTTTCAAGAGATTTGAATGGCTAAGATGTAGGGTTTAGAAAATGAAAGGCTAGCAAATAAAAAGGCTAGTGAATGAATGGGATTTATTTCCTATTTAATAAAAGAACTTACTGTAAAATATTTCAATCAGAAGAGGCAAATGAGGAACTGAGATATTGAGAAGATTTTTTTTTATGTGATTTGATAGAGTAAATGCTAGGAAAACAAAGAGACAAGAAATAAAGAAAAAAAACTTATACATATATTATTCCTAAATGCAAGTGAAATATGTGAACATAATGGGAAATAAATTTTGTACGTGTATGGAAAAAGGAAATACACGGCTATAGAAGAGAAAAAAAAGAGCTAAGGAGTTAGGAATGCTAAGGAAACGGAAAGGCATAAGTTAAGGAGAAAGAAACATACAATATATTTTATTTTTAAATGCAAATGAAAAATGAGAGATGGGAAATAAATTTTGTACGTGAATTATGAAGTGGAGTGGATGGCAAGAAAAGATTTGAACGGCTAAAGAGGAGTAAATGATAGAAAAACAAAAAGCCTAGGAAATAAAAGGTAAGAAATAAGGAGAAAGAAACACACATACATATATTTATATATATATATATATGTATATATATATATGATTCTTAAATGCAATTGAAAAGAGGATATTTTGATATGTTTGTATGTGATTAATAAGAGCAATTCACGGCTATGAACGGTGAATGGCTAGGGTAAGTAATAAAGAGGGTAGGTAAATAAAAAGGCAAGCATTAAAGAAATGTAACGCATGTCTCCTTGATTTCTTCCAAGCCTTTTATGAAAAGATATACACACAAGTGAAATCCAATAAATAAAGTTTAGATAAACAAAATAGAAAAATAAAATAAAATAACATAGAAAATAAAAATATAGAAACGCACATAGAAAACTAGAAATTGAAATACAGTAAATAACTACGTGTAAAACGCTGTAATTTATCTGATTTAAAAAGTATAACTCAGAATTTAACGAAACGAAAAGCAGAACAGATATCATAAATATATTCTGCTTCAAAGAAAAAGATTAAAATTTAAAATTCAATTTTTATTTTTTTATTTGTTTATATTTAAACTGAAAATTCAAATTTTGACCAAAATATAAAATTTTCAAAAATCGTTTATTTATTGCATTTGGAAAATAAATTACAAACAAAATCCAAACTTACATTGGAATAATTCTAAAAATTCACTTTTAAATGATTTAAAAAATCAAAATTTCAAATAAAAATTTAATTAAAAATATTCACAAAATTATGGGTTGTTACAGACAATCACTGCCACCTCGAATTACACCATGTGGATCGCAGTTTACTTAGTGGTTACGTCACTATCCCAGCGAAAACATTGTAAAATGTAGGCAATCTCTGCCACCTTGAATTACGCCAAATAGATTGACCATAGATCGCAGCTACACAATAGTTACGTCGCTATCCCTGCGAAATCATAAGTAGACTATAGGCATCACGCCCTCCAAATTACGCTATGCTAATCGGATCATAAGACCATAGGTTATTCTATGGAATTCGAAGGAACTCATGAGTTTATGTCTGGATGACCGAAATCAAACAATATAATGAATCCACCAAGTGGATTATCGAAAATCACGGAGGGTTCTTCCCATATCTTTTACTTTGAAATATATCATACTATATATAATACCTTTTCCAAATCATAACTTCAAATATCACACTTATATAAATTCCATTATATATAAGATTTCATTTCCAATCGAGTACCTTCCAAAATCAATAGTCTCGAATATATCATATCATTTTTATATAAATTCCGTTATATATAAGATTATCGTTTTCAGATCGAATACCTTTAAAAATCAATAGTTTTCGAAATAACTTCATACTTATACAAACCATTTCATATAAGAATCGAAAACTTTCAAATCAAATATTTTTATAGAGTCAAAGGTCTTCGAAATCAATCCATTTTCATATATTAGTTCAGTTTCAAGTCCATATACGATCTCAACAATCATTTTTTTTTCGAATCACATATCATTCAAATTCAAAATTTTCCAAATTTCAAATCAATAGTTTTTCACAACTTCAGTTTACCATTTATATCAAATTTATAAATCAAGATTTTCTTTTCAGAAATCAAATATTTTCCAATCATTTTATGCATATATAACTTTATAAAACTTTTACTAAGTTTATAAACATTTATTGAAACAAATTTTATTATAAAACCCTCCAAAACTAAATTTCATATTTATACAGGATCAAATTTGCCTTTTAAAGTCCTTTTGCAAATAAATAAGTTTTATATGACATTTACTACGTTCGAAAACAGTTCTTGAACTTCTTCCATTTAAAACATCTCAAAACTAATTTCATACTTCTTTAATTTAAAATAATCTTATACACAATTCATATCAAAATATGTAACATTTAAAACTTGTTTAAATTCTATTATTATTATTATTATTATTATTTTCAATTAAAGAGTTATAAAACTATACCTTTATGCTTTTGAAAATGCTAAGCTTTAAATTTAAATATCAATTTGGAAGTTTCGACTATTCAAAATAGTCAAAAAATTCAAATTCCAATTCAAAATTAGGAATCAGCAATCAATCATCTCAACAAGATGCACAGTCAAATCCATTATTCAATCAATCCTGATGCATAGGATACATGTGTTCATACTATAATTCAACCTAAAATTCGAGAACTGAACACCAGATTTTATTTCAAATCGTTTGAAATAAATAGATACATATTTCTTTCGAATATCAAATCATACTTCAAGGAGCGAAGCTACTAAAGTGGCCACCCCCACTTTGAAACTCGAAAATGAATGTCGATGATGCTGTAGTCATCACCGAAATTATTTCCCAGCGATAGAAGTGAGTTCCTGACTTCCATTTCTTTTAAATCTTTTGAAAATCCCCTTTGAAATCACTTTGAAATCATTTATAACATTTCTATTTGGAAAATAATTTCAAATTATGCTATTATATATTTCCAGAATCTTATAACCCAATTTCAAAACTCCCGGAATTCAAACTCTCAATTTCTAGTTTGAATAACTTTTTGTTTATTTATTAACCATATATAGATAAACCTTATTTCATATATCACTTCAAATGGTATTCATTACCTTTTAAAATGATACAAGGGAAATTCAAATATATATTCACTTAAAAATCCATGTTAAAACATGCAGTTCCTCAAACTGGTTAAATATATTTCCAAAAACAAAATTTCCAACCATAGTCAAATGTTCAAATCAACAGCCAATAGTCGATGCTCATAAACTTGCCGAGCACGACTCATCAATCAATAAATGATAATATGTACATCCATATTAATCAAACAATCAACCAACAAAGAAATAACATCAATTCATCACCAACAGTCACGAATAATTTTATTAGTTTATAGAATTCATTATTTTATATTCTATATATAATCCAAGTAAAAATCATTTCATTTGTTAATTTCAAAATATTTTTATATCACAAACAAATACGCTCTCTCATATACCTATATACACTCAATGAGCTTATTCCACAGGTTTAGGTATACGATAAATCAAAGCTCTGATACCAACTATGATGACCCACCTTTTAGAACAGTTTAAGTCGACAATAAACCACACATGTCTAACTCAAACCATTTAAAAGATAGATTATCAATGGGTTTATTTCAAAGAAATAAAAAGAAAAGAAGAAACAACAAAAGAATCTCGCAGCGGAACAACAAAATATAATAATAACATAAACAGTTCATGAAGCTGTTTAACAATATATACATTAGATTTCAATTTATAACATCATTAGAGTTAGATACAGTATTATCAGAGTTATACATTTCAATATACAGAATAAAAATTTTGCAGCAGAATAAATGCTAGTAGATATGATATACCAAATCTTCGTCTCTATCCTTCGGAATAACCGTCTTCGATAACTGAAAAACTCGGTCTGACCTGAGCGTAATGAAAAAACAAAACACTCGAGTCAGGACTAAAAATCCTCATGTAAGTCAAATAAAAATCAAGAGAAATATAGTTTCAAAATGAACTGTTTTTATTTTTCCTCATTTTCAGCAAATCTGGACTCAGATCCAAACTCCATACAATGAATTAAATTTCCAATATTTCAATTCGATTCCTTTCAATTCAATTCCATTCAATTTAAATTTCGATTTCAATATACATCAATTTCAATTTCGATTCAAACGATTTAATTCAATGGTTCGAATTTCAATTCAAGTCTCATTTCAAAACCAATTCAGTTTATATAAATTCGAGTCCAATCTCAATACACCGATTTAAATCACTTAAATCAATTTAACTTCAATGTCTGAATTTTAAGATTCAAATCTTTAAAATAATCCAATTTCCTTAATTCAAAACATATATTGATTATATGATATCCCAGAATTTTTGGCAATATCAATTTAATAATCTGTATTGAAATTTAAATTGATTTGATAATTTTGTTGATAAATTTAAATTGATTTAATAATCTTCTTTTAATAAATATTTAATTGGTGATTTTATCATTTTAAAAGCTAATAAACTGTTTTCTATTTATAATGTGTATATATTTGTGTATATTGTAAATAGAAATCTTTGGTTTGAAGTTAATAAATAAATAAATCTTGTTTTCAAATTCTAATATATTTTGGTAATTTGGAGATTATGATTTAATTTAAAATACATGGTTTTATAATATTTAAGATAAATGTTTAATTGATTAAATTATATCTTAGTTTAAGTTTAAGATTAATTAAAAGGTTTGTTTTAAAATATTGTTTAATAAATATGATATATTAATTCATTTAATAATAATAGGAATTTATATTCTCTTTTATAAATTATTTAAATTTGACAAATTATTATTTTCAAATAATATTATTAATGTATTGTCTTATATATAAATATAAATAGTTTTATTTTATTTCCTCTAAAAAGTAATTCATAAGTATAAAAATAAAATTAGTAGTTATGTAAAATAGAAATAAATATGAAAGGGTAAAGATATGGTTATATAGAGACATAAGTGAACATAAGATAAGTCTAGAATTATATAACCTATAGAAATACATATATTTGCAGGCAAGTAATATATTATATATACTATAGCAATGTAGATATGCAAGGCAAAAAGAAGAATCATATAAGTACATATGAAATTTAATAGGGGATAAGTATGACAATACAAGACAATGTTAATTAATGCTTGTACAAAATGTATCATTTCAGCCTCCTTATGAAAAAATCTCTGACCCTGGTTGTACAAATAAAGATATCAACATGTATACTTGTTTCTATATATCAAGCTTCTTTTTCATTTTCGTTCATTAAAACAAGGCAAACCAGAAATCATCAAACCTGTAAGCTTCCCTCAAAACATTTCCAAAACCCTGTAATCTTTTTTCAAAAGCCTGAAATCAAGTCTTAAAACATTCCAGTTTCAAATCTTCAACCTTCTCAAGCAATTCAAGTTTCCAGTAAACAAGATCAAGCATTACAACTTCAAACTTTCAAGTTTCAAAGCTATTCAGTTTAAAGAAATCAAGTTCTCTACCTCTTAAATCAGTGAGTAAACTTTTAAATTAAAAACTTAAGTAACCTGTGAATTACTGTGTTAATGATTGCTTTACATGTATGTGTATGTGCAAGTCTTTGTGAATTTATGAAGTGTGCATATTTGTTGATTTTTAAATATCTCTGATCTTAGTTCAAGTCTCTGCCTTTAAACTGTAAACATGAGACACCTTTAGATTTGATGCACATGACATATGGTTGAAGTAAACTTGTGATGTATGTTTGAATATGTGTTTGCATGATGGTTTTAAGACTCGGAAACATGTTTATATGTATGAAGATGATGTGAGAATGTCTGGATATCCACTGTAATCATCTCTGTTTAAGTTCAGAGATTTAAACTTAGATTAAAACTTCAAATTCTTCACACTCTCATTTCTTTTAAGGTTAAGTATTTAAACAAAGTTTGTTTGTTTAAAACTAAACTAAGCTTTAAAAATATTTTTAAGAATAATAGATAAAAATATTATCTGAAAAAAATAAAAAGCACAGAGGAGCTTAAGATATGTTAAAAATCAAATGTTAAATTTTATTGACTCAAGTATAAATCTTTAATCATCTCTAGAAAACATGATATTTAAAAGGAAAATCATGATTTTTAATGTTGTATTGGATGAGCATTTCAAGGTTGACCGGAAATTGGTTTTTGAACAAATTCTAGTGGCCAAGGGATTTTGGATGATCAGAAATTGGTCTGGAGGTGAAGGAAGGACTGGTGGTTCGGGAAAAAAATGGTGGAAGCATCGAATGATGGTCGTGGCGTCGGCAGCGAGTCGATCTAGGTTGTAGACCTAATTTGGTCGAACTGGAAAGATTGAATCACTTCTTCCTCTCTGGTGTATCGATTTCGATGGGACCAAGGGGGATGGGGTCGTGGATGGTCAGAGTTTCCGTGACTGGAAGTGCAGCGTCTCTGGTGGTCGGAATAGCTTGGACGAGGAGTTTTCTGGCGATGGTTTAGTTTCCAGGTTCGACTGCATTGCTCGATTTTGATTTGAGGCATGTGAATGTGTTTGGATGATCGAGAATCGATGTATGGGAGATGGTCGCTGTGTCGAAGCTTACGGCGATGGTCACCGCCGTCGAAGTTGACTGTGCAGGTGCACGGTGATGTTTGGGAGTCTGATGTTTCGAATGGGTTTTCACTCGAAGGGATGATCGAGTGTTTGGGCAAAAGACTCGAGTTTGTACTTGAGTAAATTTGTGGGGTTAGGCCCATAGGATTCTAAACTTAAATAAGCAAAGTTTTTGGTAATGGAAGAGAAGCAGGGGAAACTCGGGTTTGACCCGAGAAATCTTCAAGTTTGACCCAAAGTAAAAACTGAACAGTTTTAAAAAGATTTTTAAAACAAGGTTTTTTAAAATTTAAATTGAAACTAGTTTTAAACTATTACTCGATAATGTTTTAAGTATTTAAAGGAAGTTTTGTTAACTTTAATTTATCAAGTTAAAATGATTATTTTATTTTAAAACTTAATTAATGGTTTAATTAAGTAAAGTTAATTATAAAGACAAAGGGTATAAATATGTTTATGGTAATTAAGGTATTTGTAAAATAATGTTTTATCTTAAGATAGTTATAGTTTTAATGTCTTGATATTAATTAAGTTAATTAAGAAATTTAAGTATAATTAATTTATTTAACAAATTTATAATAAAGGATTAATTAAATTATCTCAATACTTAAGATTGATTTAATTAATGATTAGAGATTAATTAACTTATAATTAGAAGCACTTAATTTGTAATTAAGGTTTATTAATTAATAATTAGGTTTTATTAATTAATAATTAAGAAATAATTAATCTATAATTAAAGTTAATTAAGGATTAATTAACTATTATTTAGGGTTAATTAATTGTAAGTAAAGATTGATTGACTGATTAATTAAGGATTAATTAATTTGTTATTAAATTTTATTAATTGATAAGTAAGATTTATTAATTAATAATTTAAGGATAATTAATCTACAATTAAGATTAATTAATTTGTTTTAAAGGCAATTAAGGGTTGAATTACCAATTGTAATCAAGGAAATGAATGTGATTAACTTAAGTTAATCAATTTGTTAACTAATTAAAGATAATCATTTGATGGTTGATTAAGTATAAATACTTAATGAAATTGATAAGTATAATTACTTAGTGTAAGTAATTAATGTATAATTACTAGATGTAATTAATTAAAGGGTAATTACTTAGAAGAAGTAATTAAGGATTTATTACTTGGTGTAATTAATCAATGGATTATTATAATTAATTAAGAAGTTAATTAATTAAGGAAAGTAATTATAGGATGGTAGTTACTGTTTATGATTAATTAAGGTTGATTAATGGAAGTGATTAATTAAAGTTTAATTAATTAATGTAATTAATTAAGGATTAATGTAATTAATTATAGTTAATTAATTAATGGAAGTAATTAATTAAGGATCATTTATTAATGTAATTAATGAAGTAATTAATGGTTAATTACTGTGAATGGTTAAGGATAATTAATTTGTATAATTAATTAAAGGCTAATTACTTAAAGTAAATAATAATAACTAATTAGGATGATTAATTAAGATGTATAATTAGAGGATGATCAATTAATTGATTTGTAATTAATTAATAATTAAGCACGCAAGATTTATGTGATGAAAGTAATTAATTTAATTTATTTAAATTAATTAGAGATGGAAGTAATTAATTTAATTCACTTTAAATTAATTACAGATGGTGATTAATAAATCATTGCTTACAGATGTTGAATGATATTGTTTGCCTTGAATGGTTTGAGATCTCAGATATGAGATAAGTGATGCTGTGTGATATGGATGCTTTGGTTGAAATGTGATGATAATGTGAATTATCTGTTTGGTGATGATGATATGAATTATCTATCTGTGTGTATGTAGATAATAAAATTGAATTGTTTTAATTTTAAAACAACTTGGCCTTAAAAGATACGTTTTGGATTTTGATGAGACCGGGATCGGGTTTCCAAATTTGAATATCCGAAAACCACATCGATCCAAATTTACGATAGGTCGTGAATCTCAAGTGAAGATGAAGATTCAGAGTGCAAGGGTTATTGTCGTTAACTCTGAGGGTGATTCCAAAATGAGTTCGAACCCGGAACGAACTTGTATGAATTGAATGCTTTCAGCACATCGTCAGGTGGACGATGAGCATTCTAAGTGATGTGTTCTGATAAGGTAATCGTAGCCTCAAGCCTCATCAACCGGGAATGGCTAAAACAGGGAAGGTGCAGCAAGGTTAAGTGGGTAGCACCCAATTAGGATAAGATTTCCCCTGTCTAGAGTCCCTTTTATTCGATTGTGTGGGCGGTTGAATAGCTACAACCGCTGGGGTTGTCTTATTCGGGACTGTCCAGTAAGGGATGGTTTCGGCCTTGTGTTGCAGGGGGTTGGGCGTGATCCTCGGTACGTTGATCTAGGCCACATACTGTGACGGGCGGTACCCCGGTAGCCCTGCCATTGTATGGAATCCAAACTCCAATAAGTGATCGCGGACTTGATTGTATTACCCACTTTGTGGCTAGTATGCTGGAATTTAATCATGTAACAATTTCAGCTATTTCTTATTTACTTGAAAACCCTAGACCCTATTATAATATCACTGGATTTCCTATCAAATGTTTGGTTAGCTTAAGGTAAAAACTTACCCATGTTTATGTGTGGGGAGTCTTACGTGATACCTTTGTTTTCAAAAGGTTTTTAAAGTTAAGCAACTTTAACCGTTTACTCACACCAGACCCATGTCTGACCCGGAGTTTATTTCTGTTTTTCTTAAACTCTCAGGTACTCAAATTTTTATGAGTAGCCAAGGGATTCAGGTTAGCTTTGATGATTTATGGAGGAGCAATGGAGCAGAAGGCTTCAGCGTTGTAGATATATATATAGTAGTTCTGCTGTGTTGATCTATGTATTGATCTCTGTATTGTATTGAGTTGTAATAACTAGACAGGTGTTTATAATTGTCTAGTATGTGATGTATTATCTGTCTAACTCTGATTGATGTTGTATAATATGTAATACTTATGTGATTAATATAATTTATTCATTCCGCTGTGAGATTCTGATGTTGTTTAGTTCTTTCTTCTCTATCTTTTCTCTTTTCTATCCCTTTCTTTCTCTGATGCGACTTTCTGGTAATAGAAGGTCGGGTCGCTACAGTTGGTATCAGAGCATAGGTTGAGATAATACCTAGGCTATGGAGTGGTGTCTATCTTGAGAGAGCGTACTTGTAATTTTTATATACATATATATCTATATTTCTACCTATCTGTTGGGTTACCTGTTCGGGTTTTCCAACATAAGTTATAAAGGTAGATAAGGTAGTGGTGTGTGTAGCATGACTACTAATGGAAGAAGTCTGAGTATTGTGGTTGGAAGAGTATCTGTCGAGACTATAGACCCAATACCGTCTCGAGTGAGATTCGCTATGGTGTAATAATTTTATTGATCTCTGAAGGAAACCTTTTAAAGGTTCGGAGTTCATCATTAAAGTGCAAGTTTGATCGCGCTCGTATGAGCGGATTTTTGAGAGTTTGGATCTGTCGGTTAGGCAGAAACAAGTGATGGTATGTTGGCAACCTCAGGAAGTAGTAGTTGCGTGGTAAGACGCAGTGACTATGGATGTTTCCGAAGATGTTTTCTTTGGAACAAGTTTGAGAGAGTGTGTCTGCATCGATGATGAGACCGAGTTTCAGCTGGATGTTGTGTTTGGTTTGAGGTCCGAGTTTCTCGAAGGAGCTTTGGATTAGGAAGTTTTTGGCATCAGTGGCAGTAGTGCAGCTGGGAGATGTTTTGTGCAAGCAGGAAGATCTTTTGGCTTGATAGTACCCTAGTGGTGGAATTCAGAAGCAGTAGAGTGGATCCATTTCTTCGGTGGATTGGTTAGTCAAGGACAAGCTATTCTGATTTGTGAAGAGAGAATAGTATCTGTGGATATTGGTCTGGATGGGATCGCAAAAGCGACTTGCGATAGTTTGAGTGATTCTCTTGGATAATCTTTTGCATGGATTTGTGGCATCCCCAGAGGATGTATGAGTTACAGAGATGTCAAAGGCTTGTCCAGAAGTTTTCAAGGAAGCCAGCAGTTTGTCCATATTAGGAAGTTTAATTTCCATTGACCTGGGTCTGGAGAGATACCGGTGGTTCAGCTAAGGATATGGATGGTTTCTAAAGAAGATTTGGTGGAGCATTTGTGTTTTCTTTTCTATATCTAGTTTCGAGTTTATTCCAGCTAAGGGTAGCTGAAGACAACACCCTTGACTGAGGACTCATCTGTTTCTTTGAGCAGTTGGTTATGTCTTTGAGATAACCAACGTTTCCGATTGTGGTGGATCTGATGAACTGTGTGACCAGGAGGTGTTGGTTAAGATTTTGCTCGAATTCATCGACATGCTCATCTACTCCAGATCAGAGTTGTGCAGCGGAAGCAAAATGGCAGCTGTTCTAGAGTGGAAGCAACCGGAAGTTGCAGTGTTTTGGGATTAGAGAATTTCTACAGGAAATTTTTCTGGATTTGAGGCCAAATTGGCAAGTGTTTTTGTTTTGTCTTTTCCGGATAGGAGAAGTAAGTTGTAATCTACTGAGGATGGTGGAGTAGAGTTGTATTCTGGATTTTGGGTAAATCTGGAGAGGATCTTTTTGTTGAATTATTTTGGTCCAGTTTGTTTATTGAAGCATCAGCGAAGATTGAGCTGATCAGGAAAGGATGTAGGCAGTCTAGGATCGTCAAAGGAGTTATATGGATAAGAAACAGAAGAATTTGGATTTCGAAGTTGGAGACTTCGTTGTTGTTGAGATTTTCTCCGGTAAAGGGGGCAATACGATTGGGTAAGACTGTGAGGTTAGCTCCGAAGTATATTGGATCTTTCTGTATTCTTGTAAGGATAAGTGTTTTGGATTACAGGAGTGAATTGACAGTTTGGAAGACTGGGATTCAATGTATTTCACGTATCTCTGAGGGAATACGTGTATGATCCATCACTGGTTTTGGAACCAGTAGTTCAGAGGGTTTTGGTTGTTAATCAGGTCTTGAGTGTGGTTAGATCTCTTGTGTAGATTATAGATCTAGATGAGTAGGAGCTCAGTAGCTCAGTAGTGTAGCTAGTTTGGATTCAGTAGAGCGAGTATTCCAGTATCTGTACCTGTTAAACTCGGGAAATTTTTAGGAAGCTTATCCGGATCTATGTCCGAATAGCTAGTGTTGTTTGTTTGATTGAATAGTTTGTTTGGATGAGTTGGTTGCTATGGTTGTTAGTATATGATTAATATATGCTTGTGTATTTTTTAAAATTAAATCATTAATGAGATTATTAAATTACCTTTGTTTTAAATTTCGGGGACGAAATTCTTTTAAGGGGGAAGGAATGTGATATCCCGGAATTTTTGGCAATATCAATTTAATAATCTGTATTGAAATTTAAATTGATTTGATGATTTTTGTTGATAAATTTAAATTGATTTAATAATCTTCTTTTAATAAATATTTAATTGGTGATTTTATCTTTTTAAAAGCTAATAAACTATTTTCTATTTATAATGTGTATATATTTGTGTATATTGTAAATAGAATATCTTTGGTTTGAATTTAATAAATAAATAAATCTTGTTTTCAAATTCTAGTATATTTTGGTAATTTGGAGATTATGATTTAATTTAAAATACATGGTTTTATAATATTTAAGATAAATGTTTAATTGATTAAATTATATCTTAGTTTAAGTTTAAGATTAATTAAAAGGTTTATTTTAAAATATTGTTTAATAAATATGATATATTAATTCATTTAATAATAATAGGAATTTATATTCTCTTTTATAAATTATTTAAATTTGACAAATTATTATTTTCAAATAACATTATTAATGTATTTTCTTATATATAAATATAAATAGTTTTATTTTATTTCCTCTAAAAAGTAATTCATAAGTATAAAAATAAAAATTAGTAGTTATGTAAAATAGAAATAAATACGAAAGGGTAAAGATGTGGTTATATAGAGACATAAGTGAACATAAGATAAGTCTAGAATTATATAACCTATAGAAATACATATATTTGCAGGCAAGTAATATATTATATATACTATAGCAATGTAGATATGCAAGGTAAAAAGAAGAATCATATAAGTACATACGAAATTTAATAGGGGATAAGTATGACAATACAAGACAATGTTAATTAATGCTTGTACAAAATGTATCATTTCAGCCTCCTTATGAAAAAATCTCTGACCCTGGTTGTACAAATAAAGATATCAACATGTATACTTGTTTCTATATATCAAGCTTCTTTTTCATTTTCGTTCATTAAAACAAGGCAATCCAGAAATCATCTGTAACGACCCAGAATTTCCATCATTTGAAATTCGTATATTTAATTAATTTTAAATATTAATAAGTAAGATTTGGAAGTCGAATTAATTTAATTTCGATATAGTGATTTAATTGGACGATTAAATTATTAATTTAATAATTGAAATTGGGTAAATAATTAAAATCTGAATTAAATATGTATAAAAATGATTTATAAAGTTATAATAAATCATATTGGAGTTATAATGATGTTATAGAACTTTTAAAATTGAATTTAAAGTTAATTTGTGAAAATTGAATATTTTGATATTTAATTTACTAGTGAAAATGACCATTTTTCAAACTGTCTCGGATTTTGACAAAACTAGTTTCATCGGATCCGTAATGTGATATTATTGTAAGATTTCAAATTTCGTGTCAATCGGAGTTGTCGTTTGTCTGGGTCAAGCCAAAAATCATCGAAATCAGTTTAATCCGTTTAATTTTAAATTTGATCGTTTAATTCCATAACTCTCACATGCGATCGAATTAGCTTCCGAAACACATTCCATTGTGTTCGAAACGTGGGGTAAACATTAGAAATGTCAGCCGGCACGCTCGATTTGGAGTTCGGAAAATTATGGGTGAATAGTGTTTTTGTCCAATTTTCTATAAAAGGCCTCAGAATTTCTAATTTACGCAAACCCTAGGGTTATCATTCGTGGCCGCCACTTACGAAAACAATGGCCAGAAACGTGCCTTCTTCTTCTTCGATTTTCTCTTAATCCACAAACAATTGGCAAAATCTTTCAACTACAAAAATGTAGAGGGCATCAAGATCCATCGATCCAACGGCTACGATCGAAATTGAGATGTTGGATCGACAGAAAATGGCCAGCGTTCGTCGCGCGTTCAAGCACGAATTTCGAGATGTGGGAAGCACTGAGCTCGACCGGATCTTGGCTGGACGTGGTGTTCGAGTTCCTCTTCGATGCGGCGGCCTCCGATCGTCTTCTAGTGGTTCGAGGAGGTCGCGATAAATCAAAGGAATAGGCGGCTCTATGGGTATGCTTGCGTTCGTATAGCCTGGGTAAGGAGGAAGAAGGAACACGCGACCTGGGGTAGAAAGCATCTCACGGCTTTGATCTGCTGAATAGAAATCGAACGGCCTAGATAAAGGGGTATAAAAATTTAAAAAGAAATGTACATTAATTTATATATTAAATCGTATAACTTTGAAAAATCATAGCTTGTTGATGCTTGATCAGAATTTGACGAAACCAGAAGTGCTGGAATCGCAGCGACGAGTATTACGCAGTGGAGATATTCTAGGATTATTCCGGGCAAGCGAGAATTTTTTATTAAATCGAACGGTTCGGTTTAATTTAAAATTTAAACGTTCGACAAACTCAAGGTGAGAACTCCTCACTCAATCGAATTGTTTCGATTTAAATTTCAAATATTTAGATTTAAAATTGCTTGATTGTGTGGATTGAATGATGACTGCTATTTATTGTATTAAATAGACCCTATACGCCGTATATTAAGCGGATGTTATTTATTAAAAACATATACCGCGATAATTCCATAGTGAAGTGGAATTGGTATTATATATGTATTTGGAGTTGATTTCCCGCATTATATAGCGGATGAGACCCTATTGCGCCACATAATAGCGGATAATATTTATAAATCCCATATACCGTGATATTCCACATTGAAGTGGAATTGGTATTGTGCTAACATCTGTGGATGCAGGGAAACAGGTTGGAGGGATCCAACTGGATTCCTCAAACATTTGAATTTATTTCAATGTTGTGTGTTGATTTATTTATAATCGCCGTGTGATTATATTGTGATTGAAATTGTTGACGGCTATAAATTAGCCGAAGATATTTTTGGTATCGATGGATACCAGAAATATTTGAAATTGGATTTTTGAAAATATAAGTTGAAAATTGATCGAAAAATTTATTTTTGATAATTGGATAAATTTAAAAGGGATTTAAAAGATAAAGTCTTATTTTTGAACTGTATTGAATTAAATTTCAAATTTGGAAAAAAAGGCTTAATAAATGGATTTCGGAAATATTATCTATAAACTGAAGAATTTATCTAAATTTGGGATTTTTAAATAGATTTGAAGAGATAAAGGAATTTATTTTTAAAAGGAAATAATTTTGAAAATGTTGGAAATTGATTTGGTGTCTTGAAATAAATTTGAAAATAAATTTGAAATAAATTTATTATTAATTTACCATAACTAGTAAAATTGATTTATAGAAATTTGTTTGATTTAAATTAATCAGATAATTTAATTAATCCTATCTATGGATGTTTGGATTATATTGGATGTTGAATTGTTTGACATCTTTGATGTGTGATGCTTTGTGATATATTCTGATTTGTGTGTGATTTGTGATCTATTTATCTGTGATATATATATATATATATCTGTGATCTGTGGATGAAAGATAAGCGTTATAGTTTATACCGCTTATCAAATATATTGTTATATTTGATCTATGATGGTTGGATGTTGTTGCACTATTGTGTTAAACCCATGGACTACACAATACACACACAAATGTGGATTTCACGTGGAAATCGGTTAAGTCATAGATTTTTATCAATTTTTGAAAATTGTGTTTTTGAATCCAAAATGGTTTTGGGATTGGAATTGAAAGTTTCTGAAAATGAGTTTCAAAAATAAAAGTTATTTTGAATAACTTAATAGAATTGGAATTTAAATCATTTGATTTAAATTTTGAATTCAATATTTTGGAATTGAATTCAATAAATTGGGAATTTTGGTTTAAAAGATTTTATAAGTATAAAAGGTGTTTTTATGGGTTTTTAACCAATTAAAATATGGTTTTGGAAATTTAAATTTATATTCAAGTTTCATACTTGAATGGCTTTAACCTATGTAAATGTAACCAGTTTTTCCCAAAACGAAAACTATCCATTTTCAAATAATAATAGCTTTCAGAAAGTGAAAAGATTTCCAATTTGTATCGAAACAATTCAAGTTGAAATTAAATTGTAAATAGTTTGGAAAACTATGAATTAACCTTTGTGAAGATGATTAAACTTTATTTTGAAATCAAAGAGTATTTCAAATGGTGTATCTTTTATATTATAAAAGGATTGAATTGTGAATAGTTTTAAAAGCTATAAATTAAATCTTGATTTAAAGATTTAATGGGTTAATCAAATTGAAATGGAAATTGATTTGGAAATCTGTGAATGAATCTTTGTGAAACTGGGTAAATTTTGTGAAGTAAATCTTTTTGTTTAAAGATTTAAAATGGTAATTTGTTTAAACCATTTAAAGGAACAGGAAATTATTGTCAAGGACAAAATTTCTTAGAATTTTAGCCTCAAGGACAGACCTTCAGTAATTTAGCCTGAAGGACAACTTTATTTAGGTATCAGTTTTTAAGTTTTTAGGTATCAGTTTGTAGTTATCGGTAGCAGTTTTTAGGTATCAGTTTTTAGTACGGTAGCAGTTTTGAAAAAATGTTTGTCCTTATGAATAATTTTGAAAGAATGTTTGTCCTTATGAATAATTTTTAGGAGAATGTTTGTCCTTGTGGATAAAATATTGAGATCGTGTCCTTGAGGCTAAAAATATACAAATTTTTGTCCTTTAAATTAATTCCCCCTTAAAGGAAAGGGTTTGGGTAATAAGTTGTGACTTAATTTAAATCCCTGTATCCATATGTTTTGAAATATTGTGCTCACTGTTCGGGTTAGCCGGGAAAAGACCTTTGTGTCATATAACCCATTCCGAATTAGTGATACGACGATATGGATCGTATTGAAGACCGGTAGTGAAGACCGGGTATTTGTGAAAACGATAGGATGACCTATCGATTGTCTCTGCACCGTTAGCTACGGTATAGAGATTTCCTTTGTGATGGGAAGTTTTATCGAGATTGTGAATACCCGGATTGCAACGGCTTCTTTGGAAGTGCCTTCGGTTCTGTTCGAACCCGGAACAGACTTGTATGGTTACATGTCTGACATTACATTTTGAGATATAAAGCTGATTTCTTTCAAATACATTTCTGTTGGTGACGGAGAATTTATTCTTTTAGCTTAACACCCTTCTCTGAGACATACGAGCTCAGAGGTTATGTAGTTGAAATTTATCAGCGATATACTCCCAATTTGGTAGTGTGGCATGTTGAGTGTTGTTGTGTGATGATCATTTATTGATCATTTGTGATCAAAGCGTGGCTTTGTGAAAAAGCGTAGCTTTGTGGACGAGACTTTTTCAGACCTCACAACCCGAAAATGGTCGAAACATGAAAGATGCGGCAAGGTTTCAGGGGTAGCGCCCCTAGGGTATGGCCATTCCTTATGGAAAAGGGTAGTATCATGGTATGGAGCCCAGATACTTACTCATGTGGACACACTTTATTTATTATGTGTGATGTTGGTTACCGAGCGCTCGGATAAAGGTCCCAAAGGACCGGGGGTGGCATATCTCAGGTTTACTGCCCGGGAAGGGGGTAACCGGCCTTGTGTTGGCAGAGAGCAAGTTGTCTCTCGGAGCGTCACGCCAGAGGCGTTCCTACGTGGCATAGAAAGTTCCTTAGCCTGACCATTTGTTGGAAATCCATCTTCCAATACGAACCTTGTACGGTTTTAGTTGTAGAACCTGCCATTTACTTATGGTGGCACCCCACTGTTTAGATGGTAGCTATAGTAGGCATAGTTCGGAATGTCTATGTTGGCTAAGATTAATATTATACTTTCGAAATGTTTTCTGCACTATGCACTAATAATAATAATATCGATGATTTTGCGTAGTAAGCATGTTTGACTATCATAAGAAGAAATCTCCTCCAATTCTGCGTTTGCATTGTGTGTGTGGCGGGTGGTCTTATGGTAGTTTCATTTTCCAAAAGCATTGCAAATATTTTCCACTTCCTTTGTTGTTGTTGTGGTTTTAAAGATAAATAACCGTTTTAGTTCTCACACCAGTCACCATGACTGACCTGGAGGTTATTGTTTCCTTCCTAAACTCTGGGTGCCTACCAATTTCCACACGGGCTGTCTAGAGTCAGGTTATCAGGTCATTCTGGATTCAGGAGATGCTGTGGAGCTCTGTGGCGAGCTGGATGGCGAGACGTATCACTTGTATATGATATTATTATTCCGCTGTGTATTCTGTATGAGGACAAGTTTGTATAACTGTCCATTGATGTATTGTTGTTGTAAACTCTGATGATGATGTAATGTATAAACTGATATAGTTCTTTGATTTAAAGATTATTCATTTATCTATTATATATTGTTCCGCTGCGATATGTGAGATTCTGATATTTTTTTCTGTTGTTTCTTCTTTCTTTCTTTCTGTCTTCTTCTACCTCTTATTTTTCTCCATAACAATTCGGTTTTCTGGCATTCGATTGCTCGGTAGTTGATACGGTGGACGTATTAATGTCGATTTTCGAGCGACGAAAAATCGCGTCGTTACATTTGGTATCAGAGCATATGGTTAAGCGATAACCTTGGCTCTGTTGGGAATTACTCATTAGAGATAGAGTCAGTAGTAATCTAGAATGAGTGTGAGTGTAATAATAGATATGAGCGTGTATTTGTTAGTGAATATGAAATTGTTTTATATTGTGTTTGCTTATCCATTGAGCTGTTTATGAATTCTGGTCGGTATGTGGGACGCCATACTATCGATAGGGGTTTCTAAACTCTTAAACGAGGCAAGTCGACATTGTATCTTTTTAAATTGGGTAAATGAAATAATTTTACCTCGATTATATTTTGTATATAAAGAAATAATTTTTCAGAATTATTGAAGTGTATATAATTGATTGTTTGGTTGTTAAAAATGTAAAAAAATATATATAAGTCAATAAAAGTTGTTCGAATAAATTATATAAAAACAACAATTGTAAAAGAATGAAGTATATAAGCAAATGAATTATTAAGTATGGAATTATAATTAATAAGATTTGCAATTGTGAAATATTCTTGTATAAGTAAAGTAAAATAGTGAAATTATATGAGAAAAAGATTTATAAATGTGATTTATAAATAAAAGGAAATTTTTGAAAGAATTTAAGCACTGAATTCACTATTGTTGCTGGGAAATAATAAGGGTGATGACTGCAGCATCATCAGTATCATTTTCAAGTTTCTGTGTGATGGATTTGCTACCATAATAAATTGAAAATTAAAGTTTTGTTGTGATGAACAGATTTCAATTTAAAATCCAAGTTGTAATTGATAGTTATAAGTGAAATGAGTTTTATACTTATAATATGATTTGGAAGTTGAATAAATAAGTTGTGTAACTTATAAAATGAGTGAATGTAAGCAAAACCAATTGGAAAAGAAATGGTTAAACAATTTTGTTAAGGAAAACAAAATCTGAATTGGATTTATAAGTGGAAATTTGAAATGGAATATAACTTAAGAAACGATGGATGAATTTGATTTTGATATCGAAGTAAAATAATAAAGTGAATTTATTAAATAAATGTGAACTTGAGTTATATAAAGGAAATTCAACCTTATTTGTAAAATGAATTAGCAATTGAATTAATAAATGGATTGAATGTTAATCAATCTAATGTGAATAAATTGATATGGAATAATGGATATAAGTGTTAATTCATTAAAGTTAATGTAATTGGAATTTGAATGAATTGAATGGAAGTCAATTTAATATTAAACCAATTGAAAATTTTAATGTGTTGAACCAAATTGAATGTGAAGGAAAGTAAATTTAATAATTTGGTTGTGTTTAATGACATTGGTTGTTATATGATTGTTGGTTGATTGTATATAGTATAATTCATTAAGTATTAATGAAATTGAATTAATGAAATTGAAAGCTATGTAATTGGATTTAAATTGAAAGTGAACCAACTTAAATTTAAATTAGTGAATGTAAACTAATTGAAAATGAATAAATGAATGTCATTGTATATAAATTGATTGTAAACAATTGCAAGTAATGTCGAAATTTTATAAGTTGCTTATAAACCTTGTTTAGTATGCATTTCCTTTAATATGCATATGTTGTAGTTGTTTAAAAGAGTAAATTGTTAATAACTTTATATATATGTCACTTACGTGTTTAAACTGAGTAAGTACAGGTGTCGTGGCTGCCGTTCGGTTGATTGGGTTGCGCTAAAATGCTAATAAATAACTTCTTTGCTTAAAAATGTTAAAAAGGTACGCCTACGCAATAAAAATAGGAAATCCGAACTGTTTTTCTGCTTTTCCGACCGTGTGGGTCGATGTATATATATTTATTTCTATTGTGATCCTACTACGATTGAACCGCGCAAAGGAGACGCTGGCGAATTTTTCGGAAAATTTAAGGCATTAGAAAAAATTTTGGAAATTTTTTGGTTAATGGAATGTCAATTTCCAAATTGAAATAAAAAACGTAGGAATTGAACTAGAAAATGGAAACCACTGTTTTGGTTGAAGTTAAAGGTTTGGAAAAAGTGAATATAAAGTTTTCACTAAGTGGATTTTTGAAAAGTTAATGGATTTTGGGCATTTTTCTTACTTTGCAATTTCGAGGACGAAATTCTTTTAAGAGGGGAAGTTTGTAACGACCCAGAATTTCCGTCATTTGAAATTCGTATATTTAATTAATTTCAAATATTAATAAGTAAGATTTGGAAGTCGAATTAATTTAATTTCGATATAGTGATTTAATTGGACGATTAAATTATTAATTTAATACTTGAAATTGGGTAAATAATTGAAATCTGAATTAAATATGTATAAAAATGATTTATAAAGTTATTTTAAATCATATTGGAGTTATAATGATGTTATAGAACTTTTAAAATTGAATTTAAAGTTAATTTGTGAAAATTGAATATTTTGATATTTAATTGACTAGTGAAAATGACCATTTTTCAAACAGTCTCGGATTTCGACAAAACCTATTTCATCGGATCCGTAATGCGATATTATTGTAAGATTTCAAATTTCGTGTCAATCGGAGTTGTCGTTTGTCCGGGTCAAGCCAAAACGCATCGAAATCGGTTTAATCGGTTTAATTTTAAATTTGATCGTTTAATTCCGTAACTCTCACATACGATCGAATTAGCTTCCGAAACACATTCCATTGTGTTCGGAACGCGGGGTAAACCTTAGAAACGTCAGCCGGCACGCTCGATTTGGAGTACGGAAAATTTCGGGTGAATAGTGTTTTTGGCCAATTTTCTATAAAAGGCCTTAGAATTTCTAATTTACGCAAACCCTAGGGTTATAATTCGTGGCTGCCACTTACGAAAACAATGGCCAGAAATGTGCCTTCTTCTTCTTTGATTTTCTCTTAATCCACAAACAATTGGAAAAATCTTTCAACTACAAAAATGTAGAGGGCATCAAGATCCATCGATCCAACGGCTACGATCGAAAACGAGATGATGGATCGACAGAAAATGGCCAGTGTTCATCGTGCCTTCAAGCATGAATTCCGAGACGTGGGAAGCACCGAGCTCGACCGGATCTTTGCTGGAGGTGGTGTTCGAGTTCCTCTTCGATGCGGCGGCCTCCGATCGTCTTTAAGTGGTTCGAGGAGGTCGCAATAAATCAAAGGAATAGGCGGCTCTATGGGTATGCTTGCGTTCGTATAGCCTGGGTAAGGAGGAAGAAGGAACACGCGACCTGGGGAAGAAAGCATCTCACGGCTTTGATCTGCTGAATAGAAATTGAACGGCCTAGATAAAGGGGTATAAAAATTTAAAAAGAAATGCACATTAATTTATATATTAAATCGTATAACTTTGAAAAATCATAGCTTGTTGATGCGTGATCAGAATTTGACGAAACCAAAAGCGCTGGAATCGCAGTGATGAGTATTACGCAGTGGAGATATTCTAGGATTATTCCGGGCAAGGGAGAATTTTTGATTAAATCGAACGGTTCGGTTTAATTTAAAATTTAAACGTTCGACAAACTCAAGGTGAGAACTCCTCACTCAATCGAATTGTTTCGATTTAAATTTTAAATAGTTAGATTTAAAATTGCTTGATTGTGTGAATTGAATGATGACTGCTATTTATTGTATTAAATAGACCCTATACGCCGTATATTAAGCGGATGTTATTTATTAAAAACATATACTGCGATAATTCCATAGTGAAGTGGAATTGGTATTATATATCTATTTGGAGTTTATTTCCCGCATTATATAGCGGATGAGACCCTATTGCGCCGCATAATAGCGGATAATATTTATAAATCCCATATACCGCGATATTCCACAATGAAGTGGAATTGGTATTGTGCTAACATTTGTGGATGCAGGGAAACAGGTTGGAGGGATCCAACTGGATTCCTCAAGCATTTGAATTTATTTCAATGTTGTGTGTTGATTTATTTATAATCGCCGTGTGGTTATATTGTGATTGAAATTGTTGACGGCTATAAATTAGCTGAAGATATTTTTGGTATCGATGGATACCAGAAATATTTGAAATTGGATTTTTGAAAATATAAGTTGAAAATTGATCGAAAAAATTATTTTTGATAATTGGATAAATTTAAAAGGGGTTTAAAAGATAAAATCTTATTTTTGAACTGTATTGAATTAAATTTCAAATTTGGAAAAAAGGCTTAATAAATGGATTTCGGAAATATTATCTATAAACTGAAGAATTTATCTAAATTTGGGATTTTTAAATAGATTGAAAAGATAAAGGAATTTTTTTTAAAAGGAATAATTTTGAAAATGTTGGAAATTGATTTGGTGTCTTGAAATAAATTTGAAATTAATTTATTATTAATTTACCATAACTAGTAAAATTGATTTATAGAAATTTGTTTGATTTAAATTAATTAGATAATTTAATAATCATATCTATGGATGTTTGGATTATATTGGATGTTGAATTGTTTGACATCTTTGATGTGTGATGCTTTGTGATATATTCTGATTTGTGTGTGATTTGTGATCTATTTATCTGTGATATATATATATATCTGTGATCTGTGGATGAAAGATAAGCGTTATAGTTTATACCGCTTATCAAATATATTGTTATATTTGATCTATGATGGTTGGATGTTGTTGCACTATTGTGTTAAACCCGTGGACTACACAATACACACACAAATGTGGATTTCACGTGGAAATCGGTTAAGTCACAGATTTTTATCAATTTTTGAAAATTGAGTTTTTGAATCCAAAATGGTTTTGGGATTGGAATTGAAAGTTTCTGAAAATGAGTTTCAAAAATAAAAGTTATTTTGAACAACTTAATAGAATTGGAATTTAAATCATTTGATTTAAATTTTGAATTCAATATTTTGGAATTGAATTCAATAAATTAGGAATTTTGGTTTAAAAGATTTTATAAGTATAAAAGGTGTTTTTATGGGTTTTTAACCAATTAAAATATGGTTTTGGAAATTTAAATTTATATTCAAGTTTCATACTTGAATGGCTTTAACCTGTGTAAATGTAACTAGTTTTTCCCAAAACGAAAACTATCCATTTTCAAATAATAATAGCTTTCAGAAAGTGAAAAGATTTCCAATTTGTATCGAAACAATTCAAGTTGAAATGAAATTGTAAATAGTTTGGAAAACTATGAATTAACCTTTATGAAGATGATTAAACTTTATTTTGAAATCAAAGAGTATTTCAAATGGTGTATCTTTTATATTATAAAAGGATTGAATTGTGAATAGTTTTAAAAGCTATAAATTAAATCTTGATTTAAAGATTTAATGGGTTAATCAAATTGAAATGGAAATTGATTTGGAAATCTGTGAATGAATCTTTGTGAAACTGGGTAAATTTTGTGAAGTAAATCTTTTTGTTTAAAGATTTAAAATGGTAATTTGTTTAAACCATTTAAAGGAAAGGGTTTGGGTAATAAGTTGTGACTTAATTTAAATCCCTATATCCATATGTTTTGAAATATTGTGCTCACTATTCGGGTTAGCCGGGAAAAGACCTTTGTCTCATATAACCCATTCCGAATTAGTGATACGACGATATGGATCGTACTGAAGACCGGTGGTGAAGACCAGGTATTTGTGAAAATGATAGGATGACCTATCGATTGTCTCTGCACCGTTAGCTACGGTATAGATATTTCCTTTGTGATGGGAAGTTTTATCGGGATTGTGAATACCCGGATTGCAAGGGCTTCTTTGGAAGTGCCTTCGGTTCTGTTCGAACCCGAAACAGACTTGTATGGTTACATGTCTGACATTACATTTTGAGATATAAAGCTGATTTCTTTCATATACATTTTTGTTGGTGGCGGAGAATTTATTCTTTTAGCTTAACACCCTTCTCTGAGACGTACGAGCTCAGAGGTTATGTAGTTGAAATTTATCAGCGATATACTCCCAATTTGGTAGTGTGGCATGCTGAGTGTTGCTGTGTGATGATCATTTATTGATCATTTGTGATCAAAGCATGGCTTTGTGAAATAGCATAGCTTTGTGGACGAGACTGCGTCAGACCTCACAACCCGGAAATGGTCGAAACAGGAAAGATGCGGCAAGGTTTCAGGGCTAGCGCCCCTAGGGTATGACCATTCCTTCTGGAAAAGGGTAGTATCATGGTATGTAGCCCAGATACTTACTCATGTGGACACACTTTATTTATTATGTGTGATGTTGGTTACCGAGCGCTCGGATAAAGGTCCCAAAGGACCGGGGGTGGCATATCTCAGGTTTACTGCCCAGGAAGGGGGTAACCGGCCTTGTGTTGGAAGAGAGCAGGTTATCTCTCGGAGCGTCCCGCCAGAGGCGTTCCTACGTGGCATAGGAAGTTCCTTAGCCTGACCATTTGTTGGAAATCCATCTTCCAATACGATCCTTGTACGGTTTTAGTTGTAGAACCTGCCATTTACTTATGGTGGCGCCCCACTGTTTAGATGGTAGCTATAGTAGGCATAGTTCGGAATGTCTATGTTGGCTAAGATTAATATTATACTTTCGAAATGTTTTCTGCACTATGCATTAATAACAATAATATCGATGATTTTTCATAGTAAGCATGTTTGACTATCATAAGAAGAAATCTCCTCCAATTCTGCGTTTGCATTGTGTGTGTGGCGGGAGGTCTTATGGTAGTTTCATTTTCCAAAAGCATTGCAAATATTTTCCACTTCCTTTGTTGTTGTTGTGGTTTTAAAGATAAATAACTGTTTTAGTTCTCACACCAGTCACCATGACTGACCTGGAGTTTATTGTTTCCTTCCTAAACTCTGGGTGCCTACCAATTTCCACACGGGCAGTCTAGAGTCAGGTTATCAGGTCATTCTGGATTCAGGAGATGCTGTGGAGCTCTGTGGCGAGCTGGATGGCGAGACGTATCACTTGTATATGATATTATTATTCCACTGTATATTCTGTATGAGGACAAGTTTGTATAACTGTCCATTGATGTATTGTTGTTGTAAACTCTGATGATGATGTAATGTATAAACTGATATAGTTCTTTGATTTAAAGATTATTCATTTATCTATTATATATTGTTCCGCTGCGATATGTGAGATTCTGATATTGTTTTCTGTTGTTTCTTCTTTCTTTCTTTCTGTCTTCTTCTACCTCTTATTTTTCTCCATAACAATTCGGTTTTCCGGCATTCGATTGCTCGGCAGTTGATACGGTGGACGTATTAATGTCGATTTTCGAGCGATGAAAAATCGCGTCGTTACATCATCAAACCTGTAAACTTCCCTCAAAACATTTCCAAAACCCTGTAATCATTTTTCAAAAGCCTGAAATCAAGTCTTAAAACATTCCAGTTTCAAATCTTCAACCTTCTCAAGCAATTCAAGTTTCCAGTAAACAAGATCAAGCATTACAACTTCAAACTTTCAAGTTTCAAAGCTATTCAGTTTAAAGAAATCAAGTTCTCTGCCTCTTAAATCAGTGAGTAAACTTTTAAATTAAAAACTTAAGTAACCTGTGAATTACTATGTTAATGATTGCTTTTCATGTATGTGTATGTGCAAGTCTTTGTGAATTTATGAAGTGTGCATATCTGTTGATTTTTAAATATCTCTGATCTTAGTTCAAGTCTCTGCCTTTAAACTGTAAACATGAGACACCTTTAGATTTGATGCATATGACATATGGTTGAAGTAAACTTGTGATGTATGTTTGAATATGTGTTTGCATGATGGTTTTAAGACTCGAAAGTTTATATGTATGAAGATGATGTGAGAATGTCTGGATATCCACTGTAATCATCTCTGTTTAAGTTCAGAGATTTAAACTTAGATTAAAACTTCAAATTCTTCACACTCTCATTTCTTTTAGGGTTAAGTATTTAAACAAAGTTTATTTGTTTAAAACTAAACTAAGCTTTAAAAATATTTTTAAGAATAATAGATAAAAATATTATTTGGAAAAAATAAAAAGCACAGAGGAGCTTAAGATATGTTAAAAATCAAATGTTAAATTTTATTGACTCAAGTATACATCTTTAATCATCTCTAGAAAACATGATATTTAAAAGGAAAATCATGATTTTTAATGTTGTATTGGATGAGCATTTCAAGGTTGACCGGAAATTGGTTTTTGAACAAATTCTAGTGGCCAAGGGATTTTGGATGATCGGAAATTGGTCTGGAGGTGAAGGAATGACTGGTGGTTCGGGCAAAAATGGTGGAAGCGTCGAATGATGGTCGTGGCGTCGGCAGCGAGTCGATCTAGGTTGTAGACCTAATTTGGTCGAACTGGAAAGATTGAATCACTTCTTCCTCTCTGGTGTATCGATTTCGATGGGACCAAGGGGGATGGGGTCGTGGATGGTCAGAGTTTCCGTGACTGGAAGTGCAGCGTCTCTGGTGGTCGGAATAGCTTGGACGAGGAGTTTTCTGGCGATGGTTTAGTTTCCATGTTCGACTACATTGCTCGATTTTGATTTGAGGCATGTGAATGTGTTTGGATGATCGGGAATCGATGTATGGGAGATGGTCGGTGTGTCGAAGCTTACGGCGATGGTCACCGCCGTCGAAGTTGACTGTGCAGGTGCACGGTGATGTTTGGGAGTCTGATGTTTCGAATGGGTTTTCACTCGAAGGGATGATCGAGTGTTTGGGCAAAAGACTCGAGTTTGTACTCGAGTAAATTTGTGGGGTTAGGCCCATAGGATTCTAAACTTAAATAAGCAAAGTTTTTGGTAATGGAAGAGAAGCAGGGGAAACTCGGGTTTGACCCGAGAAATCTTCAGGTTTGACCCGAAGTAAAAACTGAACAGTTTTAAAAAGATTTTTAAAACAAGGTTTTTTAAAATTTAAATTGAAACTAGTTTTAAACTATTACTCGATAATGTTTTAAGTATTTAAAGGAAGTTTTGTTAACTTTAATTTATCAAGTTAAAATGATTATTTTATTTTAAAACTTAATTAATGGTTTAATTAAGTAAAGTTAGTTATAAAGACAAAGGGTTTAAATATGTTTATGGTAATTAAGGTATTTGTAAAATAATGTTTTATCTTAAGATAGTTATAGTTTTAATGTCTCTATATTAATTAAGTTAATTAAGAAATTTAAGTATAATTAATTAATTTAACAAATTTATAATAAAGGATTAATTAAATTATCTCAATAATTAAGATTGATTTAATTAATGATTAGAGATTAATTAGCTTATAATTAGAAGTACTTAATTTGTAATTAAGGTTTATTAATTAATAATTAGGTTTTATTAATTAATAATTAAGAAATAATTAATCTATAATTAAAGTTAATTAGGATTAATTAACTATTATTTAGGGTTAATTAATTGTAAGTAAAGATTGATTAACTGATTAATTAAGGATTAATTAATTTGTTATTAAATTTTATTAATTTATAAGTAAGATTTATTAATTAATACTTTAAGGATAATTAATCTACAATTAAGATTAATTAATTAGTTTTAAAGGTAATTAAGGGTTGAATTACCAATTGTAATCAAGGAAATGAATGTGATTAACTTAAGTTAATCAATTTGTTTTTTTTTTGGCAAAGCCGACGGGGTTAAATGGACCCCTACCATTTTATTGCTGCACCAGGAGGGGGCGGAAGAACAAGTCAAAAACTTGCAAGAAATACAAGGAAAACTAAGTGCAACAATCACTGAGGAAACAAAGAAAACACAACAGATAAACAAATAGAAGATGAGTAGACTAACAGAAGATGCCAGGGTCAAAAGCAAAAGAGACATGGCAAAAATCACGCCTAATCTCCCGCATCAAATGCTTCTCGAACAACGCTGGCGTGAAGCTTAATCATACTTAATGAAAGATAATCAATTTGTTAATTAATTAAAGATAATCATTTGATGGTTGATTAAGTATAAATACTTAATGAAATTGATAAGTATAATTACTTAGTGTAAGTAATTAATGTATAATTACTGGATGTAATTAATTAAAGGGTAATACTTCGAAGAAGTAATTAAGGATTTATTACTTGGTGTAATTAATCAATGGATTAATATAATTAATTAAGAAGTTAATTAAGTAAGGAAAGTAATTATAGGATGGTAGTTACTGTTTATGATCAATTAAGGTTGATTAATGGAAGTGATTAATTAAAGTTTAATTAATTAATGTAATTAATTAAGGATTAATGTAATTAATTATAGTTAATTAATTAATGGAAGTAATTAATTAAGGATCATTTATTAATGTAATTAATGAAGTAATTAATGGTTAATTATTGTGAATGGTTAAGGATAATTAATTTGTATAATTAATTAAAGGCTAATTACTTAAAGTAAATAAGAATAACTAATCAGGATGATTAATTAAGATGGATAATTAGAGGATGATCAATTAATTGATTTGTAATTGATCAATAATTAAGTATGCAAGATTTATGTGATGAAAGTAATTAATTTAATTTATTTAAATTAATTAGAGATGGATGTAATTAATTTAATTCACTTTAAATTAATTACAGATGGTGATTAATAAATCATTGCTTATGGATGTTGAATGATATTGTTTGCCTTGAATGGTTTGAGATCTCAGATATGAGATAAGTGATACTATGTGATATGGATGCTTTGGTTGAAATGTGATGATAATGTGAATTATCTGTTTGTGATGATGATATGAATTATCTATCTGTGTGTATGTAGATAATAAAATTGAGTTGTTTTAACTTTAAAACAACTTGGCCTTAAAAGATACGTTTTGGATTTCGATGAGGCCGGGATCGGGTTTCCAGATTTGGATATCCGAAAACCACATCGATCCAAATTTACGATAGGTTGTGAATCTCAAGTGAAGATGAAGATTCAGAGTGCAAGGGTTATTGTCGTTAACTCTGAGGGTGATTCTAAAATGAGTGTAACGAGATAATGCCTTCGGTTTCGTTCGAACCCGGAACGAACTTGTATGGATTGAATGCTTTCAGCACATCGTCAGGTGGACGATGAGCATTCTAAGTGATGTGTTCTGATAAGGTAATCGTAGCCTCAAGCCTCATCAACCGGGAATGGCTAAAACAGGGGAGGTGCAGCAAGGTTAAGTGGGTAGCACCCAAGTAGGATAAGATTTCCCCTGTCTAGAGTCCCTTTTATTCGGCCGTGTGGGCGGTTGAATAGCTACAACCGCTGGGGTTGTCTTATTCGGGACTGTCCAGTAAGGGATGGTTCCGGCCTTGTGTTGCAGGGGGTTGGGCGTGATCCTCGGTACGTTGATCTAGGCCATGTATTGTGACGGGCGGTACCCCGGTAGCCCTGCCATTGTATGGAATCCAAACTCCAATAAGTGATCGCGGACTTGATTGTATTACCCACTTTGTGGCTAGTATGCTGGAATTTAATCATGTAACAATTTCAACTATTTTTTTATTTACTTGAAAACCCTAGACCCTATTATAATATCACTGGATTTCCTATCAAATATTTGGTTAGCGTAAGGTAAAAACTTAGCCATGTTTATGTATGGGGAGTCTTACGTGACACCTTTGTTTTCAAAAGGTTTTTAAAGTTAAGCAACTTTAACCGTTTACTCACACCAGACCCATGTCTGACCCGGAGTTTATTTCTGTTTTTCTTAAACTCTCGGGTACTCAAATTTTTATGAGTAGCCAAGGGATTCAGGTTAGCTTTGATGATTTATGGAGGAGCAATGGAGCAGGAGGCTTCAGCGTTGTAGATATATATATATATATATATATATAGTAGTTCCGTTGTGTTGATCTATGTATTGATCTCTGTATTGTATTGAGTTGTAATAACTAGACAGGTGTTTATAACTGTCTAGTATGTGATGTATTATCTGTGTAACTCTGATTGATGTTGTATATTATGTAATACTTATGTGATTAATATAATTTATTCGTTCCGTTGTGAGGTTCTGATGTTGTTTAGTTCTTTCTTCTCTATCTTTTCTCTTTTCTATCCCTTTATTTCTTAAAGCTGAAGCGACTTTCTGGTAATAGAAGGTCGGGACGCTACAGATTATAACTTCAAAAATTTTAAACAGAATTCTTTACACGTATTCTTTTAACCAATTTGAATTTCAACATTTCCAAAGCTTGAATCTTTTTTTCCAATTCAATCGCATCAAAATCATTTGATGGTTGGATTCCAAACATCGATCTTCTTAAAACATTTCCTTTTCATTTATTAAAGTTATAGGAAAAATTTGCAAATCCTTTTATTGCTCTTTTAGAAAAACATATTATCATAAAAATTAGAATTTAAATTTTATAAATGAAATTCATGTTAATTTCAAAAACTAAATTTAATTTGATTCACAAAATCAATTTATTTATAATATATAAATTTCTAAAAGTTAGATTTCAAGACCTTCTAAAATTCGATAGATGAAACTCAATTTTCACCGAACGGCGAAAAATCACAAAATCACAATTCTGCCAAAGCAGTCAACAATGCATCAAAATTCACATATCAAATAGGATATCCAACGTCCATATCAAATTTAAATGTCCAGGTGATCAATCATATCAATAGTGGTAATATCAATGTGATAACACAAAAATATCTAAACCACTAACAACATACAACAAATCAACAATATCATCCATCACCATATGAGCTAACATCCAAATCAACCAATTCAACCATATCACACAACAATCAATAATTTTCAGTGTCGGATGTTTAACGAAAGTGATATGCAATCCAATATTGATTTAACTATCAAATTTTGATGTCGCTTTAATAAGTGTAAAAAAATGTCAAAATTTTTCCAATCAAATTTAAATGTCACATTTACCATAAAGTCCAATTATCCATTTAACAGTCAAATTCCTATCAATTTTAAATGTCAATTTATGCTATCAAAATTTAATATCAAATTTATCAATCAAATTTTAAATGTCGGTTTTTAACCGCCAATCAATTCAAATTCAACCAATTCAATTTTAGTCAATAAATCACAATAGTTAATTAGTTATCAATAACTGGCGTTCAACTAGCAATTCAATTTAAATTTCACTTCGTTAATTTTTTTAACTAACACTAGAAAATTTAGTACTTTGTGAGCGTTTAAACACTCACCTTCGTTCGAATCTGAAAATTTGAATAAAGCAAATTATAACAATTTTAACTCCATGCTGTAGACGACATCTATACGGATCCGCTGCAACTCATTTCGTCTGAAACGGGCCTCGTATGAAAACGATACACTATAATTAATATAACGGTAATTATAATGTAATTAACAAAATTAATGCAATAACAAAACCCTATTCACCTCTCTTGTTAGCTCAAGCCGCATGCGATACTCCCATAGGTCAAGCTTCGTTCGCGACTTCTCCGCTTTCCTTTTTTTAACGAATCGTGACCACTCAGCCAAGCCGCCGCCGACCTCCCCGCATCGTCCCACGCACGTCGCCCTGATCGAAAACGCGGATCCCCAAACCCTAGCACTGCTATCGACCCTTTCCCTAGCCATGCCGCGCACTCCCATCGTGCCATCGCCCATGCCGTTCCCCTGAGCGCCACGCACGTACGAGCGCCTCAAGCTGCTGTTGATTTTTTTTTATTTCTTCGATCTGTAATTGGATTGAAAAGGAGAAAGAGGGAAAGGTATGGGTCAACAAGGAAAGATAGTGGAGGTACGAAATGTTGGGGGAAGGAAAAAAATATTATTATATTAGAATATATCTAGCTTACGACGTCCGAAATTTCTCGAGCTTCAAACGAGGCGTGCCGCCTGGCATTCTATATGTTTTACTCCTATTCTGAACACAATGGAACTAATCTCGAAGCTTAACTCGATCACATGCAGAAGATAGCTTTTCAAATCAATTTATTTCAATTAAATTTTGAAAATAAATTCTATGCGTTTCAAGCTCGCACGGTCAAACGATAAGTTCGATCGATATGAAACTTGAAATCCGACAATAATTCATTATTACGGATCCGATGAAACTGATTTCGCCGAAACCGAGACAGTTGCTCGAATGGCTATTTTTTCACGTTAATTAAAATATAAAATTTTCAATTTCTATTTATTCACTCTTAAATCCAATTTTAAATGTTAACAATCTTCATTTTTATTTAAATAAAATTTAAATCAACTTCCGATATCAGTTTCAATCATATTAAATCCAGAATTCAATTATTTAAATAATTTCCAATATTAAATTTTAAACAATTTGATTATCCAATAATAAAATCTCAATGAATTTTACTTATCGACAATTTATTTATTTTCAACTAAATAAGTCAATATTTGTTATTCAATCCAACAATTGATTATAGATACATTTAATATGTAGAATTCATTCCAATTCTGGTTATTGCCTAAATCTTAGAAATTATTTATTTTAAAATTTATTCAAGTTCATTTTCAATAACTTACATAAATAAGACATTAAAATTTTATTTTCAACCATTTTCTTCAATAATCATATTAAATTTAATAATTTAAAATAGTTAAAAATACGGGTCGTTACATTCTCCTCCACTCAAAACTTTTCGTCCTCGAAAAGGGGTTAAGTAGAGAATTTGACATTGGATATATTTTATTCAAAATAATTAAAAGACAAATATTAAAATCTTATTTGAAAACTTTTACCATGCTTCTACTACGCCACTCCGATCGGCTTACAGAACTACAACTTATATATAAGATAAGTTATAAAATTTAATACCTTAAAATTTTCTAACTCCCGAATTTATGGAAAATTTCGGCAAAGTCTCCTTTGCGCAGCTCGATCGAAATTTTTTTACAATACAATATATAACTCAGATATATATCGAATATACATCTCATCTCAATGATAAGGCATCCCGAAAGGAAAAATATAAAAGCGCGGTATGTAATCCGAGATGTGTACCTTAATATTATTAATACGAACGAGTTCACTTGTATTAAGCAAGCAAAAACATATAAAATCCACGTATACGTCCAAACGGTCTTCGTATGTACCTATCTCAACTCAATTTAAAATATTAGTCATATACAAAGATATAGATGGCATGTATAAGCTTAATAGACTATATATAACATGAATTTTGAATTCAAATCATAAGTATAAACACTAACACTCAACATACAACAATCATACGCAATCAAAACAGTTACAACGACGATTTACAACAAAAGAAACCATTCAATTAATAACATTCATCTAATTAATCCAATTAACTCATAACTATGTTAATTTACACTTCCAATGTCCATAGCTAACTTATACACTTCATTTTTATTAACATTTAATTTCCATTAACATTTAATTGGTTTACTACTAATTTATTCAAATCAATTTCATTTACATTCAAAATATTCAATTTAATTTGTTAAATTTCAATTGTTTCACTTTTTCTGTTTAACATATTTCATATAAATTCATTTATGATCCATTTTATAAAATTATTCAATTTAACCTTATTTAAGTTAAATTTTATTTTATTACCACTTAGTATATTCTCTTTTTAATACCAATCTCATTTATAAACCATTTCATAAAACCATTGAATTTATTATAAACATTTTATAAAATGCAACTCATGTTTATTACTATTCTCTTCATAACCTAAGTTCAATATTAATTCTTTGATTCACTTCATTGGTTTATTTCATTTATTCATATCATTAACTTAAGTAAATTTTATTTTATAACTCAAATTTATATTAATAAATTTTCTTTTTATCACATTCAATTTATTCAACTTCTCTTAAGTTTACTTCCATTTTTTTTAGTTTATCTCATTAATTTATTTCATATTCAATTAGTTACCATTCAATTTTATTTTACTATCTTTAACACACAAGCAACCAATTACCATTTATAATGAAACGTAGAAGTACATGCAACCAAACAACATAGCAATCCTAAGCAAGAAACAATCATAGCTAGCAGTCATAGCATACAATCATTTTATTAAAATCCGTACGATATATATATGCCATTCGTACGTATAACAATTTCGATCTCTTATTTGAATATGAAATTTCATTTTCCAAACTAGTATTGGTAACCTGACTACTCTAGTATGGAATCTAATCCGACTTCTTGATTAGAAACTTCCATCCTCCTTATTATTTTATATAAAATTTAAATCAACTTCCAATATCATTTTCAATCATATTAAATCTAGAATTCAATTATTTAAATAATTTTCAATATTAAATTTTAAACAATTTGATTATCCAATAATAAAATCTCAATGAATTTTACTTATCGACAATTTATTTATTTTCAACTAAATAAGTCAACATTTGTTATTCAATTCAACTATTGATTATAGATACATTCAATACGTAGAATTCATTCCAATTCTGGTTATTGCCTAAATCTTAGAATTTGTTTATTTCAAAATTTTATTCAAGTTCATTTTCAATAACTTACATAAATAAAACATTATATATTTATTTTCAATCATTTTATTCAATAATCATATTAAATTTAATAATTTAAAATAGTTAAAAATACAGGTCGTTATAGAGAAAGTTGTTACTACCTCCTCCCAACCTGTTGTTGAAGCAGTAGATAACACAAAGGCCGATCTTCTAGAAGATGGAGTGCAATAAGGAGCCATGATGTATAAGCTTCCTACCGATCCATCCAACCGATTGTTTGCACAAACGACCCATCATTACCTCCATAAAACCTTCCAGCTGATCGTTCATTCCTCTATCGATCGCTCACCTCCATGGCCCCCAAAAGATTGATCGCTACTCCATATATCCTCAATGAACGATCGTTCCCTACAAATCCATACGCTGCATCATCTTGTACGATCATTTTTCTGTACGATCGTTTTTTATACAATTGTTCCATACAATCGTTTCACACGATGGTTCATACGATCGTTTCTCACGATGGTTCATACGATCGTTTCTCTACGATCGTTTTTCCACAATCGTTCCTACTTGATTTGTACGATCATTTTTTGACCGATCGTTCCTCCATAATCATTTCATACGATCATTTTTCCACAATTGTTACAACATGATTTGTACGATCATTTTTTCTGACCGATCGTTTTTTCTGACTGATCGTTCTGAACGATCGTTTTTCCACAATCGTTCCAACGTGACTTAGAACGATCATTTTTTCTATACGATCGTTTCTCCACCGATCATTTTCTTAGCCGATTGTTTTTCTACCGATCATTGTCAACCTAATGATTTTCTACCAATCATTTTCCCAACCGATCGATTTCAACCGATCGTTTTTCCAAAAAAAATTGGGTACGATTCAACTTTTAAAAAAAGGCTCTAAACCTGTGCCGCAGCGCAGTGCCCTAGCATTCTACATTTGGAACTCAACTTAAAGACGGTGCACTCTATCCACTTCCCTTATGTCCTGTGACTGACGAGGCCTGGGGATCAAGTGGCAAGTTCTGGATTGCAGCCAAGGAATGGACAAGGAGCTACTACTCAAACAAAACTCCCAGAGGCTGGAGAACATAGGTGATATGGCACGAACTATTTTGCTATCTCAAAGTATAGCTATCCATCATCAAAAATCGTCGAAACGTTTGTCAAAAACTCACTTCATTCTCAACCATTCAAATGTTGGACAACCATGCATACATCATTCACAAGCGTAACAAGTGGCTGTAACTTGAAAACAAACCGGACTGACGATGACTGAAGCATCTCTCTCAGTCAAAACCTATGCATTGAAGCCATTTAACGTATAGAATATCCAAGAAATTCAATGTACCAATCATATCGGCTTACTCAGGGAAAATTGACCCTCGACTACATCTCATAAAATTTGAGTGGCATATGAATTCCACCAGAGCGATAGATGCCATCGAATGCGGACGCTTTCCTATATTCCTCGAAGGTGGAGCGATCATGTGGTTTATACGATTATCTCCCAAATCCATCTCCTCATTTAATCATTTGGCTAAGAAGTTTTTCGAGTAATTCAGAATGCATGTGAATCGCCCCAAGGATGCGATGTCATTATCCAACTTGTTCCAAGCGGCAGGTGAGCGACTCAAGGACTCCTTGTAGAGATTCGGCACCTTTGTCAATGAAGTGAGCAGTCCTAATTATCACATCATACTAATGGCATTGATAAAGGGAATCGACCTCGGGATAGATTTTGGCAACGTAAGTTGGAGAGCCTCCTACGACCTTGGATCGTTTATGTTACAAAGTGAATCAGTACCTAAGCAAGGGAGAGGTAGAACATACTAGGAGAAAGAACAATGTAGGCCCGTTGGCTGAAGGAATTCAAAGCAAGGGCAGCATTGAGGCCTTAGATGAGGACTCAGATTCTAGGAGATGACCCAGAATCTAAAAATTCGACTCATATACTCCTTTGAACGATTCAATCGAAAACATCTACTTGGAGACTCATGACTCGAAGCAGTACTGGAAACTAGCCTCGAGAGAGTCCACGGAAACCCAAAAGAAATCCATGAAATGTTGTATTTTTTCAAGATATGCATGGTCATAACACTGGCGATTGGAGACGCCTCCAAGATGTGATCGGAAACCTAATCCGAAAAGGAAAGTTTCAGAAATATGTGCAAGCCCCATGGAATAGAGGGCAGGGAACATCTGATCCCTATCAATAAAGAACTTTGATTATCAATTGGACCACCTACGGTCGACTTCCAGCTGAGAAGGGCTTGGGCAAAGTGGAATAGCTAGCATACGATGCTGCTTCACTTTTCAATAAGATTTATTTCAATTTCAATTATGTTGTGAACTACGACCAACTTGAACTAAACTACTTCCAAACGATACATGTGACCAAGTACTTAGAGTTGGGTGCCAACCAATCTCCACGGACCATGATCGGACCTTTGGACCTTCATCAAGATGAGTGTGATTCAACCGCTCATCAACTACCATATGCCCCTAACTTTGGGGCAAGGACTCAAAATGGAAAGTGGGTGTGACTTGACCATCCACTTCCTACTTTGTGCTTCAATTCTGATAGAAGATCTACGCCTTACTTAGAGCCCAACAAGGTCAGAATCCAGTACAAAGTGGACACGAACGACCTTCCACTCATCAACTTCCATGCTTGACTTGAAGTTCACAAAAGTACTTATGCCTCTCCCGAAGCTCAAAAGGACTGAGGCCCAACTAAAGTGGATGTGATTTGTAACAACCCTGTATTTTACAAATATTTTTTTTATTGATTTTCCAGATTCAAAAGCTTTATTTATGAAAAGGAATAGATTTTGTTATTTTAAGTATAAACTTTGATTTTGATGTGGATTAGAATTCCAAATATGACTAAATTTAATATTGCCAGAAAATGTGAATTTTGGTCAAATCGTCAAATTTTGACTTTTAAATTTAAATTTTAAATATTTGAAATTTTATCTTTTATTATGACAATAGATTTAATAACTTGGATACTGCTTTTCGTTTCGTTGAAAACGGAGTTAAACTGCAAAAGTTATGTACATTTCAATTTTTAGTATAAACTATTTATTTGACAATTTTGTCTATTTTAAATTTGTATAAATTACTTTTTCTTTGTTATATTTTATTTTAATATGTGTCAATATGTTAATTTATGTATATTTTCACCTCTAAATATTTCCAAAATATATAATAGAATTTTTCCAAAATATATTATGATGATTTCCTATTTTTAAAGGCTGTTTTCCTATTTTCTGCTATTTTCTTCATTAAAAATTATATGTAAATTAAATTTTAAATATTTATTTTGTGAATATATTTTTATTTTATGTTATTATTTATGTTTAGAAATATATTACAAGCTCATGTGAATTTTTCTAAAATTTATTCTATTCAATTTCAAATTTTCTAGACTAGTTTACTATTTTTAGCTATTTTCTTAATTTAACTTTATATTATTGATAAATATTTATATAAATTATTATATTCTGTTCAAATTTCGAAATTTTACCTGGGATTATTATCTTCTTCCAGAAATATAAAGTTATAAAAAAATAAAATAAAGAAATTTGAAAGGCCTTAAACTTTATATCTTCCTATGGGCTTTTATCTTCCACCGTTTCTTTTCCAATCAATACATCTTTTATATTTTTGCCGTTCTATCCCTCATATTTTTCACCAGACGACTTCCTCTTATTTTCACGAGTTTCAAAGCTTCTGAAACCCTAAAAAAAATCATGGCCTCCATCTTGCAAAAAATTAGGTAAATTCCTTTTTTCTTCCTACTTTTTCTCCTATTTTCTATGCAAATTTGTTTTGCTTTCTCCCCTGATTGGAGCGGCTTTCCCCCTTGCTCCACCATCACCTCCTCCATCTACAGCAGCCATTAGCTCCTCCTCTGACCAAAAATTCAGGCCATGACCCTTCACATGAAGCATCACCACAAAAACATTGCAAAGCTTTGCCAAACTTCACCAAGGCTAGCCTAGCCTATACTCCACTATTACCTTCATAGTTGCCTTTGGCCACTCCTTAGCCATCACCACCATCATCTACATCACTTCTGACTGCCACATGACCACTGACCAGATCTGGAACCCCCTATGGCCGAGCTCCAATTGACCTAAGCCGAGCCAAAAAGTTAAACAACTTGCCTCTTTTGCATTGTCTTTGGTATGCTTCATGTTAGCACCACTACACCTTCATCTCCACTTGTTTTGATGCCATTGCCTGACCCAAACCTGACCTATATGATGCCAAACCTGAGCTTAACACATCATTGGCTGAGCTCATGATCCACCTTGGTCGAGCATTCGAATGGTAAAGACAAGGTCTTGTCTTTATTGCCTTGTATTTCAACTTGTTTCTATATAATTTTGTGTTGAATATTCATATGTTATATTGTCTTATTTTGGGTTGTTACAAGATAAATATCAAGGCTCTCCATTCATTCAAATCAAGAGTTATGCTATATCGTGCTTGTTGTTCTTTCTGGAATCTATTCTATGTGTTTTGGTCGCTAATCTCCAGCTTTAACAAGTGAGTTATTCTCACCAGACAATATGTACCTATATAACTAGTAAATTGACACCCTGTGAATCTGTAGAAATATATTATCATGTTATACTTGACTATCTTATGATCATATGATGTTTATACACCTGTTATATCATCCGTTACTGTTATATAATGTATTTTGTTCATTTATATATGTTTATCACACTACAAGTTCCCTGTAGACTAGAATCACTATGGGTTGAAATGATACATACCCGAACGGACTTTAGAATAGGGAAAAATCGTTATGGGCTGAAATGATAGGCCTGAATGGTTTTTATTTAATTTATTTTAACTTGGGATTGCGGGTTTGAAATGATAGAACCCGGATTTTTCTTTTTAAACTGCGGATTGAAATGATACATATCCGTATCACTTGACATAGGCTAGAAAACTATATACAGGCCCGTGGTTAATTTATAAAGTGTTTTGGATATTTTTAAGTATTTTAAAAATATAAATTTATGAAATTTGGTTTAAACAGATTTTGAAATATTTTGAATTAAAGAAATCTTGATTTTTCTATGTGTTAAAAATGTAATTAATGAACGGTTTAACTGGATTTTTGAAATATAACTTAAGTTTGGAATTTGGAATTTTGGTTAAAAATGATATTTAAGTTATATAAATAAAATGGAAATTTAATTATATTTGGAAAATGGTAAAATATGATAATTTGATTAAATTTGAATTTAAGTGATTTATTAAAGTATTATTGATTTTTCTATGAATTTAAGTGGTTAAATAAATGAATGTTTAAAAGTGATCTTTTAAAATATAACTTGACTTGGAAATATGAAATTTGGTTTTAATTAAAAGTTTAAGTTAATTAAATAAAATTGGAAATTTAGTTAAATTTGTGAAATGGTAATTTAAATTTGAAGTGTTAAGTTTATTTGTTGAAATGTGAAGAATTGGAAACTTTTACACTTAAATTTATTAAGTAAATTGTTGAAAATTGGATTTAATTAAAAGAAATTTATTTTGAAAAGATATATGTTAAATGATATGTAAATGAACATTTTAAATGTTAAAATATGATTGTTAAAATGTTTATGTGTTTTAAATTAAAGTTATTTAATTGCTGGAAATACACTAACACCTGAAATTAACCTTTAATAGCATTCAGAAATGCTATAGATTCTGTTTTGAACTAAAATTGTGTAAAAAGAGCTATTACAGCATTTCTGAAATGCTGTAGTTGCTATAGTTGAACTTATAGGCTAATATTGAACTCAGGCCTATTATAGCACTCTCTGGAAATGCTATAATGAACTGCAGTCTATGTTGAAATCAAATTTAACCCTTGTTTTGAAATTTGAACTACCGCAGCACTTCTGAAATGCTGTCTTTTCTGTTTTGAACTATAATTCAACTAAAACTGAGTTTTAACAGCAGTTTTAAGTGTTGTCTTTGCAGAATTAAAAATGTTTTCGAATATAACTTATAGCGGTTGTTTTTAAATGCTGTGAAATACTGAAATTTTAATAAATATTTGTTTTGACTTAGTAAACGAACTCAGAATGGTTTGAAACTTTGGAAATTGAATACTTGATTTGGAAATATAATAATTACACTTTTAAATGGTTTAAATGAATTATTTTGATTGAAATATAAACTATTTAAAAGGTGACTTGAAATGATATTAAATGAAGTATATCTTTAAATTTAAAGGGTATTTAAAGTTGAATATTTAGATTTGAACTCAAATGATATTTTGGTATATTAAAACGATTTGAAATGAAGTTTTGGAAAGATTGATATTTTGATATATTAAAATGATTTGAAATGAAGTTTTGAAAAGATATGATATTTTGATATATTGAAATGATTTGAAATGAAGTTTTGAAATGATATGATATTTTAAATATATTGAAATGGTTTGGAATTATTTAATCTTTATTTTGATAAAGATTTGGATTTGAAACGATATTCTATTTTGAAGTATAAACTGTTTTAAATTATAACCACGGGTTATAATAACGATTGGTTGTTAAAGAGACCGGGATCGGATATGGACATACTCTCTGTCGATATCGAAAACCACTTTGACAACTGTGTACGCGGTGGAGTTTCCAGAATGAAGTAGGATGGTGGCGACGATCCTAAGGTATATACGTGGACCCAACTCCCGTGAGTTGGCATAAGGTGGCTAAAACAGGAGCGATCTCGGACCAGTGAGGTAGCACCTCTTATCGGACGCACTTCTTCGATTCCATTCTATTACCTTTTGATTTTTGGTGGCCACCCTTCGATTTGGGAGTGTTGTTCGAGGTGGACGGTAGTGGCTGCTATGCGCTCCATCAGTCCGTGTGCGTAATTGGTATATCTACCCTGTCATTGCCTAGTTGTGCCGTGTCACCTACCATATCGAGCTTTACTACGATTATGATTTTAAGATCCGACCGCGTTAAGGTTCTCCATCCCCTTAACGCTATTTTCTATATGATTATATTTTACTGATTAGACACTACTGTATATAGCGTATATTACTACATAGTAAATAGTTTAACGGATCCTTAGAGGATGGGCGGTCCCAGGCATCCTTTGAGTTACTTGTACCTTATTACAGTTCACTTGAGTTGGTTTATATTATATATGTATATATTGTCATGACTCGAGTGTTTTGTGTTTTGCGTTACGCTCGGGTCAGCCTGAGTATTCACAGATTTGGATTTCCACCTTCTGGAGATTTGAATCGCTGGAGATTATCTGCTAGTCTTGTTCTATCAACTTCGGTTCCGTTGTTCTATTCAGCTTGTACTTAGTTATTGTATTTAGACTTCTGTTGTACTCTATTTCTTCTATTGTACTCTATTTCTTCTGTTGTATCTTATGTAACTCTGATATATTTACATAGTAGCTTCATGAACTGCTATTTCTTTTACTTCTGCTGCATTATTTTACTCTGTGTCTGTGATCTGTGATTATATTTATTTACTGTATATTCTGAGATTTGCCAAATTTTATTTACAACGCGGTATTTTGAGAAATTCAATTCCGGCATGAGTGTCTACATATACACTTATAATGGATGCGAATGGTTGAAAATATCGGGTCGTTACATGATTTGACCATCTACACATTAACTCCTGCCCTGGACACAGGAGGCAGTTTGAGGGCTGGACTAAAAGTAAGGGCGACTGACTGTCTACTCACCGACCACCGCCCTCGACATGAGGACACGACTGCAGCTTGAGGTGGATGCGACTTGACTATCCACCCAATAACTCTCTACCTCCACTAGTCAGGAAGAGTACGAAGCAAATTGTACGAGACCTGACCATCCAACCCAAGCATGGATGTGATTCGACCATCCATCGCATACTCCCTTCCTTGACTTGGCAAGAGGAGATACAATCACCAAGTGGAAGGGAATCGACCGTCTCACTCTCCAAGTTCTGTCCTCGATGCTTGGGGAAAAATTCCATTCCTCGAATGAACGTGGTTCAACCGTTCATTCGATGACTCTTACCTTGACTTGATAGGTGGAGAATAAATCAAAAATGGGTGCAGCTGACCACCCATCATATAACTCTAGTTCCTAGAGTGTGGACCTGAGTATAAACACAAAATGAAAGTGGACGCGGTACAACCATCCATCAATCAACTCTAGTTCCTAGACTGCAGACTAAAGTATAAACACCAAAAGATGGACGCAGTCCGACCATCCATCGATCAAGTCTAGTTCCCAGAGTACGGACTAGAGTATAAAAACAAAATGATGGATGCGGTTCGACCGTCCACCAACCAACTCCAGTCTTCAGGGCATGGTCATGAGTATAAATACCATAAAAAAGTGGACACGGTTCGACCATTCGCTCTCCAATTCTTTCCCTTAGCTTGGAGGCAAAGACACAACTCAAGCGGATGTGGTCCGACCATCTGCTCCCCTGCTCAGGCACGGAGTTCGCCAAAACATTCATCTCACTCCCAAGGTTCGGCAGAAGTAAAATCTAAATGAAAGAGGATGTGGTACGACTGTCCATGCATCGACTCCTGCCTCAGATGCAAGGGGCAGTTTGAGAGCTTAAGTTTAAATCGAATACGACCCAAACATCTGCTAATCGGCTCCTTCCCACGATTCAACATGAAGAACACCAAGTAAGATTGAACGTGATACAACCGACCACTCTTCGACGGCTGACCCTGACTTGGGGGCAGAAGAAACGACTAGGGAAAATGCGGTTCGACCATTTTCCAGAATAACTTTAAGTCCCCACAGTATGGACTGGAGTGTAAACACAAATTGGGCGCGATTCGACCATCCGGTAATAAACTCTTATCCCTAGAGTGCGGATATGAGTATAAACAAATAGATGAGTACGGTTAGACCACTCACTATTCCATAAACTCTGACCTAAACTCGATAGGAGGAGTATAAACATGCTACGGATGAGATTCGATCATCCGCAAACTAACTCCACTAACTCGAAACTAGGGGCCGGAGTATAAACCACTAAAAGATGAATATGACAGCTCATTATAGCTCCGTCTTGGTGTTTTTTACGGCTTAAGGCAACAACTTCAATGAGGCCTTAATACCAAACCAATCAGAATGACTTCTGAAGTTATGGAAGACCGATTATATCATACCTCTGGATCGACAAGCAATATCAATCCAAACTCTCTGTATCGTGTTACTGGATCGACGATCAATATCGATCCACACCAACCACAAATAGAGGTGAACCGAACACCCATTGAATAACTCCACTCACTACAGCATGGATAGGAGAATAAACCATGAATGCGTGTGACATGACCATTCATTCTTCATCACTCTACTTCGATCCGTCAGGAGGAGTATGAAACCAGATGGACATGAATTGACCACTCCAGAGCTAACTTATTCCCTTAATCTTACGGGAGAACATAAATCAAGATAGATGTGACTAACTGTCCAACTCTGAATGAATGCGACACGACCGTTCATTCGCTAGCTCTAACCATGATTCGACTATATGAGCAGTTTAAAATGGATGTGACTTGACCATCTGCATACTGATCATTGCCCTTTGTTTGACCGGGGGAGTAATAGTCACATATTGGGTGTGACTTAACCATCCATTCTTTGGTCCTTGCCTAGAGTATGGTGACATCTGCATCAAAAGTGGATGTGATTGACCGTCCTGTACTTAGCTCATACCTAAAATCCGATGGGGAATTGAAGTCTTCCCCTAGAAGAAAATGCCATGATACAATCCAGAATAGGTGCAACTCAACCTTCCATCAAATAACTCGATCTTATGATTCAACGGGAAAGAGTACAAAGCTAAAGTGGACATAACTTGCCTTCCTACTTATTAACATCTGCCCCAAACTTGTGGGGGCACGAGGGAGAATTAAGATGAATGTAACTTGGCCATTCATCATTCAACTCTCAGTCTTCGGAGTTTAGGCGGGAGAATAAACACAACTAGGACGAAACTTGACTGTCCATGCAGAACATCTATCGACCTATGACTAGGGGCAGAAGTGTGGTCAACCAAAAGCTAATTGCAACAGCTCAACACTGTTACTCATACCTAGTGTTTAAAATGACTCGAGGCTACGACCGAAAGGATGTTTAGAGATACAATCATCGAATCGATGCCTAAGCTCATTGGCAACTGACCATCACTCCAATCCAAATGACGAGTAATGGATCATGAGTACATTGAATGGAAAGCACATTACTCGAATATACAAGTAGATTCAAACTCAAAGCAAGAGCCATCTATACAGTTGCACGCAACATGAGGCTGAACCCTACTCGACATTTAATTCAATGTGCTTCTAAGCCTGATCTTCGACCATTTGCAGATAATCACTCAAAGCAATTAGAGGCCTTTACTATCAAATTTATTAACTCATGATAAGACTCCGGGATTCGACCGGAGTAACCATCCCAACCGGATTTCATGATGATTGTTACGCGAAACAGTTACGTTTGAACTCAAGGAATCCAAGGCTGCACCCGCTGGGCTAACGATCGGAATTACGGTCAGCCATAGCGACCTATGATGGGTACTGAAGATCATATCATGGCTCAGTACAACGATGATGAATGAATTAGTTGGCTTTCTCTGAACGAATATTGATGTGTTCACTTGGACCCATTCTGACATATGTGTGATCTCATCGACTATCGCGAGCTATGCATTGAATATCGACCCGATGCATGTCCCGATGAAATAAAAGCAACATAGCAAAAGCAACGCAGCATGGATCTAGAAAGATTTGCTGCACTTAAAGAGGAGGTAAATAAACTCTAAAACAATGGGTTTATCTGCGACGCCCTCTACCCAAAATGGGTATCCAATCCAGTTCATGTGAGAAAAGCTGATGGAAATTGGCGGACATACATCAACTACTTTGACCTAAACAAGGTAAGCCTGAAAGACAACTTTCCACTTTTGAGGATCGACCAACTGGTGGACTCAACCGCTTGATATGAACTGCTTTCATTTATGGATGCGTACTTCAGATACAACCAGATCTCGATGCACGTCCCTCACTAGAAGCACACCAACTTCATTACCTGTTATGTTGTGATGCCATTTAAACTAAATAATGCTGAAGCTACTTACCAGAGACTAGTCAACCAGATGTTCAAAGATCAGATCGAGCAACCAATGGAAGTATATAGGGATGATATGCTCGTGAAATCATAATGATCAAACGACCACATCGATGACTTGGCGGAGATGTTTAGTTTCTCTAAAAACATGAAATGAAACTCAATCCCTTGAAATGCTCTTTCAATGTTGCGTCAGGGAAATTCTTAGGTTTCATCGTCAATTCTTGCAGAATTGAAGCCAATCTCAAGAAGATTCAGGCAATCAGAGATATTCAAGCGCCAAAGACTATAAAACAAGCACAGAGCTTAAATGGGAAGGTTGTCGCCCTAAGCCAATTCATTTCCAGAGCCGCTTATAAATGTATTTCTTTCTTTGACCTGGTCAGAAGAGGGAAAAGGAATTCTAAATGGACAAAGGAGTGTGATGACGCATTCCAAGCTCTGGTGGACCACTTAGAGAGGCCTTCCATCTTATCTAAGTCACTGGATCATAAAGATTTATACATCTACTTATATGTTTCAATAAACGCCGTAAGCACCGCACTGTTACGCGAACAGAATTGGATCCAGAGACTGGTATATTATGTAAGCAAGCAGTTGGCAGTTGTTGAAAGAAACTACCCGAAGCTGAAAAATCTCGCGTACTGCCTATTCATTGTGTCACAAAAGCTTCGCCCTTACTTCTAGGCTCACCCCATCAATGTCTACACCGATCAGCCATTACAATGGGTCCTACGGTGACCGAAGATGTCTGGAAGGTTGCTCAAATGGAATATCAAGCTAAGCTAATTCGATATCACTCATCTTCCTCGAAGAGCTATCTAGGGATAGGCATTGGCGGACTTCATAGCTGAATTCACTACACCGGACGACTCTCCAGAGAGTAGTGGAGAACCAACCAACTGATGGAAAATGTACATGGATGGAGCATCCAACGATCGGTGTTCTGGCGCCAGGGTCGTGTTAGTGACTCCTAAGGGAACAATCGATCTCCTACACCTTGAAACTCGACTTCCCTCCAATAAATAATGAAGCTGGGTATGAAGCCTTGATATTCGGGCTCAAAGTTGCCAGAGAACTAGGAGTGAAAACTTTACAAATATTTTATGATTCCCAGTTAGTAGTATGCCAAGCCAGGGGAGATTATCAGGCTAGGGGTAGTGACTTGCTCCTTATCTTGGCCGGGTCCAAGAACAACTAGCCAGCTTTGAGTATTACACCATTACACACATGCCTAGAGATACAAAATGAGAAAGGCGACTCACTGGTTAAGCTGGCCAGTTCTGGTAATGCACAACAAATATACTTTGTCCCCATTAAAGTACTAGATGCTCCGAGCATCGAGCGGATGGAGATTAATTGGATTCTGGAGACGGAATCAGAGAGGGAGTTGTGGATGACTCATGTCAAAGGTTATCTGCAACGAGGGATCCTTTATGGATGAAGGAATGAAAAAACGACAGATCTTCTACAAAGCTTCACGCTACATCATCCAAGAAAGAGTTATGTATAGAAAATGTGTATCCATTCTCCTATTTCGGTGTATCGCCCATGAAGAAATTAAACGAGTCTCGAGAGACGTCCATGAAGGAGAATGCAATGATCACACCGGAGGGGAAAACCTTGACAAAGAAAATACTCCACTACGGGTATTACTCGCCAACTGTTAAACGAGATACAGCTGATCACGCTAGACAATGCGACGAGTGCTAGATGTTTGCAAAAAATTCCGAGTGCTCCGTCGATGGAAGTTACACGAATGGTCAGTATATGGCCATTTGCCACTTGAGGCATTGATTTTATCGGTCCCTCACTGATCTCTAAAGATGGAGCGAAGTACGCCATCGTAGCAGTGGATTACTTTACAAAATGGGCAGAAGTAGAACCTTTAGCCACGATCACGACAAAGAAAGTAATCAACTTCATTGTCTGAAGCATCATCTGTCATTTTGGCCTTCTATGAACCATCATAACTGATAATGGAACCTAATTCGACAGCGCTGAATTCAAAGACTTCTACCGTCAGCATCATATTAAAAATAGATTTGCAGTAGTTGCTCACCCTCAAGCAAACGGACAAGTTGAAGTTGCGAACAAAATCATAAAGTCCATTCTAAAGAACGTTTGGAAAAGGCTAGAGGAAAGTGGGTTGATGAACTCCCAACAACATTATGGGCTTACAGAACCACCCACAAGTCCACGACTGGCCATACTCCATTTGCCCTTGCTTACAGCTCTGAGACCGTCATCCCTGTAGAACTTGAAGTCCTATATCATCGAGTGACTTATTACGACCCCTATTTCATTAATATATATATATATAAACAAGGAAGTGCATATATATATATATAAACAAGGAAGTTCATATATATATATAAACAAGGAAGTGCAATCCAATTGCAATTAAAATATAAGAAATTGGTGATGACCCGTGAGCATACAAATGCATCAAGGAGCCAATGATAAGAAGGTTTGCCTGATCGTGCACGTGTACATTCTAAAAATTCGATTCTTGAAACCGACAAAAATTGAATTTTCTCCTCGACTTATTAGAGAAAAGACTGGATCAGCTAGCTAAAGCTTACTAGCCTCGTAGAACCGGACACAAATAGCAACCAATAGAATACAATCCTGAATTTATACTCTTGGAAATTGACCAATAATCGTGACGAACAAAAAGAAATGCAACTATCAGTAAAGGCAACTCAACGGAAGAATAGCGACCATTCAATAAACTGAATGGAATCCTTTTCGATGATTGAAGCTTGCCGCAATTCAAAGCACGTCCTGTTCGAACAAGACGTACTTTGGAAGGCAAAATATTATCATGCCTTTAGGCAAGGCCGTGATACTGTAGATTTGGCTAAAACGGGTGGTTACCAACCTTAAGAATCAATGGTATACAAGACAATGGACGGTGGTCGAGCAGATTCCTCGATCAAGGTGTAATTAATCTAAAGTGACAAGGAAGGCCCCATGAGGCAACATTTCAAATTTCAAGTCAATTGGAGCTCGTACGCTCGAGTTATGGACAAATGAAAATTTTATATGGATCGATCTTGAACGATTTATAAAACAGCATAAATCGATGAAGAACGATCAATATCTCAAAATTTACAAAGCCAATACACTTGAAACTTTCAAAGCATCAATATATTAAAGAGTGGAGACCTTAGGAACGATCCCATGTCAAAACTCTCAAGTTCATGAAATGGTCGATCGTTCTACACCAATCATTCATAACGATCGGTGTATCTTAGCAAGCAATCCAAATACAATAGAGATCGACGAATATCTCACAAACTACAACTCAGGATGACACCATATTTTAGAAGAAAGGTCTACAGGCCTGTGGGACCCCCCACAAACGATCGCACATCAATCAAAGGCGAAAAATAACGATCAGTATAGCCATTACCGATCATTCCAAAATGTCAAATTATGACTATTGATCGTTATGGTGGGCCCCTATGAATCTGGAGACTCTTCTTGCGAAATTTTAGTCCAATTCATGCACGTCTTCACCTATAAATACATCGGTCATTCTCTATAAAGAGGATCCTTCTACCTGCTGCTTAGGCTCTCCCATTTTTATTCTTCATTCTTTTACTAATGGATCCCAGTTGATCCAAAGATTCTTGAAATCATAATCAAGTGCAAGACCAATAAAAATATGAAGTGGACGTAGACCAAGATTGTCGAACCACTATAAAAATCTGTGTGTTTTCATTTACTTTTTCTGATATGTTTTAATTTCATTCATCATTTAATCCCCGAGATTCTATTGGGTGTTGATGTCCATTTTTGACATCAACAGTTAGCATTTACAAACCATTTGCAAATCTTTACAGTAGCTCTAGACTAATATTTTAAAGTAACTTTTAAATTAAGTTAAAGTTAAGTTAGTGATTAAAATTGACTTGTTTGAAGTTTAGTTAATTTACTTAATTTTAAGTTAATTAATATTAAATTAATTTTAAGTTAATTTTAGTTAATTTTAGTTTGAATTTAAAGTTTAGTTAATTTTTATTTAAATTTAAATTAATTGTAGTTTAATTTACATTCAAAGTTTAGTTAACGTTAATTTAATTCTATTCCAACTTAATATGAAAAAAACATCAAGATAGCAAGTAGAGAAAGTTCAGTTAACGTTAATATGGAAAAAACTTCAAGATAACAAGTAAGAAAAGTTAAACTTAAGTGAGGTAAAATTTTAACTTTTGAACTAATTTAAATTTACCTTATGATTAAAATTAACATGTTCGATTTTAACTTTAATTTTAAATTTAGTTTAATGTTCGGTTAATTTATTTAATTTTAATTTTAAGTTAATAAATGTTAATTATTTTGTATTTTAAGTTTAGTTAATTATGTTCGAATTTAAAGTTCAATTAATTTTAATGTAATGTTTATTTAATTGTAATTTAATTTTCATTTAAAGTTTACTTGATATTAATTTTATTGTACAAAGCATAATATGAAGAAACTTCAAAGATAACAAGTAGATAAATTTTAGTTAATGTTAATATGAAAAAAACTTCAAGATAACTAGTAGAGAAAGTTAAACTAAGTAAAATTTTAAAATTTTGAGTTAAATTTAAGTTAGCGGTTAAAAACAACTAGTTTAATTTTAACTATAATTTTAAATTTAGTTTAAAGTTTATTAAATTTATTTAATTTTATTTAATTTTAATTCAAAGTTTATTAATGTTAAAATATTTTGATTTATTTTTAGTTGGAATTCAAAGTTTAGTTAATTATAGTTTTATTTTAATTTAAAGTTTAATGAATGGTAATTTAATTTTCATTTAAAGTTTAATTAGTATAAATTTAATTGTATTCTACTTAATGTGGCAAAAACAGCCAGATAGCAAGTAGAGGAAGTTTTAGGCAATGTTAATATGGAAAAACTTCAAGATAACAACTTGATAAAGTTAAACTTAAGTTGAGTAAAATTTAAAATTTAAATTAAGTTAAATTTAAGTTAGTGATTAAAATTAACTAGTTTAATTTTAACTCTAATTTTTAACTTTTTTAAAGTAGCTAATTTATTTAATTTTAATTTAAAGTTAATTAATGTTAAATTAATTTTGATTTTAATTTTAGTTTGAATTTAAAGTTTAGTTAATTTAAATTTTAGTTTAAATTTAAATAATTGTAATTTAATTTTTATTTAAAGTTTAGATAATGTTAATTAAATTGTATTCAAGTTGATATGGGAAAAACTTCAAGAAAGTTGAGTTTGTTTGTATGTATGGTTGATGGACTAGCCCCGGTTATATATATTATGACAATAGACAATGAATGCACTTAAATATGGATTTTTGTGGTTGTTAAGATGTACTCATAAAGGAAATTTAGGCATGCACCAAAGGCATAGCCTAATGAGAAGAAGCGTTGAAGTGGCTAACTTTTTTAAGGAAATGCAAGTTGTTGCTATATATTTGATAATTTTGACATTAATGACGACCTCGATGCAAGTATGTTCATTTCATATTAGAGCAACATGCTTAGGTGATTGGTTGAATCAAGTTGAAGAATCACATTATAGAGTTGTAAAAAAGATCAATAACATCGACAAACTAAAAAAATCAACCAATTAGTGTAACAAAAAATACTAACTATTTCACAATAATACCAAAATCATCGAACTCAACCTTAAAATACAATGAGATAATAAAACACAATGAAATAAATTAAAGAAACATGAGAGGAAACAATTTTTTCCCTGCATTTATAATTAGAATTCACATACTGTTTAGGTTATAGGAATGTGCGAAATGCTAAGACTTTAAACATAGGGAAAGAATGACTGCATTGGATATATTAACCATTTGTAATAGTCTTTATATAGAAAAAATATAAATGAGTTACCTTTCAATAAAAGTACAGTGCATAAATAGGCATATAGCTAAAATGTTTTTGCAACAACATCCATGTCAGCAACAATAGCAATACCTATAGGTTCTGCATAAAGTTGCCTCAAATCTTCACGCTGTAATTTTAGTGAACCAGACTAAAAATATGTATTGAATTTATACAAAAAGTATATTATCAATGTATTGGAAGTTATTGTTATCTCTACTAATAATACAAATACTTCAATCTGGTGAAGCTTTTTTTATCTTCCCAACCGACCCTTACACATATGTACAAAAGAATTAAACAGAAAAAAGGAAGGGGGCATATGTGTCATTTCTCTTGCACACGTTCTGATCACCACTATACTCAGCCGTTTCTCCCTCTATTCCACAACTGATCCGTCAGTTCCAACCACACCAATCCCTCTAACGTGCCATGGCCAATCCTCTCAGGTTGAATCCATCATAGCTCCATTAAGCCATAACCGATCCTATGGACCCAGATCCATCCACATCAATATCCACTTCATCGCTGCCGATCAACGTGAATCCTTTCCAAAGCCTAATATCCACTTCATCGCTGCCGATCCCACTTCTAATTCTTCATACAAACCCACCTATATGTGATTCGAAGCAAGTTAAAAGGTCGCATATGCAAGGGATGACTTGAAGTTAGGCTTGGAATCGCCTCGAATTTGTTTGGGGGTTAGAATGATTCAATTGGATGTTGGAGTTCGATCGACAACGGGGGCAAAGGATAATGGCAGGAGAATAAATGGATCGACGAACAGTTGAGAGCTTTGATGGCTGGACTGTGCTCTCTTCTTCCTCCAAGTCGGTGAGGTTTCGTACTGAAATTACAGTTGTACCTATTGTGATTTATCGGTCTGATTTTGAAATTTAGGGTTTGAGGTGTAAATCGACGAGAGAACAACTTGCGAGCAAGGTAAAATGCTATTGTGTTTGGTTGTTAGCTTTTATTGTGGTTGATTTTCAGATTTATTGCTCTGATTTTGGATTTTCTTAAAAGGGAAACTGATTTTTATTGTCTACAAATTTCATAACTTGCTATAAATATACTATATAGAATCGAAGCTACTTAAAAAAGCTTTATATATGAAAGTTCAATGTATACCCATGCTAATTTGCTCTTTAATTTTACGGTTTTAGGTGTAAATCGACGAGCTAACAAGTTGTGATTTTGGTACGGTACTCCTACGGACTCTGCGATTTTTTGCTTCGGGCAGATAAGGACTCGGCTATGGTTTGGTTTCGGATCTGGCGTGCTGAGGTCCGGATCTGGTGTTTGGCGACGTTACTTGCATGCTCAGGTTGAAGGAGGGAGTCGGATGCTACGATGGCTTGGTTGTTTGCGGCGCATTGGAGATAGAAGTATTGACAGTGAACTGCGGTGGTTTTTGTTTGTGCTGCTGAAGGTTTTGGGTTGCGAATCAGTTGTACTTGGTGATGCTACGGCAGGTCCACCGATCTGGAAGTTTGTTGGTAGACATGGCGAATCAATTGTAATTGGTGATGATGTGGCAGGTCTACCGATCTGGAAGTTTGCAGGTAGGCATGGCGAATCAGCTGTAATTGGTGATGATGTGCCAAGTCTGCCGATCTGGAAGTTTGCGGGTAGACATGGGGAGACGAGAGGTTGAGTTCTACAGGACATGAATTGGATTGTGATTAAACTTATGGAAGAAGATGGTCGTTCGGTTATGCTGGAGGTAATCCACGTTTCAACTGTTGGGTTTAGGCGAACTTCGTCCCATTTCCTGTTTGGTTCATTTTGATGGGAAGATGATGCGGCTGCGGTATGTGAGCTGATGATGGGATAATCGGTCATCATGTTGTTCTGGCTTGAGTTGTGGAAGGAGTACAAGAATAGAGAAGAAAAATGTGTTTTTCGCAGGTATGTGCCAACATTCACACTAACATCACACATTCAATTAACTTTCCACTTTCACAGTGCACTTTCACAATTCATTTAAACCTATGTTTTTCCCCAAACATGCTGGTTGGTCTGGGACGCTCCATAAATTATAGAATTTACTTAAGGTGCGCTTTTAATTTTATATGGGTTATGTATTTTTCATTTACTCTTTGAATCTGTAGTTTTGATAAATGCAACATCATATCGACATTTATGTGATGAATTTATGGGTAAATAAAAGTTTGTTTCTGCTATAAGTAATGAAAGATTGGACTTTTTCCTTCGTTTCCTAAATTGTTTTTATTTCATTCCAATTTCCAGCCTCAACTGTTTTATTCCTGTTTTATTTATGTAACTGTTTATTTCATCTCAATATGTTGATGGCTAAAATTGTGAACTAATGTTAGTGGAAGGAGAAGAGTGAAATAAAACACAAAGGGAAGACTATTATATGATATTTGAACTGTCCCTTTTAATTTTCTCATAATCATTAATACGTTTGTTATTTCTAAGATATCTTGCACTTATATATTCAGCATAGTTTGAAAATACGTGATGGTTTATGTTTACTTTAACTCTTCCACTACTAGAAAATTTTACTTGAACTAACAGGTTTACAATACAACTTTCAATATTTAGAATTTGAGGTTATATATTTATAAACTCTAAAACGAAAGTCTAAACGTGATGAACTTGGCAGAGCCACGATGTTAAAGTCTAATGTTTCATCATAATAAATAGAACTTCACATATGATGTGATAATTTAAAATAATGATCACTAATAAATAGGGATTCCATAAATGTTCAAAAGAAGGCACGTAGATAGATGTGTCAAAGATAGATAAACTTTTGATTACCCACAGTAGAAAGAAAGTCTATATAGCACCAGACCATTTAAATCAGTAATGAAAATGCATATAAAGTAAGAAACATTGAAACAAACTACATGTCACGGTTAGTCATGGTTGATCCCGTTGGCTCATAGAAAACTTTAGACGTAGGCGTTTCATCTTTGTAGTGGTAGGATTGTAGAATAATGAAAATATGGTTTATGAAACTATGAGTTTAGTAATTAATCTCCAGATTCTAGAATATATATACAAAGTGAATTTACAAAATTTCACTCTAATTAGCACTAGATATAAACGTGTCATTGTTGTAGTTGTAAGATGGTAGCATGATGGAAATATAGTTTATGAAACTTCTGAATTTGATAACTAATCTGCAGACTCTAGAATGTGTGTGTATAATAATATTGTATAATAGAACATGAATTTACTAAAATTCAATGTACTGGAAACTAGATGCTTTTTTTGGAGATAACTTGACTGCATTTAATAATGAAGCCCATGATTATTTTGCATTCTTGAGATGTTTCTTACTTTCCATTATTACTTGAGAGAACCAATAATGCAATACAAACTATTTGTTGCATGAAATGAGCAGTCTAACTTTTATCAACATAGGTGCATTACAAGTGTTGCTCAAATCAATACATCACATCAATACAACTGTTATCTATATAAGGATTTATTTAACTGATAAAAATGAGCTTTAAATATGAGCACACATATGTATGAAATACTACAATTGGCAGATAATGAACGTTCATCAAATTTTATTAATCCAAAATATTTTCAATCTTTTTTATATAGTTAAATCTTCTTTTCAAATTTTTTAAAGGTATATAATCTTTTCTTAAAGAAGTTTAAAAGCAGTCAAAGTCCATATAGATGCTATTTTTTTATTTTTTATTTTGGCAAATCAACTGGCCTTCGAAAATACAAATAAAATGGAAGAAGATGCACTCTGACGCATGTTATAAATTATCAATGTGCAAGCAGGTTGCATTTATTTTATTTTTTATAAGTATTGACATAAGTTTGCATTACATTCATAGTTTAGCAGACTAGACCATTTTTTGTATGTTCAAATAGTTATTTCTTTGTACAGATTGCCTATGGAATATTTTGATATATACTAAATTATACACATGGTCCTTAATACACAGTCCTTAATTGAACATAAGTGGTTTTCAGAACAGTAAAATTACTAAGTACTACAATGATAATATTCAAGGCACAACCTCTCTCCTCTATTGATTACCTAAATTTTGAACTACCTAAGGACATCCGTATTAAGCTACTGCAATTTTCATGTAATTGGAACATAAACACTTACATATTGATAAGTCTAGAATGGGATTGTACCAACACATCACTATGCTTTCATTAAGCCCATCAAGGATTTGGTACCATCTAATTGTAGTTTTCGTTTACCACTAGGACATGTTATGGTTTTATATGGACTACGATAAACTTTCAGCCTGTCTGCTACACATGGCAATCTATGTACTGGCTAAGTTAAGAATCAAACATGTTATGTGATGTACGATTTGTAATATATTTAGGTGGTAATTTTTTGACACAAATTTTATCAATGCTTTTGTACTAAATACTTTCCTTTTGAGAAACAAATAGATTAGCAAAAAAATTGAAAAACCTTAACTACTGTATAAGCTTTTTCTTATCATATGAAACTTTTATGATTTTTCATTTTATTTTGTCAACCATCATTATTTGAAATTTTAGAAGTCAACGAACTCAACACTGGCGCATAACCATTTTCCCACTTTAGTGTTTGAGTTTGGGTGCATTAACATTGTATGTGTTATTAGAAAAACTAAAAACCAATTTTGAAAACTACAAACCCTTTATTCATCCACATAAAATTTTGTCACCAATGTTATAATTTCTAACCTATTTTAATTATATGTATTCTCTTCTCCTAATTATCAATTCCCTTTAGATGAGACTGATTTACATTTTGTGCTGCTTAGGACAGTTGTTCTTTTTATATTCAAGATTGCTGGAGATAATAGATTATGCTGCAGTTTTTCAGTAGGAGAAAACTGTAATTTTATTATTTTTTCTACATGATTTTCATACTTATATGTTTACATGCGCGCGTGCAGGAGTGGGTGTGGGTGGGTGGAACTCTCTTAATAGAGAGAACTCCTTTAAATGGATGTGATGTAGGGAGGGAAGTATTGGATTAACGATGCATGATTAGTGCTTGGCCAGTGTAATGCTTTTACCCCTATGTTAATAGTTCCCACAACCAGATTTTTCTATATTTTATATGTTGTGAAGTAATAACTTCAAAGAGGAGTCTAGAGTTCAAAATTCATGTCCTTTAGACATAAAAAAGAATCAAGTTTTCAGAAGTGGGTTGTTATTCATATGTATTGGATTTTCTCTTTATATCTTGAAGCGGTAAGGGGAGAAACCACAGCCTCAGAGCGAGAGGTCTGAATGAGATCCAAAGATGCATCGCCTAATCCCACTAAAGCAGATTCTGCTATAAAGTTTATGTGCAGGCGGCCATGTTGATACTGGAATATTAAAAAACTAGCGGTTATACATGTGTGACTTTCCTGGCATCCTTTTAAGAATATTTTTTTTAAGTCCTTAATTCAACAATCCACATCTACAGCGAAGAATGACCCGATTTGAGATTATGAGAATGGTGGTATGGTGGTCAGAGAGGGTCGGCTAGCTAACAATGAACTGAATAATAGTCTGTGGTTTTAAGAATGGAGCGACTGTTAGAAGAATTTTGGTCATGTATAAGTTAGGAGATGATGATTCAACAGTCGATTGAAAGGAAAAACTGAATATAATTTTATGTACGAGCAAAGAATGATATATATGATTTATGATGCAGCCCAGAATGGTGAAGTGATAGGTCGCGAATGACCTAACCAATTCTTGATTCGAGAACGACCTAACGGGTCGCAAGATAAGGATTTGCGACCTAACTTCGAAGATGTAATGCGAGCTGACAAAGTCCTAGGTCGCGAGCGACCTAACCATGCAGTGCAAAATGAATCAAAATTAGGTCGTGTACGACCTAAGTCTAAGGTTGCTGAAGAAGGGCGCAAACGACCTAACTCACATGCCGCTCCTTTAGGTCACGAACGACCTAACTCACATGCCGCTCCTTTAGGTCACGAACGACCTAACTCACGTGCCATGTCGATAGGTCGCTCAAGTGTTAGGTCGTAGGAAGATTGTCATGAAGCTCTTGATAAGTCGCCGAAGCTTATGCTGCCTGGATTCCTTGAGTCGCATTATTTTAGGTCGCTATGTACTAAGTCGCTACAGTTTTGAGTCGTGTTTGTTTAGGTCGCAGGTGTTGTAATGTTTTTAAGTCGCTGTGTTGTAATAAGTGTTAGGTCGCTCACGACCTAAGTGTTGTCTGTGTTAGGTAATTGCCGACATAAGTGATGTAATGTGTTGTAAAGTGTTTTCGTATGTCGTTCTGTACATAGGTCATAGGTCGCGGCCAATGTTAGGTCGTGTACCCTCTTAGGTCGTCTCCGACATATGTGTTGTCGAGTGGAGTAGTGTTGAGTTGTAAGCCTATAAATAGGCGGATGGAGTCATTTGTAATAGTTAGTTGATTTTGAAATAAACTTTGTTTGTTAGCTTTGTGCTTTCATTAAATTGGTAATTGAGTGTGATCTCCTATCTCCTCTTTCGGCATTCGAGTGCGCTCGAATCAACGATCGTAGAAGCCAATTCACGGTATCAAGTGCGCTTGATCAACGTCTGAAGAATTGTAGATCTTCTTTCACGGTATCATGCGCGATCAACGTGACGAAGATAGCTAGAATCTGGCATCTTTTGATCAACGGATTTGGGCCATTCGGTATCTTCTATTCCATCGATTGCTACTTTCATCGTTGTATCCATTTTTCGTATATTCCGCTGCATCAGTTTGGTATCAGAGCTAGACTTAGCCAATCATAGCTAAGCCGAGTCTTGGAGCCAATTCTTATTGAAGAGTTTGAAGATTAAGGCCGAGGGTTAGAGATTGAAGCCGTGCATCATTTTGAAGAATCAAGGCCGAGAATTGAAGTTTGAAAATGCCACCGAGAAGAGCTAATCGCCATCAGAATGTTGAAGCGTTGTATAGAAGAGAAGAAGCCGAGCAAATGGAACAACGCATCAATGAAAAGTTTGATGAAGGCATTGGGAAGTTAGAGAAACTGATGAATGATATGAATCAAGGACAAAGAAGGAGGTCGCCAATCTCGAACCATGGAGGAAACAGAGTTTCGCCATCGGTTGCGAAAGCGAGGAGGGTGTCGCCACAAACTTATTGAGGAAGAAGAGAATCTTCAGTTTCAGTGAGGAGAGAACATCATGAGTATAGAGATGAAGAGAGAAGAACTCCACGTGAGTTTGAACATGAACCATACCGTGATGATGACAGACAAAGTAGAAGAGATATGCGGGATCATAGAGATGTGGGTGGTCGAGATCGTTATCGAAGTACATCTGTTTTTTATGAAGATGGTGGTAGATGTAGTGTTCATTCTCGAGATCGAGACCAAGGACGAAATGCATATCGGGATGTTGAAGATGATCGTTGATGGGAATCGGGGATGAAAACTGAAATTCCAGAATTCAAGGGTGGAATGGTAACGGAGGAATTCCTGGATTGGGTTTCAAATGTTGAGGAAATTTTTGACTTCAAAGAAGTTCCCGTGGATTGAAGAGTAAAGTTGGTTGCTACAAGATTAAGATGGAGAGCTATGGCGTGGTGGCAGCAGACTAAACTCACACGGGAGAGAATGGGAAAGTCAAAGATTGTTACCTGGGATAAGATGAAGAAGTTAATGAAAGCTACTTTCTTGCCGCACAATTATCAATCTCTTATGTATCAACGTTTGCAGAACCTAAGACAAGGGGCGAGATCAGTGAATGAGTATGTAGATGACTTTTACCAATTGATTGCGAGGAATGATATTATGGAAACAGAGGAACAGCTAACAGCTAGGTATGTTGGAGGGTTGCGAACGCAGATTCAAGACATGGTGAATATGTTTGATCCCAGATCTGTTGCTGAAGCACACCAGAAAGCATTGGCTTGGGAGAAGCAAGGAAGGAGAGGAGGTGGTGTGTTTACAAATTCCAACAACCAGAACAAATATGTTAGTAACAGTGTGGATGTTTCCAAAGTCATCAGTAAACCGATTGTGAACGAAGCCAGCAAAGCAAAGGCTAATAGTAATTTCAAATGTTTTAATTGTCAAGAGTTTGGCCATAAAAGCAATGAATGTACAAAGCCAAAGAAGCAGGCAATGATTGCGGGGATTGAGAATGAAAATGCAGAGGTAGAGTGTGTCAATTCTATACCAGTTGAAGAAGAAGAATTATTGTCTGGAGATGAGGGTTGTAGTTTGTTGTTGAGGAGATCTTGTTTAACACCAAAGCAAGAAGATGATTCTAGTTGGTTGAGGAGCAATATTTTCCAATCAACATGCACTATTCTAGGGAAGGTTTGTAAATTTGTGATTGACGCACGAAGCTGTGACAATATTATTTCTTCAGAAGCTGTAAAGAAATTGTCATTGAAAATAGAAAAGCATCCACACTCCTACAAATTAGCTTGGTTGAGGAAAGGAGGGGAAGTGAAGGTCAATCGAAGAGCTTGTGTTAATTTTTCCATTGGGAAGAAATAAAAAGACGAAATTTGGTGTGATGTGGTTGACATGGATGTATGCCATCTGTTGTTGGGAAGACCATGGCAATACGATAAAGCTGTGCAACATGATGGTCGCACAAACAGTTACAGTTTTATGTTCGAGGATACACGAATCGTTTTGGTTCCTAAAAGGTGTCAACCGAGTGAAAACAAATTGGAGGAAATTGAGGAGCTAAAGACTTTGTTGTCTTTAAAGGAATTTGTTGATGTGGAAGATGAAGTCGATTGTTTTCAACCACCAAAGTTTGATAAAGATGAAGTTGATGATTTTCAACCAACGAAGTTTAACGAACATGAGGTTGAAAAGTCACAACCATCAAAGTTGAATGAGGATGAAGAAAGTAAGTCAGAAGGTGAAGAGGGTAATTTGTTGGTAAAGGAGGTGGATTCGACTAGTCTACAATCTACAAGAGAGCTTGTTAAAGAAGTGGGGGATAGCGCAGAAATATTCCTGTTAAATGAAAATGAAACCAGTGAAAGTGTTGAAATTATTGAGGAGGTTAAGTCAATGGTGAATGATTGTGAAGAGGAAATTCCTGCTAAGTTGTCCAAGGAATTACTGCCAAGGGGAAACGTACATCATGTTAATCAAGTGTCAAGTGCTATTGTACCGTATATGCCACGTAACCATATGTGTCCGACAGAGCAGATAGAATTGAGAAGATTGGTTGAGGGGTTTCTGTTCAAAAGAAGGCAATTGTATACTCCTGATCGCAGTTGCAAATAAAAGTTGTCAAAGATGTACGTATAGAAAGACACGTGGACAGTTATCATACCATGCAGATGGTGACAATGTTTTGTTTTGGGCCGCCAAAAAGGAAAGGGGTTGAAAGGCTTGTTCAGAAGAGTCAGAGTTATCAAATTTCAAAAGAGACCGCGACGAAGTCAGGATTATGTATGTCATTACCTATACATACTAGATCATGGGTGAACGTAAATATGGACTCTGTATTAGATTTGATGAAGACACAAAGTGACAACGAATCTATCTACTTGATGTTGAACGATTTCTTGTTGGTACGTACAATAAACTAGATGCCGGAGGAATGAGTCGTTTGGAAATTATGAAGACAATTTGTGAGAATGATTGTAAGATGAGCTTGCCGGGTCATCGTCCTATGGCTAATATTGACAATATCAAACACTTGGTTCCATTTCACGAGGATCAGAGTATCGAAAACAAAGAGCTGTTAAATTCGAGGACGAATTTCTTCCAACAAGGGGAGGATGATGCAGCCCAGAATGGTGAAGTGATAGGTCGCGAACGACCTAACCAATTCTTGAGTCGAGAACGACCTAACGGGTCGCGAGATAAGGAGTTGCGACCTAACTTCGAAGATGTAATGCGAGCTAACAAAGTCCTAGGTCGCGAGCGACCTAACCATGCAGTGCAAAATGAATCAAAATTAGGTCGTGTATGACCTAAGTCCAAGGTCGCTGAAGAAGGGCGCAAACGACCTAACTCACATGCCGCTCCTTTAGGTCACGAACGACCTAACTCACATGCCGCTCCTTTAGGTCGCGAACGACCTAACTCACGTGCCATGTCGATAGGTCGCTCAAGTGTTAAGTCGCAGGAAGATTGTCATGAAGCTCTTGATAAGTCGTCGAAGCTTATGCCGCCTGGATTCCTTGAGTCGCATTATTTTAGGTCGTTATATACTAAGTCGCTACAGTTTTGAGTCGTGTTTGTTTAGGTCGCAGGTGTTGTAATGTTTTTAAGTCGCTGTGTTGTAATAAGTGTTAGGTCGCTCACGACCTAAGTGTTGTCTGTGTTAGGTCGTTGCCGACCTAAGTGATGTAATGTGTTGTAAAGTGTTTTCGTATGTCGTTCTGTACATAGGTCATAGGTCGCGGCCAATGTTAGGTCGTGTACCCTCTTAGGTCGTCTCTGACCTATGTGTTGTCGAGTGGAGTAGTGTTGAGTTGTAAGCCTATAAATAGGCGGATGGAGTCATTTGTAATAGTTAGTTGATTTTGAAATAAACTTTGTTTGTTAGCTTTGTGCTTTCATTATATTGGTAGTTGAGTGTGATCTCCTATCTCCTCTTTCGGCATTCGAGTGCGCTCGAATCAACGATCGTAGAAGCCAATTCACGGTATCAAGTGCGCTTGATCAACGTCTGAAGAATTGTAGATCTTCTTTCACGGTATCGTGCGCGATCAACGTGACGAAGATAGCTAGAATCTGTCATCTGTTGATCAACGGATTTGGGCCATTCGGTATCTTCTATTCCATCGATTGCTACTTTCATCGTTGTATCCATTTTTCGTATATTCCGCTGCATCAATTTAGGTCCATGATTTACATTACGAAAATGCAGTGGATGATCTATTTGGGTACTACCATAATTGATTTATGTAATATAATATGAGCCTGCTCTATATGGAAGCTCATTCTCTATGGTGGGTTATGTTGGCAACGCAGTTCTAGATAATATGTAATGTGATACTATGATTCAACAGTTCAAAATATCCCTTTGATACGATACTTTGTAGAATATGCACTATGATACAGAGTTCAAGTATTGACCGATGAATTTTGGTCGTGCCTTGATGTATGTTTGCACAAAAAATGGACAAACACCTCCAAGTCGTATGATTTAATTGATTTTATGTTGTTCTTAGGAATTTGGGTGATTTATGCAAATATATGAAAAGCAGGGACTAAACTGTAAAAGACACGCAGATTTATAGTGGTTCGGCCAGAATGTGCCTACGTCCACTTTATATGTTATTCTCCTTTTCTATTCAAATTACAAGTACAAAGCTTTGGTATAGGTATATGAAATTTGTTTGAAAGTTCTATCCGTGCTTGAGCTCTCAAACTTGTCCCCATTGTTGTACCCCTGCCCCTCTATTTATAGAGTGAGGCTGGGGGTAGGGGTCTTGGATGTATATAGCTGTTGGTGGGCCTGGGCTGGTACAATCTGGCCTGGCAAAGTGGGTCCGGAACGTCTTGGTCCGGTGGGATTTGGTCTGGTGCAACTTGGTCCGGTGATAGTTTTGATTCGGTAATAGGTGGAGCGGTAGAGGTTGGTTCGGTAGGCAGTGGAGTAGGTTGGTTCGGTAGGCAGTGGAGTAGGTTGGTCCGGTAGGCAGTGGAGTAGGTTGGTTCGGTAGGCAGTGGAGTAGGTTGGTTCGGTGGTGATCTCCCCCGCTTCTTGGTTTGGCAGTGGATGGAGGTAGTTGGTCCGGCTGTTGGTGGAAGTAGTTGGTCCGGCTGTTGGTGGAAGTAGTTGGTTCGGCTGTACAGGGGAAGGAGTTGGTCCGGCTGTTGGTGGAAGCAGAGTTGGTTCGGTTGTAGGCTTCCCTTATCTTTTTTTTTTGGTGATACCGGTCTAGTGAAAACATACCCAACATTTGCCCCCCAAAGCGGGGCATATGCCTGTATATGCCGCGTTTTGTTTTAGCTTGGACACTCTCATCCGGTCCTGTGTGCCGAACCAGTTATTCCGGTCGTCTCTATTTGCCTATAAGTATGGGCATTACCTTCTCGCTATTCCCTACCAAGTGAGATAGCCGAATCAGAATTTTCTGCCGAATCAATCATCTTGCCGGATCAAACTTGACTACCGAATCAGGTAATTTCCGAATGAATTTGATGTTTTGAACCAATCGAATGAATCCAAGGAGTATGAGTGTCGGATGAACTTGAGCCTTGAGCTACCGGATGAATATGAATGCCGGATGAACTTGCGAGCCGGATGAACTTGAGTGCCGAACGAACTTGAGTGCCGGATGAACTTTAGTCTCGAATTAACGATCGGGTTATTATGTGAATGATATTCCATGCCGTATGTACTTGCTTGTTTATATCTCTATATCCTTCGTTTTAACGATGTATTCTTTTATGTTGCAGATAATGTCTCATAAAGTTGAAACCCGATCAGAAAAGAAGAAATCCCAAGACAGAGAAGATCCTTCCGTAGTGCCCCCAGCTCAGTTAGAGCCAGGACGTCATGGGCCCACCCCGAGGTCACTAGTAGATGGGTACGGCCCTCAGGAGCTTCTGAACTCACCTCCTTACTGTTTCCCAAGCTCTCTCAAAGGCGAGCAGCTTGATGTTATCTCCCGCTCCTTTGGGATTGACAGAGCGCGCATGCTGTTGCCGGAGGAGGGAGTGATGCCATATAATCCCCCCGAAGGGTATTTCTCCTATAGTCGGTACCATTGCATATGTGGGGCCATTCCCCCGATCAATGCTTGGATAATCAGCTTTATCACATACTTGAAGGTAGCTCCGTTTCAGCTTCAGCCTAACTCCTACGCCATCCTGGTGAGCCTGTTTGTCATTTTCCAGAGGAGATACGGGCGTCCTCCCTCCAACCGGGAGATCCGGTACTTGTACAATTTGAGAGGCTATAAGAAGGGGTCTCCATACATCAGCTTGGAATCAGCCGTATCTTTCAAGTCTGTCCTGGACTTATATTCGAAGTTCAGTATGTTTAAGAAAGAATGGTTTTTTATCAAGGATGACTCTGTTTCCATCCGTCGCTTCACCTCCGGCTGTAAGTGTGAAGCTTTATTTATAATTTCCGTTATAACTGCAATGCCTCTTCTTATGTGTTTTTATTTCTTGCTAGCGACAGGTGGCTTTGCGGTCGTGGAGAATGATCGCCTGGTTCAGATGGCTGTGGAAATAGAAGCCATTACGGGAAGGGACATGTCGGCTTCTTACTTGATTAGGAATGCTACACTTCTGGGGCACAACCTGATCCTTCCACATCAGTCCGTGGTTAAGCAGAGAGACACAGCGGAGGAGAGAGCTGCCAAAGTTACAGGAGGGGCCACGGCAAAAAGCAGCAAAAGGAGACCCTTCTCGATGCATCCAGTCGCCGGGGGGAAGAAACTCAAGAAGTCCGATGGACCCTCTCCCAACAAACATCCAGATGCTCAGGAGGAGGAAAAAGGTGAGGACGAAGGAGGTGAGGCGGAGAGCGGAAGTGGTAGAGAAGGTGACGGTGATCGTCACGGTGATGATGGTGGCGAAGGATAGGGCGGTGATGGCACCAGGGCTTTGCCTCCCGGGCAGGCGGGCGTGATTCAAGAGTGGACAGATGACGCACTCCGCCAAGCCTTCGAAGAGTTGGAGGAAATAGAGAAGTCCAAGAAAGCTGGTAAGGTCGGGACCGGCGGCGATTTATCTTCCAGGAGCGCTTCTACTGAGGCAACTTCTACGATTCAAGGTGAATTTCCCTTTATTCTTTTTAATTCTTGAATGATGGCTCAATACATGCTGGTGACACTTGGTTTTTATTCCAGGAGCGGGCAAAACGGCCAAGGCCTCAGATCTTCGGCACAGGCTTGAACAATACAAACTCCTCAAAGCTTCCGCCGAGCCGAAGCCTCCTACTAACCGTCCTGGAGACGTAGTCGGCTATCGTCCTCTTCTTGGAGTTATTGAAGAAGATATACAAAAGAGGAAGAGGAGTCGATCTACGTTTGAATCTCTTCCTGGTCCTCCGGCCCAACTCCAGCCTATTCACGATATTACGGAGGATGATACTGAGTCTATGCCTTCCCCACATCTGTCTGAGAATCCAACCTTCACCCCGATAGATCACCCTAGCTTGGTTCGTAACCCGTTTGCGGGCCATCCAGACCTGGACCCGGCCTCTCATGACATCTTCTTTGATGAGGTTACTGGTGAGCATCTTCTCCCTCGTAATCCTATGGTACGGGTGCTTGACGAAGCTAAGTCCCTGGACCTTGATTTGCTTACTACCCGGGTTGTAACTCTGGGGGATGAAGCTAAGGCGAATATTGACCGAGTTGCTGAGGAGACCAGGAAATTGATGGGGCATCACGCCCGACTAGTCAAGGCCAGGGAGGAAATTGGGAGTGCCAACATTCGGCTACGGTTAATGGTCTCCGACCAGGCTAAGCAGCTTGCCGATCAAGCCATCTAAATTTCTTAGCACGAGGCCGCATCCAGGCAACTGAAGAAGACTATGGAAGAGGCCAGCAGGGCAGAGTTGCGAAAAATGGAGGCCGCCTGCAAGGAGCGAATTGACATGGACATCACGACGGTGGATGAGGTTTGACAAGCGGACCTCGAGCGGGCGCAGGAATTATCGGGGATACTTGAGGCCACGGAGCTCGCTCAGTCCAGGTTGAAGGAGGAGATGGAGGCGATGAGGATATCCCTTCAGGCTGACTGCTCACGATACCGATCGGAGAGGGATGCTACCGTCGCTAAGCTGCGTGCTTCTGAGGCCCGAATGAGGGAGCTTGAGGAAAATGAGGTGATGATGGATGAGATACTCCAGGATATGTATTTCCGCACTTGGAAGCAGGGTAATTTATCTTGGATGGATGATTACCCCTGAGTTATGGCCAGGATTTATCTCCGGGCCATGGAGGAGGCTAGGGCTGATGTGGATAAAGAGGGTGGCGCAGTCTCCAGAATGGATGTGGTCACTGCCCAGTTTACCAAGGAGGAGAAGGTGGCGGTGAAGGAGGGTATGCGGCTGCTTGCTGCTGAGGAGGCAGGTGTGCAAGTAGAGGATGATGACCAGGATGGTCAGGAAGCAGGTGCGGTTAAGTCTTCCTTTCTAGTCTTTCCGTTAACTTGGTTGCTTATCACTAATGAATTCTTTCTTTGACCGAGCAGGTGGGCAACAAGACAAGGATGAAACTCCGACGCAGCCGGCTCCTTGATTTGACCTGGATATCTTTTTGTGGACTTGACATTGTTGTATATGTTAGTCTCAAAACAGTAACGTAACTTTTAGGTTGTAATTATGCTACTTGTAATAAACAATATTTTTCTTGACGTGTAATTTTTTAACTTAAGATGACTCTGTCGTTTTTGAACGTTTTTGTTATTTTGTCATGTTGTATGAGAAATATAGTTATGCATATGCTTGTAATTCAATTGTGTTTGATGTCAAGTTCTTGCTTAAAACATATTTTCATGCCTTGCAATGTTAGTGTGACGTGTGAATAAATTATAGCCACATGTTTAAACATGAAAGAAGAAAGTACCGCCCTTCATATTTTACTTGTAGATGGCAGCTTTGAATGTCTCACGCGACTGAGTGTGGAATGCGGTTAGTGTCCTGCTGTGAGTATCCGCTTCTATTAGCGAATGTCTCCTATTCTGTGTCATGTACTTTATGGATTGTTACAGAGGATAGGAGAAAAGTTTTTTAAATAAAATTGAAATATGAGAAAAAGTAAAACTTCCAATCATGGAAGGCCTTCGATGTGCTTAAGTTCGTGGCAAACGGGCTTTGTAGTCACTTTCCCTAGCTGTGGGTCTTGGAGACATTTGTCACCCATCTTACGCCTCCACGTGGAGTTAATCTTTTTTACCACAGCCGTACTTAAGACACATCGGAGCCGAGATCGTGCACAGTAACTACCCGGGCCATTATGGCCCGTAATCGTGGGTATTATTCGATTTACTATGGCCGACTAGCATGGGTGCCGATCGTCAACCGTGAACTGCCCCTGGCTGGCCACACCTTATGTTGGGGCTTAAAGTAGGTTCACAGTTGCCGGCGAGCCGAACGCCGTAATGAGCTGCCTTGGCTATAGTCGTCCTTCTTGGTGGCTTATAATCGGCTCATTACAGTTGGCTTTGAGGGCCGTCGCGAGCAATGAGTTAACCCGCAGTAGAGGGATGCCGGAGCAAAAGTGTCTCATTGGCGAGGGCATAGATTCGTATAGTACCTGCTAGGTCTTGCCCAGGAGAAGTCGCACTGTGGAGCGCCTTGAATGGAAATGCTATATGCACAGGATTTTGTTCAACAGAAAAGGATAAAGTTAACAAGCAGCCAAGATATAAAGGAACAAGTTAAAAAAGAGACAAGGTTTTTAAAGTGGTTCGGCACGAAAATGCCTACGTCCATTGATTCTCTTTGTTAATTCACTTCATATGGGCAGTACAAGTTAAGAATGTATCGACGGAGGTGTTGGATGTTCCATGCCCTCTGGAACACCTCTCCGTCCACTGTTGACAAAATATAAGCTCCATTGTGGAGATCTTTATGAATTACATATGGTCCATCCCAGATTGGATCTAGTGCTCAGGGGCGAGGGAAGATTCGCTTGATGACAAGATCTCCTTCTTGTAAGGTACGATGCTTGACTTTGGAGTTGTAGTGTGCTGCCACTTTTTGCTTGTGGGCTGCTGTTTTGAGGGCTGCATCATTTCTTCTCTCCTCAATTAGATCCAAAGACATGTGAAGGAGTTCTTCGTTCTCTTCTGGGTTATAGTGGATCCTACGGTGGGAAGGCACGATGTTTCAACTGGGAGCATAGCCTCCGACCCGTATGCCAAAGAGAAAGGGGTATGCCCTGTTGATGTTCTGAAAGATGTGCGATAGGCCCACAGTGCCGTAGGGAGTTCATCCACCCAAGCGCCCTTTGACTTTTCGATCTTCTTTTTTATTAGAGTTTTCAGAATTTTGTTGACGGCTTCGACTTGTCCGTTTGCCTGGGGATAAGCTACGGATGAGAAGCTCTTGTGAATTCCGTGCTCTTGGCACCAGTTGGCGAACTCCTCGCTGTCAAACTGAAGTCCATTGTCCGATATAATTTTGAATGGGACTCCGTACCTGCATAGAACATTTTTGATCAAGAAGTTAATAACTTTCGCTGATGATACTTTATTTAGGGGTTCTGCTTCCACCCATTCGGTGAAATAGTCGACTGCCACTATAGCATATTTGGCCCCGCCTCGGCCCATTGGCAGTTTGCCGATTAAGTCAATTCCCCATACTGCGAAGGGCCAAGGGCTGGTCATTTGAGTAATCTCAGTGGTTGGTAGCCGTGGAATCTTAGCAAACTTCTGGCATCTGTCACATTTTCTGACGAAATCTAAGGCGTCCTTGCTTAAGGTGGGCCAGAAATATCCACATCGGAGTATCTTTTTTGCCAAAGTCTGCCCTCCGGTGTGATCTCCGCAGCTTCCTTGATGAATGTTGGATAAGATTTCCTTGGCTTCCCTTCCAGCGACACACCTTAATAAGGGGTTAGAGAAGCCGCGCCGATAGAGGGTGTCCTCTTTATTGTGTAGCGGGAAGCTTTCCTTAAGATTTTCTTGACTTTGTTACGCCCGTCGGGTAGTGTGCCACTTTGTAAGTAGTCTCGGATGGGAGTCATCCAAGTTGCTTCTTCGGTTGCAGCTATCAGATTCACTTGCTCAAAACTTGGGGTCAGTTGCTTTGAGATGGCCACTGCTCCGGAGATAGCGCCGTCTCTCATGCTGGCTTGCTTTGCCAATTCGTCGGCCTCTTGGTTCTCTTCCCGAGGGATGTGTTTGACTAAGTAGTGGTCCAATCGACTGAGAAGTTACTTGGACTTCTTTAGATATGCTATGAGTCGTTTTTCTCGAGCCTGGAATTCTCCTAGTATTTGATTAACAATAAGTTGAGAATCGCTATGAAGACACAAAGAATTGGCTCTGATTTCTAACGCAAGTTCTAATCTAGCTATCACTGCTTCATACTCTGCATCGTTGTTGGTGGCAGCGAATTCCAACTTTATAGCATGGTGCAGCTTATTTCCCCTGGGAGTAATTATTACCACACCTGCCCCTGAGCCTTGTTCATTTGATGCACCATCCACAAAGAGGTTCCACTTGATGTCTTCTGCTATTTCTGATTGTTCCTCACCTTCGCTGGTAGTGAATTCGGCAATGAAATCGGCCATGGCTTGCCCCTTGATGGCGGTGCGAGGATGGTAGGTAATATCATATTGACTTAGTTCAATGCACCATTTAAGTAGTCGCCCAGAAGTGTCGGGACGATGGAGTACCTGCCTCAGCGGTTAATCGGTCAGCACTCTGATGGAATGGGATTGAAAATAGTGTCGCAGTTTTTGTGATGCGATTAGTAGATAGTATGCTAGCTTCTCAAGTTTAGGATATCTGACTTCTGCCCCTGTAAACCTCTTACTTACAAAGTATACTGGCGCTGCGTGCGGTTGTCTTCTCTTACCAAAGCAGCGCTTAGAGCATGAGATGATACAGCAAGGTATAAGTATAACTCTTCGCCTTCGTTTGGAGTCGAGAGTACCGGCGGTTTCTGGAGGTGTTCGATTAAGTTAAGGAAAGCGGTTAAGCATTCGTCAGTCCATTTGAACTTTCCTTTGTCTTTCTTTAGAGCTTCGAAGAAGGGGACGCACTTGTCCGTTGCTTTGGAGATGAATCGGCTTAGGGCGGCCACTTTCCCATTCAGGCTTTGCATTTCCTTTCGAGTGGAAGGTATCTTGATATCTTTTAGAGCTCGGAATTGTTCAGGGTTTGCTTCAATCCCTCTGGCATGGACGATGAATCCCAAGAACTTTCCTGATGATACTCCGAAGGAGCATTTTAGAGGATTAAGTTTCATTCCATACTGGCGAAGTACTTGAAACATCTCTCCCAGGTGGCTTACGTGATCGTCGGCTTTCCTTGACTTTACCAGCATATCATCCACATACACTTCCATAGTTTGTCCTATTAGCCTTGCAAACATCTTGTTGACGAGGCGCTGGTAGGTGGCTCCTGCGTTTTTAAGTCCGAAAGGCATTACCTTGTAGCAGTACAAACCCCGGTCAGTGATGAAACTAGTGTGGTCTTGATCAAGAGCATGCATAGGAATTTGGTTATATCCTGAGTATGCGTCCATAAAGGATAAGAGTTCGTGCCCGGTTGTGCTGTCTACAAGTTGATCGATTCGGGGAAGTGGGAAGAAATCCTTCGGGCAGGCGTCATTTAAGTTGGAGAAGTCGATGCATGTTTGCCACTTCCCATTAGCCTTTTTTACCAGTACTGGGTTGGCGATCCACTCTAGGTAGATGGCTTCTCGTATGAAGTCATTGGCAAGTAGATTCTTTACTTCTTTATCGAGGGCTGCTGATCGTTCTGCCCCCATACTTCTCTTTCTTTGTTTTACGGGCGCCTTGGTAGGAACAACGTTTAGTACGTGGCATGCTATGTCAGGGGAGATTCCAGTCATGTCAGCATGTGACCATGCAAATACATCCAAGTTGTGGCGGAGAAAGTCCATGACTTGTTCCTTCAACTCTGCTTTTAGTTGGGACCCGATTTTCAATAGTCTACTCGAGTCATGTTTGTCTACAGATACAAATTCCATAGCCTCTGCAGGCTCGGTGGTGGCCTCCTCCTCTTTGTCCCTAGGGTCTAATTCATTGAAAGGGTCGCTGGTATATCGAAGAGGAGGGGCTTTCTTTAGTTGCTATGCTTCCAAACTTTTTGTGCAGAGGGCAACCTCTACACTCTTCCCTTTATCCTTCCTGTGGTTGTTGCGAAGTTCAGTAACATAGCAGTCTCGAGCAATGTCCTAGTCTCCTTCTACTTCCCCTACTCCATTGTCCGTTGGAAATTTCATCTTTAGGCACCATGGGGCCAGGACAATTTGGAAGTCCGACAGGGCTGGCCTTCCTAAGAAGGCGTTGTAGGCCGAGTGGTTTTCTATCAGCACAAATGTCTGTTTCCGCACAACGGAGCGGGGATGACTTCCAATTTCAACAAAGAGGTCCAGTTGCCCGAGGGGCATCTTCGCATCTCCAGTGAAACCATGTAGTGGTTTATTGCAGGGAGAAACGTCCTTTATTGATAGTTTCATTTTGTCGAATGCATGCTTGAATAAGATATTTACTGAGCTTCCAGTGTCTACTAGAATTCGGAAAACTTCGGCTGGACCGAGCCGGGCAGAGATAACCGTGGGATCCATGTGAGGGTACTACCTTCCCTCTAGGTCATGCCTACTGAATGTGATGTCATCACTCTCTTTCCGCTTCGGGTGGCGTTCTTCTATAACAGAATTAACACAGTCTTCATTGTTTCTTAGCGACTTTCCAAATCTTTCCATTTCTGCCCAGCTTCTGTCGGCGATGTGCGGTCCTCCCGAGATGGTATGGACCACTATCTTCTCTTACCTGGAGCCGCTAGTGTTGCGATTTCCTCTGCCTATCTCTGGTGAGGGTAGCCTTGGGTTCTCATTGGCAAGAGCTGGAGTCCTGTTCTGACCTTTTACACAGCGTTCCAGTCTCTTCCTTCTGATGTGTTCTTCAATCAAGTCCCGGATATGATGGCATTCATTGGTGTCATGCCCATGAGATTCGTGGAAGCGGCAGAACTTTCCAGATTTTTGTGCATTATCTGATTCCTTCTTATATGGTGGGCGTTTGTATCTAACTTCGTCTTTGGTGGCAAGGAAGATGTTTTCAATGGTTTCATTCAAAGGAGTGTAAGTGTCGAATCTCGGTCCTGGCCGATATAGGCGCTTTTCTCCCTTCTTGCCCCCAGCATTGTCCCTAGAATCATTTCTTCGAACGTCCTTCGCTGCAGCGGGCGTGTTGCCGTGAGCTGCCTTATTTTGTTGCCCTGACTGCCCCTCAGTGGCAGCATCTTCAAGCCTCATATATTTCTCGGCTTCATGGAAGAAATCGGGTAAAGTAGCTGGTTTTTCTTTTGTCAATCTTCTAGCAAATTTAGTATCCGGATGCACACCACTACAGAGGGCCATTAGGATAAGCTTCTCATCGGCATCTTGGACTACGGCCGCTGCGGCATTGAATCGGGTTAGGTATTACTGCAGCTTCTCTCCAGGTTTCTGTTTGATACTGGATAAGGAATAAGCATCCTTGGGTTGTTCCACATGAATGCGGAACTGGCTGATAAACTTTTCTTTCAACATTTCCCACGAGCTGATGGATCCTTGGGGTAAATGACAGAACTAGGAGGTAGCTAGGTCTGCTAAGAATAGTGGAAAGCATTTGCACAGTACTCCCTCCGTTGCCCCACTCATGAGCATATGCTGTGTGGGTCTCTGTAAGTGTACAACGGGGTCGGAGGTTCCTTTGTAAGGTTCCATTGTTGGCATTTTCCATTCTCGGGAGGTGATGGCAATTTCGATATTGCGGGCGAAGGGGCTGGTTACCCTAGCGCCTATCCCTCGATCTCTTTGATCCCGTTGGACGCACTCTCTGAACAAGCGTGCCATCCTTTCATCAGAATTTGGAGCAGATAGGAATGAGTTCGGTTCTGCTCTGTGGGACTGATTCCGTCCAGATGACCTGTAGGGATGGTATCGTCTATCATTCCTGATATCTTCCAGTGGTTGTCTTTGGTCTTCTGGGAGCATGCTAGGATCAGCTACAGTTGGCCCTTGCCTCGATCTTCCCCTGCTGGGTTCTAATCTAAGCACTTCCTCGGGTCCAACTTCGGGTTGGACTCTAGCTCGGCCCCGTTCACTGGCGTTTCCATGGTTAGGCAGTACGACAGGCTCAGCTACAGTTGACCTCCACCCGGTACCTCCCCCGTTGGGTTTGGTTCCAAGCGTCTCCTCAGGCCTAACTTTGGGTTGTGCTCGGTCTCGGCTCCTACCATGGCCGCTTCTGTTGTTAGCTCCTTCGAAGAAGGAAGATCTTTGCTGTCTCCGAGATCCTCCGGACTGGGACTCACCCCATGATTCAGTGTTGCGGTTGGACTCTTCAGCATCCCTTAAGCGTGACATGAGATGGTCCACCAAGGCATCCTACTGGGATGTGAAGCGGTTAGTCACTTCAGCCACAACCCTGTCTAGATCTGCCCTAGTAATTGCTGCCGGCTGTTCTGAGGCAGGGGTTGTCGGATTTGCCTGACCTTCATCTGGTACTGCTGCTGAAAGGGGACGTTTACTTGGTCTGTGACCACTGGATCTGGAAGACTGCTGGTTGCGATGTTTTTTCCTTTGTTAACATCTTTCTTCTGCTTGGGAGGCATGTTTTCCAAGCAATGAACGACGCTGTTAGGAAGAAGGTTAAGTGGAAGAAGCTGAAGCTTCGAGCTTTCAGCTCTCAATGAAAGCACCAAAAATGTTTGAACAAAAAATGGACAAACACCTCCAAGTCGTATGATTTAATTGATTTTATGTTGTTCTTAGGAATTTGGGTGATTTATGCAAATATATGAAAAGCAGGGACTAAACTGTAAAAGACACGTAGATTTATAGTGGTTCGGCCAGAATGTGCCTACGTCCACTTTATATGTTATTCTCCTTTTCTATTCAAATTACAAGTACAAAGCTTTGGTACAAGTATATGAAAGTTGTTTGAAAGTTCTATCCATGCTTGAGCTCTCAAACTTGTCCCCATTGTTGTACCCCTGCCCCTCTATTTATAGAGTGAGGCTGGGGGTAGGGGTCTTGGATGTATATAGCTGTTGGTGGGCCTGGGCTGGTACAATCTGGCCTGGCAAAGTGGGTCCGGAACGTCTTGGTCCGGTGCAACTTGGTCCGGTGATAGTTTTGATTCAGTAATAGGTGGAGCGGTAGAGGCTGGTTCGGTAGGCAGTGGAGTAGGTTGGTTCGGTAGGTAGTGGAGTAGGTTGGTTCGGTAGGCAGTGGAGTAGGTTGGTTCGGTGGTGATCTCCCCCGCTTCTTGGTTTGGCGGTGGATGGAGGTAGTTGGTCCGGCTGTTGGTGGAAGTAGTTGGTCCGACTGTTGGTGGAAGTAGTTGGTCCGGCTTCCCTTATCTTTTTTTTTGGTGATACCGGTCTAGTGAAAACATACCCAACAATGTATTTTATCTATCTGTACCTAAGATGTATAAGTCAACCACTGAGGTGTACAACAGTGTGATGTGCTATGTGTTTGTACTTCATCTTACGAAATATTAATAAAATTGAACGGTTTAATTTTCAACTTAAATTTTGAAGATATTCAGAAGCACAAAACTTGATCCATCCATCTTAACTTTTATTTGGGTTGAGAAACCTGTACTCTTGCTGGTGGTTATTCATTGACAATTACATTGACAATTTGAACAAATTTTAGCAATATTCTAATTTTCATTGTAGATCTGAGTTTGTGCTCATACATATTTCAAATTTTAGCTCAGAAATTAACGTATAAATACTAATCTAGCAATCTAAGATTATACATATTCCAAAATTTGAGAAGGATCAACCTGAAAGAATCATATAAACAATGTTAGCTGTAAACAAAGTCAAATACAAAATTAAACAAGGAACAACGGAAAGAACAAAATAAACAAATTATGTTACTGTTTTGATTGAATTTCTTGCTATGCTTGATTTGTTGGCGGTAGTACTGCTTTCAAACTTATAACGAGATCCGTCGATGCATGGTCGAGCAGAGAATGGTAGTTCGCATACTAAACCAACTGTGAAATTGAAGAAGGTATTTTACAAATTTCAAAATGACATCGCCAAACCTCTATTCATTGAATTCTATTTGTTACAATTATATACGGGTAAAATAGTGACCAGTATCAGGAGGGACAAAGATACATGCTAATTGAACTAAGGTAGTTGCCTTACTTCATTCCTCTCATCAATTTCCGATAAAAAATGAGAAAATATGCAGACTGGACAACAAAATGAATTCACACGGTAATATTTTTTCCACAGCACACATTCCACATAGTTCTTCTCACACCAAGCCAATTTCACACCAGATTGCCTTACTCACGTCCATCGGACGTGCCTTTGTACTTGTATATATAAAACAGTTTTTGCATGTTAAATACCCTTTCCACTGTGTCTAAAATGCATGTTATCTTAGATATGAATAATGTCTCCCAACATATATTACATTTGCAGAAAACATTGAATAACCCCTGAAAACGTAGCAATGTAAAAAGGCATTTATGCCTCAATGATGGTGATATTGATTGATTAATATTATTTTCTTTTTAGAAGAATCATAATATTGCCTAATGGCCAATACATTAACTTACATAAGAACTTTACGCACCTTATCCGTTTGTGCCTCGACTTCATCTACTTTTCCAACATGTTATCTATGAAAGAATAGATATCAAAATATGGTTTATATCCATTAAATCCATTTGAACAAAATCAACATATTTTTTCTTGCAGTGCTACTTCACACTGATTTGAAATAAAATCCATTTTTACGACTTCATCCACTTTTAACATGTTATCCATGAAAGAATAGGTATCAAAATATAGCTTACATCCATTAAATCCATTAGAAACAAAATTAGCAAGTTTTTCTTGCAGTGCTACTTCATCTCTAATTTGACACTTATGCGATAATTTTATTTATAAATAGAATGACAATTATGCTTAGTTGATTAATTTTAACACTTTTCTATCAAAAAATCACCATAATAATAAGAAACTATATATAATTCTTTAGTTCTGGTTAACTGTACTAAATACTGTTGTTACGACTACACCCAAGACCACTCGAGTACAATCGCAACGCGCAATGCGGAAAAGCCAAATCGTGATAGCTAGTGCAAAACAACCGATTACCTAACTCAACCAAACTCCAACCAATACCAAATAGCCCAACACAAGATCACAACACCAATACAAGCAATATATGAATGCAATAACAATAAGTAAATCACACACGATTTTATAGTGGTTCCACTAACGTTGTGTTAGTGTACATCCACTTGAGAGAGCTTTTATTATATCACCAATAGAAGAGTACAAGAGATTGTTAACAATGATCACAATATTCTAGCAAGAATATAATTTTGTGGAGATTAGAATTGAAGAAATAGGATTTGCCTAAACCCTAGATTTGGAGGATGAAAACCCTTGATTTGGAATTAGATTAGGTTCTGCATATTTTTCACCAGAAAATAGCTCATATACTGTGGTAGGAGAGCAAGGCAAATCCCCAAAATGCCCTTAGCTAATGACCCAAACAGCTGCACCAAGCCTAGGCCCGAAGCCTCTGGAAACGCCTATTCAGTTGACTGGTTGGCTCCTACCAGTCGACTGGTCCAGATACTGAATTCTGGATCAGTCCCAGTAGTCGACTGGTGGATGTCATCCAGTCGACTGGTCACAGAAAGGCAGTTTCTGTTTCCAACTAGTCGACTGGTGACTTCCAACCAGTCGACTGGTCACTGCTTCTGAACAGCAGTGCACCAACAAACCTCCGCAACTTCTCCCCCCGATCTCCGATTCTCCAACCGCTTCCTCCTACGCCAAGCTACTTCCATCCTCTTCAACTCTCCTATATATTGTGTCGCCAAATTTCAACACTCCACCTCGACACTATATCCATCTCCATCGCCAATGGTACCATACCATCACTTCTACCTTTATCAAACATGAATGCTTCCCCAATGGGTTCCGGCAAGGCCACCCCCTATTGCACTTCATCAACGAGTTCAGGCTACGCACTCACCCGCCAACAAAGTGTTGAAAACATCCAAATCCAAAACCGTCTTACCAAAGACTTGAACACATAGGAGTGTAAACTAGTGCTCACCTATAGATAGAACCACAAATTCATACCCATACTCTTCCACATCTACAACCAAGCTACTCTCTCACCCGTGCCACCTAGTGGCACTTAGCACTTCTCCAAGCGAATCAAGTTCGAGCAATGCTCGAACTTCCCAAACGGCAATGTCTTCGTGAACATATCCGCCGCATTATCGTTTGTGTGCACTTTTCGAAGACATACTTGCTTATCCTCATCCATGGCTACCAAGAACGACTCCCTCACTTCAATGTGCTTAGTACGTGAGCTAAACGCCAAATTCTCCGCCAAGTGAATAGCACTTTGGCTATCACATTGAACATCGATGCTATTGTGTCCAATCCCCAAGTCACACAACAAACGCTTCAAATAGAGTGCCTCCTTAGCCGCCTCCACCACGGCTATCAACTCCGCTTCCGTAGTGGATAAAGCTACTACGGTTTGCAATCTCGATCTCCAACTTATGGCCGTACCACCTAGTGTGAAGACATATCTGAAAGTTGATTTTCTCCTATCCCTATCATCGGCGTAGTTCGAATCACAATAACCAACTAATTTGCAATTCATTCCTCCATTACCACCAAAAACAAGACCATGAGATGACGTTTCCTTTAGGTATCTCAAGATAAGCTTCACGGCTTCCCAATGCGATTTTCCCGGATTAGACATAAAACGACTAACCACCCCGACGGCATTTGCAATATCGGGTCTTGTACACACCATAGCATACATCAAACTACCAACCGCACTAGCATATGGCACCTTTGCCATATAAGCCTTGTCTTTCTCCAAGATAGGTGAATCCTTACTCGAAAGCTTCACATGCAAAGGTAATGGTGTAGTTGACACCTTTGCATTCTCCATGCTAAACCGGCAAAGCACCTTCTTTATGTACTCCTTTTGAGTCAATTTCAACTCAAAACGCTTTCGGTCCCTTTCAATCTCCATGCCCAATATCCTCTTTGCTTCTCCAAGGTCTTTCATTTCGAATTCCGACTTTAATTTCAATTTCAACTTGTTGATTTCATTCTTGTCCTTCGAAGCAATGAGCATGTCGTCCACATACAAGAGCAAGTACACCCAACAATCATTTCCCAACTTCTTGAAATAAACAAAAGCATCTTTGATGCTCCTATCAAAGCCACTTTCAAGCATAAAATGATCAAATCTCTTGTACCATTGCCTAGGTGATTGCTTCAACCCATATAGCGATTTCTTCAACTTGCACACCATATTTGACTTACCATTTACAACAAACCCTTGCGGTTGCTCTATGTAAATGTCTTCATCCAAGTCACCATGCAAGAAGGCGGTCTTCACATCAAGTTGCTCCAACTCCAAGTTGTGAATAGCAACTATGGCAAGTAATATCCGGATAGAAGTATGGCGCACAACCGGTGCGAATATCTCATCATACTCCTTTCCTTTCCTTTGTGCAAACCCCTTAGCCACTAGTCTAGCTTTGTATCTTCCATCGTCCTTCACCTTGTAAATCCATTTGCACCCAATAGCATGGTTTCCTTTAGGAAGTGGAACCAAACTCCAAGTTTGATTCTTTATCAATGATTGCATCTCTTCCTCCATGGCACAAATCCACTTCGAGCTATCACTCGAATTCATGACGTCTTCAAGGTCCATAGGCTCATCTTGGACGACATTGAGAGCATAGTCCAACCTATCACAAAAGCTAAGATAGTTCCAATCACCATATCTTTCGGGTGGCCTTATAGCATGACGACCAACCCGAGTAGCAATATTATCACCCAAACCCCTTTCGGCTCCACCTTGAACCGAATCTTCTCTAGGTTCGTGTACATCACCAACACTACTAGAGGCACCTTGTGGACTATGTGATGTATCATCAACCACTTTCTCCTCACAAGCATCTTCAACTAATCTACTCTCTCTACTACTTGGACAAAATGTGGTAATAACTTCCTTCCCCTTCGATTCATCACGAACCAAGACCGGAATATCCGATGAGCTTTCATTCTCCTTGAACATAGCCGACTCATCAAAAGTAACATGACGAGAGTTGATTACCTTCTTCGTTTCCGGATTCCAAATCCGATAGCCTTTCATTCCATCTGTATAGCCAAGCAAAACCCCTTTGAAAGCTCTAGGTTCAAGCTTATCATTTCCCGGATCATGCACATAAACCGGACTTCCAAAGACACGAAGATAGCTCAAGTCAATACTCTTTCCCTTCCACACTTCCTCCGGAATTTTGTTGTCAATAGCCGAGCACGGAATTCGATTAATAATATGCACCGCGGTTGACAAAGCTTCGGCCCAAAATCCCTTAGACAAACCCGATGTCAATCTCAAGCATCGAGCTTTCTCTAGTAGAGTACGATTCATCCTCTCCGCAACACCATTTGATTGCGGATCTCCTGGTGTAGTAAAATGTCTCTGAATGCCATGATGCTTGCAATACTCCAAGAATTCTCTGGAAACATATTCTCCGCCATTGTCGGACCTAAGAACCTTCAAAGACTTACCACTCTCATTCTCAACAAGAGCCTTCCATACTTTGAACTGAGCAAATGCCTCCGACTTAGCCTTCATTACATACACCCAAACTTTACGAGAAAAATCATCAATAAAAGAAATATAATACCTTGCTCCACCTAAAGCAGCTACAGGTGCCGGTTCCCGAACATCCGTATGCACATACTCAAGAACGCTTCTTGAATCATGTTTTCCTTCACCGAATGAAACCTTTGTTTGCTTCCCCATGACACACTCTTCGCAAAACTCTAGCTTGTTGAAACTCTCACCACCAATCATCTCCCTTTTCCGAAGAATATCCAAACTCCTCTCCGAGACATGTCCTAACCTCAAATGCCACAATCTAGTTGCATCTAAGTCGCGAGAACTATCAACCCCAATGCTAGCTTCACCTTCTATGGTCACACCTTGAAGCAAATATATACCATGAGCCCTAGCACCTTTCATAACCACAAGCGCCCCCTTCGAAACCCTCAAGCCATCTCTCTCAATAGTGATCTTGCATCCCAAAGAATCTAATAATTCCAATTGAAATGAAATCTTTAGGAGGAATCAATGAAAATCTTTAGGAGGAATCAATGAAACGATATCAATTCAAATCCTGGATCTTCGAATTGAGAGAGATATTGAGTGAGATCAAGAATTCTCACTATTTCTTAGATTCATGGATCAAATTCGATTCAGTGGGATCTTTCTCGAAAATCCTTTTTCAAATTGAGACTGCTCGACCTCGGAAATTTTTAGAAAATATTTTTCGTAAAAATCAAAAAGTGGATCCCGTTCTAATAGCTCCGAATAAATTATTTCCCCAAAGAGATAAGGGACTTCCTAAGTCCCGGAACATAGCGCACATTAGTGAGAGTACGAACTACTCCGTCAAACATCCTAATTTGCACGGAACCAATGCCCTTCGACTTACAAATAGCACCATTTCTCATAACAATCGAATTTCCCTCTCTAGCTTCGAAAGAAGAAAAACAATTCCTATTCGGCGTCATATGATAAGACGCCCCCGAATCGAGAACCCATTCGCTACCCGAAACATTTGATGCTACCGCCGTCAATACATCCATGTCTCCCTCACCAACACCTCTCTCCACCGCGACCGATGAAGATGCTACTTCCTTCTTGGCCTTCTCCTTGTCCGGACACTCATTCTTCCAATGACCGGGCTTCTTACAAATATAGCACTTGCCTTTCTTTTCCTTCGACTTTCCTCTCCAACCGGGATTCCTAGATTTGGAACGCCCCCGATTCTCCTTCTTCGCATATCTCTCCTTCTCCACAAACAAACCTTGACCATTTCCGGCACTACTACCACCAACACTCAACTCCTTCATTTGATCTCTCAACTCCTCACTAAGAAGACCCGTCTTGACATCATCTAACGTCAATGTATCCCGGCTATAGATCAAGCTATTCGAGAAACCCGTATAACGGTCCGGCAACGAACATAACAATATCATCGTCTTTTGCTCTTCCTTAATCTTCAAATCTACCGCCTTTATCTTCATTAGCAAATCATCAAACACAAAGTGTGCCTTAAGCGAACTCCCCTCTTTCATCTTATACGTGAAAAACGTTCGCAACAAGATCAAACGATTAGTTAGAGACTTCTTCATATACAACTCCTCTAACTTGTCCCAAATTCCCTTAGCGGTCGTCTCACCACTAATTTCGGAGATCACATTCTCTCCCATAGCTAGTTGAAGTGTAGTAAATGCCCACTCTTCAATTTCCTCTCTCTCAACGTCCGAGATGTCCGCCGGCAACAAATGTGTATCAAACACTACCCTATGAACTCGATTTCTCCTTAAAACCGCTTTCATCTTCCATTGCCACTTTTCAAAATCATTATCGTCATTCCACTTGTCGATTACCAATTGAGATCCCGAAGCCACATACGATCCACATACATAAGGCGCAATACCACTTGGACCAATCATTGATGGACTATTAGAGTTATCCAATTCCGGCATTTCTACAACCACCTACCAACACCAAAGCTCTGATACCAAATGTTGTTACGACTACACCCAAGACTACTCGAGTACAATCGCAACGCGCAACGCGGAAAAGCCAAATCGTGATAGCTAGTGCAAAACAACCGATTACCTAACTCAACCAAACTCCAACCAATACCAAATAGCCCAACACAAGATCACAACACCAATACAAGCAATATATGAATGCAATAACAATAAGTAAATCACACACGATTTTATAGTGGTTCCACTAACGTTGTGTTAGTGTACATCCACTTGAGAGAGCTTTTATTATATCACCAATAGAAGAGTACAAGAGATTGTTAACAATGATCACAATATTCTAGCAAAAATATAATTTTCTGGAGATTAGAATTGAAGAAATAGGATTTGCCTAAACCCTAGATTTGGAGGATGAAAACCCTTGATTTGGAATTAGATTAGGTTCTGCATATTTTTCACCAGAAAATAGCTTATATACTGTGGTAGGAGAGCAAGGCAAATCCCCAAAATGCCCTTAGCTAATGACCCAAACAGCTGCACCAAGCCCAGGCCCGAAGTCTCTGGAAACGCCTATTCAGTCGACTGGTTGGCTCCTACCAGTCGACTGGTCCAGATACTGAATTCTGGATCAGTCCCAATAGTCGACTAGTGGATGTCATCCAGTCGACTGGTCACAGAAAGGCAGTTTCTGTTTCCAACCAGTCGACTGGTGACTTCCAACCAGTCGACTGGTCACTGCTTCTGAACAGCAGTGCACCAACAAACCTCCGCAACTTCTCCCCCCGAGCTCCGATTCTCCAACCGCTTCCTCCTACGCCAAGCTACTTCCATCCTCTTCAACTCTCCTATATATTGTGTCGCCAAATTTCAACAAATACTACATGCAAAAATAAAAACAAACATCTTCATTTGTGCCTCAGCTTAGTCCACTTTTCTGCTCAAAGAATGTAGAGTGCTCTCAAGTAGTGGGCTCATACGATGAAAACATATGGATAAAGAGATGGTGCAAAACCAATACTAGGAAAAAAGATGCAAGGTTTTATAGCAGACACAAAATTGACAAATACAAGGGAATTTCTTCAGCCTTTTTAGTGAACCCATGCCAATGGTATATCACTATACAAAGCTACAAGAAAATTTGTTATTGGTTGCAGTGTATAGTAGCATTTGATAGCTAAGTACAACTATAGACTTGTAAACCAACTAACATTATAAATCACCGCTACTAAACTTATCCCCCCTAATCCTCATCTCTCCATCCCCTGAGTTTCCATCAACCTGCTACCTCTACAGCATCGCTTTACCCCTTTGCCTTCTCATGCCGTGCAACATCGGTGAGCTTTTTGCTGATTAAAATTGGTTTTCAAACTTGTTCAATTTTGAAAGTGATTTGAAATCGGAATAAGAATTTGATGCTTTTTAGATATGATTTATTTTTATTTTGAAATTTTGAAAAGCGCAATATAGTTTGCACTTTCTATAAGGAAAGCGCAAGATAGTTTGCACTTTCTGATTTAGAAAAAAATAACACGGACTTAATTTAGATACTCATTATCATAGGGATTTTTCTTACAACAACGTCAAAAATAGAGACCATCAGTGCAAAGCCTCTATATTTAATGTAAAAGGATAAATTTTCGATCGCCGAATTTTGTTTCTACTTGTGTCATATGTATGTTTGATAATCTCGTATGAAAATATTAAAGGGGGAAAACAAAGTAGGCGTACAACCATTGAAAGAGAAATCATGCATTTATTTTATGAAGAAAACGTTGATGAACACACTAGTTACCATTTCAATGAACATCCTCTAGGTGTCCGCTTTAATGCATAACTAATAATCAATTGTAATACTGTCTAATCAGACGTGTATTATAATTATGATATAAGCCTAGTTACCCCATACTACGGTAAAATATAACAAAAGGATACACACCTAACAGTAGAATTCAAAATAAGAGCTGCAACAGCTTGAATTGTGAATGTTCTCTCTCTTCACGAGAAGAATACGGTCCAATTTGTTAATGCAGTACAGCCTGTATATGCTCTTTCAAAAACCGAAGCACGGATTGAAAATATCAGTTTTGATGGTTCATTCATTATGAATTTGCGATGGTTAAGACTAGAAAAGCTTTTATCTTTACTCATAAATGAACTTGATAAATGAAATCATACAATTATAAACTAGTTGATTATTTGGTTTTAGAATGCCCATGAACTCGTTAAATATTGACTATTCCATAGTCCTCGCATTTAATTGAAAATCATTATTTATGGTCGCTTGTGAATCCTAAACTAACCCGTGCTATCGTCACCTTTAATTAAAATGTTATTAATGGTCGCGTGCAAAATCCTTTGCTAACACGTAATACAGTCGTGTTTATTTTCTACTTTATTATCGCGCTAGCTCAGCCGTTGCCTGAAGTTTAAATATATTTTTGATGCAAATTTTATAGCCTTCGTGTTTGCAAAACTTGTACGCATTTTATTTTATTTTCGCGTGTAACCAATATATATACACGTACCATCATATATGCGTGACAACAAGGCCTTTTGTGCGTGTTCATGTTTTTACATATATAACGTGTAGCCAATATTATAGATTTAGTGTACAAGCTAGTGTATATACTTTTGGTTTCATGCTTGTCGTATATTGGTTTACGTGCTAAATATACATATGAAAGATGCTTGAAAGCCCGAAAGAGAGGAGTGCGGAATGTGTAGATTGAGGCGGAAATAACGGGAGTGGGCTGATTTCAGAATTAACATTTAATGTGCAGCTTCGATGTAATTTCGGCCTTTATAGAATTACTGTATACAGATTAATTTATTTGCCTATTGCATGCTTTCATATTTGCGTGACTCTCTCCTGTTCATAATATATGTACATGCATGCAGGCCTTCTCTGTTTTTTTTTTCTTTTTTTACTGCGAACCTAAATCTCGCGTTCTAAAAAAATGACTGTGCAGGTCGAAAAACAAAATGTCATGCGCGACCATGTCTGAGCAACGCGAGCTTTGACGAAATAAGTGAAACATATGATACTTGAGGAGAATATACGGTATAACTTATACCGATGGTTACAAATGTGGGTTGTATTGTTTTGGGTCAACCCGTAGTCCATTATAACTATTTTCTTTGTTCGGCCTATATATAAAGGCTTGTACAATATCATCATTTGTATTATCAAAGACTGGGAAAAACAAATACAATAAATACAATATTTTCTTCAATTATTTTATGGTATCAGAGCCTCAGAAAATTGCTTAACAGCAAATTGCTCTCATCAAAAAAATATCATCATTTGAGAGTGTTGTACACGGTTAAACAACTGTGTACAGTTTTCATCATTTGAATCAAGTGTCATGCCAAGAAGAAGGTGTCTCAGAGAAACCTCATCATCAAGCACCCCCTCGGCTGCACTTGATTCATCAGAATTCTCAATATTCCAATCATCTTACCTTCTGTGCTGTGCTAAGAAGCAGGTGTCAGAGAATCTTCATCACCCACCTGATTCAAGCTGCACTTCTTGATTCTTTCAGTCTCTTTTTATCTGCTTATCAATCCTTTTCAACTCCTTGTCTCCAAAATGACTGAAGAAAACAGCAACATTGCTGCATCACCCAGTTCAGTTTCAAGAACTACTCAAGATCAGTCAAATGTCACTCAAGATCTGATCAAATCCATCATCAAGCCTTAGAGCCAGGTCATCACCATTCAGTTAGACGAATCTAACTATTTGCTATAGAAGTTTCAGATTGAAACAGCTATAGGGGCTATGGCTTGCAAGAATACGTCCATGGTACATTAATTACCCCATCAAGATTCACTGCAGACAATGAAGGAAAATTAGTCAGCAATAAAGATTACATTACTCATGAAAGACAAGATAGCCTGATCAGTTCTTGGCTACTGTCTTCTATAGGTGCAAATCTAATGCCATAATTAGTTGGATGCAAGACTGCTTATGAGATTTGGCATACAATTGAACAAATATTCAATTCTCATCTGCAGCAAGAATAATGCAATACAAAAGACAGCTACAAAACTTAAGAAAGGATAGTGCAAGTATGAGAGATTATCTGTCTAAGGCTAAAACTATATGTGATCAATTTGCTTGTGCTGGGCATAAGGTATCAGACACTGAACAGATACTATGTATATTAAGTGGCCTGGATGAGGAGTATGAAGCTGTGGTAGCCATAATATCATCTAATGAAAAACTGCCATCACTTCAGTATGTTCAGTCAATGCTAATTGCTCATGAGGGCAGATTAGAGCAAAAGAAACCAACAAACTTGGAGTATAATGTCAATTATGTCTCTGCTAACGAAAATAGGAACCAAGAAAAGAATCAAAACATCAGAAATCAATCAAGTAATTACAGAGGTGGTCAATTCAACAGAGGCAGAGAAAGGGATGGTAGATGGAATCACAATAATAGCAATAAACCAAGATGTCAAATATGTGAGAAGTATGACCATACTACAAGCAAGTGTTATTTCAGGTTTGATGCAAATTTTACTCCAGCATAACAGGGCATCAACAATGCAAGATCACAAAATCCTAGTGTTAATATGGTGAACATGCAGCAAGAATCAAAGTTAGAAAATCCAGACAGTAGCACAACAAAGATTGAAGACATTCATGATGACAGTTGGTATCCAGATTCTGGTGCAACCAACCACGTGACAAACAACTTGAGTCAGCTAAATCTTGGCAACAGGGAATACAAAGGTAAACAATTACTGTATATGGGTAATGGCAAGTCTATACATATATCTCATATTGGAAATGCAAGCATTAATGGTACTAGGCAACTCTATCTTAAAAATTTACTAAGAGTACCATTAATTAGAAAAAAACTTGACGAATGTATCATAATTTTCCAAAGATAATAATGTCTATTTTGAATTTCACTCAAAATACTGTGTAGTGAAAGATAATCTAACTGATGAAGTTCTTTTGCAGGGTAGAGAACATAAGGGGTTATACAAATTTGATGTCACAAGCCCAAGAAAATCTGAATGCAAAAGTAAATGGTGTCATGTAACTGAAATAAGAAATGCTGGAAAATACATTGAAAAATTTGATGTATGGCATTGTAAACTGGGATATCCTAGTATAAATGCTGTTAAACATGTGTGAGTAGATGTGATAATATTCTTGTTGATAAAATTCCCACTTCTTACACATGCACATATTGTTAATTAGGCAAAAGTCATAAACTTGCATTTCCAGATTCTGAGACTGTGTATAATAATACCCTTGAACTAATTGCAACAGATCTCTGGGGACCTGCTCCAATTAGTACTGATTATGGTTATAAATATTATATTTCCTTTATTGATGCCTACTCTAGATTTGTATGGATTTATTTCTTAAAATCAAAGTCTGAGACTAACAATGCAGTGATACAATTCATCACAAATGTTGAAAGACAAACAAATAATCAGGTTAAAATTGTGCAGACAGATGGAGGAAAGAAATTTCTGCCACTAAGAAGGTATTTTCAAAGCAAAGGAATCACACATAGGACCACATGTCCTTACACATCTGAACAAAATGGTCTTATTGAGAGAAAACACAAACACATTATTGAAACTGGTCTAACTTTATTAGCACAAGCATCTATGCCACTTAAATTCTGGCCTGATGCCTTTTCTACAGCAGTCTATTTGATTAATAGACTGCCTACAAAAATACTCGAATATAAGAGTCCTATGGAAGTGCTAACCAAAGTCAAACCAGATTATCAAAATTTAAAATGGTTTGGATGACAGTGTTTTCCCTATCTAAGACCATACAACTCACACAAACCTGACTACAGGTCTACACCATGCACATTCTTAGGTTATCCTACAAATCAAAAAGGTTACAAGTGTCTTGATTGCAATGGCAAAGTATATATATCTAGACATGTGATGTTTAATGAACATGAATTCCTTTTAGCAATGCAGATATCAAAACATCTCAGAAGGTATACAATACAAAATACTCTGTACCTCCAATATTATCTTCACTAGAGATAATCATTCCAGTTCAAAGTGAAGACAACCATGACAGAAGAGATATCAGCCCACAACACACCATGTCCACAAGTGAACCAGGTCATGAGCAAACTGAAGCATCACCAAGAGCTGATAATGCTGAATCAGACAGCAGCAATTCATATGATCCATGTCAAGTATTGGATGACCACCAGTCAACCAATACTCAACAAGGGATCATTAATGTTTAAGAAAATCAACCCACTGTTCCTACAAGCACTGGTCATCATATGATAACTATGGAAAAAAGTGGTATATTTAAACCAAGAATATACAGTGTTGAACCAGATATAAGTGAGCCAAGCACATATCAACAGGCAGTTGGAGATGACAACTGGAAAATTTCCATGAAAGAGGAATATGATGCATTAATCAAAAATAACACTTGGGATCTTGTGCCACGACCTATGAATAAAAATGTCATAGGATGCAAATGGACATACAAGTTAAAGAAAAATCCTGATGGTTCAATTCTTAAGCATAAAGCAAGATTGGTGGCAAAAGGGTATTCACAACAAAATGGGTTTGATTTTAATGAAACTTTTTCCCCTGTTGTGAAACCCACATCAATTAGAATAATTTTAATAATTTCTTTGCATAAGAATTGGGCCATTCAACAATTAGATGTGAATAATGCTTTTCTCAATGGTGAACCGCAGGAAGAAGTGTACATGGAGCAACCATATGGATTCACAAAGAAGGGCAGTGAACAATTTGTGTGCAAACTTAATAAAGCACTTTATGGTCTCAAGCAAGCACCTAGAGTCTGGTTTGAGAAACTGAAGACTACATTATCCAGACATGTCTACAATCAAACAAAATCTTACAATTCCTTAATTACTAAATTTCTTAATCATACAGTAACCTATGTACTAATTTATGTGGATGATTTTATCATTACAGGAAATAACAAGTCTGAGATCTGTAATATTACACAATGTCTAAAGGAAGAATTCTCTATTAAAGAACTGGGAGAGCTGAATTATTTTCTAGGCATTGAGGTTAAAAGAGTATCAAATTCAGAGATCCATTTAAATCAGAAAAAATACATCAGTGAAATTCTAATAAAGGCCAAGATGGATAAGGCAAATCCACTTCCCACTCCAACGACAAGCAATTTGCATCTTTCAAAAAACAAAGGTGAACCAATATTAAATGACAAATAATATAGGAGTGTAGTGGGGGCACTACAATATGTCACTATAATCAGGCCAGATATTTCCGATAGTGTTAATAAAGTGAGCCAATTCATGCAAAGACCACTATATGAGCACTGGAAGGCAGTAAAAAGAATTTTGAGATACCTTAAAAGGTCTATCAATCAAGGACTAATTATGCAATCATGTTCATCTCTACACATTACTGGTTATTCAGATTCAGATTGGGCAACAGATCATGATGATAGAAGATCAACTACTGGCTACTGTGTGTTTTTAGGTAATAATCTTATATCCTGGTGTGAAAAAACAGCCAACAGTGTCTAGATCTAGCACTGAAGCCGAATACCCAAGCATGGTTAACACTACTGCTGAGATTATGTGGATAAAGTCTCTTCTAAGTGAATTACATATCAAATTCAACAACAAGGCTACTATATGGTGCGATAATCAAAGTGCTATCTCTCTCACTACTAATCCAGTTCTACACTCTTGTACGAAACATATGGAACTGGATCTACATTTCGTACGAGAGCAAGTTATCAAAGGAGAGCTTAGAGGTAACTACGTACCCTCCACTTACCAGAAGACCGACATACTAACCAAACCTCTCTCGAGACAGAGTTTCATTTGCTTCAGACATGAGCTCAACGTTGATGAAGCTGACAACAATCTGAGATCCAAGACTCAGATCTATATTCCTGAAGCCCTACAAGTGACAACTGAAGCATTCGACAAACAGCAACACAATTCAACCTCAAAGACATGAGCGCTCTAGAATTTTGCTGCTATATGAGTTTGTGATGCTGATTGAAGCCAACTGGAGTTGATTGTCTGACTCTATTCTCTCAAACTTTCAAATTTGGCAACAGGATCTGAGAATCGCTTGCAAACCCTAAACCTAATTTGGGTTTGAGGTGGCGAATAAGTGAAACATATGATAGTTAAGGAGAATATACGGTATAACTTATGCCGAATCATCATTTGTATTATCAAAGACTGAGAAAAACAAATACAATAAATACAATATTTTCTGCAATTCTTTCAAGCGACGACTCGAGGGAGGTGCATGACCATGTGAGGGTTGGCTTAAGGCGCGCGTCTTGGCTAGTTCATGCAGCGGAAGAGGTGGCACCGATTTGGCGCTCGAACTAATGGATGTTGATGCACACCATTTTGTTGGCATAGATTACGTGGAAGCATGTGTTAGGGACGAAGTCATCTGCATGCAATTTGGTGAATTTGTGGTGGAAGAAAGAAGTGATGGGGTGAGTAAATTATATCATTTTCTACCTTATGTACAATGTTTTGACAATTCAATGGTTTCGATCATATGAGATCGATGGTCTAAAATCAATTTTTAGTGAGTGATATCTATCTCTTATAATTACTTAAAAGTCATTATATGATTATGTAAGCTCATAAATAGTGATAATGTATAGATGAGGGTGATTACAGGCTACTTATGGATTAGTATCCCTTTTGAGTTGAATCGCTGTAAATCCATATATATTATCCTTGATTGAATATGTACTTATAGAAAACGATATTATGCCTGTCTCCATAGATCCTTGTACCATGTTTCGTAGCTTTACTCGTCTGGGTTGTTTGTTTCCTTCACGCTCAACCTTAACCTTAGGATAATGTATATACACTCACACCTATAAAACATGATTCAATGTATATATTGATCATTTCACGATGATACTGCATACATGCACTAGGCAAACAAGCTCCAGCTACAATGACTGGGGTATAGTACTGAACATGAGAAAAATACCATTGAAAATGTTAGCTTGTTTTATTGTATAACACTATTAAAGAAAATGATTGGGGTCCTGTTTGGGATGGAAAATATTTTGAGGAAACACTCTTGATACAATTTTTTTTATGTTTATATTACTTCAAAGTTGACGTATAGTACTGTACAACTATACAATAGGCTACAAAATGATCTTGTTGTGTATACATATTATTGTCCAGCATTTTGACCAGGTGGTCTCTAGACTGACTTAACGAACATTACTTGAAAGCTATCGAGGTAGACGGCACAGAAAGATAGCCATAAAGTTCAGAAACCAAGTATAATCAAGATGACAAGGTAAAGACAGAGCAACTCCAAAAGAATCAAAGCCCGATCCATCAAAGTGATGGATTGGTCGGTATCGATCCATATAATCTTCCCGGATTCGCTCCATTTTCCTTCTAAAACCAAGTATTGATGTTAGAAGCCCATTCTTATCCATGGATCGTTCGCATGCCATTTGACATCGAATAGCTCAAGCACAAGGAATTAACAACTTAATTCCTCCACCGATCCATCCTATTGGCTAAGAAACATGCTCATGACCATACAAACAAGTCAAGAAACATGAAGCTAACGATATATCACTTTGATTCAAAGTGGTTGGAACCATCCATAAGATGACCTTATGGATCAGTATCGATCCATGCCTATTGATATGTATCGATCCATAGCTGATTGCTGACTTGGCCATGTTTTCTCGAGTACATTTGATGTTGTTTCATGGAGAACGTGGAGGAAGACATGCTAGAGCTTTTCCCGATGACCCACAGCTATAAATAGGCATGAAGGGGCATCATTTCGAGGATCTTTTGGCTCTCTAACAATTTTACATATATTTCTTGCAATTGGCTACCAAGTGATACCGAATGATAAAAACATCAGTTGTAAAATAGAGATATTATCAATAAAATCTCAAGTGACATAGGCAACGACTAGTCGAACCACTATAAATATGTGTTGTTCTGTTTTCTCTAATTTTAATTTACTTTTCATCTCTATTTATTCTCTACATAATCTGTAACATTCCAGAATTTTACCGTTTTGTTTTTTTAATATTTAATTAATTTTAAATATCTATATAATCGATGTTAAAAAATATAAATAACTTATATTCAAATATATGGATTATATGAATATTTGAATTGTGAATTAAATAATTTGATTGTGAGTCAAATATTAATTATATGGATTTAATAGTCGTATTTAACTCCTTTTAATTAATAAATAAAAGTGGTAAATTCGTTTTGTAAATTTATTTGCAATAATAAATGGTTCGAATAAATAACAAAAAAATGAATAGTTATAAAACGACTTGACTTTTAATGACGTATTTTTAAAATGAATTTACTGTTTTTTCCATAATTTTTATTTTGGAAAATAATTTTATTTTCGTTTGACCTATGTTATAGCAACATATGGTATTTGTGAAATTTCTTAGAATGAAATAATATGTGTATTTTATTATTGATTTGTGAACGTGTCACATTTTGACGCACGATCGTATTTTGATTTTTGTCGTCGCGGTTCATACGCGAACAAAACATTGTGTAGTGGAATACCACAAAAACTTTATTTTAAAAAAAATCTTTTTAAATCAAAATCAAAATTCAAATTTTCAAATGACTTGATGTTGAGGTGATGGGTGGCTTGAAAAGTTTTTATAACTTAAGAATCTTGTTTAGCTTGAGATGGAAGCAAGGTATATTGGTTGGTTTACAAAATCAAAAACAAAGTCAACCCTCGACCAATTTTTACTCCAGTTCAATTATTTTCCACTTTGCATCATCACCTCATTCTTCCTCCTTCACATTTTCATCAAACGAGATAATGACATCCACTTCAAAAATTTATATCTCCAACTACAATCCACTAAAATTTATAAATTTATTTCTTTGGATTTGAATGGGCAAGATCTTCAAATCCATACCCATATAGTAGCTTATGGTCATGTGTAGGGATGCTCGACTTTTGATAGGGAAGTTAGTGTTTGGTCGAGTCATCAATCTAGGAGAAATAAGGCATCGGTGAGGTGAGTGTTGAGTTTCTCTTGGCAAGTAGCATCCTTGGCTAGATTTTGACATGGTATAGTTTGTTTTGGTGAGTCGCGACATTTGAAGGCTGGAGCAGTTGTGAGCAAGTCGTATTTTTATGCAATGGGTCTAGCTTTGAGTGAAGGTGATGGATGTGAAGCTTGCGAGGAGTAGAATCCGTAGGTGAAGTCGGTTCGATGATTAGTAGCATGTGGACAGAGAATGCCCGTGCATGTACAAGTGATGGGGGTGTTGCGTCACGTATTAGGCGGGAAATAGATTAGGATTGGCGAAGATGTAATTTGAGGGTAATTGTTTTAATTAAATAATTGGTGTAATTTAATGATTTAATTAAAATGATAGCTCATAAAATTAATATTTTACTCATACGAGGTCCAATCGAGAGCGATCTTTTGCGTTTTGCTCGTAAGAACGTTAGCTACGCGATGGAATTAGTTAGGTCGAGTTTGGAGCTAGTAGAATTTTGGGCTAAAACCGACCGTCTTTTGATTTTAGATCAAACCGGAACGCGAAAGCGTCAACTGGAATTTTGGTGAGTCTACTTACCTTTAAATAAATTATATGATATCCGTGTTGCTACAAATTACTGTTAAATGATTGGACGATAGTTTATACCGTGGTTTGGTTGTTTGTGTGGGTTTTAAATTTCCACTGGAAAAGAAGATGGCATAAATAACCATTGTGTTGTATGGTAGAAAAACAAAAAGTGAAGTCGAAGTGTACCTAGCAAATAGGTTACTATGGAAAACTTCAAAAAATTACACATTCATATGTGTGATTTATATGGAACTTTCGTAGAGAGACACAAAGGGGTTTCTTTGCAATATTTGTTACTTCTATTCTTATGTTGCTTATACTGATGTTTGATTGAAATATTTGTGACATGCTGTTTGATTTGAACAAGCGTTGGCATAGCGATTTTTGCTATACCGTCATTTGTGAAGTATCATCCCCTTAAAACTTTTTGTATGTTGAATTTGAGCTTGTATTTTCACAAAACAGATGTTTGATCGTGTTATACACTTTGAAAGTTGTTTAAACTATATTTTCAAATATTTTAGAAAGTTTGAGAATAAAGGATAAGTGTTGATTAAATTTATAAAAGGAGTTATAAAATTAATTAATCATTTTAAATAATGATGTTTAAGGTAAAATAATCATTTTAATAATGACGTTTAAAATTACTTAATCATTCTAAATAATGATGTTTAAAATTAATTAATCATTTTTAATAATAATGTTTAAGATTAATTAATCATTTTAACAAATGATGTTTAAAGTTAATTAATCGGTTAAAATAAGGGTGTTTAAAATTAATCAACTAATTTAATAAAAGTATTTATAAAGATTAATTAACTGATTTAATAAAAGTGATTAAAGTTAATTAACTGATTTAATAAAGGTGTTTAAAGTTACTTAATGGATTTATTAAAGGAATTATAAGTTGATCAGTTTCCTCTTGGGATAACTAATATGGTTTTAAATTTATAAAAGAATTATATCAATTATCTTCTAGAATGATTGTTTTAAATTTATAAAAGCACTTTAATTGATTTATTATCTTCCAGGATAATAAATGTTGTTTGAAATTTATAAATGATAGTTTATAAATGAGAAAAATCTTTTGAAAGGAATTATTTTAAAAAACAAAGCTAAGTGTAAATTGTTTTGGGTTTATAGTAAAAAATGTTTTAATGACATCTGTTTTTGATCCTCTTATTATTACACTTAGAAATATAATTTGCTCTCTAAAAAGAATATTTCCAAGAGTGTTTTTAAAGTGTTTTACAAATGTTTGTGATGTGAAATTCAAGCCCAAGTTCGGATATTAGAAGTTTAAAAGTTTGACTCAGTTACAACAAGGATAAGAAATTTGAATTTCCGTAAACGATATCGCTTATATGGAAAGTATTTAATCATACCCTTAGCAATAAACATCGAGGTATGGAAACTCTTTTCTATCTCGAATGTTAAAAATTATTGTCAAGGCAATACCTAGAGGCAACACTACCTTAACCTGCCAAGTTTTATTTTCAACCAAGGGATAGTACAAGTTTGAAATCGACGAGTTGTGGTATGGGTATGAGATTTAATTTTACATATACAATCATTTTGATTATTCCTGATATTGATTTATTGACTATCGATTCAACTTTCAACTTTGTGTATCGTCAATTTAAGACGATTTGTTGCTTATTTGAGCTTTGATATCCATTATTGGAAATGACTAAAACAAAGAGTGAGTGGAGGCTAAGCTATGTGTGGTTTCTCTCATTATGGTATTGTCACATCTACTCTAGATTTGTTCTGCTTGTATGCACATGGAGATATGAAATACTCATATACTCGGTAAGGTTGACGGTGTCCGATTTGGAGGTTTTCGAGAGCCATCGGAGTTCTCAAGTATATTTCTAGAGGTATACTTTCGATAAGGGGGCGCACCCTCCTAGTCATTGTTGGGAAAACTTCCTTTTTCCTTGTTGTTGATTCAAATCTTTGAATCATTTTCTAAATTGCATCGAGATGTGACTGGAGCACTTCTTAATGTTACATTATTTGTCTCCATTTTTTAGGTTTGGATTTTGATCTTGTTTATACCCATCCTTTCAAGTCTGGATTTTTTTAATTTGTTTCCATTCATTCATGGGTGGAAGTTGTTCCTGTGAGGAAAATCACATTCCACATTTAGCGACGTGATCTCATAGAATTATTATATGTCCATCATACTCCTGAGTTTTCTCACGCTGGTATTTTCAGACTAATCCGGGTGTTATTTTATTATAATGCTCAGGTCAGACCGAGTATTTTCTATGTTGCCAATGGTGCGACATGGAGTTCATGAAGTAGAGCTGGATGTTCACCTATCGTAGTATTTTATTTCCATTGTATTATTATAGATACCCATTAACAATTACATGGTCAGGAAGTTATAATTGTCCAGGCTAATGAGGCTTGTTTTTAACTTTGATATACTATGTATTTTAGAGTGACAACTTTTACTATCTTTATTATTTTATATGTGATCTTTCGCCATGAGATTTTGTTTCTCGTTTTCTTTTTTTCTTTTTACCCTAACAATCTGCCTTTCCGACGATATGATGTTCGACATTTGAATATCATGGATGTATTGAGTGCCAACTTTCAATGGTAAAAAAGGAGGGTTGTTACAACTAGTATCAGAGCTAAAGGTTATGTGAGAACCTTGGCTTTGGTAGGGTATGTCTTATTAGAGAAAGGGTAAGTGACGTCCTATAATGAGTTGAGAGTATAGTATATACGAGAGTGTATTTGTTATTGCTATAAAAACGTATTGTGTTAATTGGTCTATCGAGTGGTTTATAAATTATGGTCGAGATGAGGGGCTACAGTATCGATAAGGATTTCTGAACTCTTGAACAAGGCAAACAGACACGATATTGATTTTTGAAAAATTGAGTAAATGAAATATTTTATCTAGGATTATATATTTTTTATATATAAAGAAATAATTTTCAAATTTATATAGTTATTTATGTTTCTTGTTTGTTAATGATAATATTTCTTATTATCATTGTTGTTTGATTTTTCGTGCTCGGATAGCTTAGGAGCATTGACTATTGTCTATCAATTATTAATTTATGCTTGACCAGTTTATATGCATTTATTGTTTGATAATTATGGGTACATTGAAATGAACCTCTTAAGAATTAAGTTTTACAATTTGTTTATAAGGTTTTCGGAGAAAATACTAAATTAAAAGTCATCTTTTCATAATGTTGAATTAAAAGCAATCTTTTGATAAAAGTTGTTTAATATAATCTAAGTGGAAAGTTAAGACATTTAAAGGATAACTATTTGAGAAAATTTTGTTGCAATAAAGGCGAATTATTATAGTGTGAGATGGTTTTATATAAAAGCAATTTTATATAAATTTGGTTTATAAAATGTGTTATGAAAAGAGTTTTTATAATAAAGGGAAGTTATTATAACACTAGATTATTTTAAAGTTATGTTTTCTATGAATATAATATATATAAAATGATTGATATCATTTATAAATGGTGTTTTATAACTAAAGAGAAAATCCCGGTAATCGCCCGAATTGGCTTCAAAAAGATTTTGAGGAAAATGATGGTAGTATTACTTAGAAATATTTCTAAGTATAAATATTTTGGAAAAGAAATTTTAAATGGAATGCATTTTCTTTTGATAGTTCGAGGAAAACATCTTAATTTGTTTTGTGGTAATCTGAATAAACTTTTAAGTGATGATCAAATGTTTGCTTGGGCGAATGTGGTAATGCACTTAGTAAATTATATTCTTTATCATTAGGCGATCAAAATGAGTTCCAGTCTGAACGAACCCAAAGCAAGTGTTATTAAATAAATTGTTAAAGTTATTATATATATATAGAAATATATATGGTATGATTTCATAAAAGATTTGGATATAAAAATTAGGTATTTAGTCTTAAGTTTCCTTAAAGGAAACTGATTTAAAATAAAAGTCATTTTGAATAATAATTTGATAATTGAAAATTTTAAACTCTTGGATAGAAAAGAAATAATTTGACTTAAGTTTTATGTGGGTTAAATTGGATAGGAAGATTTTAACAAGCATTATTTTATTATAACCATAGTTTTTGTTTAAACATTTAAGTCATATAACTGTTTGTTGTTATTGGGATAACTAGTAAATATCTTTCCTTCGAACACTCTAAGGTAAAAGGCCGAAGTAGTCGACTCAGTTTTAAAACCATATTATGTTTGGGCCTTCATTTCAAATTTGAAAAATAAATTAAAATTGGCATTCTATATTTGCTTTTAGGATGTAGAAGAGTATTATACAAGTAAATAAAGGTGGAGTAAATTTTTAATTTAATGTTTTATAATGATGTCGCTTTATAAAATATTTATAAACTTGGTGAACATTTATGAAGTAAATCATAATTAATTTTAGTGTTAAATGAAATACTATAAATGAAAATTTTAAGTGAAAATGAAAATGATTTAGAAAAGATTGGTGTAGTTAAAAAACCAATTAGATTAAGTACGTAAATTATACGTGGATCATTTTATTTTCATGGTTTTTGATCTAAAATTCGATTACATAACTTCGGGTGATTCACGCCAGTTTGAAAAAGGATTTCTCACTTGATTCTTGTCAGTGAATACTTGATTCGGATTCTTGATATGATACCAAGATTTTCTATCATAGTATATGACTATGTAAGGAGAATAGAGGTGTCTAATTGAGGAACCTGATCGGAGTCTACACTAGGGAGGTCGAGTGAGCGATACTAGTTCAGAAGTAAAGTCTATGTATCCGAGCAAGTGATCGGATCAGATTTTGCATATCGATGATTTATGTACATCATATGTGCCTAAGTATATTTATATAAATCATTGTGTGGCTTAGGAAAGGTTGGGACATGACTTTCAATTTTGTTTTAAGGCGGCTTAGATAATCTTCTAAGCAATAACCAAAGGGCTGATGAGCATAGTAACATGATTAGGGAATTATCTATATCCTTGGATGATTGAGAAAGTTGTTGAAAGTCTACGGGGTGGATCGTGTAGTGTATATGCAAGTATATGTGACAAAATATATGATGCAACTAAAATAATATTAATCTAAGTAAATATAGAATAAGCACACCAGAATTTTATACTGGTTCAGACCTCCCGTCCTACGTCCAGTCCCGAAGCTCCCCTTCGGAATTCGACTATCAAAAACCCTCTCTTCGCCCGGAGGAATAGACTTGGTTACAATGAGTTGTTCTTGTCAAATGTGTGTTCTAATATAACACGGATGTTGACTAATTAGTACAATCGCTTCCAATATATTTCTAAGGAATATAGTCTATGAAGAACTGAGTATATGGAAGAGTAAATACAAGTAAAGATTGCTAGAGTGCAGAGATCAAGAATATAGAATAGAGTATAGAATTAGGAAGCGTAAGTAAGTGAAGTAAGTTAGCGTTCTCTTGATTCTCGATGCTATATATAGTTGTAGATAGGTATCTTGAGTAGTTACATCCATTAATGAATCCTCTAAGGTTTCTTCTGTTGATGGTGAAGAGTTGTGGCGAAGAGAAGCGGAGATGTCCATTCACATGTGGCAGTTGTAGTTCATTTCTGAAGTTCGAGTTTGAATTCAGACGTCTGGTATTTGTTTCAGATGTCTGATACTATATATTTTATGAATATAGTAGAGGATCAGACGTCTGAGTGCTATTACCAGATGTCTAGTTTAGTCTGTTTGTTGTTCCAGAGAACTATTTCAGATGTCGGGCTTGTGCACCCGGACGTCTGATATGGTGAATGTTAGTTTTTGTGCATCCTTTCTTTTACTTCCTTGTACCTATCGACTTGTAGTCTCTTGTAGTGTCCTTTGAGGCTCGTTCTTGTCTTTCTAGTGATGTTGTTCTAGCAAGTACCTGTATAAATATATATATGTATATTCGATTTCCATTGTATAGTTGTTGTCATCGAAACTGTAGATTGGATTTCATAACATTCTCCCCCTTCTTGATGATGACAACTATACAATGTACTTAGATATAATTTTATAAATCTCCCCCTGAATATGTTCTTACCATTATTTCTCCCCCTTTGGCATTATCAAAAAGCATTAATACAAGAATATGTATGATATGATCAATAATCATGCCTTTAGATAGTATGTACACATTAATCAAAAAATTTATCTGACAGCCGTTTTATTGAAGTTAGCAATATATCGTGTGTAATTTTTATTTAATCTTGATTTAAATAGCATGTACACACTATTAATCTGGAATATTTACCGACCGCCGGAAGGTTATAATATATCAATTTACTAAATTATCATGAATAGACGAAAGGTAACTAATTATGCATAAGTAACAAGCCAAAAAGCATTTTTATAAGCATTAAACATAGTGATTACATGCATAGATTTTTGATTCCATTACAATACAAAAGATGGAACCTATAAAGATATCTAATAATTTTTGGGGGAGCTTTGGCTTGATCATCTCCTTCATCTTCGTTCTTGGAAGAACTAGCTTGTATTCTAGAAGATTTTGGAGTATGTTCTAGAGGTTCTTTTTCCTCTTCAAAAAGTTTAGAATGTTTTGAAGAAGGAGGAGAAGGCGTTGGACTTGGCCAATCTTCCGAAGGTGGTGTAGGGCCACAGACTCATTGGAGAACCTCTTTTAGAACAGATAATGATGTTGAAAGTGATGTTTCAACTGTGGCTAGGCGAGAAGCAAATGTTGTTTCGAAGCTATCGATACGCGTAGCCAATAATTTTTGATTTCTTGATAAGATAAGTTGATTTTGGAGAGTTAAATCTCGAATGATTTCATTTGGATTAGTTTCAGTGCGAGTCTTGAAAATGTCGTCTTGGCCTGGATAGTCAAAAGGTGCAGGAGGAGGAGGAGTGTGTTCATGATGTTGTTCTTCTTCTTGTAATTGTTGTGGTGGTTGTTGTTGGGTTTGAGGCCTAGTTTGTCTAGCTTGTTGATGACATTGCGTCCATTCTTCAAATGAAATAAAATCCGGTGGATTTTCTGGTAAGTGCGTAAGAGAGAAGAATTTAGTAGAGGCGTACTTGGGGGCAATCTCCTCAAAAGTCGATAAATATGATGGAATTTTATGGGCTTGTAGAAGGCGCATGATGTAGATAGGGTAAATGATTGATGGACGTGATTGAGTCCAATAATGTTAAAGCTCGTCAAATATGAATTTCGCCCAATTTACCCTCGTACCACTAAAGATAGCATATAGAGCTTTGTGCCCCAATTCTGTTATCTGCTCATGGCTACCAAGTCGAGGAATGATTATGTTGATAATCATCCTAGAGAGTGGTCTTGCCTTAGGTCGTAAGTAATTTGAAGCAAATCGAGGCATTTCATCTTCCCAAATTTGATGGGTAATATTATTTCTTGGTTTGAGGCGCATATCCGGGATGTCATACAAATCTTCTTCGGAGTCGGAACAACCTAGAGTACGACCTATAATTCCCGGAGTAAGTCGAATAGTGTTGCCGTAAACACTCGACCAAAGCCAATTATCATCGTTATCGGTATTCCATACGGCAGTGCTATCTAGATTAGAGTAGAAAAGGAATATTGCAAGCTGATCGATTTGGACATTATTCGAATTGAAGGAAATCAACTTTTGTAACCCAACATTTTCACACATCTCATCCAAGTCATACAACGGGAATTTTAGCAAATTATAGAAGGGACCCGTGTGTAGCTTTTTCTTCTGGATATCTTCATATCTTTTGATAGAATGAGGTACTCGATTCATCCACTTCTCAATCTGATCATCGGAGCATACTTGTGGGTTGGAGGATGTAGCTTGTTCTTGCTTTCTCTTAGAAACTCTAGGGTTTTTAGTTTTGGGCGCCATGAAATCAAGAAAAATTAAGGAGATAGTGATTTGGAGAATTAGGGTTTCGGATTTGAAAGAGGAAACGAAATGAAATGTGAATTGGATATTTGGGAAAAACAGTCGTTTTAAGGTCACGAATAGGTGTCGATTGAATTTCAGACGTTTGGGAAGTGAATCAGACGTCTGATTTAACCCTAGTTTGAAGGCAGTAAACATTTTCAGACGTCTGGTTATTATTGGCAGACATCTGGAATAGGTAGAATTGTAAATTTTAAAGACAGAGAGTTTTGTCAGACGTCTGTGATGTTTATGTTAAGAAGGCAGAGACTTTGTTTAGACGTCTGGTCACAACTTCAGACGTCTAAAATAGACCGTTTTGTATTTTGTTTAAGGCAGAGACAATGTTCAGATGTCTGGTTTTATATACCAGACGTCTGATATATGCACAGGATTAAAAATGGTGTGATACAAGGGTTTCAGACGTCTGATGGCATTGATCAGACGTCTGAAATCTCTAGTATGTCTAAAAATAGTCTTATTTTGGAAGGTTTTGCTTGATTTTCGAAGGATCGATTTTAATTAAACATAATATTATTATTTTCGAAAACAAATACAAATATAATTAGATGAAAATACAATGAAAATAAACAAATTTATTTAGATGAAGATGGAGCATTGCGATCTTCAGATTTGCTGTCCTTCCATGGCTTGAGTGGAGACCAAATATTTCCACGTTCGTTGGTTCTTGGGGAACCAGAGAATTGTCTAGGTGGAGAATCCCAAGGTGTACGATAAGAGGCAGAAGGTCTATAGGATTGCAAGGAATCTGAAGTGGTTCATGTACATCCTTTTTTCGTGAATTGCAAAATTTGATCGCTACTTGCTCTAGAAAACTCAGTCGTCTCGCAGTGACTTTTTGTTCGAAGTATAATTCTCGTTGTAAATCCATTTGTTGCTTTTGGTAATGATGTATATCATCGATTTTCTCCTTGGTGTTAGGAGAGACAAATAGAGATCGTTTGGACCATTTTTATCAGGAGCGAATCTCGTGTGGTAGGAGGACCACTTATAGGTCGGTTCTTGACCTGGTGTATGAGTAGGAAGTCGATGAGGGGTATCCGCTGAACTATCCGAGGTTGGTGTTGAAAAAGAGAGGTGAGAGTTGTCGGAAGACATGTTTTTGTTTTTCTTTTGTTTGTTTTAAAAGGAACCAATATAAAATCTGTATTTTATTTGTAAAAGGAGGAGCTATTTATTCATGTTTTAAAAGGTTATAAATAGTTATTTTCAGAAAACAAACATACTAAAGAAATTGTTGGTCAGTGTTAAAAGATTTTGTTTGTGGATTAAAACTTTTTAACCAAAAATAGAATGAATGAAATTTAGAATTAGCTGATAAGATCATTAAGAGAACATATTCCTAAATCGAGTCGTAGTTTAACAAACGTTTGTTCATTTAGTGGTTTTGTGAAAATATCTGCTATTTGATTCTCAGTATTTACGTATTCTAATGTAATAATTCCTTTTTCTACATTGTCGCGTAAAAAGTGATGTCATATATCTATGTGTTTAGTACGTGAGTGATTTACAGGGTTTTTCGATAAATTTATTGCACTTGTATTATTGCAATATATTGGTGATTTATCGATAACTTTTCCGAAATCCTTAAGTGTTTGTTGCATGTATATCACTTGTGCACATGCTAAGGCCGCTGAAATATATTCGGCTTCGCAAGTGGATAAAGAGACACAGTTTTGCTTTTTGCTAAACCATGAAACCAATGATTGTCCGATAAAATCACACGTTCCGCTAGTACTCTTGATCTGTTTTACATCCACCGAAATCCGCGTCGCTATATGAAACAAGTTCAAACGATGATCCTTAGGGTAAAACAAACCATAATCTCTAGTACTAGATAAATATCGTAAGATACGTTTAACAGCTCTTTGGTGAGACTCTTTTGGTTTTTCTTGAAATCGGGCACAAAGACATACGCTCATCATAATTTCGGGTCGACTAGCCGTCAAATATAGTAAGGAGCCAATCATACTACGATATAATTTTTCATCAAAATCTTTTCCATTATCATCCTTTTCTAAGTGAACACTAGTACTCATTGGTGTTGTTTTGCTCGAAGTTTTATCCATTCCAAAATGACGTAATAAATCGTTACAATATTTTTCATGATGAATAAAAATACCATTTTCAAGTTATTTTATTTGTAAACCAAGAAAGAAATTTAACTCACCCATGTGAGACATTTCAAATTAACTTTTCATAATATTTGAAAATTGAGTACAAAGATTTTCGTTAGTTGAACCAAAAATAATATCGTCTACGTAAATTTGTACAACTAAGATGTCATAATTTTGTTGTTTAATAAATAAAGTCGTATCTATTTTACCTATTTGAAAACATATGCAATTAAATGATTCTTAAGACGTTCGTACCAGGCACGGGGGGCTTGCTTTAAACCATATATGGCTTAGTGCAATTTAAAAACATGATCGGGATATTTTTCGTGAACACATAATGGAGGTTGTTCAACATATACGTTTTCTTTAATAAAACCCTTTAAAAAAGCACTTTTGACGTCCATTTGAAATAATTTAAAATTGTGACGACTTGCAAAAGTAAGTAACGTACGTTTGGCTTCGAGTCTTGCTACTAGAGCAAAGGGTTCGTCATAGTCGATACCTTCTTCTTGATTATAACCCTGAGCGACTAAACATGCTTTATTCCTAACTATATTTCCATTTTCATCTGCTTTGTTTTTAAATACCCATTTTGTTCCAATAACTGATTGATTTTCTGGTCTTGGTACTAATTCCCAAACGTTATTACGTTTAAATTGATTTAATTCTTTTTGCATGGCTATTATCCAAAAATCATCGTTTGAAGCTTCTTTATAATTCTTTGGTTCAAAAATTTGACACAAATGCAATATGACTTATTTGGTTAAGTTGATTTCTAGTTACTCTGGAATTAAGATCCCCAATGATATTATCTTTTGGATGATCTTTTAGAATTCTAAGGGGTGACACTAGAGTATTATTTTGTGCATTTGTCTCATTATTAGATGAGTTTGTTGTATTTGTTATAGGAGTAATTTCTTCATCGTCATTAGTATGATTGTTAAGGAAATTTTCATCAAATTAAACATGTAAACTTTCTTCAATTGTGTTAGTACGTTTATTAAAAATTCTATATACCTTGCTACAATCCGAATATCCAACAAAGATTCCTTCATCGGCCTTCGGGTCGAATTTTCCTAAATTATCTTTTGTATTTAATATAAAACATTTTGATCCGAAAGTTTTAAAGTATGATACTTTAGGTTTTCTTCCAAAAAACATTTCGAAGCAAGTATGTTTAGTCATAGGTCATATGGTTACTCGATTCAAAACATTAGAAGCCGTAGCAATAGCTTCAGCCCAAAAATGTTTTGGTAAACCACTACTATTTAATAGTGTTCGTGCACATTCTTGTAACGTATGCTTTTTTCTTTCTACTACACCATTTTGTTGTGGTGTGTGGGGAAAATAGAAATTATGACTTATGCCCTTTTTATTATAAAAATTAGTAAAAAGATCATTTTCGAATTCTCCACCGTGATCACTTTGAATATTCAATTTTCAAATCCATTTGAGTTTTAATTTTTTTAGCAAAAATTTTAAACATACCAAAAGTGTCACTTTTATGTTTTAAAAATAAGGTCCATGTATATCTTGAAAACTCATCAACTATTACAGAAAACATATTTGTTGTGATTTATAGATCGTACTTGAGTTGGACCAAATAAATCTAAATGTAATAATTCTAACGGTTGTTTTGTAGAAATATTATTTTTAGATTTAAAAGAGATTTTCTTTAGTTTACCGATTTGACAAGCGTCACATAAATTTTCTACTTTATAATTTATTTTAGGTAAACCTCTAACTAGCTCATATTTTGCTAATTTATTAATATATTTAAAATTAATACGACAGAATCGTTTATGCCACAACCATGGATCGTCATGTTTGGCGGTTAAGCATAAGTTTGAATTTCGATTTATATTTATATTTAAGACATGAATATTTTTGTTTCTAAAACCCTCAAAGATAAGTTGTTTGTTATTGTCGAAAATATTACATCTATCTTTTTCGAAATTAATTTGAAAACCTTTATCGCATAATTGACTAATGCTAAGTAGGTTGTGTTTCAATTTTTCTACTAACAAAACCTTTGTAATAATAGGAGAGTTAGAAATACTAGAGTTGATGACTTCTCCGATGCCAACGATGTATCCTTTTGTGTTATCTCCAAAAGTTACCATTCCACCATCGATATATGTTATATTTGATAGCATTTTTGCATTTCCGATCATATGCTTGGAGCAACCACTATCAAGTATCAATTTCTCCTTATTTTTTATTTTGAGTACCTGCAAGGTAAAAATGATTTAATTGGTACCCATATACTTTGTTAGGGTCCTAGATGTTAGGAGGAGCAGGTAGCCATACCCAAGAAGGTTTGGTACCTTTATGAACATAATTTTTATTATAGACTACATTATCTAGAAAATTATTAATATGTTTTTGTCTAATCAAATTATTATTTGTCTTAGGAATATAAATTTTTATGTTTTTGGTATTCGTATTAGACTTAGGTGATCTTTTAGTCTTTTGATAAATAAAACTATACTTCTTAATATTATTCCCTTTTTGTTTAGGAATATTTTTAAATCCTATTCCATTTCTATTACCAGAAGGTTTTGAAGTTTTGATAAGATTTTCCAAATCTTGTTTTCCTTTATTAAATTTTGAAACATTATTTGTAATTTTATCTAATTTTTCTTTTAAATCAAAATTTTCAATTTTCAATGTTTCTATATTACTTTTCAAGTTGATATTTTCTTTTAACAAGTTATCCTTTTCTAGTTTAACTTTTCCAAAATCAATAGATATAGTCTCATTTTCAACTAAACTACTTTTATTTTTTCTTGAGATAATTCTAGTTCCTCCTCTAAAATAATTTTTTCAACTTTTAACATTCCTATTTCAAGTTCTAATCGATTTATTTTGGCTATGTGTTCTTTATTCAATTTTTTAATTCATCTAAATTTATCATCTAATTCCATGCTAAGCTCTAATAATTCATCACAGCTATGTTCGGGACATACCTCATCAGTTTGTGCCATAAAACATACATTAGCTTGTTCTCCGTCACTATTGCTGTCACTATCTGATGATGATGAAGAATCCAAGTCATCCCATGTTACTTTGAAAGCTTTCCTCTTTTTGAATTTTTCAAATTTGTTCTTCTTTTTATCATTGTTGAGCTTGGGACAATCTTTCTTCATATGTCCAAATTGATCACATTCACAGCATTTGATTGACATTTGATTTGTTGAGCTTGATTTTCCTCCTTTCTGAAATCTGGTCATTTTCCTAAACTTCTTGAATTTGTTGTAGTTTTTGGCAATAAATACGATTTCTTCTTCGTGTAAGTCGAAGTTTTCATTTGTTGCCGAAAATGCTATGTTTTTCTTCTCCGAATTTTGTTCTATTCTTGCTTGTAGATTAGCTTCATAGGACATTAAATTTCCTATCAATTCTTCATCTAAGAGTGTTGAAAGGTCATTAGCTTCTTCGATAGCTAATAGTTTTCTTTCCCACTTTGGAGTTAAAGAATTGAGTATTCTAGATACTAAATCAAAATTTATGAATTTAACTCCAGTGCCATTAAATCGTGTTGAATAGTTTGGAATCTAAAGTACATGTCCACTATAGATTCATTTTGTTTCATTTTAAATGATGAAAATTAATTTTGTAAAATTGAAATTTTAGTTTGCTTAACTTTGTTCATGCCTTCATGTGAAACTTGTAAGGTACGGCAAATATCATATGCAGTGTTACATAACATGACACGTGAAAATTCATTCTTATCTAATGAACAAAATAAAACATTCATAGCTTTGGCATTATTAGAAGCTGTGGTTTTTTGTGCATCATTCCATGTGTTCATAGCAGTGTCGGGTGCTTCATATTTATTTTGAGCGGATGACCAAATTTCTAATCCATTAGCTTCCATAAAATTCTCATACGTGTTGACCAATATGCATAATTAGAACCATTAAAAAGTGGGGGACGTGCTGTGGATTGGCCTTCTTGAAAAATACTTGCCATATTAAAGTGATTCAAATACGTGTTACTGTACTTTGATCAAACCTTGCTCCGATACCAATTGAAAGTCTACGGGGTGGATCGTGTAGTGTATATGCAAGTATATGTGACAAAATATATGATGAAACTAAAATAATATTAATCTAAGTAAATATAGAATATGCATACCAGAATTTGATACTGGTTCGGACCTCCCATCCTACGTCCAGTCCCGAAGCTCCCCTTCGGAATTCGACTATCAAAAATCCTCTCTTCGCCCAGAGGAATAGGCTTGGTTACAATGAGTTGTTCTTGTCAAATGTGTGTTCGAATATAACACGGATGTTGACTAATTAGTACAATCGCTTCCAATATATTTCTAAGGAATATTGTCTATGAAGAACTGAGTATATGGAAGAGTAAATACAAGTGAAGACTGCTAGAGTGCAGAGATCAAGAATATAGAATAGAGTATAGAATTAGAAAGTGTAAGTAAGTGAAGTAAGTTAGCGTTCTCTTGATTCTTGATGCTATATATAGTTGTAGATAGGTATGTTGAGTAGTTACATCCATTAATGAATCCTCTAAGGTTGCTTCTGTTGATGGTGAAGAGTTGCGACGAAGAGAAGCGGAGATGTCCATTCACATGTGGCAGTTGCAGTTCATTTCTGAAGTTCGAGTTTGAATTCAAACGTCTGGTATTTGTTTCAGACGTCTGATACTATATATTTTATGAATATAGTAGAGGATCAGACGTCTGAGAGCTATTACCAGACGTCTGGTTTAGTATGTTTGTTGTTCCAGAGAACTATTTCAGACGTCGGGCTTGTGCACCCGGACGTCAGATATGGTGAATGTTAGTTTTTGTGCATCCTTTCTTTTACTTCCTTGTACCTATCGACTTGTAGTCTCTTGTAGTGTCCTTTGAGCCTCGTTCTTGTCTTTCTAGTGATGTTGTTCTAGCAAGTACCTGTATAAATATATATGTATATTCGATTTCCATTGTATAGTTGTTGTCATCGAAACTGTAGATTGGATTTCCTAACATTCTCCCCCTTTTTGATGACGACAACTATACAATGTACTTAGATATAATTTTATAAATCTCCCCCTGAATATGTGCTTACCATTATTTCTCCCCCTTTGGCATTATCAAAAAGCATTAATACAAGAATATGTATGATATAATCAATAATCATGCCTTTAGATAGTATGTACACATTAATCAAAAAAATTTATCCGACCATCGTTTTATTGAAGTTAGCAATATATCGTATGTAATTTTTATTTAATCTTAATTTAGATAGCATGTACACACTATTAATCTGGAATATTTACCATCCGTCGAAAGGTTGTAATATATCAATTTACTAAATTATCATGAATAGACGAAAGGTAACTAATTACGCATAAGTAACAAGCCAAAAAGCATTTTTACAAGCATTAAATATAGTGATTACATGCATAGATTTTTGATTCCATTACAATACAAAAGGTGGAACCTATAAAAATATCTAAGGATTTTTGGGGGAAGCTTTGGCTTCATCATCTCCTTCATCTTCTTTCTTGGAAGAACTAGCTTGTATTCTAGGAGATTTTGGAGTATCTTCTAGAGGTTCTTTTTCCTCTTCAAAAAGTTTAGAATGTTTTGAAGAAGGAGGAGAAGCTGTTGGAGTTGGCCAATCTTCTGAAGGTGGTGTAGGGCCACGGACTCGTTGGAGAACCTCTTTTAGAATAGATAATGTTGTTGAAAGCGATGTTTCAACTGTGGCTAGGCGAGAAGCAAATGTTGTTTCGAAGCTATCGATACGCTTAGCAAATAATTTTTGATTTCTTGATAAGATAAGTTGATTTTGGAGAGTTAAATCTAGAATGCTTTCATTTTGATTAGTTTCAGTGCTAGTCTCCAAAATGCCGTCTTGGCCTGGATAGTCAAAAGGTGCAGAAGGAGGAGGAGTGTGTTCGTGATGTTGTTCTTCTTCTTGTGATGGTTGTGGTGGTTGTTGTTGGGGTTGAGGCCTAGCTTGTTGATGACGTTGCATCCATTCTTCAAATGAAATAAAATCCGGGGGATTTTCTGGTAAGTGCATAAGAGAGAAGAATTTAGTGGAGGCGTACTTGGGGCAATCTCCTCAAAAGTCGATAAATATGATGGAATGTTGTGGGCTTGTAGAAGGCGCATGATGTAGGTAGGGTAAAGGATTGATGGACGTGATCGAGTCCAATAATGTTTAAGCTCGTCAAATATGAATTTCGCCCAATTTACCCTCGTACCACTAAAGATAGCATATAGAGCTTTGTGCTCTAATTCTATTATTTGCTCATGGCTACCAAGTCGAGGAATGATTGTGTTGATAATCATCCTAGTGAGTAGTCTTGCCTTAGGTCATAAGTATTTTAAAGCAAATCGTGGCATTTCATCTTCCCAAATTTGATAGGTAATATTATTTCTTGGTTTGAGGCGCATATCCGGGATGTCATACAAATCTTCTTCGGAGTCGGAACAACCTAGAGTACGACCTATAATTCCCGGAGTAAGTCGAATAGTGTTGCCGTAAACACACGACCAAAGCCAATTATCATCATTATCGGTATTCCATACGGCAGTGCTATCTAGGTTAGAGTAGAAAAGGAATATTGCAAGCTGATCGATTTGGACATTATTCGAATTGAAGGAAATCAACTTTTGTAACCCAGCATTTTCACACATCTCATCCAAATCATACATAGGGAATTTTAGCAAATTATAGAAGCGACCTGTGTGTAGCTTTTTGTTCTGGATATCTTTATATCTTTTGATAGAATAAGGTACTCGATTCATCCACTTCTCAATCTGATCATCGGAGCATACTTGTGGGTTGGAGGATGTAGCTTGTTCTTGCTTTCTCTTAGAAACTCTAGGGTTTTTAGTTTTGGGTGCCATGAAATCGAGCAAAATTAAGGAGATAGTGATTTGGAGAATTAGGGTTTCAGATTTGAAAGAGGAAATGAAATGAAATGTGAATTGGAAATTTGGGAAAAACAGTCGTTTTAAGGTCACGAATAGGTGTCGATTGAATTTCAGACGTTTGGGAAGTGAATCAGACGTCTGATTTAACCCTAGTTTGAAGACAGTAAACATTTTCGGACGTCTAGTTGTTATTGGCAGACGTCTGGAATAGGTAGAATTGTAAATTTTGAAGACAGAGAGTTTTGTCAAACGTCTGTGATTTTTATGTTAAGAAGGCAGAGACTTTGTTCAGACGTCTGGTCACAACTTCAAACGTCTGAAATAGACCGTTTTGTATTTTGTTTGACGTCTGAAATCTCCAGTATGTCTTAAAATAGTCTTATTTTGGAAGGTTTTGCTTGATTTTCGAGGGATCGATTTTATTGAAACATAATATTATTATTTTTGAAAAAAAAATACAAATATAATTAGATGAAAATACAATGAAAATAAACAAATTTATTTAGATGAAGATGGAGCATTGCGATCTTCAGATTTGCTATCCTTCCATGGCTTGAGTGGAGACCAAATATTTCCACGTTCGTTAGTTCTTGGGGAACCAAAGAATTGCCAATGTGGAGGCTCCCAAGGTGTACAATAAGAGGCATAAGGTCCATAGGATTGCAAGGAATCTGAAGTGGTTCATGTACTTCCTTTTTTCGGGAATTGCAAAATTTGATCGCTACTTGCTCTAGAAAACTCAATCGTCTCGCAGTGACTTTTTGTTCGAAGTATAATTCACGTTGTAAATCCATTTGTTGCTTTTGGTAATGATGTATATCATCGATTTTCTCCTTGGTGTTAGGAGAGACAAATAGAGATCGTTTGGACCGTTTTTTGCCGGGAGTGAATCCCGTGTGGTAGGAGGACCACTTATAGGTTGGCTCTTGACCTGGTGTATGAGTAGGAAGTCGATGAGGGGTATCCGCTGAACTATCCGAGGTTGGTGTTGAAAAAGAGAGGTGAGAGTTGTCGGAAGACATGTTTTTGTTTTTCTTTTGTTTGTTTTAAAAGGAACCAATATAAAATTTGTATTTTATTTGTAAAAGGAGGAGCTATTTATTCATGTTTTAAAAGGTTATAAATAGTTATTTTCAGAAAACAAACATTCTAAAGAAATTGTTGGTCAGTGTTAAAAGATTTTGTGTGTGGATTAAAACTTTTTAACCAAAAATAGAATGAATGAAATTTAGAATTAGCTGATAAGATCATTAAGAGAACATATTCCTAAATCGCGTCGTAGTTTAACAAATGTTTGTTCATTTAGTGGTTTTGTGAAAATATCTGCTATTTGATTCTCAGTATTTACGTATTCTAATGTAATAGTTCCTTTTTCTACATTGTCGCGTAAAAAGTGATGTTGTATATCTATGTGTTTAGTACGTGAGTGATTTACAGGGTTTTTCGATAAATTTATTGCACTTGTATTATCGCAATATATTGGTGATTTAAAGATAACTTTTCCGATATCCTTAAGCGTTTGTTGCATGTATATCACTTGTGCACATGCTAAGGCCGCTGAAATATATTCGACTTCGCAAGTGGATAAAGAGACACAATTTTGCTTTTTGCTAAACCATGAAACCAATGATTGTCCAATTAAATGACACGTTCTGCTAGTACTCTTACGATCTGTTTTACATCCACCGAAATCCGCTTCGCTATATGAAACATGTTCAAACGATGATCTCTTAGGGTAAAACAAACCGTAATCTCTAGTACTAGATAAATATCGTAACATACGTTTAACAGCTCTTTGGTGAGACTCTTTTGGTTTTGCTTGAAATCGGGCACAAAGACATACGCTCATCATAATGTCGGGTCGACTAGCCGTCAAATATAGTAAGGAGCCAATCATACTACGATATAATTTTTCATCAAAATATTTTCCATTATCATCCTTTTCTAAGTGAACACTAGTACTAATTGGTGTTGGTTTGCTCGAAGTTTTATCCATTCCAAAACGACGTAATAAATCGTTACAATATTTTTCTTGATGAATAAAAATACCATTTTCAAGATGTTTTATTTGTAAACCTAGATAAAATTTAATTCACCCATGTGAGACTTTCCAAATTCACTTTTCATAATATTTGAAAATTGAGTACAAAGATTTTCGTTAGTTGAACCAAAAATAATATCGTCTACGTAAATTTGTACAACTAAGATGTCATTATTTTGTTGTTTAATAAATAAAGTCGTATCTATTTTACCTATTTGAAAACCAGATGCGATTAAATGATTCTTAAGACGTTCGTACCAGGCACGGGGGGCTTGCTTTAAACCATATAGGGCTTTGTGCAATTTAAAAACATGATCGGGATATTTTTCGTGAACAAATAATGGAGGTTGTTCAACATATATGTTTTCTTTAATAAAACCATTTAAAAAAGCACTTTTGACATCCATTTGAAATAATTTAAAATTGTGATGACTTGCAAAAGCAAGTAATGTGATTCGAATCTTTTAATTAAAAAGAGGGAAGACGTTAATTGTAAACGTATACTGAAATAAATTTAAATTGGGTGATTTATTTCCAATTAATTCAGTTCATGTTTCAAAATTTAATGCTAGTTTACTGCATATATGTTTGTACCTAAATATAAACTTATGTTTTAGGCCGAATTAGATCATAAAAAAGGATAATTTAGGTTTGAAATCTCATACGGTATTAAATTAAATGTTAATAGGAGATGATAAAGGGGGTAAAATAGATTTACACTTGACTATTTCCTTTTCAATTAGACTTGATTAGATTTTAATTGCAACATAATTTACCTTTCCATCTTAACTCTTCTAATTTACTCTTACATTCATTGCCTCCTTATGTGGATTATTTTCATACCTTTTATTTATGAATGTAAACTATAAGTGGCGATAAAGATGTACATACATACATACATACATACATACATACATACATACATATATATATATTATACACCTGTTTATATTACCTTATTTATGCTATCATATTTTTGAATGTATGTTAATGCATTCCTAGTAAAACATTCAATCGAAATGTTAACATGTTTGTTTAAATTCCCAATCTAATCAAAGAGAGAGAGAAATGAAAAGTTCTTAATGCTGTAAATTCTTTTAATTTATGACACAAATTTGTGTAGAGAATTTATTTTCATTTATTGTGTGTTAATTAAATCTTTGATGGATGTCAATTTTGGTATGTTTGGGGTTAACAAAATTAATTAAGTGAATAAATGTTTTTGAAATTTGAATTCCAAAAGTTTGTTTACAATATAGAGTTGGCCCATTCATTCCCTTTATAATTTATAATTGCCGCAATCTTTTCATTATTTCCTCATTTGTTCCATTACTCCTTTCCATTTACATTGTCTGAAGTTTTTCCATCTTGCAAACATTAACTACTTTTTATATTTTTAATTCTTTCTTTTACCTCTTTTTAATACCTTCTACTTTTAAAAAGGCTATTCATATTTACTTTATTCAATACCTAGTTTGTTCATATTTACTTTATTTTTTTCGTTCATTTTCCTACTTCATTTTCTGAAACCTCATCTCATTTATCTCTAATTAATAGCAGCCTCTCTTTTCAAATCTCGTTGGCCCTAAACCTAACTCTAACCTTATAAATAAGATATGATGCAAATGAAACCCTAGCCTCCATTCTAATATTCTTGTTTTTTTCTTCTTCAATCTTATTATTCTCTCTCATTTTATTTTTTATTTCCTCTTCAAATATTCTTCTTCTTCAAATCTTCTTCTATTTCAAACTATCTTTTTTTCTTTTCAAATCTTGATCTTCTCTTTCATTTTCAGTTCTTCTTGTTTTAATCCTTTTCTTCTTTTTTCAATTATTCTTTTTCAAATCTTCTACTTTTTTTGCAAACCTTCTAAAAATACATACATACATACAAACATACATATACATATACATATACATATATATTAATATAATAAGGAGGAAAATTAAAGTAAATCAAACCAAAAACAAAATTAAGGAACAAAGCTGGCAATCAAGAAGGAGACTAAGGAAACATAGAGAGGAGCTATTGATTAGAAGTCTATTATTTTCAGATTTGTATAATGGTGAGTGATTGAACCCACTCACGAATACTAAACTTTCTTATGTTAGTTGAATTAAATTTATGATGTGATAAGAACATTATTGGTTGCTATTTGGTAGTTTAATTTGACAATTTAATTTAATTTAAATTTATATTGAATTTAATTACCATTTAAATTAATATTGAATCTAAATTATTAATTAAATACCTAATAATGATAACTAGTTAATTGTTGTGATCTATTGGCTGATTTGGATGATGATTATAATGGATGTTTATTTGTTGAAATTGGATAATTGGATGTTTATATCTCTGTTATCACTATGGGTTGAAATGATACATACCCGAATGATCTTATAGGTTAGGGAAAAATCGTTATGGATTGAAATGATAAACCTGAGCGATTTTATTGATTTGGATGTTATTGATTCGGGATACGAGTTGAAATGATATATACCTAGAAAATTTAACTATTTGGGGTTGAAATGATACATAACCTATCATTTGACTATATGATAGAAAATTATATACGAACACCGTTGGTCGGTTTTAAATTATTTTCTAAATAGTAAAGTATGTTTGATTTATAAATTTTATTTTTAAATTTTATTTGATGATTTTATTTAAAATTTATATTTGGAAAATAATTTATTTTATGTGTTTTAAAGCTTTAAATTATAAGTTAATAAATGGTTTTAAATGTAAATTTAATATTTTAATTTATAATTTTATTTAGTTCTAAATATATATTTTAAATAGTATAAAATTTAATTTAATAAAATATTTAATATAATTTAATATATATATTTTTAAAATTTAATTTAATATAATAAATATAGTTTTGATTTAAGATAATAAATATAGACTATAATAATAACTTTAATAGATAAAAGATTTTAGAATTTTGTAAAAGGTATTGTAAGGAATTTATAAAAGCTTTGTAAGAGATTTTTTATAATGGATTTTATAAAAGGATTTTTATAAAAGATTTTTTTATAGAGGATCTTATAATGGTTTTTAAATGAGTATAAAGGTTTTAAAAGGATTTTATAAAGGGTTTTATAAAAGAACTTGTATAAAGGAGATTTGGAAGCGTTAAAGGATAGAAGTTTATGAAAGGAAAGAGTTGTAAACTATTTTGGAATTTATAAATAGCTTTATAAATGGTTCTAAAGCATGTGAATGGTTCATAAATAGTTTAAGAGAGATTTATATATTATTTTCGAAATTGATTGAAAGAAAATCTTCCTCGGCACTTATGAATATGTTTATACTTTTGGAATAAGTATATGGATATCTTGATATGAAGGTATAAACTATTTCTAGATTTATTATTAAAAACATTTTATAAAATGACTTTGGTGTGAAATAAGCTTTTGGTTGTTAAAGAGACCGGGGTCAGATATTGTCATACTCTCTGCCAACACCGAAACCACTTTAACAATTGTGCACGTGGTGGAGAATCCAGAATGAAGTAAGATGGTTTGTCGAACGCTACTGGAATGAAGCAAGAGAACGATGATGGATAGCCTTGACTTTCGGGTCATAATTAAAATGACTAAAACAGGAGCTATACCGGGCCAAGTGGGGTCGCTCCCCCTATCGGACACATTTCTTCGATACCATATTTATTACTTTGTGATTGATTTGGTGGCCACCCTTCATTTGATTATGGGAGTGTGTTCCGAGGTGGGCGGTAGTAGCTGCTATGTGTTACCACTAGTCCGGGAATGCGAAACGGTAGAATCCTACCCTGGGCATTGCCTTGCGTGCCTTGTCATATTTATCCTGATCGTGCCTACTACGAATTTGGTTTGTCTCGTACACTATGGAGTGCCCTCTAATAGCCCTTCAATTTACGGAGGAATTACGATACTGTATAGACTATGGTATTTATGAAAATGTGTTAAGGGGGATATGGGTAACGCCTTAATGCTATTTTAATAATTTACTTTACTATAGACATATTATAATAGCGTATTGTACTATGTATGTAGATAGTTTAATGGATTCTTAGGAGATGGAATCCCGAACATCTCATAAGTTATTGCACGCATATTAGACACTGGATAGGAGATGTAAAATCCCATAAACTTCTCTGAAGCCCTTACACTCATATTTACTTATTTTGATTTAACTTACATAAGATCTTTTAGTTCTGACTCGAGTGTTTTGTCTTTTCATTACGCTCAAGTCAGCCTGAGCATTTCAGTGTTGAAGACTTTATCTCTGGAGGACAAAGACGAAGACTTGGTATATTATTACTATTTATTATATTTATTCCACTGCATCATGTTATTCCGCTGCATTATTTATTTATTCCTGCTGTATGTATAACTTTGATCTGTATTATAAGAGTGTAATCAATTGTTATTTGTAAAACAACTTCATGAACTGTTTATTTGATTATTATATTTTTTCATTCCGCCCTGAGATTCTGTGCTTTTTTTCTCCTTTCTTTTCTCTTATTTTCTTATTCACCCCATTAACAATCCTCCCTTTTGAATGGTTTGAGTTGATATGTGTGGTGTATTGTCGATTTAAACGGTCCAAAAAGGTAGGTCGTTATATTAAATTTATTTACAACTATAAATTGTTTGAATAAATAACAAAAAATATCAAATGTTAATAAAAAACTTCATTTCTAATGACGTATTTTTAAAATAAATTTATTGGATTTTTTCATAATTTTTAATTTGGAAACTAATTATATTTTCGTACTACGCATTTTACAGCAAATGATGGTATTTATGAAATTTCATAGAATTAAATAATATGTGTATTTTATTATTGATTTGAATCGTATCATGTTTTGGTGCACGATCGTATTTTTCTTTTTATCGTTCGCGGTTCGCAAGCGAGCGGAATATTGTGTAGCAAAATACCGTGAAAACCTTCTTTTTAAAAAAATCTTTTTAAATCAAAATTCAAAATTTCAAAATGACTTGATATTGGGTGATAGATGGCTTGAAAAGTTTGTATAACTTAAGAATCTTGTTTAGCTTGAGATGGAAGCAAGGTATATTTGTTGGTTTATAAAATAAAAAACAAAGTCAACCCTTAACCAATTTAACTACATTTGAATTTCTAGGTATTTATTTTGTTAAAAATGGCGCCTCCCTCTAGCGACTAATTTTTCTCGAGATTTTGACTTCCTCCATTGGTTTCGCGTCTTTGCTCCGCCTTGCCTTGCCTCGCCTCCCCTTCCCTCCATCGCCTCTCCTTTTTCTCCCCTATGCCTGCGTCTTCCCATATTTCCCCAACCCTAGATCCGATCTCCTCGTCCTGTCCTTCCATCACCAGATCTGGGTGTATCTTTAATCCATCTGCTTCCCTTCGCTCAATGCCGCAACTTCTTTCTGAATCTGAATTCCCTCCTCTGAATGCCTCCAAGCCTTATAGATCAACTGCCTTAGTTTCTGCTGGTTCCTATTTAGATGTCCTGGTAGCCAATGCCTTTTCTACCCTTCAAACATCGACTGGTGTTTTGCTATCGAATGTAGTGCCAGAGACCGGTAAGCTTCATCCTTCTAATGGTTCCACTTTGGCTCCCCTTAATGCAACCGCGGTTTGCGGTGGTCAGGGAATGGATGTTGGGATGTCGAATATTGGGAATTTCTTAGATGTCGGGGGTCTATATGGAGGGGGTATTGTCTGATTGTATTGGTACTGTATCTCAGGCAGTTAAATCTGGAAATGGATTATGCGCTACTGATGTTTATGTTAATGTCAAGGTGCATACTGCTGTGAATATCAATGTCTTGGATTCGGGAGACTGTATATTTGGTGCCTTTGATGGATTACACAATGGTGGTGTACAATCGTCTCCTACAATGCAAAAACAACAATCTACTGTCCCTACCCCATCTTACTCAAAACCTTGGTCGTCTTTATTTACTTCCCTGCCCCGGAATGCGGGTGACTACAACCCTATTTATTTTGAAATCGTTGAGGAAAATGGCGTTATGATTCCTCCACCTAGTGTGATGCAAGCTAGTTTGGACTATTGATCAGATTATTTGATTGGATTCTTTTTGGAACCTAATCACGACCTCCATGATGCGACTAAAGTTTTCCGTAGGACTTGGAAGCTACGTGGTGAATTATGTGTATTGTTGGTTGACTCTATGTATTTTCTTAAGTTTTTCTCCTCCGAGGAATGCCAACGTGTTCTTGAGACCACCCTTCTTTTTTTGATGGAAAACCTTTTATTATTACTCCTTGGACTCCCACAATAGCTAGTGCTCGTGAACAAGTTCTTTATATTCATGTATGGGTATTATTTTCACATATTCCTTCTATTTTACAATCGTTGCTTCGTTTGAATTAGCTAGCATGTAACGTAGGCAAATTGAAATGTTTTGACTCTAATACGATAACTCGTGAAAAATTGGTGTATGAAAAGGCACAAATTGAAATTACCCAGACAAGCCCCTCCCTTCCTCTATTCCGGTTCAGCTTGCTGTTGGCATGTTGTGGAAGTCCGTGTTTGTTACGAATGGGTGCCTGACATTTGTTCAACCTGTCATTCCTTTAGCCACCATGCCGTCACTTACAAGCATTCTGTCATCTCCGTAGCGGCTCCCAAAAATCCTCTGCCTCGCCCCTCTTAGGAAATGGGTTCCTAAGGCATCTTCCTCTGCCTCTCAGTCAGACATCCCTGATGTGCCTTTACTTGGACTGGTTCCACCTTCTTGTACTGTTGCTAGGCCTGCCTTCCCTTCAAACCTTGATCTCGTGGTTCCTTCTGATGTTACAGCTATTCCTATAGCTGTTCCCAATCCTGTGCAACCGCGGTTGTCTGTAGTTTGGGATAAGTCCGAAGTTGTTTGGATTGATCTCAAATCTGATATGAGATATAACCCATGGTGGATTCTTTTTTCAAATTTGTTTCCAATGATCAGCTGGATCTCAGATGCCTTCGTTACAACATATCCGGTGATTCTCTAGTGCTCGCTATGGATGGTCAACATGCGAATTGGAATGCTGCCATGTTTGATGATGCTTCTTGGGACCGATCTTTCATATACTCTTCTGATTCTGTGGATTATGACCCTTATCTTGCTATGCTTTTTTGCCCTTATGCTTGTATAGTTGGGTATGTTCCCGTGGTTTCTGCCCTGGAGATAGCTGACGATGGTGCTTCTTCCTCTTTCGAGGAGACCTAGTCATTGGGTAGTATGTAGTAGCTGTGACATCTCTGTCACAATCCTGTGCTGTATTTTCCTTTTTTATTAGTAGTTAAGGTGTTTCTACCTTACTCCTATTTTAAATGTTTTTATTACGTTCGTAATAAAAAGTGGACGACCCACTATAAAACAGGCTGGCCTTACCAAAATTTTTTTGTACTCCATTTCAATTTTTTCCACTTTGCCTTATCACCTAATTCTTCCTCCTACACATTTACAGTAAACAAGATAATCGCATCCACTTCAAAAATTAATGTCTCCAACTATAATCCACTAAAAATTATAAAGTTTATTTCTTTGGATTTGAATGGGCAAGATCTTCGAATCCATACCTATATGGTAGCTTACCGTCGTGTATACGGATGCTCGACTTTGTATAAAGTAGCTTGGGTTTGGTCGTGTCATCAATCTAGGAGGAATTAGGTGTTGACGAGGTGAGAATTGAGTTTCTCTTGGTAAGTAGCATCGTCGTCCAGATTTCGGCATGGTGCAGTTTGTTCTAGAAAGTCACAACATTTGAGAGCTGGACCAGTCGTGAGCAAGTTGCATTTTTATGCAATGGGCTGAGGTCTTAGTGAAGGTATTGATGTGAAGCTTGCGACGGGTAGAATCCATTGGTGAAGTCGATTTGATGATTAGTGGCCTATGGATGAAGAATGGCCATGCATGTACAAGTGAGGTAGTGTTGTGTCTTATATTAGGCGGGAAGAAGATTAGAATTGGGGAAGATGTAATTGGGGGTAATTTTTTTAATTGAATAATTAATGTGATCTGATAATTAAATTAAATTGATAGCTTATAAAATTAACATTTTGCTCATAAGAGGTCCAATCGAGATGCGATCTTTTGCGTTGTGCTCGTAGGAACGTTAGATACATGATGGAATTTGTTTGGTCATGTTTGGAGCCAGTAGAATTTTGGGCTAAAATTGTTCAATTTTAGACCAAACCGGAATGTGAAAGCATCAACTGAAATTTCGATGAGTTTACGTACCTTTAAATAAAATATATGACATTTGGGTTGTTATAAACTATTGTTGAATGCTTAGATGATAGTTTATATTATTGTTTGGTTGTTTGTTTGGATTTTTAATTTTCACTGGAAAAGCGAATAACATAAATAACCTTTGTGTTGTAGGGAACAAAAACAAAAGGGGAAGTTGATGTGTACCTAACGAACAGGTCGCTACGGAACACTTTGAAAAGTACACATTCATCTTTATGTTTTGCAGGGAACTTTTGTAGAGAGACCCAAAAGGGTTTCTCGCAATATTTATTTATTTATTTACTGCTATTCTTATGTTGCTTATAGTGATCGTTGAAATATTTGTGACATACTGTTTGATTTGAATAAGCGTCATTATAGCGATTTTTGCTATACAGTCATTTGTGAAATATCATCCCCTTAAACCTTATTGTGTGTTGAACTTTAGCTTGTATTTTCACAAAACAGAGGTTTGATCGTGTTTTGCACTTTGAAAGTTGTTTAAACTGTATCTTAAAATATCTTGGTAATTTTGAAAATAAAGGATAAGTGTTGATTAATTTATAAAGAAGTTATAAAATTAATTAATCATTTTAAATAATTATGTTTAAGGTAAATTAATCATTTTAATAATGACGTTTAAAATTACCTAATCATTTTAAATAATGATGTTTAAAATTAATTAATCATTTTTAATAACGATATTTTAGATTAATTAATCATTTTAATAAAAGATGTTTAAAGTTAACTAATTGGTTAAAATAAAGGTATTTAAAATTAATTAACTGATTTAATAAAAGTTTTTTTGAAGATTAGTTAATTTATTTAATAAAAGTGATAAAGTTAATTAGCTGATTTAATAAAGGTGTTTAAAGTTAATTAATGGATTTTTTAAAGGAGTCGTAAGTTGATTAGCTGTCTCTAAGGTTAATTAATGTAGTTTTAAATTTATAAAAGAATTATATCAATTATCTTTCAAGATGGTTAACATTGTTTTAAATTTATAAAAGCAGTTTGATTGATTTATTATCTTCTGGGATAACAAAGGTTGTTTGAAATTTATAAATGACAGTTTATAAATGAGAAAAATCTTTTGAAAGGAATTGTTTTCAAAAATAAAGCTAAGTGTAAATTGTTTTGGGTTTATAGTAAACAATTTTTTATATGGCATTTATTTTTGATCCTCTTGTAATACACTTAGAAATATAATTTGCTCTCTAAAAAGAATATTTTCAAAAGTACTTTTAAAGTGATTTACAAATATTTGTGTGATGTGAAATGCAAGCACAAGTTCAGGTTTTAAGAGTTTAAAAGTTTGACTCGGTTACGGAAAGGATAAGAAAATTGAATTTTTGCAAAATGATATTGCTTATATAGAAAGGATTTAGTCATACTCTTAGCACTAAACGTCGAGGTATGGAAACTCATTTCTATCCCGAATGTTAAAATTGCTGTCAAGGAAATACCTAGAGGTAACACTACCTTAACCTGCTCGGCTTCATTTTCAACCAGTGATAATACAAGTTTGAAATCGACGAGTAGTGGTAAGAGTATGAGATTTAATACTATCATTCCATTATTCCCGATAGTTAATTTATTAACTATCGATTTAGCTTTCGTCTTTGTGTATCGTCAATTTAAGATGATTCATTGATAATTTGAGCGTTCATATCGTTTTTAAATGACTAAAACAAAAGAGCAAGTAGGGCCAAGCTATGTGGGGTTGCTCCCATTCGGGTACTGTCACATCTACTCAAGATTGATTTCGGTTGCATGTGTGCGGAGTTGTGAAATACTCAGATACTCGGTAAGGTTGGTAGGGTCCGACTTGGATGTTTCTAAGAGCCATTGGAGTTCTCAAGTATATATCTAGAGGTATACTTTCGATAAAAGGGCACACCCTTTAATCATTGTTGCGAAAAATTCCTTTTTCTTGTTGTTGATTCAAATCTTTAAATTGTTTTCTAAATTGCATCGAGAAGTGACTGAAGCTCTTCTTGATGTTTAATTATTTATGTCCATTCTTTAGGTTTGGATTTTGATCCTGTTTATATCCATCCTTTAACGTTTGGGTTTTGTTTTAATTTGTTTCTATTCATTTATGGGTGGAATTTGTTCCAATGAGGAAAAACTTGTTCCACGTTTAGCGGCGTGGTCTCATAGAATTTTTATATATCCATCATATCTCTTGAGTTTTCTCACACTGGTATTTCTAAATTGATTCGGGTGTTATTTTATTACAATGCTCAGGTTAGATCGGGTATTTTTCCAAGTTGTCGTTGGTGGAACATGGTGCTAGTGGAGTAGAGCTTGATGTTCACCTAATATAGTATTTTATTAGCACTGTATATTATATATACCCATCAGCAATTGTAAGGTCAGGAAATTGTAACCGTCCAGACCGATGAGGTTTGTTTTTAACTCTAATATACTATGTACTTTAGAGTGACAGCTTTTACTGTCCTTTCATATTATATGTGATCGTTCCGCTGTGAGATTATGTTGCTCATGTTCATTTTCTTTTTCTTTTTTCTATTTACCCTAATAATCTACCTTTCCAATAATTGGATGTTCGACATTTGCATACCATGGATGTATTGAGTGTCGACCTTCGATGGTTGAAAAGGAGGGTCATTACATAATTAAGTGTTTATGCCATTCTTGGTACTAACATGTTGGTGCTTTCACTGAGACTTGATTCTCAGGCCTATTTGGACCCATCATCTACATTGGATTGTCTAAATCCGAGAGATAGATCTAGTTTTCTTTGTTTTTTGGAATTTCTAACTACTCAGATTTTCAAGAATCTACACGAGAGCTTTCTATAATGGCCTCTAGAAGAGACTGTTCTATCACTTCGTGTGCTTGCAAAGATGTTGAGGAGATCGATCCCCGACAAGTTGATGAGGTTGCACATGCAACCGCTATGGATATTCAGAACCCAGCTAATGTGGTCACCAAAGTTGAGATGAACCGCATGATGAAGCAGATGAAAGACAAGCTCTAAGAATGCCATAATGAGTTGAATGCATAGATGAAGCAAAGCTTAAACTTGTTAAATTAACTAACTAACAATTGTAGAAGGAGCAGGAGGGATAGAGCGACTCTGATTCTGAATCTAATAGTTCCTCGTCATCGGAGAAAAGGCAGAGGGACAGAAAGTGAAAGATGCTAAGGAAGGATGCCGAGAATTCGAAATAGAAGGCAAGACTGAACCATGGCCAAGGCTTATAGATCGGTACTGATCCATCATGAGGGATTGGTACCAAACCATCGAACGGGGGTCCCTATGCCCAACTCCTAGGTGATGCCACCGGTTTGGACTTTAGACATGCTATTGATGGTTAGAATGTTGGAACATAGGAAGGTGGTGCAGATCTGCCACGGAGAGACTATATGCAAGGAACTACTAATTGAACGGTTCCTCTTAACTAAGGGGAACCAGGTATCATGAGACTAACAGAGAGCATTTGCCGGGCCAAACACTAGGGGTAGATTATGTTCACTATCATTTAGTAGACCCACTTGAACCAGATTTGATTAAGATGGTCAAGAGACTGATAAGTGAGAATCAATACCGGACGAATGATGAGTGGGGTTCCTCCTCGAGCCGGAATCCTATTACTAAAGATATCTTGCATGAGGAATACCCATTGAGGTTTGTAATGCTAAAGATACCATCATATAATAGAAATACAAATCCAGGCAACATTTATTGAAGTATGACTAACACATAGGTTCGGCCAGGGTTATTGATGACATTAAATGTCGTTATTTCTTGATATTTCTAGAGGGGGTAGCAATGGTGTGGTTCATCCGGCTACTGTTGAGATCCATATTGTCCTTTGATTAACTAGCATGAAAGTTTATAGAGTAATTCTACATGCACACAACACGTCTGGAAGACATGAGTCGCTTTCTAACCTCTTCCAAGGAGTGGGAGAGTCTTTGAAGGATTTTTTTATATATTTCATACCACAACGTCGGAAGTAAGCAATGCTTAGGAGGACATCGTATGATGGTACTGATCAGGGGGATTCATATCAATATGATTTCGGGAGATGAATGGAAATGAAACCCCGTCGACGATGGATATTTTTTTTATAGGAAGGCTAATTAGTTCTTAAGCCTGGAAGAGGCATGTACTCATCCCCGAAGGGATGATGTTGGGCATTTAGCTAAAGTGATATAGAGTAATATTGAAGTAAAATAGTTCGAAGGGAGTTGCTGGAATGTGGATATAAATGTTGGCGACAAGAATGATGGTCTGAAGCGTAGTAATAATGGGGCTAGGAAGCGAAAGCCAGACAATAGGAATCATCCCAAGGTTCCTAAGTATGATAACTATTCTGAGTTGAATAACTCAATAAAGAATATCTACTTGGAAACCTAAGCTACTAAGCGGTACAGGAAGCCAGCTCTGAAGGAGTCCACAAAGAAGGATAAAACAATCTGGCATGTTTTGCAGTTCCAGAAGACACATGGTTATAACACCAATGAATGTAGACAACATGATATGAACTAGGAATTGATTTACAAAAGGAAGTTGCAATAGTTTGTGAAAATCCTATAGGACGACAGGTAAGGAAACTCCAACCCCCATGGGTCGACATCCTAATGGAGGCAAGTCGGGCCCAGTGCTAATGAACCTAGGCGGCTTGTGAAACGTCTTGTGATAAATACTATAATTAGTGGACCGCATCCAGCTGAGAAGAGTTGGAATGAGATAGAGCGGTATGTTAATGCTTTAAACATGCCGTGGATGAGAGTTGTTTTGCTGTCAAAGATGGTACTCCGACAAAGTAACTCAGAAGCATGATAGATGATATTATTTTCCATAACCGAGATGCTGATAGGGTAAAGACCCCGACTGTTGATATGCTTGTTATTTTGACCATGATTGGCCCTGTTGTTGTATGAAAAGTTTTGGTTGACTATGGGAGTTCAGTCAACATTCTACCCAAGAGAGCCTATGATCAAATGCTGCTGGGGGGAAAAGACTTAAAGCCGTCTAAATCTTGGATCTAGGGATTTAATAGGATGGCTATTGAGCCAGTATGATGCGTGCTACCGATGAGAGTGTGAGTCATGCCTTTTGTTGTGTTGGACATTTATTCTGCCTATAATTCTTTTTTGTGTCGACTGGCCCTTACTGAATTCAGAGCAGCGGTCGCTCCATAGTGCTTAACGAAGAAATTCCCAATCGAGAATGGTGTGGGGATAGTTCAAGGGAATCTAGGGCTTGGCTGCAAGTGCTATGTCGCTAAGTTAAAAGGGGCGAGGCAAAGAGAAAAAAGAAAAGGTGTAGAGTTGACTCTCTACATCAAGGCTCTGGAAGCATAACAACCACCGCCTGAGCCCTGGCTTGGGAAACACAGTCGGTTCCATAGAGTTAAGGATCCAGAGAAAGAGATGCTGGGCAAAAGGGCAGCCCCAACCGAGTTAATGATCAACATACCGATCAGCCACACCGATCCTACATGGGCCTTGAAAGTCGGATTGCGGATTGACACAAGGATGATGAAAGAATTAGTTGCTTTTCTCCAAGCAAACTTGGATGTGTTTGCTTGGAATCACTCAGACATGTGTAGAATATCGTCGGAGATAGCAAGCCATGCACTGAATATAAATTTGAAGTGTGTTCCTGTGAAACAGAAACACCATAGTCTGGATCCGAAGAGATCCGCTACACTTAAAGAAGAAGTGGAGAAGTTGAAGAATAACAGCTTCGTTCGCAACACCTTATACCTAGAATACGTATTGAATCCAGTTCTGGTGAAGAAGTCAAATGGGAAATAGAGGACATGCGTCGACTATTCTGACTTGAATAAGGCATGCCTGAAGGATAGCTTCCTGCTCCTAAGAAAGATCTGCTGGTGGATTCAATTGCAGGACACGAGTTGCTATCGTTCATGGATGCATACTCTGGATACAATCAGATTCCAATGCATGTGCCAGACTAGGAACACACTAGCTTCATAACCGATCTGGGATTGTACTACTACCTTGTTATGATGTTTGGATTAAATAATGCCCAAGCGACTTACCAATGGATGGTGAACATGATGTTTAAAAACCAGATCGGACGCTCGACGGAGGTATACATGGACGATATGCTCGTGAAGTCATAACTATTGAGGAACGACATTGATGACTTGGCTCAAATGTTTACTGCTCTCCGAAAATACAGGATGTAGCTCAACCCCTTGAAATGCTCATTTGGCGTTGCGTTAGGGAAATTCTTAGGCCTTATCATGAACTCCCATGAGATCGAAGCTAATCCAGAGAAAATCGAAGCACTAAGGAACATCCAAACCCCGGAGATGATCAAAGATTTCCAAATCTTAATAGGAAGGTCGTCATCCTAAGTTGATTTATCTCCAGAGCCACTAACAAATGCATTCCCTTCTTCGATGTGATCAAGAATGGGAAAAGGAATTTCGCTTGGATGCAAGAATGTATAAACGCATTCCAGGCTTTGGTTGACAACTTGGAGAGACCTCCCACTCTATCCAAGCCATTGGATGATGAGGACTTGTTTACCTACCAGGAAGTGTCGGTGCATGCTATAAGCATCGCACTCATGCATGAAGAGTCTCAAATCCAATGACCAATGTACTACATTAGTAAGCAGTTGACAGAAGCAGATAGAAACTATCCAAATCTAGAAAAGCTCGCATACATCCTGTTGATCGCTTCAAGGAAGCTCTACCCTTATTTTTAGGCTCATTCGATCAAGGTTCTAGCCGACCAGCCTTTGAGACAGGTCTTGCAATGACCTAAGACATCTGGAAGGCTATTGAAATAGAACATTGAATTGAGCCAATACGACTTACGTATCATCCTCGGAGAGCTATCAAGGGTCAAGCTTTAGCGGACTTCATTGCTGAATACACTGCATGAGATGACACTCCGGAGAGAAGTAGAGAGCATAGTTCTAGGTGGAAGATGTACATGGATGGTGCATCTAATGAACGTTGTTCCAATGCCAAAGTCGTGCTAGTGACTCCCGAGGAACATCCGATTTGTTATGCCTTGAAACCCGACTTTCCCGTAACAAACAATAAAACAAAATACGAGGCCTTGATTGCAGAACTCGAGATTGCCAAGGAATAGGGAGTTAAAACTTTGCATATCGTCTGTGATTCCCAACTAGTGCTATGTTAAGTGCAGAAGGATTTTTAGGTGAAAGGAGCAAAGCTTGCTTCTTATCTCAATTGAGCCCTTGAGTTGCTTAGTGATATTGAACATTACATGATAACACATATCCCTAGAGAGGAAAATGTGAAGGCTGACTCGTTAGCTAAGTTAGCCAATTCCAGAGATCCACATCTCATGGGCTTAGTGCCGGTGGAAATACAGTCAGCTCAGAGCATCAACTAAATGGATGTCAATTGGATCTTGGAGGCTAAACCTAAGATGGAGTCATGGATGTCTTTGATAAAGGACTATCTACAGAGAGGAATCCTTTCAGATGGGAAGGACGAACGATGTCAATTCCTTCGTAAAGCTACAAGATTTATCATGCAAGAAGGGTACTTTACAGAAAGGATTCTCTATCCCTATGCTTCGGTGTGTCGCTAACAAAGATGCAAGCAAGTCCTAATGAAAGTGCACGAAGGGACCTGTAGTGACCACACCGCGGGGGGCAAAACATAGCAAAAAATATCCTTTGTTATGGGTATATCTGGCCAACCATCAACCGAGACGTGGCGGATTACACCATAAAGTTTGATAAATGCAAGAGATTCGCCATACCGAAAGCCCTGCCAACATAGATAACTCAAATTGTTAGTCCATAGCCATTTGCAGTCTGGGGAATTAATAGCATTAGCATATTACCGATATCAAAGGGTGGCGGAAAGTACGCCATTGTCGCAATTGATTACTTCACCAAATGGGCTGAGGCGTAGATGTTAGCCACAATCAGTATAAAGAAAGTAATCAACTTCTTGGTCAGAGACATCATCTGTCGTTTTGGGGTTCCACAAATGATTATCTCTGATAATGGGACCGAATTCGACAGTGTCGAATTAAAAGACTTCTGTCGCAGACACAATATCGAGAAAAGATTTTCCGCAGTGGCACACCCTCAAGCGAATGGATAGGTTAAAGCAATAAACAAGATTACCAAGTCCATTCTGAAAAATTAGTTGAAGAAAGCTAAGTGCCAGTGGGTTGATGAATTACCATTAGCACTCTGGGTTTATCGAACGACCCAAAAGGCAGCGACTGGTCACTCCCTATTCGCCCTAGCGTATGGATCAGAGGCTATGATCCCGATTGAACTTAAAGTACCTTCTCATCTAGTGAATTACTATAATCCATGGAAAAATGAGGAACTCCTGCTAGAGTCACCCGATATGATCGATGAGAATTGCGACGAAGCTGAATTGAGAGTAGTTGCACAGCAAAACCGACTCACCCAATATTACAAAACCAAGGTCAGAACCTGAACCTTTGAGATTGGCGATCTTGTTCTCAAATGAATCTTCCTTGGCATTGGAAATTTGAGCCCGACTTGGGAGGGTTGGTACTCAATTGAGCAGAAGCTTGGAGATGGCACATTTAAGCTAGCAATGGTGGATGGGGTCTCACTCTCGAGGGCATGGAATAGCGAACACATGTGACGCTATTTCACTTGAATGTAAATTTGTACATATTTTCCATGTAACCAGACAGGATCTGTCATTTCAAAAGTTGCATAAAGGGAATGACTTCCGAAGCTCATAAATTAGTCTATACTTGATTTTACACTATGAATGATGTTATGTTTAAATAAACATGCATGTGCGAAATGCAGGTGCTCAAAGATAGGTGCCGGCTAAACTTTCGTAGTACATGATCGGACGCATGAAGTTCAACCACATTTGGTGTCCGAAGATAGATGCCAAAAAACTCTTTAACCCAGGACTAGTGATAGGAGTATTAATTTTCAAAGGCTGAACGAGACAGTTCACCTTCTACTGCTCATGCTGAGAGTTTGGCAGAGCATTCATACCTTGGCCGGAGCAGGCAAGACAAAAGGTCTGGGCCTGAAGACAGGTGAGATCTTATTTACGAAGTTCGACCAACGCCCAAAGATAGGCATGATCGAAGGCAAATATCCTGGATGAGGATGTTTAAACCACTATGATTATGTGGTTAACTCCGATCGATGCCCAGAGTTTGGCATGATCAGCATGTGCACTTTAAAGAAGGATGTCCAAAGAGACATCTAAAGGCGGATTGCTATGTTTAACAACCAGAGATAGGCACGATTGGACTTGAAACATCCTTGAAAGGAATATTAAGCCAACCTTTGAAGTAAATGGAATTTGATCAAGTTATGGAGTTAAACATGGTTAAATGCCGATAGACATCTCGGAGATCATTCATTATTCATGAGCAATGAAAAAAAAGACTTAGTCCGACGAAGACAACGAGAAGTGGATCACAAACACATTGAATGTAGAGCGCACTTCTCAAACACTTAGGCAAATTCAAATTCACATAAGACTTGAACGAAAAAAGTCTTTTTATTCACATCCAAAATAAGTACAAATGTTACTGACAATTAGACCGAAAGCAAAAGTGTGGGCTGATTCTGCACAAAACTGGCTTGGAAACTAAAGCTGGTTCCTAATACTATGCAACTAAAAGCACAAAGGAGATGGACTATCATTACTTAGTCCTATTCCTTTTCTCTTTCTTCTCTGTAGAAGATGGCTTAATGAATCCCTCCAGCATCTTCCTTATTCTTTCTCCACTACCTTTTCCCTTCAAAAGAAAGCTAAGTAATGCTACAACAGACATGCTTTGAGTGCTCCCGGTCATCCATAGCATGACTGAAGCAAAAATGGTCTTGCTAGGAAAAGCTATTGATGAAAGATGAGGAAAAAATTCTACTGGATCTTGCTTAATTTTACTGGCATCTAGGACTTGTTCATCGTGGATCTCTTGCATGGTGCATTATATAATAGGCCCTGAAGTCATCATCGTTAAAACATCCTCATCGATCTGAATCTCTTGAAAATAACCGGTCCTTTCTTCATCCAGAGCTCGGATCTTCTATGCATTGGGACTGGGAGTATCATTGACTAGAATGCTTGAAGTTGTTCCAGAGATAGTCACAACCGTTGAATCGGTTGTTGTTGCTATTAGCTCTGGTTGGGAGCTTTCTTTGGGAAGACTTGGAACTGTAGGGTATCTTGAAATTTAAGAAAGATGAAACAAGAGATTAGCTACACCTATCGGTGTCGTGTGTGCTCTTTTAATATGGGTAAGGTTAACGATATACCTCTACCAGATTGAGGCTTAGTGTGGGTAGGTGTACCATTTGAATTTCCCTCCTGGATTAGAGATAGCGTGATGGGTATGTGAAGTTGCGGCGCATCCGGATTGTATCCAGGGTTTAATGAACTAACGGAAGTAGCTAGAGGCTCGAATGTAAAACTTGCGATGGTATTCAGAGGAGTAGTGCTAGAACCTTCGGCTTGACCTTTTTGAACTATAGTAGCAAGTTCCAGGTGTAAAATAAGCTCACCGGCTTCGAGTTCCTTGATATGCTCTACATTTAAAATTTCATTCTCCGACTCCACCAAGTCTATATCAATCCCTTTTGACTGTTCGTGCTCATCCCACACTACCTTCTCCTATGCCATCACCAAGGTGCGAAGATAAGCTTTACCAAGCCATGCCAAGTCTCGAAATTTAAGAACATTGGCATTGTAGTTGGTGATGAGTGGATTCAAACGATCCTTAATCTATCTCTCTACGGATGTCACCAACTCACCCACTCCTTTTGACTTGTCCAGTGCACTCCTTTTCCCTTGTCTAGTACATCATCTCTTTCCTTGCACGCATCATTCCTCTCCTTGCACTCATCCAGCAATTCTTCATAGTATGAGTAGTCTGAAGTGCCTCATCTCTCAATTTCCTTTCACCTTCAAGCTGTGCTTTTAATGCTTTTATATCATCAGCCAAATCATGAATCCTGACTCGACTTTAATCATATGACTCTTTCTTTCTTGCTCGATTATAGTATGTAACTCCCTGACCTTTTGATTAGCATACTCCTTCGCTTTCTTTAACTCGATGACTTCTTGGTCGAGATTAGCGACAATCTCGTCATTCTGGCTCGCATTGAGCTTCATTCCTACGATCTCAACCTTTAAATTCTCAAAATTCCGAGATTATCTCACCTAGCCTCCTCTAAGTAAAATACTAATCATACACATCACCAACATACGCAACTATTCATATTTGATGTATGCAGGAATATCTTTCAAGTTTGAAATAAACTTGTAGGTTTTGAAATTGATCTTCGGAATATGATGCTATAATTCGACAATATGAGGATTTGAAGCGATTAGTTGTTCTTTTTCTATGATAGGCTATTCAACCGGCTTCTCGATAGGCGCTTAGTCAAATTACGTCAAGAGGAATTAGAAGCAGTGGATTTCATGGACGATGAGGCTGCTAAGATGTATGAGATGACACTAGCTGCTTAATAGAGAGGGAAACACGAGAAAGGTCATCATGAAGGATGTCGCCATGGTGATTAGACTATTTTTTGAACCTCTATATGGGGGAGACCTGGATCTAAACTGATGCCTAAATGATGAATTGTGTGGCTTGTAATATTTCTCTCATCCTCCACGATCATGGCTTGAATGTCAATTAGAATTAGAATCGTAACCGGGCTTGTAAGGTTGCATAGTTGGTTTGCGCCTCGGCAAATATCCTTCTGATTGGTGAAGTCCTCGTATAATCCATGTTGCTCAAATAAACCTACGAGTAAAGTGAAGGTAAATCAGCTATGACAAGGCAAGAGCATTACATGAGCTATGTAGAGTACAACACATGTGTGTGTGTGCATGCAAGTGTCCCCTCGACGGACCATGGGTTTGAATTTTGCTGACATTGGTAATCTTTCATGCTTTAGTAGAAGGCACGTCCTCTTAGAAATGAATGGGGGACCCAACATCCCCAATACTCATATTGGCGATGCCAAGGGTGTCGATTACATCTGGGATTGGCCCAAGACTAGCAAAAGTGTCCTTCAAAGTTTGTACATGAGTCTCAAGTGTAGATATAGCTGGTGGATGCAGGTTCAGATTCCTTTTTTAGGAAGTTTAATCTTAAGATTTTTCCTCTGAAGAGGTTGATGATCATCGTCACCTTCACCCTCTTCACCATGTTCTGCTGCTTCTTTACCTTCATCCCTAATTTCACCCTCTTTAATATGCTCTTGTATAAGGCCAGTCTCGATCAATGGACTTTGGATTAGGGGCATCGGCAAGTGATCACCATCACCTTCTGATAAAGAATCGTCCTCACCATCATCGCTGTCTTCCATAGCAACACCAACACTGTGATTGAATTTTAATAAGATATAAGAACGTAGATTTTCATCAGTGAGCAACACCTAGGCCTCTTTCTCTTCTTTTGGGATTAGATGAAGCTTCCTGATAGTCTCCACCAAAGTTGCATTGGAAGGTATATGAGGTACATCTATAAAGAATGAAAAAGACGTTCAGGAGTGATAAAGTTATGGATGTTGAACCCCTTGATAAAGGCTGGAATAGAGCTTACATGGAGACGACCATCGCTAAGCAACCTGAGAGGACAGGGAATGAAGAAGAATTCCTCTTTGAAATAGCTTATTTTATTCCAAGTGCCGACTATGACCCGACAACCTCAAGAAGGCTCTAGAAATAGGAGGGAAGGACTTCCCTTGTGATTCTTAAAGTTGAACGAATCTCGGATCTCTTGTTTGTTAGAAACCCAGTCAAAGTGGCTAGCAAATATAATGAATATATTGTGGAGGAAAGCATAACTGTTCAGATGGAGTTGGGTCGAAGGAAATCTTATAAAGTGTAGAACTTGTCAGATGTATTAATTAAATGGCGGGACACATCCTGCCAAGCATATATACCTATTACACGTTATCCATCAGGTGGATGGTGTGCTCTCTGATGGCGTGTTGGAACTAGTACATCCTCAAATGGAATTTCGTGCTTCTCACAGATTCTCCTAAGTGATCCTTCATTGATATTGAAAGTGGGAGAATCGATGGGATCGTCTAGTATGACTGCATTATCAAGAGTATTTGTGGCGAGTTCAACTTCCGAACCCTCTACAGGCTCTATTGGAACTTCCAAAACCTATTTTTGCACTTGCGGATTTTCTGGTTGAGGTGCAGGCTGCATCAGAGTTTCCTATGCAGAATGAGCCATGGTTGAGCTTGACTCGGCATCTGACTTGGCATATCTAATGGTTGATGGACCAACAGCTTGAGCAGAGAGATGCTCGGAACATCTATGAGCCATAGCTATCAAAACTCAACATATATTTGGTATAAGATTGAACTAAAGTTGTGCTTTGTGCTAAAGTGAAAATCTAGTGTAGTGTTGTGCAGTGTTGATTTTCGATATTGTGCAAAAATTCATTTAGAAATCTAGAGTATATTCAAAGTGATCATCGCTGACCATCCCACCGAGCTTCGAGTCATCGTCCATGCATTCAAGATGTCACAAATTTAAAAGATTTCATCCCAATTTTTTGGTTTCAAGTGGATATGCATGGATTTCTCAAAGTTAACTAAGGCAGAAAATCCTAAGGGCTGGTTCGGTACTGAACCATAGCCCTTGAGGAAATTCCAGCCTTGGCAACTTAGAGCCTTACCCCCAATCATGGTCGATCATCCTCAAAGCAATCCATCCTTACCAGCGTTATCTCCATCATCACCACCAACCTATGTATGCTTATATTTCGATCTCATAGCCTTGTTCAAGTTTTAAGACTCAAGTCCAACGATCGAGGCAAGCATAGTTAGGATTAGGCACGAACGTGATGTTCATTCAGGAGGAGATTCGGTTCGACTCGAGGTGGTGGCATTTGGTTGTTAAGGCTGAGAGTAGTGGAGTTTCACTTGGTCTCGAGGTCAAAGTTTTCAATGGTAGATGAAGCTTGAAGGCGATAGCAAATAAAAGTGAAAGAATGAAAGGGGGCTGATTAAATTATATAAGGCTCGAACCATGAAATTAGGCTTCAGATTCACCTAATTCAAAGGTTATGGATTGGTACCGATCCATGCCTATGGATCGGTACCGATCGATTGATGTTCAAAACGAAAACTGGAAAATGGCATACATATAAATATGTATCCAGTGCTTTACAAGAGCCAATATGTACATAGAAACCGGGAACAATGGAAAATCAAAGCACTTGTGTGTACATAACGAATAACTGGAGCCGAATGAAAGCAGATTCAAACCTAGAAAACCCAAAAAAGAAAACAGCTCAAAACTATCGTGTTTGGAACGGCAGATCATGAGAGCATGCTCCAGTTATATAGTTTTAAATGCTAGCAAAGCGTCATAATGAATGGATATCGACACAACACTTCACTGAAAATATGCGAAGAAAGGATAACAACTATTCGAAGCATAGATTGGAGCCTGATATAATAATCCTAACTTGCCGCGATTCAAAGCACGTCCTATTTACAATAAGATACACTTTAGGGGTAGGGGTGTAAATGGGTCAGACCATACTGAATGGAGGTGTATCCTAGTCCTGTCCTATAAGAGATTCAGATGGACATGGATTGAACAAGCTTTAAGTTCGAACATTATTCTTAGACAACGGACGGATAATGCTCGAACAATAGAAAAACATCGAATTTTTGGATGAACATCTTTTCATACATTTTTTCTTATCCTAATTCATCTCCCAAATGAGAATTGTACCAACATAGACCGGACGCCTTACAGCCTTAGACCGAGTCAGATACCAGACTATCCTATCCAATATACAACCCTATTTAGAGGGCAAGTGTTATCCAGCCTTTTGACCAGGCAGTATCTAGACTGACTTGACGAATAGAACTTAAAAGCTATAAGGTAGATGGTCCGTAGAGATAGACGTAATGTTCAAAAACCAAGTATAATCAAGATGACAAGGCAAAGACAAAGCCACTTCAAAAGAACCAAAGCCTGATCCATCAAAGTGATAGATCGGTACTGATCCGTAGCTATGGATCGGTATCAATCTATAGAATCTTCCCAGATTCACTCCATTTTCCTCTTAAAACTAAGTATTTATGTTAGAAGCCCATTCCTAACTCCATGGATCATTCGCATGCCATTTGATATCAAATAGCTCAAGCACAAGGAATTAATTTAACTCCTCCATCGATCCATCTGAATGGCCAAGAAACATGCTCATCACCACATAAACAAGTCAAGAAACATGAAGCTAATGATATATTACATCCATCCGAAGTGGTTGGAGCCATCCATAAGACGATCTTGTGGATCGGTACCAACCCATGCCTATGGATCGGTACCGATCCATAGCTAATGGCTGACTTGGCCACGTTTTCTCGAGTATAACTGCTGTTACATCATGGAGAATGTGGAGAAAGACGTATCAGAGCTTTTCCCAATGACCTACATGTATAAATTGGCATGGATGGGCATCATTTCGAGGATCTTTTAGCTCTCTAACAATTATATATATATTTCTTGTAATTGGCTACCAAGTGGTATGAAACAATAAGAACAACATTGTAAAATAGAGGTATCATTAATAAAATATCAAGTGGACATAGATAACGATTAGCCGAACCACTATAAACGTGTGTTGTTCTGTTTTCTCTCATTTTCATTTACTTTTCATTACATTTTATTCTCTACACAATATATTGGGTATTTGTGCCATTTTTGGTACTAACATATATAATACATTTTCTAATCCATTTTATATGGGAAAAAGAAATTAATTTTAATGTTGAGTAAAAATCTACTTTTGAAAAGGTTAGATATTTTAATTTTTTTTAGAAAAATAGATCTAATTAAAGTTAGCAATTTTTTCTAAAAATCAAATAAGGAAAAGTTAGACAGGATCAATGAAGGATTGTCTCCATGTATATACACAAAGATATGGTTATGAATAGTTGTAAATGTGTAGAATAATGAATATTTTATTTCTCTACATACTGGAATAAATTTTCATAAAATTTTAATAGTTTTAGTCATGCTTGGAGTATGCACTATAAAGTTATGAAGTTTTAGTCAAAGGAGAGAAGATTGATGTTAAAACTTAAAAGAACAATTTCTAGGATTTTTGTTATTATTATAACATACAAAATTGCTTATTTTTTTGAGAGAAAAACTGCAATTGGTAGTATTACTGAAATCATGCAAGCTTCTGTCATGGTATAAGCATATATCTATGCCATTTGCTTAATGTCCGGTGAAATATGTGAAGTTGCCTGATAAATTTGCTTCTATGGTCAATTGGTATTCCAAAAACTCATTGCTTCCCAAAAACCAATGATAGCTATAACCAGAATATCAGAGAGAATTAATGGTGTTATTAGTAGTTCAGTCATTATGCCAACCCCGGCTTAGGTCTTTTGTGCAATGATTTTAATTTCTTTTGCTTATTTCAGTATTGATTGCACTAACATTTTGACCTCATGCGCTAGAGTTCTATTATACTATTAGTTCCTTTAAAAAACAAGAATTAGCTTTGCTGAAAAGTTCATAGCTTGGTCTTGAAACAATTACCATTGCTACAGACCCATAGAAAACAGTTGATGGATAATTGAACGCATACATATATTTTTGTCGGGGAACAATCATTACTACGGATCTATGCACCTTCTGATTAGATGCTTAATATATGCAGAGTTATTGCATGAAAAGATTGCTGCCCTCTTGTTTTCAAGTATGTGAACATGACCATCTTATTACCAAAATATGTTTGTACAGAAACCATTTAGATATAAATGAAAAGAATGTAGCTTATTCAGGTTTTTCGTAAGTTCGAAACAGTCTCAGAATTTCCACTTACAGAAGGCTAAAAGAGAGCATGAAACTAGAGGACATGTATAGTAGATATACAAAAGGTAGTATTATGGTAAGTTTTTTGTTTTATGAAAATGAGTTGCTACTGGAATAAAATATTTTCTTAGTTAGGTAGATAAAGATATATACGGTGATAGTGACCAAATCCCTATTATGGTGTAGTGCATAAACACATACTGAAAGTTTTTTTACTTAGTTTATTTAATTATCATCTATATTATAGAATGCATTTTGAACTAGTTGATAAGATGCCTAAACTTCAAGTCAATAGGAGGAATGGAACAAGATTTCCTTCAAGCCCTACAAGTCCAAAAGAAGCTTTCAAATTACTATTTTTTATTGTTACATCATTTTTAACACTTGTAGTGTAAACTTCTCTATGTGTAGTTATAGATTTTATGCTAACTTGGTTGTTTTGAAACTACCGTATCTATACAGTTATGGATTTTATGTGAACATTGTTATTTTTTTTAAACTATTTTTTATCTAATTGTTTGTGTATCGTATTACATTATGTGATTAATATGTTTCTCAGTTGTTTGAATATGCTAATTATATAAGTAATTATTGGTGTTAGACCAAAAATTGGTATAACACCCATGATGCCAATAGTGATGAATTAATCCTTGGTTAGAACATATATGATGACATGATAAAGCATGACTTAATCAATGTTGAGTTAATAGTGTCAACAAATACTAATGTATCACTCGAGACTTATTGCATAATGAAGTCATTAAACAATGGAACGGTGATGCTAATTATAACAACCCATAAATTTAACCACTTTAAAATCTAGATATTCAATACATTTTTAAATAATTATATAATGGATTTTATAAATCAAATAAAACTCTTTGAAAAAATAATTAGTGATGGTGAAATGGTTTTAAAAATTTGTTTACAAAAATATATCGTTAGAAGAAAAATCGAAAATGTGACCGGAAATCGTTTTTCGAATTTTTGACTTTTCGTCATCTAAAAGTTATTGGAAATGTTATGCACTTTTTGATATAAATATTCACATTCATTTATAAATAAGTTAGCACATATTATAAATATAAGTATATATACTTAAGTTTATAAATATATGACGTGACTTGTTATGAAAAAGGTTAAAAGGAACAAAAATAAAAATAAAAAGAAAAGTTGTCATAACTTATCACATCTTTAAAAAAAATACTAATGGATTTAAGGATTATTGGTCATAAGGGGAACCAAAGGGGGGCTTGCATGTGTACTAGGGAGGGAGGAGGAGGCATAGTGATGAGGTGGCATGATGTTAGTGGAGGTTATGTACTTTAAGGGAGATTTGGTAATACATCCATCTCTCTTATCTACATCACCTTACATGCCAAAACAAGTCCACATACACCTCATTCCTCTATGGTCGAGCCTACTTCATGTATGGGCCGAACCATATTTCTCCTTTAAGCCCTCCAATACTTCATTTTTCCTAAGGCAAAGTAACGATCTAGGTCATTTCCAAGTTCCTGTAGAAGCTACCTTGATTTAGTCAACTTTTGGTGAGTAAAATCTCACATTCTAAACCAAAAGTTTTTAACTTTAATATTATTCACTTTAGTAGTTGATAATTGCTTATTGTATATGTATTGAAATGTAATGTTTGTTGGCTTGGTTTATGCTTTGAAAAGATGACACCTTAACCTTTAGTAAGTGATTTGAAACTAGTTGTAGAAGTTCGAATAGGTGGTATAAGTTATACTCTCCATGTTATGATCATTATTTGCTCTTTTATATATGTCATACTTATGTTAGATGATGGGATGCATGGATGTAAATAAAATGGCATGTAGGTAGTTAAAGAAGCATTTGTATAGCCACTATCGCTATATCGGCACTTTTGAAAAATACCATCTCTTCGAAACCTTTTGATTTATTCTCAAGCTTAGGTCTTGTTTTACAAAGTTAGTTGAGCTTTTGAATAACGATGAGTTTAAAATTAATTAACCATTTTAATAATGAGTTTATATTTAATTTATCATTTTAATTAATGAGGATTAAGGTTAATTAATTATCTCAATAACGATGAGTTGAAATTTAATTAATTACTTGTTAATAATACTGAAAATTAATTAATTATTTTATCTAATGATGTTTAAGGTTAATTCATCATTTAATAATGATGGATTCAAGTTAATTAATGGTGTTTAAAATTAATTAACCCTTTTTAATTAATGATTTTTAAAGTTAATTAATTGATTTAAATTTAACTAATAATTTTTCTTTAATGATGTTTTAAATTAATTAATCATTTTTAATTAATGATGTTTATTTAATTAATTAATTTAATTAATGATGTTTTTAAAAGTGATTAACTCTTTTTAATTAATGGTATTTGAATTTAATTAATCAAATTAATTATCGAAGTTTAAAGATAATTAATCATTCCTATTAATGATAGTCAAAACTAATTAACCAATTGAATAAGGATGTTTTAAGTTATTAAATCTTTTTGATAATGTACTTTTAAAGTTAATGAAACACATTAACAAAGTTATTTAATGTTAGTACTTGTGAAGTGAAACCCAAGCACGAATTCGGTTTTAAAAGTAAAAGTTTGATTCGTTTATGGAAATAAGTTAACTTTGTAAATCGATATCACTTATATGGAAAGCATTTAGTTGTATACATAACACCAAACGTCGAAGAGGGAGACTCGTCTCTATCCTAAAAGTTAAGAATGTATGCAAAGACATAACTTTGAGGTAGCACTACCTTAACTTATCCGGCATCATTGTTACCCAAGGGATAGTACAAGTTTGAAATTAATGAGTGGTGATGGGTATAAAAAATTTAATTTCCATATACGATCATTTTGTTATCTTCGAAGGTCGGTTTGTCAACTATCGATTACCTCATCCTTCTTTCTATTTCGTCACTCTAAGACGATGAGTTGCTCATTCGAACTTTGTTATCCTTTTTCGAGAATGACTAAAACTAAAGCAGAGTGGGCATTAAGCTATGTGGGGTTTCTCCCATTTGGGTATTTTCACACCCACTCTAGATTGGAATCGGTTTTGCGCATAGTGGTGTGAAATACTCGGATACTCGGTAAGGTTGGTGGGGTCCGACTTGTACATTTCCGAGGGCCATTGTTTGTCCTCAAGTATATTTCGAGAGGTATACTTTTAGTAGGGGGGCGGGCCCTCCTAGTCATTATTGGAAAATTCCCTTTTTCCTTGTTGATTCAAACCTTAATTTTTTTCCTTGATTGCATTGGGAAGAGTCTATCACTCTTCGCGATGTTTAATTATTTGTATCCATTCTTTACGTTTGGATATTATTCTTATTAGAGGAAACCGTTCTGCTTTTGGCGGCATGGTCTTCCATTTTGTTCCGCATTTTCGTTTTTGATTCAAACCTTCGAAATTGTTTTCCTTAATTGTATTGGGAAGAGTCTAGTACTCTTTGCGATGTTTAATTATTTGTATCATTTCTTTACGTTTGGATGTTGTTCTTATGAGAGAAAACCTGTTCTACATTTGGCGGCATGGTCTCGCATGTTGTTGTTTAATTACACCTATTGTTTTAAAGTTTTGCCCATACTAGACATATTATCTGACCCGAGTTGTTTATTTCCTTAAAATCTTAGGTACTCATTTTTATTTGAGTAGTCCGAGAGTAGTAGGTATTTTATGGGCTCTTTCGAAGACGGCATCTGAGCAGGAGGCCTTTATCTATTTAGTTATCTATTTTCACTCTTTGTATAATCCATGCAAGTGTATTTTGGTTTCAGCATGTGTAATGGCAATTTGTTTTAACTGCCTAAGCTGATAGTAGTACTCTTGGGTAACTCTAATAACTCCATATTAGGGAGTAATCTTATGTACATTTTTACTACTATGTTCTACTTAATAGCTCCGTTGTGAGATTGTCTATCCTTTTCTTTTATTTTCACCCCACGACAATCCATCTTTCAGATGTTTGGACAATGGCACACAAATATCGTTGATGTATTAAGTGTCATTCCCAGGGGTCAGAAAGGTGGGTCATCATAGTTGGTATCATAGCTTCGGTAGAGCAAACACCTTAGCCTGATTGGGGTACAACTCATTAGAGATAGAGTGAGAAGAGCCCTAGAATGAGTTAATTTTGAGGATGCGCTTATATCACCCATCCTAAGTCTCATTTTAGATTTTTTGGTGTTGTTTCCCTTAAATCATTTTGGTCCTGTCTTTGTATTCTAATAATACCTATCATTATTTAGGTAATTGAAAATGAGTACAAGAAGAAGGGGGAGAGGATTTGGAACCAGCATGGCTACAAATGGAAGAGCTGCTAGAAATGGGCTAGTTGTAGAGCCGGTAGAAGTAGTAGTAGTATAGGTTCAACCGCCTCCGTACTTTGCTACTCTGTGCAAACATTATACCTATGTGGGTGGTAACCATTCTTTGGAATTGAAGATATTCTAGGAGTTCATACATAGCTCCGCTCTTGTGAAAGGATACTCGGGGATCTTTAGTTAGAGAATGTAAGGAAGCGATCGTTGGCATCGCGACAGCTCCAAAAGTCAGCAATGGATTGGTGGGATTCGGTGGCAGTTAATACCCTGTAGGAAGAATTTTCTAGGGCTTGGTCTAAGTAAGTTTTCTAATCTCGGTTTATTCTAGAAACGGGGAGGACTCGGTTGTTCAAATTTTTCATGGATTTGAAGCAAGACGATATGACAGTGGTGCGGTATGAGCATAGATTCAATGCATTGTCCCACTATGGATAAAGATTGATAGACACGCCAGTCAAAAAGAAAGAGATGTTTGTGGAAGGACCGAGGCCAGAATTCCATCGTTAGATGACCAATCATGTTAATGGTACCTTTACCAATCTCATCGGTATGGTTTTTAGGTTCGAAGCTCTAGATAGTAAGTAAGGTATTCAGAAGGGCATAGTGCTAGCAGTTAATGCCCAACCTTTATCACTTATCTCAGATGTAGGCAAGTCGAATTTCAAGCACAAGTTTAAGGGGAAGAAGTGGTGGATAAGAAAGACATCCGGAGATGGGGCTCCGGCACAGAAAAGCAACTCAACTTGGCCCACATCCTTTGTTATAGGTGAAATAAAATGGTCCACTTTGCAAATCAGCGCACGGACATCACTAGTGAACCAGTCTGCTACATTGTCATAGGCAAGGACATAAAAGGAATAAGTGCCCTTTTCCAAAGAAGGGGTAGTAAGGACAAGCTTTTGCTATTGAGGAGATACCATATACTTCTACGGATCAAAAAGGAAAGCAGGTATTGCAAGGTACATTATCCATTTCTGGTATTCCCATTAGAGTATTTATCGACATGGATGCTTCCCATAGTTTTATTTCGTATGACCTAATGAACCAGTTAAACCTTAAGTATGTCATTCTAAATAACCCTCTATGTTTGTCGAACTCAAGTGGAGGTTCGACGAGTCATGACGCTATATGTCTAAATATGCCTATTTCTTATCGAGATCGACATTTCTCTTTTAATTTATTCATTCTTGGGTTCATGGGTTTTGGGGTATTGTTGGGTATGGATTGGTTATCTAAGTTTGAAGTTGTCTTGGATTGTGTTAAGAGAATAGTCATAGTAAAGGATGCAGTAGGAAGAAGCATTGATATATGTTGTGAGAGGCCTAACGAGTTAATGAGCAGTTTCCTCTATTCACTTGAAGTACCCAAAAAAGAGATAAGAGATATACCGATTGTTCGAGACTTCAAGGATATTTTTGATGAAGTGCAAGGTTTACCTCCTCACTGAGAAGTGGAGTTTTCTACTGATTTGATTTCAGGAACAAGACCAACTATACAACCTTTTTGAAGGTTGGCCTTGAAAGAGAGAAGGAAATTGGAGAAGCAAACATTTGACTTATTGTAGAAGGGTTTGATTCGGCATAGAATATCAAGTTGGGGATCGCTAGTAGTTTTCGTTACAAAGGCTGACAGTTCTCTTAGCTTATGTGTAGACCACCAGTAGTTAAATATAGGACTATCAAGAATAAGTTGTTAGGAACTGAGATGTTGGTTTTGATGACAACAACCTTTTTAACTTATCTTATTATAAAATATATACCAACACTATTGTCTAGATAGATATGTATATGCATGATATATATATATATATATATATGCAGGTATTGATTACTGAAGACTGATCAGTATAAAGACTCAAGACTCAAGACTCTAGAGTATCAAGATCAAGATTTCAAGATATGTGTCTAGTTTATTGTTAAAACTTCATAATAGCACGGAAATCTTCATTTCGAATTTAATTTGGGTTGGAACCCATTTCTACCTTCTTAGTGGCTTACAAACCCACGACAAGTAGCTTACAACATACGACAAGTGGCTTACAAACCCACGAACATCCTGGTTTTGTACAAGTTCTCGAGTCCTGATGTGATGAGATATTATGCAGGGAGAAGCTAGCAAAACTACTTCAAAATGGTTTTTCAAAACGATTTTCAAAACTGCTTTTCAAAATATTTTAGCCTTCAAATGTTTTTCAAGTAGATGTTTTAGCCTTAAAATATTATTTATTTTGTGCTTTAAAGCACAGTAAAATTAGTTTATTTTACTCTATAGTCATTTCATTTTGTTTTCATTTCAATACCATTTTCAAAACAAATTTTATATTATTTTTAACATAGGGATGTCGACATCATGGGATATCCCATGTCGACATGGTGGCCATTGAATTCAAAAGTTTCAATTTTCAAAAGAAGTGTCTATTCGTTTAAATCTCTTCACGAATGGTTATGTCTGTTGGTGCTCTATAAATGGCTTTCACAAATGAATTTTTTAACCAACTATTTTCATATTTTATTCACTCCTTCTCCACAAATCCATATTCTAAAATATTCATATTTTTAAGTTCGTGCCAAAATTTTGCCGATTTCTCAGGTGAATCAAATTAGAATCTCATTCTTGTTTGATTCTCTACCCTCTCTCGAAGATTAAAGTGCTATTCAGAGTTATAGGATCAATTTGTAATCAAAAGTTTATCGAGTCTCTCTATAAGGTGTGGTTGTGCTTGGAAATCAATTGGGTAATCTTGTGGCCTGTAAATCAAGAGAGTTTGCCCCGGACACGTGAGACAGGAGGGTACCTCAAGGCCTTTAGAAACTGAGGATTGTAATCTCGACTTTGGTATAACAAAAATCTGTTTGAGGTGTTCTGCCTTGGTACAGGACTGGATGTAGAGTAACTCCGAACCAGTATAAAATCCGGTGTGTTCTTTCCTTTTACTGCTTTTTATTTACTTTCTGAATCTGTGTTTGATTCTATGATTGTTCTGTGATTAAGTTCTGCATTTGTTTCTGTCATAATTTTAATTTAGTCCATATAAGTCGTAGAATCCATTAAACACTATTCACCCCCCTCTATTGTTAAATTAGCCTTAAGATCCTTAATCCGCACTCCCTTTCAATTGGTATCAGAGCATAGGTTTTCATAGTTTTCATAATCTGAAACTTGAAAATTGTTTTAATGGCTACCAACACTGGTAATGTCAACTCTAGCACTAGTTCGATTAACACTAACACTAGTTCATTAGTATAAGGTCAGTCTACTGTCAGACCACCATTTTTCAATGGTAGTAATTATGCATATTGGGATTGTAGAATGAAAATTTATTTACAATCAGTAGGATTAGACACTTGGAATATCACACAAACTGAGTATGTTGAACCGACTACCAATTCTGCCCAGTCGACTACTGGGCAAAAGAATGTTGCACAAAATAACTCAAAGGCCATGAATATATTATTTTGTTCACTAGATAGGAATGAGTTTAATAGAGTGTCTGTTTGTAAGTCTGCATTTGAAATCTGGAAAACTTTGCAAGTTACTCATGAAGGAACAAGCAAAGTTAAACAGACTAAAATTTCCGTATTAAATAATCAGTTTCAATTGTTTAAAGTGCATGCAAATGAGTCTATTTCCGACATGTATTGTCGATTTCAAGATATTGTCCATTTATTAATTGCATTGGGAAAAAGTTTTTCGGGAAGAAGACCAAGTCAGAAAAATTCTAAATTCACTCACTCTAGAATGGGATCAAAAGACACTTGCAATCGAAGAAGCAAATGATATCAGTCTAATGAAAATAGAAGAATTAATTGGGAATCTGATGTCTTATGAAGTTCAACTTCAAGGAAGAAGAGAAAACAAGGTTACAGAAAAGAAGTCATTAGCATTCAATGCAACAACTAAAGATTCGGAACCAGACAGTGATGAGGAGATTGCTTCCATGACAAGAAACTTCCAGAAAATTCCTTAAATATAGAAAAATGAATAATTACAAAAGAAATGATCAAAGGAATTCCAGAAATAATACGGAGAACGTCAACAATGATAGATGCTACAATTGCAATAAAGTCGGGCATCATAGGAAAGATTGTCCGTACCCAGATAAACAGTTGTTCCCTCCAAATAATGATTCGTCAAGGAAAAGAAAGAAAGCGTACACAGCAACTCTTGATGACTCAGACTCATCATCCAGTGACGATGAAAAGAAGATGGATAATTCAAATCTGTGTTTCACTACTATTCATAAATCAGACGACGATGGGAGTATGGATCTAAAAATAGGTACGCATTTACATTATTTTTAAATTTCTTTTTTGAATGGATGCTTATTTGTTTGCTTGATTTTTTAATTTCCTTGAATTTTAAATTCAAATTTATCCCTTGAAATTTGAATTTTAAATTCAAAAATAATATTATTTTAATAATATTTTAAATATTAAATTATTAATATTTATGTATTATTATGTTTAATGTTATCACAGGAATTATGTAAATAAGATATAGGATATAATATATATATATATATATTTATTAGAAATTAGGATTAGACACTTGTCTTTTGATTCAATAGGCACATGTCGACATACCCGGATACCCCATGTCGACATGCCCCTCAGAATTTGATTTTAAAATTTGAATTCAAACTTTTGAATTTCCCTCCACCTTTTCACCAACTTCAATGCTCTGGAAAGATGCCTCTTGACCAAAGAACATGTCTATAGAATCTTTATTTATCTCACTTTCTTTATCATCACTTTTCACTTTCATTTCAAATTTCAAACTTATCTTCATTACCTTCAACTCCTCTCAAACTTCTTCAATGGCTTCTTCAAGCACTCCTAACACCATTAGACTTCCAAAATCTATCAAAAACTTTCTCTTTAATAACCTAGAAGCTATCAAAGCTTACATCAACTATGTAAACTTTGGTAAAATACATACGGGGAAATTTGCTATTTTTGAAGATTTTCCTTCTTATGAAATTGAATTTTTTTTTCAACAATGTTCTATTCTTAGTGCAGTAGATAACAAACAAAATGATTTTGTATGTTATCCAAACCTTGTTAAGATGTTTTATGCGAATTTAAATCGTGGTTTTTATGATGGGCAAGATGGAAAATTTTGGAGTAGTGTTAAAGGAACACAAATAGTTTTGGATTGTGAAGTTTTAGGAAATATTTTGGGATGCAAGTATACCGGAATGAATCTCTCGGAATTTCAAATAAATGAACATGATCGAGAGACATTTCATCACATCTTTGAAGGGGATGACAATTTTGAATTCAAAAATCGTTATTTTCGTCCAAAAGCAAGAATTATTAACCTTCTTATTCAACACACCCTTATACCAAGATCGGGAAACTACAACAACCCAACTTTGAAAGTTTGCAAAGCTCTTTTTGCAATTTTTGGAAATTATGATATCAATTGGGCTCAAGTTATTTTGGATGAGCTAAGGCCCAAGAATTTTACTATGGGTGAAAATACATTATATCATGAAATTTATCTCACTCGGATTTTTAATTACTTTGGAGTTGATTTCAAAAGGGAAGAATTTATAACTAGAAAAGTGTTCAAGCATGGAAACATTTCCCTTATGCAAATTCCATTAGTGTATCAACCATATGAAATACTTACAGAAAAGGAAGAAAGGCTTGATCACGAAGAGATGGAAGAAATGAAGGAAGAAGAAGAAGAGGAAGAGGAAGGAATGGAAATTGAAGAGGAAGAAGAGGAAGAAGAGGAAGATCAAGAAACTTCCTTAGAAAGTATTGAATATCCTACTAATCCCGCTAATCCATCCAATAAGACCACTCTCAATAATCAAAGAATTATAGTGGAAAATCAAAAGACACTTAAAAGATCAATGACTAAGAAAATGGATAAGATTTCCACTAAAATCGACAAGTTCTTCGGGAAAGTTAGTAGAAAGCTTGGACTATCATCTTCTTCATCTTCATCTAACTAGTTTTAGTTCATGTTATCTTAAGTTGTATCTTTATATTTTCTTTTAGTTAATATTATATTATGTAATGTTAACTAGAATTATTAATGAAATCGTTCATTTCCTGTTATTCATGTTCACTTGTCTCTGTAATTGCTTGTTTTTATATTATACAAATTTTAGTTTAATAGATTTGTTAATAATATTCAAAACAAAGCAAAATGTCACTTTAAGCAGAGGCATGTCGACATACACCATCCCCCCATGTCGACATCCAACGGGCAGTTACTAGTTACACTTTTAAATTTTAAATTCATGTAACTAACTTATGTCTATTCATTTCAAACGACTTTCTATCCCTATTTATATCTGTTTCTTCTAGAATAAATTGTCAAACTTCATCTCTAATCACTCTCTTTCATAGTTCTTTCTATTTCTTGTATTATGGCTTCTCCGATTAAGAATCTAAATGATAATCTTAAGGAAACTCTCACTTCCTTCAAGAATATTCTCACATTAAAACTTCGTAATCAACGCCACTTAGAAATAAGTCAAATACATATGATCAAGGAGCAAGAGAAACATTTCGATGCCCTTCGTTGGATGATCTCAGCCCTTAACAAGGACGATCTTGAAGGAATTCCACCAGTCACTCTCGACAAAGATAAAGAAGATTGGGATGCCATTAAAGCAGACCCTATCTTTGGAGAAGATGGATGGGTGGTAGTACCAAGAAATGTCTAGTTATTCTGTATGATATTTGTTTGATTTGATTGGTGAGTTTGAAACTTGATTGACTTAACTTATTTGGTATGGTTTGTATATATATATTTGAATAATTACTGTAAATATATGATTATATATTATTGGATGATTATTGGTTTACTTCTGGATTATGATCACATTTCACATTTATGTTCACATTTCATTCTTATGATCACACTTAGCACTTATTACACTTATATATGGATTACTCGATTTTATTATCTTATAACAAGTTCAGGGAATATATTAGTTAAAAGTTTTTGTTGATGACAAAGGGGGAGAAGTTATAAAATAGTAGTTGGCTTGGAGTAAGGGGGAGTCATGGAGTAAGGGGGAGTTATGATAGGAGTTATGGTACAGTAAGTATATTTTATAAATACAGGTTGTCATCATCAAAAAGGGGGAGATTGTAAGGAACTGAGATGTTGGTTTTGATGACAACAACCTTTTTAACTTATCTTATTATAAAATATATACTAACACTATTGTCTAGATAGATATGTATATGCAGGATATATATATATATATATATATATATATATATATATATATATGCAGGTATTGATTACTGAAGACTGATCAGTAAAGGAACTCAAGACTCAAGATTGAAGACTCTAGAGTATCAAGATCAAGATTTCAAGATATGTGTCTAGTTTATTGTTAAAACTTCATAATAGCATGGAAATCTTCATTCCGAATTTAATTTGGGATGGAACCCATTTCTACCTTCTTAGTGGCTTACAAACCCACGACAAGTAGCTTACAAACCTACGACAAGTGGCTTACAAACCCACGAACATCCTGGTTTTGTACAAGTCCTCAAGTCCTGATGTGATGAGATATTCTGCAGGAAGAAGCTTGCAAAACTACTTCAAAATGGTTTTTCAAAACGATTTTCAAAACTGCTTTTCAAAATATTTTAGCCTTCAAATGTTTTTCAAATAGATGTTTTAGCCTTAAAATATTCTTTGTTTTTGTGTTTTAAAACATAGTAAAATTAGTTTATTTTACTCTAGAGTCATTTCATTTTGTTTTCATTTCAATACCATTTTAAAAATATATTTTATATTATTTTTAACATAGAAATGTCGACATCATGTGATACCCCATGTCGACATGGTGGCCGTTGAATTCAAAAGTTTCAATTTTCAAAAGAAGTGTCTATTCGTTTAAATCTCTTCACCAATGTTTATGACTGTTGGTTCTCTATAAATAGCTTTCACAAACAAATTTTTTAACTAACTATTTTCATATTTTCTTCACTCCTTCTTCTCCACAAATCCATATTCTAAAATATTCATATTTTTAAGTTCGTGCCGAAATTATGCCGAATTCTCAAGTGAATCAAATTAGAATCTCATTCTTGTTTGATTCTCTGCCCTCTCTCGAAGATCAAAGTGCTATTCAGAGTTATAGGATCAATTTGTAATCAAAAGTTTATCAAGTCTCTCTATAAGGTGTGGTTGTGCCTGGAAATCAATTGGGTAATCTTGTGGCCCATAAATCAAGAGAGTTTGCCCTGGACTCGTGAGATAGGAGGGTACCTCAAGGCCTTTAGAAATTGAGGATTGTAATCTCGACTTTGGTATAACAAAAATCTATATGAGGTGTTCTGCCTTGGTACAGGACTGGATGTAGGGTAACTTCGAACCAGTATAAAATCTGGTGTTTTCTTTCCTTTTACTGCTTTTTATTTACTTTTTGCATCTATGTTTGGTTCTATGATTGTTCTGTGATTAAGTTCTGCATTTGTTTGTGTCATAATTTTAATTTAGTCCATATAAGTCGTAGAATCCATTAAACACTATTCACCCCCCTCTAGTGTTAAATTAGCCTTAAGATCCTTAATCCGCACTCCCTTTCATAAGTAACCTTTACTAAGGATCAATGATATGTTTGACCAGCTCCACGACACTCGAGTATCTTCTCAACTGGATCTTGCCACTGATTTTCACCAATTAAGGGTAGTAGAGGAGAGTGTGCCCTTAACAACTTTTCATACCTTTGATAGTGTTTACTAGGGGTAGTTATGCCATTCGGACTAATTAGCGTACCAGCTTATTTCGTGGACTTAATGAATTGAGTGTTCCAGGATTTTCTTAATAAATTTATCCTCGTCTTCTTTCATGATATTCTTGTTTAATCTAAGATGGAGGAAGAACACAATTATCATCTTTGAGTCATTCTAAATACATTAAGAAGTTATGCGTTGAAAGCAAAGTTATCTAAGTGTCATTTTTAGAAATCCGAAGTTATGTTTCCGGGGCATGTAGTTTAGGGAGAAGGCCTATCAGTGGACCCAGATTAAGTAGTTATGGTACAAGACTAGAAGAAGCCTGAAAATGCGACAGAGGTCAGAAGCTTTTTTAGGTTGGCTGGTTATTATAGAAGGTTCATCAAAAATTTCTCGAAGATTGCTTCTCATCTAATGAAGTTAATGAAGAAAGATGCTAATTTTGTATGGACACCTAAGTGCGATCAAACATTCGGTGAATTGAAGGAGAAATTGAGCAGTGCTCCTATTTTAACTATTCCAAATGGGAGCGAAGGGTTAACTATATACACGGATGCTTATGGAGCTGGATTGGGAGCAATTTTGATGCAACATGGAAAAGTTATTACGTATGCAAGTCAAATGCTGAAACCACATAAGAAAAATTATGCTACGCGCGATTTGGTGGTCTTGGCAGTTGTTTTCGCATTAAAGATGTGGAGGCATTACCTTTTGGGAGAAAAGTTTGAGTTATAAAGGATCAAAAATATTAAAGTATCTCTTTACTCAGAAGGACTTGAACTTAAGGCAACGACGTTGGATAGAGTTTATGGCGGCTTATGACCTTGGGATTTTATATACACCACGGAAAGCTAATGTTGTAGCTGACGCGTTAAGCGGGAATTATGCAGTTTTGGCTAATATGGATGTTCGTCCGACTCTTATCCGACGAATTGAGAGTAATTAGCATAGGGACCTTCATCTTTCTCAGATAGCTAGAGCTGTTAATGAAAATGTTTTGTCAGAGATGTGGCTAGGATTCATGGTAGATGCCCGTGGTGCTCTAAGGATGAACGGCCGATTATGTGTTCTAGATGTGGATGGGATTGGACATGAAGTTCTGACAGAGTCTCATCATTCTAAACTAACGGTACATCTAGGGGTCACTACGATGTATCAGGACATGAAGCATACTTTCTGGTGGGAAGGGATGAAAAGAGATGTTGCTACATTTGTAAGTAGACATGCTAACTGCTAGTAGTTAAAGGAAAGTCACCAAAAGACAGTTAGACTGCTTCAGCCACTTGAGATTTCAAAGTGGAAATGGGAGCAGATTTCTATGGATTCATCAATGGATTGCCTAGATCGATGAATGGCAATATAGGAATTTGGGTTATCATTGATTGGTTAACTAACGACGCTCACTTCTTACTAGTCAAGGCAATAAGGATGGTTGCTAGTTTGGCTCAGTTATATGTTAAAGAGATTGTTAGGCTTCATGGCATTCCATGTGATATTGTGAGTGATCAGGATCCTATCTTATTAAGTTGGTTCTGGAATAGTTTGCATGATGCACTTGGGACAGTGCTGAGTTTGAGCATAGCTTATCACCCTCAGATTGATGGACAAACTGAGGGAGTAAATCATTTTCTAGAGGATTTACTTCAAGCTTTTACACTAGACTTTGGAGGTTCATGAGAGGACCACTTGCCATTGGTTGAGTTCGCTTATAACAAAAGTTTTTAGGCGAGTATTAGGATGACGCCTTTCGAGGAACTATATGGAAGGCCTTGTAGGTCTCTATCTTATTGGGTGGGACTAGCAGACCGCTTAGTACTTGGACCAGATATAATTCGTGATGGCACGAATAAGGCAGATTTTATTAGGAAGCACTTAAAATAGCTCAAAGTCTGCAAAAGAACTATGTAGATATGAGGCATCGAAATTTGGAGTTCGCTGTTGGGGATTATGTATTCATCAAAGTTTCTCTGATAAGAGGCGTGATTCGGTTTGGGAAAGGAGGAAAGCTAGCCCCTTATTTTATTGGCCCTTTTTAGATACTCAAGAAGATAGCAACTCTTGCATATAAAGTGAGTTACCTGCCAGGTGGTCAGGTGTACATGATGTTTTCCATGTATCCCATCTATGTAAGTACCTACTTTGATTATTCCGCTATCTCAGTAGGAGGATGTAGAAGTTGAGCTGACTTGACCATTGTAAGACAGCCTATTTGAATTGTTGATCGGGATAAGAAATGGTTAAGGACCAAGGTTGTGGACTTCGTCAAAGTACATTGGAGCGAAGATCTAAGAGATTGCACTTGGGAGACTGTATATAGTATAAGGGAAGCTTATCCCGAGTTGATGCCAGGATAGTTATTTGTTTATATTATGTATGCACTGTAGCAATATAGTTGATTAATGTATATTTGTTGTAAAGGTTTTTTGATATAATATATGCCCTTTTTCTGTTATTTTGAGTTACTACTTAAGTGTTAATTTGGGGGAAGAACTCTTTTTAAGGAGGGGAGAGTGTCACAACCTGTAAATTTAATCACTTTAAAAATGAATATTTAATACATTTTTAAATAATTTAACAATAGATTTTATAACTCGTATAAAACTCTTTAAAAAATTAATTATTTATGGTGAAATGGTTTTCAAAATTTATTTACAATAATATTTAGTACCAAGAAAATCGAAAATGTGATCGGAAATCGTTTTTCGAATTTTCAACTTTTCATCGTCTAAAAGTTATCGGAAACATTGTGAACTATTTGGTATAAATATTCATGTTCATTTATAAACAACTCAGCACATTTTAGGAATATAAATATATACAAAAGTTTACAAATATATGATGTGACTTGTTATGAAAAAGGTTTAAAAGAATAGAAACAAAAATAAAAGTTAACATAACATATAACATCTTTAAAAACGCAAAGTACTGGGCTTAAGGCATGTTGGCCATAAGAGGGACCAAGGGGGGCTTGCGTATGTACTTGGAGGAGTAGGAGAACTCATGGTGATAAGGTGGCATGATGTTAGTGGAGGTTATGTACTGATTTGGTAATACATCCATTCCTCTTATCTACATTACCTTACTTGCCAAAACAAGTCCACACATACCTCATTCCTCTATTGCAGAACCTACTACATGCATGGACTGAACCATATTTCCCCTTTAAGCCCTCCAGAACTTCATTTTTCCTAAGGCAAAGTGAAGATCTAGGTTGTTTCCAAGTTCTAGTAGAGGCTAACTTGATTTATTCGACTTTTGGTGAGTTCTTCTAAAATAAAATTTTTAACTTTAATATTGTTAATTTTAGTAGTTGATAATTACTTGTTATGTATTGAAATGTAATGGTTGTTGGCTTGGTTTATGCTTTGAAAAGATGACACCTTTGATAGTTAGTAAGTGATTTGAAACTTCTTACAAAAGAACGAGTAGGTGGTATTAGTTATACTCTCCATGTTATGATCACTATTTGCTCTAGTATATATGTCATACTTATGTTAGGTGATGTAATGCTTGGATGTAAATAAAATGACATGTAGGTAGTTATAGAAGTGTCTATATAGCGACAATCACTATATTGGCACTTTTGAGAAATACCATCTCTTTGTAACCTTTTGGTTTATTCTCGAGCTTGGGTCTTGTTTTATAATTTAGTTGAGTTTTTTTAATAACGATGAGTTTAAAATTAATTAATCATTTCAATAATTATTTTAAATTTAATTAACATTTTAATTAATGAGGATTAAGGTTAATTAATTATCTTAATAACGATGAGTTGAATAATTAGTTACTTTGTTAATAATACTTAAAATTAATTAATCATTTTATCTAATAGTATTTAAGGTTAATTAATCGTTTAATAATGATGGATTCAAGTTAATTAATCATTTTAATTAATAGTGTGTAAAATTAATTAACCCTTTTTAATTAATGACTTTTAACATTAATTAATTAGTTTATATTTAACTAATTTTTTTCTTCAATGATGTTTTAAATTAATTAATCATTTTAACTAATGATTTTTAGATTTCTTTAATTAATTTAATTAATGGTGCTTTTAAAAGTGATTATCCCTTTTTAATTAGTGGCATTTCAAGTTAATTAATTAAATGAATTGTCAAAGTTTAAAGATAATTAATCATTCTCATTAATTATAATTAAAACTAATTAACCAATTGAATAAGGATGTTATAAGTTATTAAATCATTTTAATGATGGACTTTTAAAGTTAATGAAATATTTTAACAAATTTGCTTAATGTTAATACTTGTGAAGTGAAACCCAAGGCCTAATTCGATTTTAAAAGTAAAATTTTGATTCGTTTATGGAAATGAATTAATTTCCATAAAGCGATATCACTTATATGGAAAGCATTTAGTTGTATACTTAACACCAAACGTCAAAGAGGGAGACCCGTCTCTATCCTAAAAGTTAAGAATGTACGTAAGGACATGACTTTGAGGTAACACTACCTTGACCTATCCGGCATCATTGTTACCCAAAGGATTGTACAAGTTTGAAATCAATGAGTGGTGATAGGTATACAAGATTTAATTTCCATATACGATCATTTTGTTTTCTTCGATGGTCGGTTTTTTATTGATCACCTCATGCTTCTTTATATTTCGTCTCTCTAAGACGATGAGTTGCTCATTTGAGCTTTGTTATCCTTTTTCGAGAATGACTAAAACCATAGCGCGAGTGGGCAACAAGCTATGTGGGGTTTCTCCCATTAGGGTATTTTCACACCCACTCTAGATTGGATTCGGTTTTGCGCATAGTGGTGTGAAATACTCGAATATTCGGTAAGGTTGGCGGGGTCCGACTTGTACATTTCCTAGGGCCATTGTTTGTCCTCAAGTATATTTCTAGAGGTATACTTTCAGTAAGGGGGCACGCCCTTCTAGTCATTATTTGAAAATTTCCTTTTTCCTTGTTGATTCAAACCTTCAATTTTTTTTACTTAATAGCATCGAGAAGAGTCTACCACTCTTCGCGATGTTTACTTATTTGTATCCATTCTTTACGTTTGGATATTGTTCTTGTGAGAGGAAACCTATTCCACATTTGGTGGAATGGTCTCACATTTTGTTCCACATTTTCCTTGTTGATTCAAACCTTCGAAATTGTTTTCCTTAATTGTAATGGGAAGGGTCTAGCACTCTTTGCGATGTTTAATTATTTGTATCATTTCTTTACGTTTGGATGTTGTTCTTATGAGAGAAAACACGTTCTGCGTTTGGCGTCGTAGTATCACATGTTGCTATTTAATTACACCTATTATTTTAGAGTTTTGTTTATACCAAATATATTATCTGACCCAAGTTGTTTCTTTCCTTAAACTCTCGGGTACTCATTTTTATTTGAGTAGACCAAGAGTAGCAGGTCCTATATGGGCTCTTTCGAAGACGACATCCAAGCAGGAGGCCTTTATCTATTTTCACTGTTTGTGTAATTCATGCAAGTGTATTTTGGTTTCAGCATGTGTAAAGGCAAGTTGTTATAACCGCCTAAGCTGATAATAGTGCTTTTGTGTAACTCTGATAACTCCATGTTAGGTAGTAACCTTATGTACTATTTAACCGTTATGTTCTATTTAATGGTTCCATTGTGAGATTTTCTGTTCTGTTCTTTTATTTTCACCCTACGACAATCCATCTTTCAGATGCTTGGGCAACGACACACGACTACCTTAGATGTATTAAGTGCTGTTCACATGGGTCAGAAAGGTGGGTCGTCACATTAATAGGCCCATTAAGAAAAATAAGTGAAAGTCCAAATGTTTTCTTAGATCTTTATGCTCGAGATCTGTTAAGGTCACATGAAGTTAACATATCCAAGAGTTTATATGGGATTTTAAGAGAGATGTTCCAAGAGGAGATCAAAAATCCATTCGATAAAAGACCAGAAATAAAAATAGAAGACGAGAAATCCTTATCCGACAATAAAAATAGAAGACCAAAAATCATAGTCTGGCAATAATGATAGAAGACCAGAAACCCAAAACTGGCAATAATAATAGAAGATTAGAAATCCAAACCTAGCAATAATAATAACAAACTAAAAATCCAAATCTAGCAATAATAATAGAAGATCAGAAATCCAAACCTAGCAATAATAATAGAAGATCAAAAATCCATATCTGTCAATAATAATAGAAGAACAGAATTCCAAACTTGGCAACAATGATAGAAGACCAGAAATCCAAATATGGTAACAATAATAGAAGACCAGAAATCCAAACCCGACAATAATAATAGAAGACCAAAAATCTATATCCGGCAATAGTGATAGAAGACTAGAAATCCAAACCTGGATATATGATAGAAGACCTGAAATCTAAACCAGAAATACGAACAAAAGACTAGAAATCCAAATCTGGCAGTTTTAATAGAAGACCAGAAGTCCATATCTGACAGAAGTAATAGAAGACCAAAAATCCAAATCTATCAATAATGATAGAAGTCTGAAAATCCAAATCTAGCAATATTAACAGAAGACCAGAAATCCATATCTGGCAATAATAATAGATGACCAAAAATCAAAATTTGGCAATAATGGTAGAAGACCAAAAATCCAAATCTAGTAGTAGTAATAGAGGACCAGAAATCCATATCTGGCAATAATAATAAAAGTATAGAAATCCATATCTGGCAATAATCTTAGAAGACTAGAAATTCAAATCTGGCAATAATGATGAAAGACCAGAAATCCAAATCTAGCAATAATAATAGAAGACCAGAAATCCAAACCTTGCAATAATAATAGAATACCATAAATCCATATTTGGCAATAATAATAGAAGACCAGAATTCCAAATCCGGCAATAATGATAAAAGACCAGAAATCCAAATCTGGCAAATATAATAGAAGACCGGAAGTCTATATCTAGCAATAATAATAGAAGACTAGAAATCCAAATCTGGAAATAATAATGGAAGACTAGAAATTCAAATCTGGCAATAATAATAGAAGAGTGGAAATTCAAATCTGGAAATAATAATAAAAGACCAGAAATCCATATCTGACAATAATAATAGAAGACCGGAATCACTTATCTGGTAGGTGAAAATTGTGTTTGTTGGGGAGCATAATTAGCTCATATTTGACGGACCTTCCTTTAGAAGATTTGTTTGATTTGAAGTGCTACTTGGCTCAAATTTTGATGGATCTTTCTCTAGAAGATGGATTGATTTGGAGCACTACTTGGCTCGGATTTCTATAGATCATCCTCTAGGATATTGAATTATTTGGAGCACTAATTGGATTAGATTTCGATAGATCTTCTTCTAGAAGACTAATTGATTTGGAGCACTACTCTGCTCGGACGCTTGATCACCGTCTTAGGTGGTGATTTAGGTCTGCCGTTCGGTGCATTTAATTAGCTATCTTGAGCAGGACCAAAGACTTACCTAACCTCCCTCTAGGAGGCGCTTTAGTGAGGCCTTTAATGACGACACTAAAGGCTGGTTCGGCGCTTTTGATAGGCCAAAGGCTTACCCATCCTCCCTCTAGGAGGCTCTTTAGTGAGGTCTTTGATGATGGTACCAAAGGCTAGTTTGGTGCTTTAGTGAGGCCTTTGATGACAAAACTAAAGGCTTACTCTATCCTTCTACTAGGTGGCGCTTTAGTGAGGACTTTGATTACAGCACTGAAGGCTTATTCGGTACTTTAGTGAGGCCTTCGATGATGGCACTAAAGGCTTACTCCATCCTTCCTCTAGGAAGTGCTTTAGTAAGGCATTTTATGACGGCATTGAAGGTTTTTATAAGGCTTTGATGACCATAGGCTTTTGATGGCCAGGGGCCTTTGATGGCCATATCTTGTATCCTAGGAGTATTCTACTATTTTCCATGATTAAGCTGATAAATTGTTCTTCTTTAACTTCTTTATTCATCCATTATTGGGAAATATGGTAACTAGTGTTTGAAATTCCATGTCCTTACTATGACATTGCCATCTAGCTGGCAGAGTTTATAGGTCTCAGGTAGGATTACTTTGTGTATGATTATGGGTCCTTCCTAGTTTGGCACTGTTTGCGCCAAAATTGGTCACAAACCCCAAGTATTGTGAATGCACCAGTGTATGAATACAAATCAGCAATATTCAAACACAAATATCAGATCTAAGCAAGCAACAACAATCCATAAATAATGAACAATGACACACAATTTATAGTGGTTCGTCTATCTCCGGTCTACGTCCACTTCAAGGTTTTTCTGATTTTATTGCTCGATGCTTGAAGGTTACAATTTCTTATCGCGTAGTACAGCAGATTTTATGAGCTAAGTCTGGATCTAAGGCAGCAATGGTGATCTGGAGTAAATCTGGCAGAGTCTGGGCGCTCTTTAGCTCTCAAAATTGTCCGACCCCTTTTCTGAATGACCAGGGGCTCTATTTATAGGTGTAGGAGGCTGATATTTCACCTAAATTGAAGGGAGACCTGTTCTGGCACGTGAGGGGGCCCACACGCCCGCTTTCAGGAAATCCGGGCCCACTTTGGGATCGATTCGAAGTCCATTCGAATCGATCAAGAAATTGTCCAATCGAACTGAAATTTGGTGTGGACATTCTTCAACATGTGTGCAAGCTTTTGTGAAAATTTCATAGCATTTGGAGTTGTAGATCTCGATCAGTGTGAAGTTGATGGATACGAAGACGATGGATTTGAACTCGATCAGTGTGAAGTTGATGGATACGAAGTGATGTTATCTAATGGATGCGAACAGCGGTCGCCTGATGGATTCGAATAGAGCAACTTGACGGATTCGAACAGACTACCACTTCAATTTCTTGATGGATACGAATCTGTTGGATCTTGAATCGATCATCACCCCACCTCTTTTGATGGATACGAACATCATATCCTTTTAACTTGTATCGATCATATCTCCTCCATACGAGCTCCGATTAACCTGAAATTTGAAATGTAGCCTCTCCTAGCATTAATCATCATCTCCAATCGATCCTGTCCCGATCGGAGCCCGGTCAAATTTTGACGACATCCATCGCACCCTTGTTTCCAATCGACTTCCAATTCTGATACCCATCCTTTCTTGTCAATTTGTTTGATATTCCGGCTTTGACCAAAAAGCGGGATAACAGGCTCGAGTGGTCCATCTGTTGGATTCTTAGTATTTTTCATTACTCTTCGGAGCACTAAATCTCCTTTTTGGAATAATTTTCCCCTTACTCTAGAGTTGTAATATTTGGATATTCTTCATTGATATTCAGCCGTTCATATAGCCCTTCATCTCTTAACTCATTAATTAAGTCCAGGGACTCTTTCTTTAATTCTTGATGTAGATCAAAGGCATATGCAATCCTTCGATGAGAAGGTACTTTAACCTCAATTGAGAGCATGGTTTCACATCCATATGTTAAGGAATATAGGTTATGTCCTATTGCAGTTTTAGTAGAGGTTCTATATGCCCATAGAACGAAAGGTAGTTCCTCTATTCAATTTCCTTTTTCTTTGTCTAACTTCTTCTTTAGGATGGTCTTTACAGTTTTATTGGCTACTTCAACAGCTCCATTTTCTTTGGGATGAGCTATAGATGAAAAGATTTTGATGATCTCATTCTTATTATAGAATCGGGTGAACTCTTCACTTTCAAATTGAGTTCCATTGTCGGATATTATCTTGTGTAGAATTCCGAATCCTGTAACGATAATCTTAATTATGAACTTGAGAACATTTCTCGATGTGATATTTGGAAGCGGCTCAACTTCTACCCACTTTGTGAAGTAATCTATGGCTGGTACTGTGTACTTAGCTCCTCCTTTGGATATCGACAATGGTCCTATTAGGTCAATTCCCACAAATCAAAAGGCCATGGACTTGAGATATAAGTCAATTCGCTTGATGGTAGACGTGGGATCTTAGAGAATTTTTGATATTTTTCACATTTTCTTACATGATCAATGGCTTAACTAGTCATTTGATACCAATAGAAGCCTTCCTCATAATTTTCTAGCCAATTTCATACCATTGGAATGGTCTTCACAGAATCCTTCAAGGGCTTCCTTAATAATTTTGCTCCCGTTTCTGGATCAACACATTTTAGGTAGCGAAGTGAATATCCTTTTTTATAAAGTATGCTGTTTATTATGACAAAAGCTGGAACCCTGCATTTTATTCTCCTCGCCTCCTTTTTATCCGTTGGCAACCTATTTTTGTTGTATATTCGACGATAGGAGTCATTCAATTATTTTCATATCTATTATTAGTTTCTGTATGAGGATGGTTTTCTTGAAGGGTCTCAGTTTCGTCTTCTTTCTCCTTGAATGTTAAGACTTGAGACCTAGTCAATAGTAAGGTCTCACTTTCTGGATTGGAGCTTTTCTTCTTTATTCTAGGATTCTCTTGGTATCCTACTAGCATGATTCGGGCTTATGGTGACCCCCGTGAGTTTGCTAATTTTACTAAAGAATCAGCTTAGGAGCTCTTGCCTCTTTACACTTGATGTATTGAGAAATCTTCGAATTGAGTTAACATTTTCAATATCTTTTTGTCAAATAGAGTTAGTTTAGCATTCTTTGTCTGATATTTCTGGTTTAACTACCATTAATCGTGGATCATTGATAATCTCGATTCTAGGGATTTTCAATTGGAGGGTTAGGAGAAGTTATGTTATAATATATTCATATTCTGCTACACTGTTGGAGGTTGGAAATCATAACTTCATTGCATAATGCAAACGATGTTCATCGGGGTTGTAACCACATGTCTAGCCTTGACTCCTTGTTCATTTAAGGTTTTGTCCATGAATAATGACCACTTTGGTTTTAGATCTTTTTCCTTTTCTGATTGCTCTTTAATGAATAATGTGAATTTATTAATAAAATCAGTTAGAGCATGTCCCTTAATGGATACTCGGGATAGGAATTCGATATCATATTAGCTAAGCTCTACTCCCCATTTAACTAATCTTCCTGAAGGTTTAAGCTACTAAAAACTAGCTTGAGTGGGAAATTAGTTAGGAATTTGATTGGATGCGCTTGAAAATAAGCTTTCAATTTTCGTGCAGTGAGCATCAAACAGTATGCCAATTTCTCTGTAACGGGATGTCTACTTTTTGCATCTTTAAGTCTTCTGCTGGTGTAATATACTGGAAGCTGAATTCCCTTCTCTTCTCTTATTAGCACCGAGCTAATTGCATGTTCAAAAATGGCTATATAAAGATAAATGATTTTCCCCATTCACAGGGGTAGAAAGAATTGGTGGGGTTTTACAAATGATCTTTTAGCTCCTTAAAAGCTTTTTGATAATCTTCACCCCATTCGAAGTTTTTCTTCTTCTTAATCACGTTGAAGAATGGAATGCACTTGTCTGTAGCCTTGGAAATGAATCTGTTCAATGTTGCCACTCTCCCATTCAGGCTCATTACATCTTTGCTTGTCTTAGGTTCTACCATATCTCTAATAACTTGAATATGGTTAGGGTTAGCTTCGATTCCTCTTGCAGGGACAATATATCCCAAGAATTTGCCGAACTAAATTCCAAAAGAACACTTTTGTGGGTTAAGCTTCATTTGATAACTGCGCAACCCATCAAACATTTCTCCCAGGTCTTTTAGATGACTACCTTTCTCTTGAGTCTTGACTAACATATCATCTACATATACTTCCATGTTCTAGCCAAGTTGTTCTCTGAACGTTCTATTCACTAGTCTCTGGTATGTTGCTCCAGCAGTTTTCAATCAAAAGAGCATTACCTTGTAGCAATATGTTCCCCAATCTGTTATAAAATTGGTATTTTCCTTATTTGGTTTGAACATCGGAATTTGATTGTATCCAGAATACACGTCCATGAAAGATAAAATTGAGTGTACACTCTTATTGCGTCGACTAACTGATCTATCCTCCGGAGCGGATAGCAGTCTTTTAGGCATGGATTATTCAAATTAGTGTAATCAACACATGTTCTCCACTTTCAATTGGATTTCTTGACTAAATTGGATCAGCTAACCATTTTGGATAAATTACCTCTCTAATATATCCATTCTCAAGCAACCTTTTTGACTTCTTCTTTTAAAGCATTAGAACGGACTTTGTCAAGCTGTCTTTTCTTCTATTAGACTAGTGTGACATTTGGGTCTATATTCAAAGCATGGCGCATGACAGTTGGATGTATTCCAACCATATCTAAGTGGATCCAGGAAAATACATCTTTGCTAGACTAAAGGAACTGAATTAGCTCCCTTTCGAGTTTGCTATCTAACTCCTTTTCAATTCTTACTGTCTTTGTTGCATTGGCTGAATCTAAACATATTTCCTCAAGATATTCTATTGGCTTCATTCTCTCTTGTTCATTTCTACAGTCCAGTTCAGTGACAATTTCTCCATCTTCTATTTCATCCTCCATCAAATTTTCTTCCTTCCTGTTTCTTTTCTTCTTGGAGAAGTCAAATTTCCTCAATATATGTTTAGCCTTCTTAATAGACTCTGTTTCACTCTGGATGATGAGTTTGAAGAATCACAATTCAAAGGCTTTTTAGTGTCATTTCAAATTAATTAACTTTTCTCCGAATCATAACAAGAAAGATTGTCCCATTCATATCGCTCAATAGTTGCAAAGTACATCTCACAAGCACTAAATTGTTCTCCTCTTATGTTTCCTCACTCGCTTTTGGTCAGAAACTTCACCATCAGATACTTTAATGAAACAAAAGCATCAGCTTCGTCCAAAGTTGGTCTTTCGAAAAAGACATTATAATATGAAGGTTGATCCATGATGACAAAGAGAGTCTCAAAAGTTCGAGAGTGCAATGGAACTCCCATTTGCACAAGAAGTCTTTTTACCCAACTGGAGTTGACCCTTTATTATTGAACCCAAAAATAGGTTCAAAACTCGGTTCAATCTTCTCTTTCGAAATTCCCATTTAGTCAAATGCATGATTGAAAATTATGTTGATAGCACTTTCGGTATCCACCAAAATTTTGGTAACCACAAAAAAATCCAATTTGCACAGTAATCATAAACGGGTCATTATACGGGTGGCGAACCGCTCTTAGCTCTTATGGAGTGATGTTTAAATTAAGCATCTAAATTTGGAATCTCGGATTCTTGAGCAGCGGCTCATTTTAAATAGAGAAAATTCCTTCTCTTGCTTCCCTAACATAGCGACTTCTAGCTCCTTTCCTATTTCTAGCCAGGTGTAAGCCTCCGTGGATAATGTTAATTCTGTTGAGAAATGGAATGAAATCTGGCTGAATATCACCTTCCACCAGATTTGCAGCATCTTTTGGTAGTCTTTGATTGCAATTTTTAGCTTTCTGATTATCCTTAACAAATTCCTTCATGTGTTTGGAACGGATCATATGTTGAATTATGCCTACCAGTACTCAGCACCCGTCGGTTTTATACCCGTTTGATTTATGTTAAGTACAATAATCTCCCCCATTCCTAGGTTCATGATCAGTTTTGGCCTTGTAAGAGACCATGAAGTCCCACTTTTATTCATTGTAGCATATATGTAGGATATTGGTTTGTTCAAAGCAACATGGTTATTATTCGAAGCTTCTTCCCATCTTGGCTTCTTATGGTTGCGATTGTGACTAATTTTCACTATTTCCTTTTTGACCAGGTCTTTCTTTCTGGCATGATATATTTCATCCATGAAAATGAATTTATCAGCTTGAAAATAGAAATCCTGCAAGTCCTTACATCATATATATATATAGAGTTCTTGCCAAAATGGGGTTTGCTCAATCAGTCCTGAATGTGCATCCACTAGGTTATTTTTGTCGGTCGTATTTTTCACCTTCAGGGCCTCCATGTTAACCTCTTAAGATAATTACCCAACAATTCATCTGGTCTTTGTTTGATATTAGCTAACATAGTCTAATCGATAGTAGGGTCTTTGTAAATGCAGAATTTTGCCAAGAATTCATAAGAAAATTGCTTCTAGGAATAGATAGTTATCCCTCGATATAGTCGGTACCATTTAGCAACCGCTTCTTAGAAAGTAGTTGGAAAAAGCCTATAATGCACGACTCTAGATGCATTGTACAAGTTCATCTGACTTTTGAAAGCCAATAAGTGATCATCTGGATTAGTCGTTCCATTGTATCTGATGGAAGGAATCTTGATATGAGAAGGAATTTTCGCTGGCATGATTTAATCTGCGAAATGAGTTTCTTGATGATTATTGTTAACCCTATCTTTCAGAGTTCTCTTTCGCTTGAGATTAGGCATACCGTTTGCTATATTTTCTGCCATGTCTTTTACGTTGGCTTCATCACTATGGTGGTTGCTCCTTTCGAGTTTGTACCCTTCAAAAGTTGAGCTTCCAGATTATTCCTTAGATTTTTCTTCTAATCTCCCCTAGTAGTTTACTTTAGCTTGCTGATCACCTCTTTTCTTTTGTGGAGTTAGGGTAAGTTTGCCTTTGATTTTGTTTCTAAGCATAGAGGCATTTAAATCCCTTCTTGGAGACTCTACCTCATCTCCTCCTATGAGCCTGGTGGTTTTAGATGACCTTTGATCAAGTATTCCTTATAAAAGTTCTTGTATCTTTAGCACTAGTTATTCTAGGCTTTTAATCTTGGCTTTGTTATTAGTACGTCATGTCGCTTCTGATGGTTGTCCAAGCTCTATATTTCCAACTTTGAAGTTGGAACTACATTCTCTTCTAATGTTATTGTTTGGATAACCTCTTCATTTAGAGCATTAATTCATCATGATCTCATTTTCTAGAAATAAAACTTACTCAATTAGTTTGGAGAGAAAGTTAAACAAGATGGAGTTTCGAGCCCTTCCTCTAGCGCCAAAAATGTTAAACCAAAAATTGGTACAACACCCATGAAGCCAATAGTGATGAATTAACCCTTGGTTTGAACATATATGATGACATGATTAAGCATGACTTCATCAATGTCGACTTAATCGTGTCAACAAGGACTAATTTATCACTTAAGACATTGTGCATGATGAAGTCATTAAAGAATGGAGTTATGATGCGAATAGACCCTTTAGGAAAAATATATGAAAGTCCATACGTTTTCGTAGATCTTTGTGCTCGAGATAAGTTAAGGTCACTTGGAGTTAACATATCCAAGAGTTCATGTTGGCTTTTAAGAAAGATGTATCAAAAAGGGGCCCATGTTGTGTCATATGTTCATAGGAAATATAGAAGACAAGTAACAAATTTATGCAATAATCTATTAAGTTAGTTAATTGGCTATGTAATTAGTTCTTATATTCAAAGTCTCATGTTGATATAATTATGCATATTATGCTCAACATAGTCCAAAGCTCCTTTTGAATAGTCATGTCGAGTTCTAGGCTTGAAGAGTTCATTTATATGCATGTCAATGTCAATAATGTTCAAAAAAGGCATAGTCGAAAACATTAGGCATGCCCAAGTCCTTCCTCATATAAATTACGCATGATTATAATCGAATAGATTGTGTCCCCAATTCGATTTAGGGTTTACAAGAGTTTAATTTTGAGAATGGAGAAAAGAAGAAGTGCCCCCATTTGCGAGCCCCTAGGTCCGTATTTATAGGGGTAGTGTGGCTCCACCCCCCGAACGTCTTAGGCAGGTTTGGCTTCGCAATGTCGTTGAATGACATCAATAAAGGGTGGCACCAAGCATTGATTAGGAGCAAGATCGTCATTGGGCAGTGTGTAAAGGAACAGCTACATGTAGTATAGTGTTAAAGTCGATGACTCTTGGTGCTGATGATCGGCGCTTCTCACTGTTTGATGGCAGCATGGATTCTCTAAAACGCTACTATAAGTTATGCTATAGTTTTTTGTGCACTACTAAATCTTTTTTTTGTTGAAGTGTCATACATCATATAACATCAATATTCATCACCTTGTTTGAGTTGGATTTTTTCTACTTGTATTAGAAATTGGAACTAGTTAATATCGACAAATTGTACGTGCTTCTATCCAACAACCAATGCTTCTTATATTTGTAAAAATGATTCTTTTATACTAATTTGTACATTCATAAAAACATAACATCAATTTCTATACTGTTTTTTTATTAATTTTGCTATTTCTACTTAGTAAGAGCATCCCAATGGTAAAAAATGCGTAGAATAAAATTCAATAATTCCAAATGCAAAATTATAGTCGAACCCAATGTTGCTACAATGTGCAGAACCCGAAGTAGTGAATGTTAGTCCATAGGATAGTGGCTTTGATGACAACAACTATAGAAGTGTTATAAAATATATATGTGCAGGAAATCTATATGCAGGTATCAACAAAAGAAGACTGTACAGTAAAGAAAACAAAATTGATGAAGACAAAGATCAAGGGTTCAAGATTGAAGACTCATGAGATTCAAGATATTCAAGAGTTCAAGACAAATAATATAGTTAGGTTAGATATTTGTTAAAACTCCTTGAAAGCACTATCATTCTTTTTATCCAATTTACTCGTGGAATGGAATCCACTTCGTTCTTGTTAAAGGGATGGAACCCTAGTGAGATGGAACTCACGAAATATCTAGTGGAACGGATAGTAGCCCTATTTTGTTATCCACTAATTTTGATTCAAAATGATTTTCAAAATTATCTCTTGTTTTATAAAATGATTTTCAAATATTCCTTTTCAAAAGAAAAACCTTCGTTCACATTTCCAAAAATGTTTTAGCCTCAAAATCATATTTATCATTTTGTTATATTTTGATTTCAAAATTGCCCTTGACATTTTAGCCTCAAAATCTATTTTAATATTATATTTACTTTAGTTTATTTACTTTGATTTTAAATATATTTTAGTATATATACATATATACATTCATAAGTATTTCTACTTCTAAAAAACCTTCTACAAATACATAGAGTCCATTTGAATAAAGTTGCATATGTTTTAAATCATCATTTTCAAAGTAAAGCAAATCGTCACTTTTTACTAGACCATGTCGACATCCTATTTACTTGTCATGTCGACATGCTTCCCGTTACAGCAAAGGTTGTTTTCAAAAGAAGTGTCTATTCGTTTAAACCTCTTCGAATGGACACATCCATTCATTCTCTATAAATAGAGACTGTTATGAACGTTTTCCAGTAACTACTTTCTTTATTTTCTTTCCTCTTTACTCTCCTATCTTATTTTCTAATCATCCTATCCATATTCTGCCGAAATCTTAAGTGAATCAAACCAGAATATCTCTAGTTTGATTCTCTACCACTCTCTTTAAAGAATCTCAGTGCTTATCAGAGTTATAGATACATTTGTACTCAAAGAAACTTGTGTGGGGTTATAAAGGTGTGATCGTGTCCTTGGAAATCGATCGGGTGAACTTGTGTCCTGTGAATCAAGTGGTTCTACCCAGAGACCTGAGAATCTGGAGGGTGTACCTCATTGCCTTGGAATCGAGGGATTGTAATCTAGATTATTATTGAATAGAAAGCCGTACGGGTTGTGCGGGACTGGATGTAGGGTAACACCGAACCAGTATAAAATTCCTGGTGTGTTCTTTCCTTTACTTGCTTTTTATTTATATTTGCATCTGTTTGTGATTCTGTGATTTGATCTGTGATTGTGTATTTGAATTAAGTTAGTTAATTCAATTTAAATCAAAGAAGTTTTAAAGAAATTCTTAAAACACTATTCACCCCCCCCTCTAGTGTTAAATAGCCTTAAGATCATCTTCCGCGTCCCTTTCAGTGAAAGCCCTCAATGCCTTGTCGATGACATATCAAAACCCTACTTTATGTGTGACAAATCACGAGAATCGTCGGTTGATGTATAGCCATTGGATGTCGCCAATGTGGTAAGAGAAGACCCATCGGAGGTATTGAGCATCGTTGATTTGTAGAGAGTCGTTGGAGGCCTTAATCATCGTCGATTTGTAGAGAGCCACTAAGAAGGAGAATTACTAAATTGAAATTAAAAAAATGTGACCAAAAATGAGAATTAGAATGGATAAGTGTGAGAAAATGAAACGTATACTAAATTACAAATGAATGCACTTACTAATAAATTATTTACAAATTTACCAACTATTGTAACACTTATTTGTGTTGCAAATCATAATCATTATGTTGGAAAGTTTATATAGAAAATTATTTTACTAACACTTTCTAGGCATCCTAACACTTTTTCACCATTAGTAGTTTGTAACATTTATAAGTGTTAAAAATTTACATATATAAATGCTGCAAAATTTGATTTGTTGTAGTGGATAACCTATAAAGCATGTCAAGATGGAGTGGTTGGCTAAGCATTGAATCATCGATCCTTTGTGATGTACCGGATGTGTTCTACGCATGTTTTCTTTCCTTTAGATAGTTAAACACCAACAAGTGGGTTTTCCTTATGTATGTCTCTCGGTTTTATGATATGCCCTTAGAGACTAGGCTACAGTCTAAAGGTATCGCCACCTTCACACATTCATAGGTATGTTTATTAGAAGCATCCATTAATTGTACACTTCAACAATATTTCTGTTGTAAATCTATTAAGTACTAAGTAGTACAAACTCACCCATATCATTATAGGTTCAAGCACTTGTTTTAGAATGGAATATAATATTAGTAGTTCGAACTAATATCATAGTGCTTCCAACCACATCGTATGATGGACATTTTCTCATTAAGATCAAGATTATTAATTTCATTATATTGAATCGAGTTTTTGTTATAGATCATTGTTTATATTGGCTTTAAACCCATTTCCCTTGATGTTTTCAACACCAAGTCCCTTGCAAGTCCTTTTTTTAAATGGATCCGCCAAGGTTTGGCTCGAATTCTAAATCTATGGTAATTACCCCATCATCGAGCATTTTCCTTAACACACCATGCCTTAGGCCAATATGCCTAGATTTTCCATTATATACCCGACTATATGCTTATGATACTGTTACTTTACTATCACGATACACAAATATCAGAAGTATTGGATTTGGCCATATAGGAATTTCTAAAGTAATCCACTTCTTTAGTACAAGATGTTAATGCTATAAATTCAGCAGCTACGGTTGAATCAGCAGTACATGTTTTTTTATTTAAGGCCAAGGATACTGCTCTGGCACCTAGAGTGAACATCCATTCGCTGGTTGATTTACTATTATCCTCACTTCCATTTTTCTAGCTAGCGTAAGTGTATCATTTTATTACATTTGGATACACACTATGCAAAATATCATACTCTATGGTTCCTTTTAACTATGATTAGATACTCGCATATCTATCCAATAAATATGATTAGGATTATTGGTGCATCAATTCATTTTGCCAACCGTATAGGCAATATCGGGTCTAGTGCATGCCATGACATTCATTAGACTCCTAATAATTTTAGCATATTCTAGTTGATCCACCAATCTACCAGTATTAGAATATAATTGCATATTTTTGTCAATTTGGGTTATTACAAATTTGAAATCAATTTGATTAAAAAAATTTAGAATATTTTTAATGTAACGAGACCGAGTACTAACAATCCTTCTGCTATTTTTGTGTTTCTTATTCCTAGAATCACTTTAGCTTTCTATATCCTTCATGTCAAAACATGAAGATAGAAATCTTTAGATTTCTTCAATACTCGAAGCATCAATCCTAAATATTAACATATCATCAACATAAAGACATATTATTAACGAATCCTAAAAGCATTTGATACTACGGTTTTACCAGATTTCTCATGTCACCGTTTTGGTGCTTGTTTAAGACCGTAAAGTGATTTAATAAGCTTGCATACTTAACATTCTCATCCAGGCATCACAAAACCACTTGTTGTGAATATGTATCTCCTCATCAAGTTCTCCATTTGAGAATACAGCCTTGACCTCCAATTGATAAATTTTACATTTATAAATAGATGCTAACGCAATTAATGCCTTATTGGTTGGAATTCTATCCATAGGGTGCATATGTATCAAAATAATACATTCCTTCTTTGTGAGTAATTCCTTTAGCAAATAGTCTGGCCTTAAACTTTTCTATCATGCCATCTGCAACTTTTTTTTAAATATTCACTTACATCCTATTGATTTAGAGCTAGGAGGTAGGTTTACTAGATTCTAAGTTTTATTTCCGATAATAGAATCCATTTCATCGTTTCTTTCTTCTTGCCAAATGTATGAATCCTAAGACTTTAATGTCTTATTATACATTAAAGGCTCAGACTCTACACTTGTAGAATGCGTAGTGTAATGACCCGTATTTTACGTATCGGAAGGATGTAAAATATTATTTTTAGATTCATATTAGGTCACATGACACTATAACTTAGTGACATTTTGATTTCGAGAAATTTTATTTAGATGATTTTGCCCCTAAATACTTGTAACATCTATAACTTATGGTAGAAACTGAATTAGGGCCTAGACTACTTTTATTGGAAAGATACGATGATTTATCTTTTCGTAGAGTGGTCACAATATAAATTTGAACTTTTTGGTTAGAAGATATGGCTATTTGATGTTTGGCAGTCTTTGAAGTAGCTTTTTGCGTAACAAGTGAGATTGGGATAGACCCACTAACTCATTGCGGGCTTTAAGCTATTGTAGGCTGAAATAACCTTACCCAAATCATTTTTCTCATCTCTCAAATTGATCCAAGCCTTCGTTAACCCCTTCTTGCCGAAAACATCTACTTTCTATTCCAAATTTAAATCTAGATTATAGATCTAGGGTAGATTAACATGCTGTAAAGCTAAGATCTTCCAATCCACATTTTGGGAAGAAAAATAGGGGGTTGTCTATTTATTTTTTGATTTGCCTCGTTTTGCGTGTAAATACTACTTTTTGTGTGATTGGTCAGTGATTTATCATCTCACATCATATTATATATGTATCAATAGGTTTAACATGTTTTGAACTCATTTTCAAAGTCAAAATTATGTTTTGGGACTATTTTAAAACCCAACCTAAAGTAAAAATGAGATTTAAATGGTTTAAAGTGTTTTAATCAAGTTATATATTTGATTACCTGTATAAGTGTTAGGCTATGTTATAGATACATTATTTAATGATTCACTATGATTTGGTGTATGATTTCATGTTTGGGTGATGATTGATGCATGTATGATGTTTGTTTGAATGCTTTAATAGTTGAAATGCTCATTAAAGTGACATAGAGCTGGTAGACATAGGATTTTGCTTTGATGAGTCGACTCTAAAATTTTTGGGAATGTGTCGATGCATTAGGGTTACGTACGGGTCGAAGAGGTAAGTGTAGTGACCGATTCAACATGAAAGTTGAAATATTAGAAATGACACAGGGGCTCTGTTCAATGGAGTTTATTTTGGTATATGGTCGGTTCGGTGGTGACTTCGTGTAGGGAAACAGGTGGCTTTGGGCCATTGGTTTGATGATAGAAGTGCAAAACTAGGATTGTTGTTCGAAGGGGGTAGCGTGCTACGGTTTAGTGGGGAGATGACTTTGGTCTAGTAGGTAAAAGTACCGAACATGATATGTTGTTTGGTGGTGGGTGGTACCTAACCAGATTTTGGGTTTGGTAGCATGCTTTGGTCTGGAGTGTTCGTTGCTTTGGTTTGGCTATAAAGGATGATCAGGCAGAGCATGAGAAATAGTGCATTGGCCATTGGCTTCGAGCATGGTAGTTGCTTTCTTTGAAGAAGACTTGTGGTTACTTGGGGGTTCCTAGGAGTTGATTCGGAGTAAGGATGAGTGGCTCTAGGATGACTCGAGATATCCTTGGGGTTTTAGTGGCAATCGAGGAAATGAAGTAACTTTGATGTATCGATGGGGTGAATCATTTTGGCCAAGTACTTCGGGTGAAAAGTGTACGTGGACTTGGTGTCAAGTACTTCAGGTGAGAAGTGTATATGGGCTTGGTGATGGTTCAAGGAGGCACATTAAACTAGGTAAAGCGATATGGTGGGGCATAGTGTGTTCCAGTAATCGAGTCGTGTGCAGAAGAGATACTTGGTAACTTTAGATGGGATAGGTGTTCTGTAGGGCAGGGGTATGTGAGGATGCTCACCTATGTACCTTGGACCTTGGTGATGGTCTAGCCTACCTTGGTGATGGCAGTGCCTTGGTGATGGTACGTAATCAAACACCAAATCCAATTGCTACATGTTGTGTCGCCAGCCTTGGTGATGGTCGTATAAGTTCTCAAGCACCCGAAGGCATCTTGGTAATGATGCGGGACCTTAGTGGTGGTCGGGGCAAAGTGACTTCTTGGTGATAGTCCGAGATCGTAGTAATGGTTAGAACAAAGTGTCATCTTGGTGGTGATGTGAGACCTTGGTGGTGGTGGTCAAGTGATACAAGAGCTTGGTGATGGTAGAAGCCGTAGGATCATTTTTACCCTAGAGGGGGGGGGTGAATAGGGTGTACTAAAATTTAATGCGGAAATAAAAATAAAAGTAGAAAGTAATGCAATAGATATCACATAAAGGTTTACCCAGTTTCGGCAAAAACCTGCCTACGTGCTGCCCCCAAGGTTTCTACTAGAGATTAAGTAGTCAGACGCTTATAAACACACGTAAACTTGCGACACCCGCTAACTTGACTAACCTAACTCTAAGCCCAAAATCTTGCCACAACTCAGCCACTGAGTTGCGAATTCTCAAATTATGCCCCATAGTTTGTACTTAGTTACACAATTAGAAAGTTACACAATTCAAAATAGAAAATTACAAATGGAAATAAAACTAAAACTAAAACTAAACAAAAAACCCTATATAAAAATGAAGCCCAATCAAAAATAATATCGGCCCACTAATGGAGAACATTTCGGTCCATAAAAAAATAAGATAATCTCCTTTGTAAAACCAGGCCGATATTCCTCTTTCTTCCTTCTTCTGAAATTAGGGTTTTTCAGTTTGAAGGCGTCGATTCACAATTGAACGATTGAGGTGATGAATTCACTTTGATTAGCTTTGTCAATCGACTCCTTGGCTTTGATAGCTTGTTGCTGCTTCAAATGTCGAGCTTGAATGCTGGTTTGAGTTGTACGTGATTTTCCCTTTTTCGATTTTGACTATGCTCGACATCGATTCAAGTTTTGGATTTTATTTATGATTTGTTCTAAGTGTTCGCTCTGAATTTTTGTCTCGAACTCAAATCAATGATTTTTGCCGATGATGATTTTTGGGCATTTATAGGGAATGAAAACCCTATACTTTCGTTCGTATAAATTGGTTTGAATTCTTCATGATTTTGGCATTTGCGTTGGTTTTTGATCGAACAAATGTGTGATTCCTGACTTGTTCATCTCTGATATTTTTTGCGCCAAAATTGGTCACAAACGCCTAATTGTCGATGAAAGCACCCGTTTACAATCACAGATCACAGATAATAGGTATGTAGATAATTAAAAATGAAGAACACTCAGAAAGTCCTAAGGAAAGCAGTAAAGAACAAAGAATTTATAGTGGTTCGGCGATTCGGCATACGTCCACTTTGAAGTTTGATGTCTTTATTGATGTTCACTTGCCGATTACAACTGATTTCAATGGATTAAAGTGAATTAAAGTGTTGAAATTTGAGTACAACAGCAGCAATGGAGTGTAAAGTTGAATTCGGAAGAATCTGGACGTTGGAGAACCGAAAAGATCCCTCTTCTGTTAGCCCTAGGGCTCTATTTATAGGCGTAGGATGCAAATATCTCGCTCAAATCTCGGGAGACTCCTTCTGGCATATAAGTGGGCCTACGCGATCGATCTCGTGGAGTTTTGAATCGATCTGTGATTGATACGAACCAATTTCGTATCGATCAAGATTTGGTCCAATGGAGTCGAAACTTGGTGTGAACATTCTTTAGCTTATACGTAGGCTCCTGTGAAAATTTCATGGCGTTTGGACTGGTGGATTGTGAGATATGATCGATGCAACCTTGGGTTTTGCATAGGCTGTCGAGTTCGAATCCATAGCCTTCGCATCCATCTGATCGTATCGATTGTTGCACGTGTCCAGGTGATGACGTCGCGCACGACTTTTGAATCGATCCACGCTTTGTGCCGAATTGATCGAGCTACTCCCATGCATACGCCTCGTTCATATTGATCGCTCGGTACTAACTTCGTATCGATCGATGGATGGTTCCTTTATATCTATCATATGGCAGCTGATTTCGTATCGATAAGAAGTGTCTAGGTCGATACAAAATAAACCCCCGTGTTACCTCCGATGGGTACGAAATGTGGTACACCTCGATGGATACGAATTGTGGCTATGTGATAGATACGAATGTATTGATGCGAACGTGGGTTTCTTGGATACGAACATATGAGCATTGCACGGGTACGATCTCATCGATTTGAATCCATGCACAGTAGATGGATGCGAAGCTCAACCTACACGGACAAGGCCCCTCTAGATCGATTCAAATAGTGTGGCCTCGGATGGGTTCGAACCTGATCGATTCGAACATGATCGAGTCGAACGTGATCGAGTCGAACGTGATCGAGTCGAACGTGATCGATTCGATGTCATACATTCCTGACGGATTCGAAATTGATCGATTCGAACGAACCAATACGATGGCCCTCTGATGGATACGAACAGCGTATCTTTCCTAACTTACATCGATCATATCTCCATCATAAGAGCTCCGGTTGACCTGAAATTTGGGATACTGGCTTCTATGGCTTTGCTCGTCATGTCATATTAATTGTAGCTCGATCCGGACTCGGACAAAATTCATCGATATCCATAGCAAACCTGAGTATAACCGATCTTCGGGACGAACTGTCTTTGTTTTCTAGTCAATTTCTTGGTGTCACGGCCTTGCCAAAAGGCGGGATAACAGATATATTTGAATTTTGTTTCGTTCTTTTCTCCCATGACATGTTCATCGTTCGTTGACTTGACCTGTTCAACATATTATCAACTGTGACTTTTTCTGGTTCTCTGGCCATGACTTGTTCATTATTCGCTTATCCATATGACCTTTGATTGAATTTCTTTAAACTTGTTCAAATGTATGACCCACGACTGCTTCATCATATTTGCTGTATTGTGATGAGCTTCGAGTTAAATTTTCCTCTTGCTTGTTTGTGCACTTCATGTTTTCATGTGTGGTTCCTGCTAAATTTTTTTTTTGAACTGGTCCCATTTGGATGATCATTGTGGTTGTCTAGTTCACTGCAGTTTTGTTTTGTTCAAGTCATGTTTCATGTGGATCTTCATGTGTGGTCTGGTGGTCTTGTTTCACTGGAAGTCTGGTCTCATTGAAGTGCTTGATTGCTTTGTATTGCTGTTTTCTTCATTCTTGTTTGGTTGCCACTATTACTTGAAGTCTGGTTATGTTCGAGTCATTTGAGGTCATGTTGCATGTTGTCGTTCATATTAACCCATTTATATCTGAGTCTTTTTACTTGGTTCCTATCCATCCATGCTGGTCTGGTTGAACTGATATGCTATCTTCACAATGAACTACTTTGTTGTTTTTTCTATTGCATATGTATAGAACTGGTTCTACATGTTTTTTGCTCTGGTTGTTTAGACTTGTTGTTGTTGTGAGCATTGTTGTTTTGTACTACACAAGTTACTGTAGTCTGATCTAGTTGCAGCAGTTGTGTTCATTTCTGGTGCACTTCAAGTCTGGTGTGTTTTCATTGAGTTATGATTGTCTGGAATTGTGTTGCTTTGATCTAGTTGCTCCTGACCATGTCTTGTTAGCCTTGCATTGCTTCGAGTCATACATGCTGTTTGTTGTACATATATGTGTGTCATTTTCTTTTTCCCTTTGAGTTCTATTTCCAGTTGCTTCGATTCATCCATGTTGAACTGCTGTGTTCATTCATGTATTCATGTGCTCACTAGTCCTTGTGCATTTGTATTCTCTAAACTTTTGAATTGGTTGGAGTTAGTTTTGTTGTGTTATTTGCATTTGCACTTGAGTTTAATCCAGCCTAGGCTTAGGTTTGACCTTGTGCTCACCTGTCCCTGCAATTTTAACAAGCAAGTGTATATTGGTGTGCACGACCTTGTGGCATGTGCAGTGATACACTGTGCATGACATAAGTTGTTCGTGTAAGATGAATTAACAAAAAATGACGACGAACAACCCAAATAACTAAGGCAAATAATATTTTCAAAACACACACTTTATTGAGCGCTGCAAAATATTATCTTTTTCAATTTTACCGCGTTAATGTTTATATTGTAGATAGTTCAGATGCTGGATACAGGCTGGAACAGAGTTGAAGATCAAATACGAGTGAGAGTGAATTTGTAGTGAGCTAAAAATTGTAAATTGAAAATTGTATTATAATTGAAATTGTATTATAATTGAAATTGTATTGTAATTGAAAATGTGTAAATGTAGTGAGAGCTCAAATTTGTACTATTTGAATTTGCAATAAAATATTTGTTTGAATAAAATATTTGTTTAAATATGAATTCTGAGTTATTTATTTTATTCAACAAATATTTATTTAATTATGTGAAAAATAAAATAGTACAACAACAAATACATTTAAACGAATATATATATATATATATATATGTTTATTATCATCAAACAAAAATCATAAGCTATTGCATACTACAATCTCCCTCTTTTGATGATAACAAAAATATATTAAGATTTTGACTGTATTAAATGTATTTGGTTTTGATGAATTCTGTTAGCCCCCCTATTTGAATGCTCCCCCTACAACAAGGCTCCCCCTACAAAGATGCGTGTAGTTAAAAATGAAAAATTAATTAAAAATATCTTTGAATAAAAACACTCTTGAATATTAGTAAGGATATTGCTCAAAAATCAAAATCTTAACATCTCTCCCCCTTTTGTTATCATAAAAAATAATGATAGTAATTGAAATAGCTATGATTTTGATTAAAAATATAAAATCAAATCAAGAGGGAAATATTAATTTCAAATTCCAATTAATCAAACAAAAATCATAATATTTTATTAGTTAGAAACAAACTCCAGTTTAGAGAAATGGTAGGATTATGGAAAATTTTATATAGTGACAAGAGTTTGATATTTTCAATAAATGAATAATTTATGCATTTTCCCTTTTCAAATATTATACAAAAAAATGTAAAGCACTTACTAACCATGCATAACCGTTAGGACTTTTAAATGAGGTTAGTAGTTACCCCATTTTTTTCAAAAAAAACATGCCAAGTATTTTCTAACCCTGCATAACCGTGAGGACTTTTAAATGAGATTAGAATATACTTGATATTTATCCCATTCTTATATGTGTCCCATCCATTCATAACCACGAGGACTTTTAAATGAGAATGGAAGCCCATATATAGAAATTCAAGTAATTCACCTATGCATAACCGCGAGGACTTTAAAATGAGAGTGAATACTTTAGGATATAATTATTTTACAAACAAATATTTCCTTATTTTGAAATACCAAATTCTGCACACTATATTATGATGTATGGATTGACAGAAAGGTGAAAGTGATAGAAATAATCATGGAATAAGTACTAATCTAAAAATATTATAAAATTTGTTTAATTTTCATGAAATTATAAAATTATACTTCCTCTTGTTATGAAATATAATTTAATCACTATCCATCACTTTTCAAGCACTATAATAATTTTGATAAGTTCCAAAAGATTCAATTAGTCAATGGTTATCTTCTCTAAAGTAAATCTCTTACTGAAATAAACTAGAGTATTTTTAACGTGATGAAAACCTAAGTTTCAAAAATTAAAATAAGTGAAAATCAATTTTATATAAGGGGGTTTTGTGAAAATGACTTCTAGTTGAAAATCAATATAAATAATTAAATATTGCAAAAATGATTTCAACTTGAGATGATATCAGATACCACTTGTATTTGAGGTATCCATGGTGATATGTAGTGGTATATAAGAAAAACGTGTACTCCTCAACACTTGAATTATTTTTTGAAATTTTTAGCACGTCCATTTATATAAAGCACAAGTAAAGTAATCTATATTGAGCAAAAACACACATTCAAAAAATTCGTCAAAGCAGTTTTGAAAATTGATTTGATAGACATGAAGAGAGTCAATAATGATTGTTGTTTCAAAGTAGTTAACAATCTTTGTTTCGAAGACTCACTCAATTTGAAACCTTTATTTGGCTGATAAAAGTTTGAAGTTTGATTTGGCTCATAACACGAGAGTTTTAGATGTTCAAAAATTCTACTTGCCAAAATTGGTTTCAAGTCAATTTTCAAATCAATCAATAATTATACTTGAAATACCACAACTTGTTTGTGTAAAACAAATATGCTTTCTGAATTATATATTGAATTTATTGCAGTTTTTCATGACATTCCACAGTGATCAATAAAAACTAAAAACAAAAAAGTTGTAGCATTATTGATTAGCTTTCCAGAACTTCAAGAATTTCAAAAATCAAAATTGAGATGTTCAAGATATGATCAAATTACTACAGCTATGTTAAGAAAGTTTAGAAACTATTTTCAAACGATACTCCAAATGATTTGCAGTTTTTCACCCATTTAAGTTTAGATTCTGGGAAAGCACAAAACAATGAAAGTTGTAGCATTTTAAATCTATTTTCCAAAATATCTTGAGTTTTACAAATTGGAGTTAAGAAGCTCAAGATATGGCAGAAATACTTCAACAATGTCGATGAAAACATAATTAACAATATGTGAACAAAATTGAGTTAAGAGATCATACCTCACTTTCCTTCGATGTCGTGATATCTGAAATGCAATGATCTCCATCTAATCTTTATAGGCTAAGGAACATTTAAATTTTAGTTTATCAATCACCTAGAACAACTCGAAATCTATCTCCATCAAATTTGTTCCTTAGCCCACTTATGCGTCTAAATTTTGGAGAAGGCAAGTGGTCTAACTAAGGATGTAGGGCCACTATTATTATCTATTGATATCTTCGGTACCCAAATTTGTCTATATAACAAACCGTTAGCATCTATAATTGTACCCTTGGGAATCCAAATTTGTTTAAATTTCAAACCATTTATATTCGTACCTTTTGAAATCCATATTTGTTTAATGGTTTGTGTATATTTCAACAATTATTCTTGCCATGTCCAATATTTCCACGCTTTATGCATTTGGGTATCACACTTTTCCCCTTAACAATGTTATTAGTCGTTTGTTCATATTTTGAAACTTTCGCAAATCCAAATCCTTTCCTTTTATTCATGAAGAGTTGATTTTCTAAGAGCATATTAAATGATTTTTCTCTAGTGAAAAATTTCCGAGTAATCAACTCAAGTTTATTAACTTTGGATTTTCAAAGTTTATTTTCATTTATTAGCTTCGAACAACAACTAATGGTACTATCTCTCTTTTCAAAATTATTCATTTCAAGCACATATTTTCATTTTCAAGCTCTCTAATTTTAGTCTCAATTTTTAGCATCTTAGTTCCAAAGAGTTGGAGTTTTTTAAATTCAATTTTTTCAAAATCCTTGATTTTTTCAATCTCCTTTTCAAACTCGTGATTTAATCGAATAATTTCAGATTTGCTTAAAATCACGTTTTCTTTGTTAAGGGTTTTGAAATTTTTGTTGACCTCATTTAATTTCTTTTCAAAATCGCACATTTAGAACTTTCCGGCCTCTTAAAACTATCCAACGCTTTTTGCAAAATATTATTTTTACAAATCAACTCAGTTTTGTTCTTCTCCCGAATTAGAATTCCATTTTCTAACTTTTGAAAGTTTTCATGAAAACAAGAAAATTCTTTTTCATAGTCCAAATACCTTTTGCAATTAGAATTTTTATTTTTCTTAGTATTTTTAAGCTCATTTTCCAAATCATTATTTTTCTGACGCAGTTTAGATTATTCTCTTTTCAATTTATTATTTTTCATCTCAAGAGCTTCATTATTTTCCATTAATTTTCGGCACAAGAGAACTAAATCATTGAATGTAAAATCACTTATCTCATCGGTTATTGAATCTTCATCACTGCTGTCTTTTGCAAATCATGTCAAGCACGTTTCTTTAACCGAGTCGATTGTGGAGGATTTCTCACTATTGTTGGCTTTTGCAGCATATATTGCTTCAAAAGCATTGTAGATTTCCCATGCACTTTCACAATGAGAGATATGGTTAAAATTATCTTGATTAATATGAAAATATAGTATATGCATAGCAAGAGCATTAATCGAAGTATTTTTCTTATCTATTATATCATACCCATTTTCAATAACATCCCAACATTTAGAATTAACAGATTTTAAATAAAATTCCATTTTTAATTTCCAATTTAAAAAATCTGTTCCATCAAAAATAGGGGGAATAATACTGGACCGACTCTCGCTAGATTTGCAACTAGGGTTAGACATCTATGCTATTAACCTTGCTCTGATACCACTTATAGGATCGTTTTCACCCTAAAGGGGGGTGAATAGGGTGTACTAAAAATTAATGTGGAAATAAAAATAAAAGCAAAAGGTAATGCAATAGCGATCACACACAGATTTACCCAACTTCGGCAAAAACCTGCCTACGTTCTACCCCCAAGGTTTCTACTAGAGATTAAGTAGTCAGACGCTTATAAGCACACGTAAACTTGCGACACTCGCTAACTTGACTAACCTAACTCTAAGCTCAAAACCCTGCCATAACTCAGCCACTGAGTTGCGAATTCTCAAACTATGCCCCATAGTTTGTACCTAGTTACATAACTAGAGAGTTACACAATTTAAAATAGAAAACTATAAATGACAATAAAACAAAAACAAAAAACCTTATATAAAAATGAAGCCCAATAAAAAATAATATCGGCCCACTATTGGAGAATAGTTCGGTCCATAAAAAAATAAGATAATCTCCTTTGTAAAACCAGCCCGATATTCCTCTTTCTTCCTTCTTCTGAAATGAGGGTTTTTCAGTTTGAAGATGCTGATTCACAATTGAACGATTAAGGTGATGAATTCACTTTGATTAGCCGCATCAATCGACTCCTTGGCTTTGATAGCTTGCGGCTGCTTTAAATGTCAAGCTCGAATGCTGGTTTGAATTAGTACGTGATTTTCCCTTTTTCGATTTTGATTGTGCTTGACTTCGATTTGAGTTTTGGATTTTATTTGTGATTTGTTCTAAGTATTCGCTCTGAATTTTTGTCTCGAACTCGAATCAATGATTTTTGCCGATGATGATTTTTGGGCATTTATAGGGAACGAAAACCCTATACTTTAGTTTGTATAAATTGGTTTGAATTCTTCATGATTTTGGCATTTGCGTTGATTTTTGATCGGACGAATGTGTGATTCCTGACTTGTTCATCTCTGATATATTTGAATTTTGTTCCGTTCTTTTCTCCTATGACATGTTCATCGTTCGCTGACTTGACCTGTTCAATACATTATCAACTACGACTTTTTCTGGTTCTCTGGCTATGACTTGTTCATTGTTCGCTTATCCATATTACCTCTGATTGAATTTCTTTAGACTTGTTCAAATGTATGACCCACGACTACTTCATCATATTTGCTGTATTGTGATTAGCTTCGAGTTAAATTTGCCTCCTACTTATTTGTGCACTTCATGTTTTCATGTGTGGTTTCTGCTTAAATTATTTTTTGAACTGGTTCCATTTGAATGATCATTGTGGTTGTATGGTTCACTTCAGTTTTGTTTTGTTCATGTCATGTTTCATGTGGATCTTCATGTGTGGCCTGGTGGTCTTGTTTCACTGGAAGTCTGGTCTCATTGAAGTGCTTGATTGCTTTGTATTGCTGTTTGCTTCATTCTTGTTTGGTTGCTACTGTTACTTGAAGTCTGGTTATGTTCGAGTCATTTGAGGTCGTGTTGCATGTTGTCATTCATGTTAACTCATTTATATCTGAGTCTTTTTACTTGGTTCCTATACATCCATGCTGGTCTGGTTAAACTGGTATGCTGTCTTCACAATGAACTACTTTGTTGTTTTTTCTATTGCATATGTATAGAACTGGTTCTACATGTTTTTTGCTCTGGTTGTTTAGACTTGTTGTTGTGAGCATTGTTGTTTTGTACTACACAAGTTACTGTAGCCTAATCTGGTTGCAGCCCTTGTGTTCATTTCTGGTGCACTTTCAAGTCTGGTGTGTGTTCATTGAGTTATGATTGTCTGGAATTGTGTTGCTTTGATTTAGTTGCTCCTGACCATGTCTTGTTAGCCTTGCATTGCTTCGAGTCATACATGCTGTTTGTTGTACATATATGTGTGTCATTTTCTTTTTCCCTTTGAGTTCTATTTCCAGTTGCTTCGATTCATCCATGTTGAACTGTTGTGTTCATTCATGTATTCATGTGCTCACTAGTCCTTATGCATTTGTATTCTCTGAACTGTTGAATTTGTTGCAGTCCGGTTTGTTGTGTTATTTGCATTTGCACATGAGTTGAATCCAGCCTAGGCTTGGGTTTGACCTTTTACTCACCTGTCCCTACATATTTAACAAGCAAGTGTATATCGATGTGCATGACCTTGTGGCATGTTCAGTGATACACTATGCATGTCACAAGTTGTTCGTGTACGATGAATTAACAAAAATGATGACGAACAATCCAATAACTGAGGCAAATAATATTTTCAAAACACACACTTTATTGAGAACTACAAAATATTTTCTTTTTCAATTTTACTATATCAGTGTTTATTTTGCTGATAGTTCAGATGATGGATACAAGCTGGAACAATGTTGAAGATCAAATACGAGTGAGAGTGAATTTGTAGTGAGGTGAAAATTGTAAATTGAAAATTGTATTGTAATTGAAATTGAAAATCTGTAAATGTAGTGAGAGATCAAATTTGTACTATTTGAATTTGTAATAAAATATTTTTTTGAATAAAATATTTGTTTAAATATGAATTCTGAGTTATTTATTTTATTCAACCAATATTTATTTAATTATGTGAAAAATAAAATAGTACAACAACAAATACATTTAAACGAATATATATATGTTTATTATCATCAAACAAAAATCATAGGTTATTATATTCTACAGAAGCAAAGTGAGATCCTTGTGATGGTTGTCATTGCCTGTTAGCTATGCTCTTATTATATTTGTTGTGTGCTCAATATGAATGTCATATTGTTGTGTTATACCCCTATATCCCATATCGTACTTAGTGTAGTACACCCATATGTGTCAGTAGTTTAGCTTATAGTATTTATGCGCTAACTTGTTAGATGTAGAGACACGTCAGATATGGTTCTACATACACTATGTTCTTAATACTCTAAGTTTTTATGGAATTTTGAGATGATGTATTGCTCACACCAGACGGTTTTCTAACCTAAGGTTTTATGCTTTGCTTCTTATTATCTCGAGGACTCCTAAATGATTAAATTTGAGATAACAGCTCTAGATAGCCTATGAAGCTTTACGGAGTACGAGTTGGTGGTTGCACTTTCATATATCTATACTTTGGAGCTTACTATCGTGTATATTCCATTGTGCAGTACCATGAAGCTGCATCAATACTTGTATTTTTAAGAGATAGTTATAGAGTTTATTTAGAGTTTTGGATGTATAAACTCTTTTATTTTTAGTTTTGTATAACCTGTGAACCTGTTGCACTATGATATTCTTATTTATGGTTCATTTGATTGTATTATCATCTCGTCTATTTGACTTCTTTTTTATTATAACATTTTTTTATGTGTTGTGAGATGTTCTATAGGTTTCATATTTTGATTTTTGTTACTTAGCACTCTTGACTATCATCTTACGTCTACCGAGTACCATTGTAGCGCACTCTACAAGTATACTAGGTACCAGAGGTGTAGGGCGGTCATCATATTTGGTTTCGAAGCTTAGGTTGAGTGATAGACCTAAGTTCATACTGGGATCTATTATGGATAAGGTAAGCAAAACGTGTTAAAATGAATCGAGTAATATATGAGAGACTTGTTATATATTCTTTGTACCAAAATTGGGCACAACACTCTTCGGAAGTTTTTGAAGAGATAAAGTGAAGAAAATAAATGGAAAAAGAGGAATTATCTAACAAAAACTCCAAATTTTAGAAATGAGAATAATTAAAATGCAGGGAGACACAAGAATTTAGAGTGGTTCGGCGTATTGCCTACGTCCACTATGAAGTAGCTTGCTTTATTGATCTTCCTTTGACGTTTACAATTGATTTCAACAAATTACAGTGAATTACAATGATTTGCAGTAGTGAAACTCACTGGTAGCAGCAGCAATGGAGTTCAGATCTGGATCTGGCGGAGTCCGGGCGTTGGAGATCTCAAAAAGAAAGAAGAACCCCTTTTCTGTTGGCTTTGGGGGTCTATTTATAGATGTAGGAGGCTGATATTTCGCTCAGATCTCGGGAGACCCTCTTTGGCACATGACCAGGCCCGCACGCCCAAGCCCGTGAAGTTTTGGTCCGATCTGTGATCGACACGAACAGATTTCGACTCGATCAAGATTTTATCTAATGGAGTCGAAATTTGGCGTGGACATTCTTTAGCATGCACGTAGTCTTTTGTGAAAATTTCATAGCATTTGGACTTGTAGATTGGGAGATATGATCGATACAAAATGGGGTTTTCGGTAGGCTGTTTGGTTCGACTCGCTCTGTTCGACTCGGTTACGAATCAGCCCAGTTCGTATCGATGTGAGTCCCTTCGTTCGTATCGATGACTATGCTTTTGTTTGCCTCGATTGCCATGCTCTGTTATGTGGATGCGAAGTAGATCGAGTCGGAGCATGGTTCTCTGATGGAGTCGTAGAGGAGCGAGTCGAAGAGTGATTCTGTGTTGGAGTCGAAGTGGAGAAGGCGAAGCGAGTCGAGGTAGGCAAACGGAGCGAGTCGAAGTAGGAAAACGGAGCGAGTCGAAGTAGGCACTCCTGAGTATTTGCGAGGCGAGTCGAAGCAATTACTGCTGATGGTTGTGAAGCGGGTCGAAGGAAGCGAGTCGAAGTTGTCGCTTCTGAGTGTTGCGAAGCGAGTCGAAGTTGGCATTTGAGGGATGTGGAGCAAGTCGAAGAGAGCGAGTCGAACGGTGATTGATTTTCGTCCAATTTTGTATCGTTCATAACTTGAGCATACAAACTCGGATTGACTTGAGATTTGGAACGTTGGCTCTCATGGCTTAGCTTGTCATGTCCTATGAATTTTGGCTTGATCCAGACTCAGACAAAATTCGTCGAAATCCATAGTGAGCCTGTGTATAGCTGATCTCTAGTACGGGCCGTCATTGGTTACTGGTCAATTCCTTGGTGTCACGGCCTTGCCAAAAGGTGGGATAACATTTGCCCCTCAAAGTACGTCTTGTGGAAACATGATGTGCTTTGAAATGCTGCCATCTTTAATCCGAATAGTTATTGTCTTTTCGATGAAAGCTGTAACCTTTGACCATTCTTCTTGATGATGTAAACTGTTGACTGTCGACTGATGTACCATGTATTGTTGCAACTAATTGCTGTATGCTAGTGGTTACCCGTTTGTTGTTGTAATCGATATTGGATGAGTTTCTGATTCCTGAAAATATGGAATATTGAATATTAGTCCGACATTCATGCATGTATGTTAACCTGACCCTCGTTTACGTTTGTACGTCCACGAGTCGTTGTCAGTTTTTTTATATACTTTTGAATTATGTATCGTTCCTCTCCTGAACCGATGTGAAATTCGCTGTAACAATGCTCGATGGTTGCTTTTGAATGTTCCTACGTAACGATCCTCTCCTGAATCGATGTGAAGGGTTAAAACATCGAAGATGATTCTCTTTGGGTTGATGGATGTGAAGTGCTTGTTCGACTCGATGATGGACGCAAACAGAGCGAGTCGAAGTGGAACGAGTCGATGTAGATTCCCTGATGGATTCGAACTGCTCGTTCGACTCGGTCTGGGGTTCGAGCTGCATAGGAGTCGGAGTCGAAATGGGTTATCGATACAAAGGGTGGTCTCGTATTGGTGGAGTCGAACTGGACACGTGGATGGAGTCGAAGGCAAGCGAAACGAAGGAGAGCTTCGTATTGACACGCTGGAGAGGGAGTCGAAACGTGCGTTCGAATCCAGCGGGATACGAAGCATTTATTCCCTTTGTTTCCAAGTCCATATAAATACTTTGTACTTAGCCGTTTTTCACCTTTTTACCTTTCGTTTTCCTTCCTTTTCTTTGTATCACTCAGAAACTCGAGAAGAACGAACGAAACAATCCTGCCTTCGAACCGATTCCTATCTTCGATCATTTGAACTAACTGACAGATCTAGGTAATCCAATAAGCGAATCCACGCGTAAACGATGAGGCTCGGGTTTCCTTAACATCAAATCAATCAGAGTCATTGTCGATCGAAAGCTCTCTGGCCTCAGCTTTGTGTCGCTCTGGAATATGGGTTTTGAGATGATGAGGCGAAGGTCTTCGTATCGATCGATGGTGGAGCTTCGCATCGAATCAAGTGCTTTGAATTCATGGATCGATACGAAGGGGTCGCGCCTGATGGACTCGAAACGATGGCCTTGGATTGAGTCGAAAAGGTTGGTTTTCGATCGAGTCGAAGGGTGCAGTCTTGGGAGCGAGTCGAACTGTGTGATCAGAGAGCGAGTCGAAATGCGTGGTCCTGGGACTGAGTCGAACTCGATGGTCTTGGGGAGCGAGTCGAACTGTATGGTCCTGGGAGTGAGTCGAAATGTGTGGTCTTGGGACCGAGTCGAACTGCATAACCCCGAACAATCGATTCGAACTCGAGCCTGATTCGAACTTGAACCTGAGTGATTGTCTTGAACTTGACCTTTTGATGATTGACCATTGATTTAATTTTGATGATACCGAAAATTCTAGTGCCTTTAACCACTTAACTCCGACGAGCTTCAGACTTGCTTAACCGGACTTTATTGTTTCACTGCACACCTAATTGCCTATTGAAGTTCGTCAATGAAACTGGAACATACTAAAATAATAACACACTTTAACTCGGACTGATAGCTAATGGCACAGTTGTGACGGTCAGCGATGACGGTCCTTCCGACTGAATTACGAAGTCTCGTCGTTTGCATGCTTTCCTTAATCCTGTAGATCTTCTCTAAATGATATACAGTACTGCAGCGCACAACACACACTCACACACTTTACACTGGGGATGCACGAGTGTTGTTTGTCAGTTTAACAATGATTTCTTATAAGCTAGCTAGTCATGGACCCTTCAAGTTCTCAACAGCCGGAACTCCCAAGTTCTATTCCTCCAACCATAGAGATACCGGTTATCGAAGCCGAAGTTATAGAGCCAGCTCCGGACGAGCGTCCGGGTGCTCTGTTTATTCTCAATCCAACAGATTCTGTGCCGTCGGGTATCTCTGAAGATATGCTAGGACGGATTTGCTTAAGGCATGGTTTGTCGCTTGACGACGTGCTACTTCCTGGGCCAACTGACAAGCCACACGATCCCCCGAAGGGGTTTACTGCTTTCAACCGTCATGCTTGCACAGCGGGGACACTTCCTCCCTTCAATGAATATATAAGGGAGATGTTATCGTTTCTTGGCATAGCTCCATCTCAGCTCCATCCCAATGGGTATGCCTTGTTGAACAGCACCTTTGTCCTGTTTATGGAGATCCTCTTTCGACCGCCGAAGCCGATTGAAATCAGATATTTATTCAATGTTAAGAGCCGTGGCGATAGCCCTTCTTTCACCTTCCTGGAGGCGGTTAGAAGCTGCCACATTGTACTGGGCTCCTGGGGAAGGCTAAGTTACTACAAAACTGAATGGTTCTACGTTCGGTGCCCAACTGGATTCGCTGGGCGGTGGTTGGATAGACGTAAGTGTTGCCATTTCTCTCTTGAATCGTTGAGATACTAGTAACTGACTTCAAAACTGACATACTTTTCCTTTCTTATAGCTGCAATCTCTCGTCCCGATGGCGCATACTTCAGAGTGCTTGTTCGGATTCTTCAAGCGTTTTCGAGCGAAGAGAGGCACATAGACTTAGTCCTGACCGACAGGAATTTGAGGGCTGTCGGGCTTGTAGAATGGAGACAGAGCATACATCTGGAAGGGAAACATAGAGTGGTCCCGAAGAAACGGGTGAAACGCAAAGCGCCTGCAGTCGTGATTGTCGAAGAAGTTGATCCGGAAAGAACGCCTACCGATACCGAGCTCCCAGCTGGGCCTTCTGCCGATGTCCTGGATTTGGGAGGAAGAAGAAAAGGCAAGGCCGCTGCTCACAAACGCCCTAAATCTAAGAGATTTAAATCTATGATCGTTTCTCTACCTTTCTAGGGGATTAGAATTTCGGAGGCTCCTCCCCCGCAAGTGGAGAGTCCTTTTGCGGGGCTTGCTGATATTCCGATTTTGGATTTTGTGTCGTCTCCACACGACGCCGGGACATAGGAGCTTGACAGTGCTCTTGGACTGAGTGGGTCGCTTGCTACGAGTGCGGCCGACATTTCCGGTTGGTCGGGGGATTGCACATGCATACACTCCACTACACTGCATGATTCACAACTGTAAATCGTTCGACTTAGGAAGTCACTAACTCTTTCTTCGTTTATCATTTTCAGGTACTATGTCTGGAAGAGGATCGATGATCGGCAGTCTCCGTTCGGCCCGAAAATCTTCTTCTTATTATGACTCCCGCAGGAGGGACTCGGATAGAGATCGCGACCGCGAATACTCCCACCAAGATAGGTACGGGCATGATAGGGATAGGGAGTACAGACATCGGTCTAGATCGCGCTCTCCTCCTCCTAAACTTCCATCTCCACCCCCCGTTTTTGTTCCGCACCTGCTAGAGCCTCCTCGTCATAAGCCAACTTCCCATACTTCTAGATCTGAGACTCATCTTCAGAGAGTCGAGACTACGGCCTTTATAATTACAGAGCAGGTCCCCACCGAGCCCATAGGAGAAGGGGCCCTTAAACTGGCTCAGATGCGGAAGGAATTCCCGAACATCTGCTTCGATGGCTATGTCTTCCCACCACACTTGAAAAGAATTCTGTCTGGAGTGGAAAACACGATGCATGAGTACATTCATGACATCTACACTCAGTACAAAGAGTGGGTAAAAGCTGCGGAGAAGGCTTCTAAGGTAGCTGCTGAGCGAGCCAAAGCACTCGAGAAAATAGAATCCGACCTTGCTCAAAGGGACCGGATCATTCAAGTGCTCACTACTGAGGCCGAGTCTTCTCGGAAATCGGAAATCAAGGCCACCAAAAGAGCCGACGAAGCGAAGGAGGCAATGGAGAGGATAGGGCAGACACACGTTACCCTGGTGGAGGAGATGGGTCACCGGAACACCAAAGTTATCACCGAGCGGGACGCGGTAGTCAAGGAGCTAAATGAACTCAAGGCCAAATTCGCCGACATGGCCAAGGAGAAAGATGACGCCAACAGTGCAGCCCAAGAGGAGTGCGACCAAGCTGTTCTGCTTAGGGGTGAATGGGATGCGACAGTGGCTAAAGTCCGCAAGGTGGAGGCTGAGGTTGAGGAGAAAGTAAAGTCGGCGGAGTCCAGGCTAGAGGCTGACATCGAGGACTTGCTCGTTGTTTATAATGCTAATGTGTTGAGGCTCAGGGGTCTAGCCTGGCTCGACGATTACCCTACACATCTTTATAATGCCTGGGGCCGGCTGGTTGAGGAAGAGAAGGAGGCGCATCAAGGCGAGTCTGTAGATGAATTTGAGCTTGAGAATCGCATTTTGAATGACGATGAAAAGAAGATTCTGCACGAGTCAATGATTCTGCGTGAGAAGGAAAGACTTGGCGCTCGACACTTTGAAGTTGGAGAGGGTTCAGGGGTTGACCACCATGAAGCAAGTCTTGAAGTTCCCGCGACAACCCAGCCCGAATCCTCGTCTGCGGTTGATCCCCAGGTTGTTCCTACTTATAATCCGGATCAACCGCAGATGTCTCCGGCTGCAGCGCAAATCACTGATGCCGCTCTGCCGCCTACGAGTCAAACTGAGGAAGGTACTCTGAACATTCCACATACCTTTCTTAAGTCAACATCTTCGATCGAGTTAAGTTCTAACGGTTTTCTCATTCTTTGTCCAGTGATCGATGCTGCACCGGCCATGCCTTTGTCTACTCAAGGGTCATACCAAACGCAGGAGGCTATTGCGACCGAAGCAATTACCATGAGTATAGCTACCCCGCTTGACGATCTGCAGGGAGGTACGATTGTGTTCGACGAGCAGCTGATCGATGAAATCTTTCGCCGCCATGGCGATCCTCGTGCTGATTTGTCATCTGCCATGAGTGGAACTGATCCTGCTACAAGCTCTTCAATGTCAACTGCTGATACCCCCAGCGGGGCTCGAGCAGTAACCGAAGAGGAGATGTTCGCTCAGATTTACGCTGAAATGGCAGCAGCGGCTCATGGCGGTAGCTTTGGAGGTGGGATGGCAGATCGGGACCTACCCCGCTCGGAATGATGTCTCCTGGTGGTACTGTCTTCCTCACCAGCCTGCCCATTCCACCTTCTGTAATTGATCCCGTTCCTCCGACTCCGCCCGTAGGGAGCATTATTATTCACACGAGTTTGGAGGAGGATGTCGACATAATGCCCTTGCCTGAAGACCAACCGCCGAAAAGCAAAGGCTCGAAGAGGAAGATTGGCGATGGCTCCAATGGGTCCACACCGAGGAGGAAGCCAAGGATGAAGAAAGATTAGGCATGCTCTTCCGGTGTATTTTGATTTGCATTTTGTTAGCCGTGTATAGATGCGGGTTCGGCCCCGGCTAGTAGGAATTTTTTGGAAACTTGTACACGAACTTCTTCTATAATCAATAGAAATGAAACTTTTCTTTTTTGACTTCTTTTTTGTCATTGTGTATTTGTCTAAGTGTTTCAGTGTCTGAAATGCACTTGTGAAGTTTCAGTTTCCGAACGAAGTTTGTTTCTGTTCGCTAAGTTCGGGTATCGTGGACATGGTTTGCGACCGGGAAACGAATTGAATTTTGACGTCGCATTGCTTCAGTCGATGGTCGATGCTTAAGTCTTGCCCCCTAGTCTTGGTGGTATGTTGTAAAACATAAGTCAGCGATTGCCCCTTTTCTTATAGCATGCCGAGCCTAGTGACGCTGGATGGGCGTTTGAGACAAACGGGGATTGAGTGGTTTATTCATGCTTGTCCGATCGTCGATGATCATATCCGCACTCTGGGGATCCTCATTTGTTTATTGGCGGTTGGTCACACTGGCTTGAGTTTCAATCATATGTCCGCTACCTGGGGACTTGGAATTGGCCCTTGTACTCCAACTCGCGCTCCGGGAGTTTGGAGTTGATAATTATACTTCGGTTCGTGCTCTGGGAACCCGGAGTTGATGTTTATACTCCGGTTCGCGCTCTGGGAATACGGAGTTGATGTTTATACTCCAGTTCGCGCTCTGGGAATACGGAGTTGATGTTTATACTCCGGTTCGCGCTCTGGGAATACGAAGTTGATGTTTATACTCCACTTCGCACTTTGGGAATACAGAGTTGATGTTTATACTCCGGTTCGCGCTCTTGGAACTCGGAGTTGGATGTTTATACTCCGCTTCGCACTCTGGGAATACAGAATTGATGTTTATACTCCAGTTCGTGCTCTAGGAACTCGGAGTTGAATGTTTATACTCCGCTTCGCACTTTGGGAATACGAAGTTGATGTTTATACTCCGGTTCACGCTCTGGGAACTCGGAGTTGAATGTTTATACTCCGCTTCGCACTTTGGGAATACATAGTTGATGTTTATACTCCGCTTCGCACTCTGGGAATACGGAGTTGATGTTTATACTCCGCTTCGCACTCTGGGAATACGGAGTTGAAGTTTATACTCCGGTTCGCGCTCTGGGAACTCGGAGTTGGATGTTTATACTCCGCTTCGCACTTTGGGAACTCGGAGTTGATGTTTATACTCCTGTTTGCACTGTGGGAACTCGGAGTTGATGTTTATACTCCGCTTCGCACTCTGGGAATACGGAGTTGATGTTTATACTCCGCTTTGCACTCTGGGAATACAGAGTTGATGTTTATACTCCGACTCGCGCTCTGGGAGTCCGGAGTTGATGTTTATACTCCGCTTCGCACTCTGGGAATACAGAGTTGATGTTTATACTCCGCTTCGCACACTGGGAACTCGGAGTTGATGTTTATACTCCGCTTCGCACTCTGGGAATACTCCGCTTCGCACTCTGGGAATACTCCGCTTCGCACTCTGGGAATACGGAGTTGATGTTTATACTCCGCTTCGTACTCTGGGAATACGGAGTTGATGTTTGTACTCTGACTCGCGCTCTAGGAGTTCGGAGTTGATGTTTATACTCCGCTTCGCATTTTGGGAATACGGAGTTGATGTTTATACTCCGCTTCGCACTCTAGGAATACGGAGTTGATGTTTATACTCTGCTTCGCACTCTGGGAATACGGAGTTGATGTTTGTACTCTGACTCGCGTTCTGGGAGTTCGGAGTTGATGTTTATACTCCGCTTCGCAGTCTGGGAATACGGAGTTGATGTTTATACTCCGCTTCGCACTCTGGGAATACGGAGTTGATGTTTATACTTTGCTTCGCACTCTGGGAATACGGAGTTGATGTTTATACTCCGCTTCGCACTCTGGGAATACGGAGTTGATTTTTATACTCCGCTTTGCACTCTGGGAATACGGAGTTGATGAAGGATTGTCGTGTATCAATCCTTTTTTGACTTTGATGTGATGGCTTGCCCCCGAGCTTGGGTTTCACTTAGCGAGTGATTGGTTGCATCGCAGTCACTCTCTATTTGAATAAATCCCACCGTATGGTGAAACTTAGCTCTCCGTGCATAGTGATGGTCATATGAAGTATTTCAAGTAAATCACAGCTCTGGCTCGAAGTGGTTGCATTTTATTGCTGAAATAAGAAAGTATGGCAAAGTCAGTTGCCTTATTACAAGTTCTAATTTCAAAATGCATAAACAAATTGCAGAAAAGGAAAGTAAACTAAATGGATAAAAATAGCCTGTTAGGTGTAATAGCGGCGAAGGCTCTCGCTATTCCAAGCTCTTGGCAGGGTAAGACCGTCGACGGTCGATAACTTGAATGTGCCATCTCCGAGCCTCCGTTCAATAACATACGGTCCTTCCCATGTTGACTTCATATGCAAAGGAACCAGATAGATTCTTTTTAAGACGAGATCGCCTAGTTCGAAGGTTCACGGACGGACCTTGGCGTTGTACAATCGGGCGACTCGACTTCGATGCGCATCTGCCCTCAAATCAGCTTCTTCATGCTTCTCATCTAGTAGATCGAGAGATTCAGCAAGTAATATAGCATTTGTCTTTGGATCATAGTATGTCACACAATGAGAAGGTACTTCTAGCTCGACTGGAATAACGGCCTATGAGCCGTAAGAAAGAGAGAATGGAGTGTGGCCGGTCACGGTCTTATGGGTTGTTCGGTAAGCCCATAGAGCCATAGGAAGTTCATCGACCCACTTGCCCCCGACCTTCTCCAGTCGTTTTTTCAGGATGGATTTTATAACTTTATTAAATGCTTCGACCTGTCCGTTTGCCTGAGGGTGTGCAACTACGGAGAATTTCTTTTGGATGTGAAATCGTTTGCAGAAATCTTTGAATTCAGCACTGTCGAATTGGGTTCCGTTGTCCGTAATAATGGTGTGTGGGAGACTGAATCGACAGATGATGTTACGAACCACAAAGTTGATTAATTTCTTCGTTGTAATGGTAGCGAGAGCTTCGGCTTCAGCCCACTTTGTAAAGTAATCAACTGCGACGATGGCGTACTTCGCACCACCTTTTGCTAGAGGTAGAGCACCGATGATGTCGATGCCCCACATTGCGAACGGCCACGGGCTGACCATTTGCGTTATCTCGGTACTAGGAGCTCTAGGAATTCGGGCATATTTCTGGCACCTATCACATTTCTTTGCATAGTCCAACGCATCACGATTAACGGTAGGCCAGTAGTATCTGTAGCGAAGTATTTTCTTAGCAAGTGCTTGTCCTCCGGTGTGATCGCCACACCCTCCTTCGTGCACATCACGCAATACTTGTTTAATTTCATCGTGAGCGATACACCGGAGTAGGGGAACTGAGTACCCTCTTCTGTACATGAGTCCATTCTGGATGGTAAATCGTGAGGCCTTCCGAAGGAGTTGTCTTTTTTCACTCCTGCGCTCCGGCAGGGTTCCGTGCTCAATGTAACTTCTGAGTGGAGTCATCCATGAATCCTTTTCGGGAACGGTTTCGCATACCCAGTTTATTTCTATCCGGTCGATGCTTGGGGAAGATAGTGTTTCTACGGGAATGAGTCCCATTTGTTGAGCCTCACCTGTGCTGGCTAGCTTTGCCAATGAATCGGCCTTTTGGTTGTGCTCCCGAGGTATACAATAGATGGCGTAGTAATCGAACTGATTCAATGCTTCCTGAATTCGAGCTAAGTAAGCAGCCAACCTTCAATCTCTTGCCTGATACTCTCCCCGTACTTGACACACAATCAATTGTGAATCACAATAAATTTCCACAGCGATAATTTTCAGATCTCTGACGAGTTTCAAGCCAGCTAAAAGGGCTTCGTATTCAGCTTCATTATTAGTCGCATGAAAATCGAACTTCACAGCATAGCAAATGGATCGGCCTTCAGGAGTTTCAAGTACAACTCCAACGCCCGAACAACGGTTGTTTGATGCACCATCAGTATACAGCTTCCAGACGTATTCGGGGGATTACTGGTTTCGGGCAAGTCCTCTGGAATGGTAAATTCAACTATGAAATCAGCGAGGACTTGTCCTTGGATTGCTCGTCTTGGAGTGTAAGCAATATCAAACTGACTCAGTTCGATGTTCCACTTGAGCAACCTACCAGACGTCTCAAGCCGCGAAAAGACCTGTCGTAACGGCTGGTCAGTGTAAACAACAATGGGATGTGCTTGGAAATATGGTCGGAGTTTTCTTGATGCGATTACAAGGCAATAAGCCAACTTTTCTAGCTTTGGATAGTTCCTTTCAGCCCCAGTCAATCGTTTGCTGACGTAGTATACTGGCTTCTGTATCCCGTCTTCTTCTCGAACCAAGGCGGCACTGATAGCGTTTTCTGATATCGCCAAGTATGCATACAACTTCTCATGATCAATAGGCTTTGACAGTATTGGTGGTGTGGATAGATGTTGAACTAGTGCTTGGAAAGCGCCTTCACACTCCGTGGTCCATTCAAAGTTTTGTTTCCTTTTCAGATCAGATCGAAGAAGGGAATGCATTTGTCAGTGGACTTTGAAATGAACCTGCTCAATGCCGCTACCTTTCCATTGAGACTCTATACTTGCTTTATAGTTTTGGGAGTTTCAAGATTTCTGATTGCCCAAATCTTTTCGGGATTGGCTTTGATTCCCCGGGCGTTAATGATGAACCCAAGGAACTTTCCGGATGCAACTCCAAAGTGACATTTCAGTGGGTTGAGTTTCATTTTGTATTCTTGAAGTATGTTGAACATAGTTTCCAGGTCTTTAACATGGTCAGTGGAGAGTCGTGACTTCACAAGCATTTCGTCTATATACACTTCCATGGTTTTCCCGATTTGATTAGCAAACATTCGATTGACCAATCGTTGATAAGTAGCTCCGGCATTCTTGAGTCCGAATGGCATAACCTTGTAGCAGTAAAGTCCCAGGTTGGTCACAAAGCTGGTATGTTCTTGTTCGTGTAAATGCATCAGTATTTGATTGTAGCCAGAGTACGCGTCCATGAAGGATAAGAGTTCATGCCTAGCTGTCGAATCTACTAGCTGATCAATTCTGGGAAGTGGGAAACTGTCTTTGGGACATGCTTTATTCAGATCGGAATAATCGACACATGTTCTCCACTTTTCATTCGGCTTTCGGACGAGCATGGGATTCGACACCTATTCAGGATATAACGCATCTCGAATGAATCCGTTCGCCACAAGTTTTTCTACTTCTTCTTTAAGGGCGGCAGATCTCTCTGGATCCATACCACGCCTTTTCTGCTTGACCGGGACATGCCGCGGGTCAATATTCAGCGTGTGGCTCGCGATGTCTGGCGAGATCCCACAAATTATCAGAATGCGTCCAGGCAAATACGTCAAGATTTTCCCGCAGAAATTCAACCAATTCCTCCTGAGTTTGCTGGTTTAGCTGAGATCCAATCTTTATCATTTTTGAATCATTGTTATTGTCAATTGGGACATCAATCGTCAGTTCGGCCGGGGATGCTTGACTTTCTTTAGATTCTCCTTCATCTTCCATTTCTCTCGGGTCAAGATCCTTAAGGAATTGGCTGGGGTGCCCGGGCCTGGGCTAGGGCGTTAATTGTCAGTTATCGATTGAACGGACGCAGAGAGATTCCTCCACGCCCTTTCCTTTTTCCTTTCGCTGTGCCTCCCGCAGCTCAGCAACATAGCAGGCTCTGGCAGCAGCCTGATCTCCATGAATGATTCTTATTCCATGATCAGTGGGAAACTTTAAGGTCAAACACCACGGGGCGATGGCAATCCTGAATTCAGCGAGGTCCGGTCGGCCCAAGAAAGCATTGTAAGGGGAGCATATGTCCAAAACAATGAACTACAACACCCATACTCTCCGACATTCTCCAACTCCCAACTCTACTGGCAGTTCCACCCTTCCGGTGGGTATAGTAGCACTTCCGTTGAAACCATGGACTCGAGATTGACAAGGCTTCAAGTCCGTGGCTTCCATTTTCATCTGATCATACGCTCACTTGAACAAAATATTCACAGAGCTCCCACTGTCAACTAAGATCCTCTTCATCCAAGCAGGACCTACTTGTGCTAAGATGACCAGTGGATCAATAGTGGGGGCTTTGACTTTATCAGCGTCTCTGTTTCTGAACACGATGTCATCCGTCATCATCTTCTGTTGCTTGGCCGGAGCTCCTTCATCAAAGTTACTGCAACACTCGAAGTCCGCATGCCTGACAGAACTGGCATACGTCTCCATTTCCTTCCAGCTACGATCTACTGGGTAAGGACCACCACTTATCGTATTGATAACTAACCTCCCGCTTGTACAAGCGGGTTCCTCCTATCTTTCCAGATTCGGCGCACGATTCTAATTTGATGGGCCTGCACCACCAGACTGCGGCGCCCGCACATACTGATCCAGCTTCCGATCATGTATCATTTTTTCAATGAGGTCTTGTAAGTGACAACACTCATTGGTATTGTGGCCATAACTCTCATGGAATCTACAGAATTTTCCTGTTTGGATTTGTCTCTCAGTTGGCGGTTTTGGGGCAGGTTTCTTGTATTGCATGGTATTGCAGGTCTGCAAGTACACATTTTCCAACGACGTGTTCAGTGGAGTGTAATTATCGTACATGGAAGCTCTCCGCCGTGGACCACGACTCTGATCGCATTTTTTGTTCTGATTCCCACTGTCCCTTTGTTGATTCTGTTTATTTTGTGCGTTCAACTTAATTTTTCCAGAACTGTCTCCGGACTGTTTAACAGCGACGTTACTTTGGATGCCTTCGATGTTGGGCCCTGCGTCATCCTACTTCCTAGACTGTTTCGCATCCTCCCTTCTCAGGAATTGGGCTGACTTTGAATAGAAACGGTCCAATGACGTAGGTGGTTTCCCCGCTAACCTATTTCCGAACTCGGAATCAGCATCAATCCCCTTAGTCAGTGCCATCAGGATAGAGTTATCATTGGGATAGCTTATTTCTGCACACGCAGCATGGAATCGCTCCAAGTAACGTCTAAGTGTTTCTCCAGGAGCTTGTGTAACACTGGACAGAGTGTTAACGTCTTAAGGCCTCGCCATGTGCATACGGAATTGTTCGACGAACTTGGTAGCCATTTGGTCAAAGTTAGAGATGGATCGAGGTGGCAAACGAGTGAACCACATGGTAGTGATGCCCCGTAGGGAAATGGGGAAACTACGGCACTTTACTGCGTCATCAGCTCTAGCAGCATTCATCAGCCATTCGTATTTCAGGACGTGTTGATTGGGATCAGGACTTCCTTCATAAATTGGAAAAGTTGGCATCCTGAAGTGCCGAGGTGGTTCAGCATATAAAACGTCATCGGTGAAAGGGGTATGACTCCGGGAGATTCCCCAGTCGTCATTAGAGAGACCCTGACTTTCACGGATCATTTGGCGGATCATTGCTGGTATATCCTGCGTTCGGGTACTTGGAGCATGTTGTGCCAAGGTGTGGTCGGGTTCCACAGCGCGAGTCCAGACCGAACGCGGTCGACGGTCCGTGCCTCGCCTCCTTGGTTCAACATCCTCAGGGACATAAAGCTCAGGAGTCTGCTCTCGTTGGCTACATTGAGGATTAACTTGGTTTCTTGCATCACCTTCCCGTTCGGCAGTGGTGGTAGTAGCAATGTTGCCGGTAACATGGTAAGGAGCAGCTCCACCTCGAGTTGAAGGTTCCGTGCGGAGACTAGTGGATGGTCCAGCTCTAGGTTGCCCAAGGTTCGAAGCAGGTTGGTGTCCCGTGGCTTGGGTGTAGCTTACATCTAGCCGTGGACGTGTGGATCTGGTTTGGCCATCGGAGGAGGCTGAACTTTCTGTGGAAGAGTGAGAACCTTGGTCTCTTCTGGTTCTTCTTCGCCTTTGGCAATTTAGATGGTTAGTCAACTCCGTGTTGGCGCGTAGCTGTTCAGTTAACTGCTGTCGACTTGGGGTCAACTCTTGAAGCAATATCTGGAATTCTTGTCTAGTGATTGGACCTGATGGATCTGAAGGTCCTGCAGCATTTTGGTTGGATCGAGGTGATTGCACGAGATTTTGTCGGTCCCGTGCTCCTTGTTCAGCAGCTGTAGAAGTGGTACGTGTGCTTACCATATGAATTGATGAAGTCCTTTCCTAGATCTGATTGCAAATTTGAATAGAATGGAAGGGCTACAAAGTTCTAGATCTGGATCTTCTTCTTAGATTTATGCAATCCAATATAGATAGAAGATTCAAAGAGCAGGAGAAAAATTGGGTTTTTTTCTCAGTGAAAGCACCAAAGTGTTTGTACCAAAATTGGGCACAACACTCTTCGGAAGTTTTTGAAGAGATAAAGTGAAGAAACTAAATAGAAAATGAGGAATTAACTAACAAAAACTCCAAATTTCAGAAATGAGAATAACTAAAATGCAGGGAGACACAAGAATTTAGAGTGGTTCGGCGTATTGCCTACGTCCACTATGAAGTAGCTTGCTTTATTGATCTTCCTTTGACGTTTACAATTGATTTCAACAAATTACAGTGAATTACAATGATTTGCAGTAGTGAAACTCGTTCGTAGCAGCAACAATGGAGTTCAGATCTGGATCTAGCGGAGTCCGGGCGTTGGAGATCTCAAAAAGGAAGAAGAACCCCTTTTCTGTTGGCTTTGGGGGTCTATTTATATATGTAGGAGGCCGATATTTCACTCAGATCTCGGGAGACCCTCTATGGCACGTGACTAGGCCCGCACGCCCAAGCCCGTGAAGTTTCGGTCTGATCCGTGATCGACACGAATAGATTTCGACTCGATCAAGATTTCATCCAATAGAGTCGAAATTTGGCGTGGACATTCTTTAGCATGCACATAGTCTTCTATGAAAATTTCATAGCATTTGGACTTGTAGATTGGGAGATATGATCGATACGAAATGGGGTTTTTAGTAGGCTGTTTGGTTCGACTCGCTCTATTCGACTCAGTTACGAATCAACCCAGTTCGTTTCGATGCGAGTCCCTTCGTTTGTATCGATGACTATGCTTTTGTTCGCCTCGATTGCCATGCTCTGTTATGTGGATGTGAAGTAGATCGAGTCGGAGCATGGTTCTCTGATGGAGTCGTAGAGGAGTGAGTCGAAGAGTGATTCTGTGTTGGAGTCGAAGCGGAGAAGGCAAAGCGAGTCGAGGTAGGCAAACAGAGCGAGTCGAAGTAGGAAAACGGAGCGAGTCGAAGTAGGCACTTCTGAGTATTTGCGAAGCGAGTCGGAGCAATTACTGCTGATGGTTGCGAAGCGGGTCGAAGGAAGCGAGTCGAAGTTGTTGCTTCTGAGTGTTGCGAAGCGAGTCGAAGTTGGCATCTGAGGGATGTGGAGCGAATCGAAGGGAGCGAGTCGAACGGTGATTGATTTTCGTCCAATTTTGTATCGTTCATAACTTGAGCATACGAACTCAGATTGACTTGAGATTTGGAACGTTGGCTCTCATGGCTTAGCTTGTCATGTCCTACCAATTTTGGCTTGATCCGGACTCGGAAAAAATTCGTCGATATCCATAGTGAGCCTGTGTATAACCGATCTCTAGGACGGGCCGTCATTGGTTACTGGTCAATTCCTTGGTGTCATGGCCTTGCCAAAAGGCGGGATAACATATATTTTGCCTTTTAATGCTCTATATTAGTAGTATATATGGTATAGGTCAAATTGCACATGGGTACCATTGATGTAGCTTTCCTTTATGAGAGACCGATCATTCTTATTAAAGACTTCACGAATGAGCTGACATACAAGGAACGCTGTTAAAACTCTATTTCCATACCGCAAGAAGAGGGAGTAGGCTTGGGGGTTGCTAACCTCGATATACAGACTATGTTCCCTGAGGTGATAAGGAACATGCTGCGAAACACCCAAGGTGTTGCTCTTACTATTACCGTTGGTGGTGATGGTGCTCCGGTGCAAGCACCCAGAGTCAACTTTGCTAAGCTAAACAAGGACTATTCTAGCCTTGGAGGCAAAACATTCCTTGGAACGAAATCGGCTGTGCAAGTGCATGACTGGTTGGATATGTACTAGCGCATCTTCGAGGACATAGAGTTATAAGATGCAATGAAGAAGAAGTTAGCCTCTAAGCAACTTTTGGATCGGGCTATGGGATGGTGGAATGTTGTAAAGATCGCTAATCCCGAGGACCAGTTTACTTGGGAGGAGTTTGATTCGAGGAGAAGTTCATATTGGTTACCCAGAAGTCGTATTGTTTATGAAGTTTACTTAGTTAAAACGAGGAGAGAAGACTATTTCTGAATATGTGGAAAAATTGGACATGTTGTCAAAGTACGATTTGTCCTTTATCGACACTCCGTTGAAGAAGAATAAGAAGTTCATAGTTGGCTTGCATGAGTACAGGGTGAGAGGATGATTGGCCACATCGATGAGACTTTCTAGAAGTTGTGGAGAGCTTTGAGGCATGAAAGCCTATACCTAAAAGCAAAAGCTAAAGTTGTTGTTTCTAAGGGAGAGCAAAGATAGGTGAGCAGGGGAGGTAAGAGGAAGTGAAACAACTACAACAACAAGGAAAAGAAGGAATCTTAGGAAGGAGATGACAAAAGCTTAAACATGTAGGATTATTTTCACCCTAGAGTGGTGGGGGGGTGAATAGGGTGATACTATTAATTATAAAAATTTATTGCGGAAGTATATAAAATAATTGAAACACAGATATAGCAGAATTATAGCAGCACAGATAATAGTAGAATATTAAAAGCAGAAAATAAAACACACAGATTTACCCAGCTTCGGCAAAACCCTGCCTACGTGCTGCCCCCAAGGTTTCTACTAGAAATTAAGTAGTCAGACGCTTACACACGTAAACTTGTGACACTCGCTATCGACTAACCTAACTCTATGCTCAAAACCTTGCCACAACTCAGCCACTGAGTTGCGAATTCTCGAACCACACCACCGTAGTTCGTCCTCCAATCACACGACTAGAAATTACAAAAGATTAAAAGAATAATACAAATTTAAAAGCAATTAAAAGAATAAAACCCTAATTTTAAAATATGATACCCAAAGAATAATATATTATAGAAGCCGGCCAAAATAAAAAGAGAAATTATAATTCTCCGGTCTTCCCTTTCTTTATTTCTTTGGTCTGTTTTGCTCCGTGAAAATAATGTCTTCTTCTTCCTTTTCTCGTTCGTTCCTCTGTACGAAAACTAGGGCTTTGTGAAACTTGAAGCCGCCGATTGATTATTGGTCAATTACAATGGCTATTGCTTTGCTTTGCTTCGGCAATCGACCGTTTCTTTCGATTCTCACACGGCTGCTTCAATTCAATCGAGTTCGACTAAAATGGTATGTGATTTATTCTTTTTGCTTTGCTGGTTAGCTTGCTTGAACTCGATTACTTTTGTAGCCGATGATGAAATGGGTTTAAATAGGGTTCGAATCCCTTAATTTACGTTCGTATATATTTGTTTGAATTTGTCACTTGCTATGCTTTGGCCATTGATTTTCATTCAATGCTCGTGATGATTTCTGACCTTTTCAATTCGTATAATTTTGTTGCTTGAATATCGTGGCTTTGATTTTTACTCGTTCGATTCCTTGCCTTGGTCACTACGGCTTTGATTTGCTTTTGAATTTGTTTCTGTTCTTTATGTTGTTGACATCGGCCTTGACTTTGTTATACTTGTTAAATGCTTTGTAGCATTTTCGACCCGATGCTTGATCACTGTTCATCCGGCTTTGACTTTGTTATAAAACTACTACCTTGATTTGAAACTTCTAGCAGATGTTGCATTGCATCTTGAACTACTCCGATTGTCTGGAACTTCGGTCATTTGGAAATTTCTCTGTGATATTGTTTTGTTTACATTTAGTTGATGTGCACTTGTTGTTGATCTTCATGTAGCTTGTCACGCATGTATATATTCAGTTATATGTTGCAGACTTGAGTCGATTACATATGTGAGCATGTTGACCTTATGTTACTTTTGGTCTTCTTATATACATCATTTTGAAACCTGGATACTTTGTTGACTTCATGGTTGTTGTTGACTGCTCATTGCTTTAGCATGTATATGTATACATTTTGCTCCTTACTTGTCATTGCAGTCTGAGTTGCATTTATTGCTTCAAACCAGTTTCATATTATAACTGGGCTTGCCTTTGGTCATTGCGTTCATACTTCATGTTGTCTGGATTTGAGTTGGTACTTGTTCTCTTTGTGGACTGGTATAGATTGAGTTGAGCCTTAACTTGTAACGACCCATAAATTTTAAATAATTTTATTTGTTTTATTTATATATTTAATTGTAATTTTGTGGAATTTTAAACAATAAAATTTTGAAATTGTTTGTACCAAAATTGGGCACAACACTCTTCGGAAGTTTTTGAAGAGATAAAATGAAGAAATTTAAATGGAAAAATAGGATTATCTAACAAAAACTCCAAAAACACATAATGAGAGTAATTAAAATTCACAGAGACACAAGAATTTAGAGTGGTTCGGCGTGTTGCCTACGTCCACTATGAAGTTGATTTCCTTATTGATCTTTCTTTGAGGATTACAATTGATTTCAGCAGGTTACAAAAAATAATCAATGATTTACAGTAGTGGAATTTGTTAGCAGCAGCAGCAATGGAGTTTTAGATCTGGATCCGGCAGAGTCTGGGCGTTGGAGAATTCAAAGAAGAAGAAGCCCCTTTTCTGTATGCCCTGGGGCTCTATTTATAGGTGTAGGAGGCTGGTATTTCGCTCAGATCTCGGGAGACCCTCTCTGGAACGTGACCAGGCCCACGCGCCCAAGCCCGTGAAGTTTCGGTCTGATCCGTGATCGATACGAACAGATTTCGACTCGGTCAAGACTTGCTCCGATCGAGTCGAAATTTGGCAGGAACATTCTTCATGTTGTACTTAAGCTGCTGTGAAAATTTCATGGCATTTGGACTTGTAGATCTCGAGATATGATCGATGCAAGTTGGAGTTTTTCCATCTGCGATCGATACGAACGAATTTCGACTCGGTCAATACTTGCTCCGATCGAGTCGAAATTTGGCAAGAACATTCTTCATGTTGTAGTTAAGCTGCTGTGAAAATTTCATAACATTTGGACTTGTAGATCTCGAGATATGATCGATGCAAGTTGGAGTTTTTCCATCCGCGATCGATACGAACGAATTTCGACTCGGTCAAGACTTGCTCTGATCGAGTCGAAATTTGGCAGGAACATTCTTCATGTTGTACTTAAGCTGCTGTGAAAATTTCATAGCATTTGGACTTGTAGATCTCGAGATATGATCGATGCAAGTTGGAGTTTTTCCATCCACGATCGATACGAACAAATTTCGACTCGATCAAGACTTGCTCCGATTGAGTCGAAATTTGGCAGGAACATTCTTCATGTTGTACTTAAGCTGCTGTGAAAATTTCATAGCATTTGGACTTGTAGATCTCGAGATATGATCGATGCAAGTTTGGATTTCTCAACCGTGATCGATCAATATCTTGAGCATATGAACTCCGATTGACTTGAAATTCGGAATGTTGGCTCTCAAAGCTTTGCTTGTCGTGTCATATCAATTTTAGCTCGATCTGGACTCGGAAAAAATTCGTCGATATCCATAGTGAGTCTGCGTATAACCGATCTCCAAGTCGAACTGTCATTGGTTTCTAGTCAAGTTCTTGGTGTCACGGCCTTGCCAAAAGGCGGGATAACAGAAATAAAAATTTGATATTTGGAATACGTCTATTTTAACATAGCAACTGGTAAATTTTCATCAAATAATATTGAAATAAATTTTATTATGTAATTTCATTTCAATTTAAATCAGTTAATATTTGATGATAATAAAATATTTTCCAAACCTGAATCTTTTTACATAGAAAATTTGTAAATCATCTTCTGAGTGAGACGTCATATTTCGTTTCTTCAAATTTTGTCTATTATTGCTTCGTTTTCTTATTTTCGGCAAAATAGTAGCATTTTCGATACCGATTATCGACTGTTGATATGATGGTTGTACCACTAATATATGTGTACCATTTTGATTGTCTAGGTTTGCTGATCTCCGCAGTTTATTCGTTTGTGTGTTTCGCCGTTCAATACACGACGAAATCGGTGAAACGATCAAATCATATCGGTACCGTTTAAAACCTTTTGAGCTACCCGTAACTATTCATCTTCCCATCCTGCAAAACTGTATAGCCACTAGTCATTAATATTCCTTGGCATTCAGCACGTGACCTTTACTATCCTACCGGTTTGCTTTTATTCACGTCATTTTCATTCCTATTGGTTTGATGTGCTTTGGAAATAATATAAACTATTCAGATACTTGCATTTTGGTTTACAGCTGTTTGTACTCTTTTTTTTTCTTTCCAAAACCGTACTCTGATTGCTTTTTACCTGCTTCGTTCCTTACTTGCCTTTATCCAGAGCCAAGGCAAGCCCACCCCACAGCCTTCATTTTATGGAAACCTGTTACACTCATTTTCATCTTCCCATTTTTTCTCCTCCATATTATAAAAAAAATTATGCATGGAATTGTTTAAAGGTGCTGCTCATATTCGTTTCTACCACCAGCTTACGTTCATTCCTCTCTGAAGGCAGCCCTCCACCATGAACAAGCCCGACCTCCATGCTTCAATACCTTTCCAAACGAGCCCCTTTTCATCTCACCCATGGCCAAATCTTATGACCGAAGCTTCCTGCTGTATCCCCTTCTGACGAGCTCGGCCACCGTGCCTTCACTTCTTCTTCTTTGTATAGGTATTATATATTTTACTTTGTTTCTTATAGTATTGTATATTTCAAATTTTATGAAAAAGTATATTGATTTTTTCAATGGATGCTGTTTATGTATATGACAATCCATATGTATATTTTGGCTTCAGCCGTGCTATTTATATACATATACGAGTTGTATAAACCTAGTTACTATACATATATATTATCATATTATATATAAGTTTTTATATATTAAGGTGTATTACTAGTGTTATACTATACATGTTTTCTGATTTTTGTATTGTGCAGCTGCCTTGTTTATATATATGTCCATAATAACAATGATTTTAAAACTAATGATATAGATAGTTGAATATATATATATATATAGTGTTTGCTGTAAGTATGTATATATATTTGGGTTTTATCACATGTGTTTTATATTCTAATGCTTCATTTACACTTTTATTTAAGTGAGTTATGTTTTGTTGTTCTTTCCAAGGCCATTTGATATGTATATTTCAATTTTAATGTATACGGCAGTTGTATACATGTAAAGTTCGGCTGATATATATATATATATTATGTATTTGTAGTTATATATATATATATATATTGGTTTGTTGTTATATAATATGTATTGATTTTGGAATATGTATTGATTTTGATATATGTATAGATATGTCTGATATTATATATATAGTGTGGTATGCATGTACATTTAATTGAATAGACAGTAGATATATTGGCTGCATATATATAGTATGCATGTATATTTATTTGAAGCTTCCAATATATGTTGTACGGCAGTACATATGTTACATATTAGTTGTATATATATACTTGTTTATATATAAGATAGGTAAATCATTTTAATATATTTAGGTTGTTGTATATATTCATTTCGTTGTATATTATATATACAGAGTTTACATATTTATGGGTATGCATTTGTTAGTTTTCAAATTTATATATATTGAGACTTTGTTTTATGTGTTTTAATTTAAAACATTGAGTTTTGAAATACAAGTATACATATTTTATTTTATTTATAAATGTTGAAATTAGAATATGATTTTGTATATATATATACAATTTTATATGTTATATCTATACCAATTCACTTATATCAATTATCTTTATCTATCTAGTTCTGATTCGTTCCCATCACTTCCTAGTATCAGCTCGTCCGTCGAACTCGAGTCCATCGTGCTTTGCTTCGAAATTTCATGCTTGGATTCGTAACTTCTCTCATTCTTGTTCATTTCTCTGACCTCGAAAGGTGAGCAATCACTCACGATTAACGTTCTTATATTTATTAAATTTGATTTTAATTGAAACGTCAATTGAAATATGCTGCTGTTAGTTATTTACATTGCTCTATATATACTGTTATTTGTATCTGTTCACCTGTGACATCTGACACCATCATCTGTTATTTACATTGATGATATATGCCTGTTATATTTTATCATATCTGTTATCACTCTGCAAGTTCCCTGTTAGTATAGAATTCACTATGGGTTGAAATGATACATACCCGAACGATCTGTAGAATAGGAGAAAATCGTTATGGGTTGAAATGATAAACCCAAGCGATTTTCATTGAATTGAATTTGGGATTGCGGGTTGAAAAGATATATACCCGTATATATTTAAATTTTGGATTGAAATGATAAATATCCGTATCACTTGACCATAGGGTAGAGAATTTTATACAAACACCGTTGGTCTATATACAAATATTTTGAAAAGATTTCTATGGTTTTGAAAAGGAATATATGGTTTTTAATAAATATTGATTTTAAAGATTTATTAAAGTTGATTTAATAAAGTTGATATATAATATGTTTAAGTAATTATTTAATATATATTTTTCAAATATAGAGTTTATAATGATTCAGGTTGAAAAGATAAATTTGAAATTGATTTGAAATTATATTTATTTAAGAATTTTACTTAAATAAGTTTGATTTGAAATTTATTCAAATTTGACATTTTAAAGATATGTTTTATAACTTGAATTTGATTAAAAGTGACTTAAATGAATATTTCAAATTTACATAAATTGAAATAGGATATTTTGTTTACTTAACTTTGTAAATTGAAGCTGCATTTAGATATTTTTGAAATGATTAAGTAAATATTTCAAAACTAATAATAGTAAAGTGAATTTGATATATATATATATATAAAATTATCAAATTTAGTTTTGGAAATGTTGATATATATTGACTTTGAAATATATTGAAATTTGAATGGATTAATTTATGGTTCAAATATGTACTTGAAATCGATAATTTGAAATGGTTTATTGAGAAATTGAGTCAAGTTGAAATTGATGATTTGTGGTTGAATTAAATGTGAATTTTGGAATTCGAGTTGATTTGAATTGATTTATGAATTTGTGGAAACTATTTTATTTTATAAAGTATTTTAAATTATATTTAAAGCTATTTTATATTATTTTATAAACTATTTTAAATATACTAATTATTTTAATATAAACTATTTATTTTAAATTATTTTTAACTTATAATTATTTTACATAAACTATTTTATTTTATAAACAATTTTATTGTATATACTATTTTAATATATAAATCGGTTAAGTGGGAAGTATTATGATTTCAAGTATTATGTTTTGAAAGTATTTTAATTTCAAGTGTTTAGTTTCGAAAGTGTAATAACTTTGAAAAATGCTATGATTTTGAAAAAGTTATATTTGAAATGGAAATGATATCGTATTGATTTGGATTTTGAAATGAAAATGATAATTTGGTTTTGAAGTATAAACTATTTTGAAATGACCACGGTGTTATAATAACAATTGATTGTTAAAGAGACCGGGATCGGATATGGGCAAACTCTCTGTCGATACCGAAAACCACTTTAACAACCGTGTACGCGGTGGAGATTCCAGAATGAAGTAGGATGGTGGCGACGATCCCATTGAGGTATGAACGTGGACCCAACTCCCGTGAGTTGGCATAAGGTGGCTAAAACAGGAGCGATTGACGGGCCAATGAGGTAGCACCTCTGATCGGATGCATTTCTTCGATACCATTCTACTACTTTGCGATTGATTTGGTGGCCACCCTTCGATTTTGTTTGGGAGTGTGTTCCGAGGTGGGCGGTAGTGGCTACTATGCGTTTCCACCAGCCCAGATCCGTAATTGGTATATCTACCCTGGCATTGCCTCGTTGTGCCGTGTCACCTACCATATCGAGCTTTACCACGAGTTTCTATTTGTGTCGTACCTATGGAGTATCTTCTCGTAGCCTCTCGAGGTATGCAGGTACTGTATAGACTATTGGCACTATTATGTGTTAAGGGCTATATGGGTAACCCCTTAACGCTATTTAAAAGTAAGTTTATTTTACTATAGACATTATTATAATAGCGTATATTATTACATAGTAGATAGTTTAACGGATCCTTAGAGGATGGTTATCCCAAACATCCTTTGAGTTACTTGTATTTCAGTTGATATTTCGCTTGAGTTAGATTTATTGATATAAGAATGTTAATCCTAACTCGAGTGTTTTGTGTTTTGATTTACGCTCGGGTCAGACTGAGTGATACAGCATTCGAGACTCACCTTTGGAGTTGGAGCTTCGCTTGGAGATCCAGCTATCTACCCAGCTTTCAGTTATTCAGTTGATTCCAGTGATGTATTCAGATTTTGTATTTGACTCTTGTATTGATACATCTATGTATTCGTGACCTCTGTTGTATCTTGTTTAACTCTGTTATCTATATATATAGTAGCTTCATGAACTACTATTCTTTTGTTTCCGCTGCTTATTGTTATATTACTCCGTGTTTGTGATTTTGTGATTATTTATTTACTGTATATGCTGAGTTTTACCAAATTTTATTTACAATCCATTGTTTTGAATTATTCAAGTCCGGCATGTGTGGATTTATGGTCGATTTGAATGGTCCAAAATACTGGGTCGTTACAGAACTATTGAGTTGTATATGACTTGCTCCATTTGGTTGGTCTTTCCAGTCAAGTAGATTGCTTGTAGTTGTGCATGCCTCTGGTGTAGCTTGATATGATTGTTATGCTGAAGCTTTGCTCATTAATCTGGTTGAAGATGTTTCATGACTTCACTATGTACATATTTATATGTGTTATTTTGTTGTATGGTTCGATGCACTTGTGTAGTCTATCTTTCAACTAAGTTGCTTTGAATCATGTCCTTAAGCATATGTATACTTGCTGTCACGTGATCATTTCATGTTGTATTGAAGTTTGGTTCATTGTTTTCTGGTCTGGTGCAGTTTGATTGTGGCTTCACTTGCATATTGAACTGCTTCCATATGTTGTGTCTGGTCTTCGATTATGGTGTTTGCATTGAGTCATGTGCTTATGCATTGAGTCATGTTGATGATGAGGCTTTGTTCATTTTATTCATGTTACCAGTTTCACTTGTGTACTTGTACTTGTTTGTCTAGTATGTCTGATATGCTAGCTCGAGTCTGGAACCTTTTCAAGCTTGATTGTATCATGTGCTTTGAATCATTTGTGTTCATTGTGTACATTTGGATTTGCACCTGTGTTGAATCCAGCTTGTAGCTCGGGTTTGACCTTGTGCTAATATCGTGACTTTATTTGTATTTCACTTGAGTTGAACCCGACTTTTGATTGGGTTTGACCTTGTGCTCACCTGTCCCTGTAATTTTATCAAGTGTATATCCGTGTGCACGGCCTTGTGGCATGTACAGTGATACACTGTGCATGTCACAAGTTGTTCGTGTATATGAATTCAAAATGAATATGATGACGAACAGCTCAAATAATTGAGGCATATAATATTTTCAAAATACACATTTTATTTTTCACTGCAAAATATATTTTTTCAATTTTACCGCGTTAGTGTTTATTTTGCAGATTGCTCAGATGCTGGATTCAATCTGGAATAGAGTTGAAGATTAAATACAAGTGAATGAGTGATATGTAGTGAGGTGCTGATGTAAATGATAATTGTATAGTGAAAAGTTGTATTGTAATGTGAAATGTTGTATATATAGTGAGAGCTCAAATTTTGTACTATTTAAAAATTGTAATAAAATATTTGTTTGAATAAAATATCTGTTTGAATTTAAATTCTATGTTATTTATTTTATTCAGCAAATATTTATTTAATTATGTGAAAAATAGAATAGTACAATAACAAATACATTTAAATGAATATATATTTGTTTATTATCATCAAACAAAAATCATGTACTAGCATATTCAACAATCTCCATCTTTTGATGATAATAAACATATATTTAAGATTTTGAATTTATTAAATGTACTTGATTATTCAATTTGCTCCCCCTATTTGAATGCTTCCTCTCTACACAAAGCTCCCAGTTCATATATGCATGAAAATAAATATTCAAATGAGCTTAGATGCAAATAGAAAATATTTGACCTTTATTTGCCAAAATCTTAACTTTTCTCTCCACCTTTTATTATTAGCAATAGAGTAATAGTGTTAGAGATAAAGTGATAAACATTAATACAATATTAATACCCAATCGAGTATAAATATTAAATTTCAATAAAAAATCAAACAAAAATCATAAATACTCTGTTTGGTGCGTATTCCACTTTAGAATGATAGGGATAATGTCATCATATAAAACCATATAGTTGTGTTTATTTGTGGTATATTTATATCATGAATTTGAATATCTACTAACCATGCATAACCGTTATGACTTTTAAATGAGATTAGTAGTATTCCAAATTTTGTAAAAAAATGAATTCAAGTATCTTCTAACCACACATAACCGTGAGGAGTTTTAAATGGGATTAGAATCAACTTGCCTATTTAATCAATCAATTTTGATATGCGTTCCATACATGCATAACCGTGAGGACTTTTAAATGAGCATGGAAGCACATAATCAAAAATTCTAAGTAATTCACCCAGGAATAATCGTGAGGACTTTTAAATGAGAGTGAATACTTTAGATGTTTTTATTGCTAAAAATATAATAAAATGAAAGCGAACAATTTTCCATTTAAAATACCATATATTGGCATACTATATTGGATTTTGTTGAGTGATGGTCGATAGAAATATGATAGAAAATAGAAATGGTCATGGAATTTTTACCAACAAAAAGTTTGTATAACTCTTGTTTAAATTTCTAAATAAATTTACTAATTATATTGTCTTAAGTTATAACATATGATTAATATCAACACTCATCACTTTTTCAATTACTATTTATCATTTCGATAATCAGTAGGGAGTCAGATTAGTTAATGTAGTCATTTAAAATCAAATTCAAAAATAATTATAAAATCAAATTTCCTAAAATGACTAATCTGAAACAAGGTCAACAAAACGATTTTCTAGAAGGGGTTTTATAAAAGAAAAATGTCTGCTAATTGAAAATTAGTTGAATCGAAAAATATGTAGATATTTTCTTTGAAAATGATGCAGCTACTGAATATCTCAACATAAATCATGTTCCACTAGTAATTTTTATATCAACTAGATTACCAGTGTTATCTGCATTTGAATTTCTCTTTGACTCAAGATTATCATTAATTGGATGTATAGACCAGACCGTGAAGTGTGTAATCTTTTTTTATAGCTTTTAAATGAAATTGAATTGAAGCCGTGCAAATAAACATAGTATCAGATCCAGAATAAGTAAATATATCCACGTGTATCAAGATTAATCATCAACTAATAAAACACTATTATTAATCCAAACAAATCTATATGAAGTAGTTCAAAGACTCTAGATATTTTTAAAGTGTTCTTGGCATAAAAATAATATAATTGGCCAACAATTTTGAAAAAGTCAGAATCAAAATCAACATTCATTTCTTTATAACATAACTGGCTGATTTAAATTTAGATTATGGTGCAAATTATCACATTTAATATATCACTCAAGATGAATATACCATTATCTATTTTACCTTTACCGATAATTTTTCGTTGTTGCCCATTGTGATTCTGCCACCTTTGTACTAGGCTAAGGAACTTTGATTTGTCGCCCGTTGTGTGTCTGGAACAGCCAGAATCCAGATAACACTGCTGTTGTTTCTTAGCCTGCCACCACACCTACACGATAAAAGATTTTTGTGACCTATTTGTTTTTATAGGTCCATGGTTGTTAGTGGCAAAAGATTTTGAAAAATATGTTTGTGGAGACCCAAACTATTTATATTTGTTCCTTTTGGCACCTAGATTTATTTTACTTTAAGGGATTTTATATTCGTGCCTTTTGGAACCCAAATTGGAATGGTTTTCACGTGTTTGGGTATCACACTTTTCACTTTAACAGTGTTATTAGTTGTTTGTCCATATTTTGACACTTTTGAAAATCCAAATGCATTACTTTTATTCTCGAAGAGTTGATTTTTTAAAAGTGTATTAAATGATTTATCTCTAGTGAAATTTTTTTGAGTAACCAACTCAAGTTTATTAATTTTGGATTTTAAAAGTTTATTTTCATTTAGTAGCTTCAAACAACAAATAATGCTATTATCTCTCTTTTCAAAACTATTCATTTTTCATTTTTAATCGCATATTTTCATTTTGAAGCTCTCTAATTTTATTCTCAATTTCAAGCATCTCAGTTTCAAAGAGTTGGAGTTTTTTATATTTAATTTTTCAAAATCCTTGAATTCTTCAATCTCCATTTCAAACTCGTGATTTAATCTAATAATTTCAAAATTGCTTATAATCACGTTCTTTTTCAAGAGTTCTGAAATTTTCGTTGGTCTTATTTAATTTCGTTTTTAAAATTTGCACTTTTAGAACTTTCCAACTTCTTAAAACTATCCAACTCTTTTTGCAAAATATTACTTTTACAAATCAACTCAGTTTTGTTTTTCTCTCGAATTAAAATTTCGTTTTCCAACTTTTGAATTTTTTCATGAAAACAGGCAAATTCTTTTTCATAGTTCAAACACCTTTTGCAATTAGAATTTTCATTTGCCTTGATATTTTTAAGTTCATTTTCCAAATCATTATTTTTCTGATGAAGTTTAGCTTGCTCCCTTTCCAACTTATTATTTTTCAATTCAGGAGCTTTATTACTTTCAATTAATTTTTGGCACAAGAGAACTAAATCATTGAATGGAAAATCACTTATCTCATCGGCTATTGAATCTTCATCTTTGCTGTCTTTTGCCAATCCTATTAAGCATGTTTCTTTAACTGAGTCGATTGTGGAGAATTTGTCATCATTGTTGACTTTTGCACCGTATATTGCATCAAAAGTATTCCAGATTTCCTGTGCATTTTCACAATGAGAAATAAAGTTAAAATTATCTTGATTAATATGAGAATATAGTATATGCATAGCAAGAGCATTAATTGAAGTATTTTTCTCATCTATTATATCACACCCATTTTAATTAATATCTCAACATTTAAAATTAACAGATTTTAAATAAAACTCCATTTTTAATTTCCAATTCAAAAAATCTGTTCCATCAAAAACAGGAGGAATAATATTAGACTGACCCTCAGCAAAAGCATTATTAAAAGAAGCCATTTTAAAAATTTAAATTTGTAAAACAAAAATTGGTTTTTGAAAAATCAAAATTTTAAAACAAAAATGGCTTTTATTTCCTAGCTCTTATATCACTTGTAGGATCGATTTCACCCTAGAGGGTGGGTGAATAGGGTGATACTATTAATTATAAAAATTTATTGTGGAAGTATATAAAAATTGCAACACAGATATAGCAGAATTATAGTAGCACAGATAATAGCAGAAAATAGAACACACAGATTTACCCAGCTTCGGCAAAACCCTGCCTACGAGCTGCCCCCAAGGTTTCTACTAGAAATTAAGTAGTCAAACGCTTACACATGTAAACTTGTGACACCCGCTATCGACTTACCTAACTCTACGCTCAAAACCCTCCCACAACTCAGCCACTGAGTTGCAAATTCTCGAACCACACCACCGTAGTTCGTCCCCCAGTCACATGACTAGAAATTACAAAAGATTAAAAGAATAATACAAATTTAAAAGCAATTAAAAGAATAAAACCCTAATTTTAAAATATGATTCCCAAAGAATAATATATTATAGAAGCCGACCAAAATAAAAAGAGAAATTATAATTCTCCGGTCTTCCCTTTCTTTATTTCTTCGGCCCGTTTTGCTCCGTGAAAATAATGTCTTCTTCTTCCTTTGCTCGTTCATTCCTCTGTACGAAAACTAGGGCTTTGTGAAACTTGAAGCCGCTGACTGATTATTGGTCAATTACAATGGCTATTGCTTTGCTTTGCTTCGGCAATCGACCGTTTCTTCGATTCTCACACGGCTACTTCAATTCAATCGAGTTCGACTAAAATGGTATGTGATTTATTCTTTTTGCTTTGCTGGTTAGCTTGCTTGAACTCGATTGCTTTTGTAGCCAATGATGAGATGGGTTTAAATAGGGTTCGAACCCCTTAATTTACGTTCGTATATATTTGTTTGAATTCGTCACTTGCTATGCTTTGGCCACTGATTTTCATTCGATGCTCGTGATGATTTCTGACCTTATCCATTCGTATAATTTTGTTGCTTGAATATCACGGCTTTGATTTTTACTCATTCGATTCCTTGCCTTGGTCACTACGGCTTTGATTTGCTTTTGAATTTGTTTCTGTTCTTTATGCTATTGACATCGGCCTTGACTTTGTTATACTTGTTAAATGCTCTGTAGCATTTTCGACCTGATGCTTGATCACTGTTCATCCGGCTTTGACTTTGGTACAAAACTGCTACCTTGATTTGAAACTTCTGCCAGATGTTGCATTGCATCTTGAACTACTCTGATTGTTTGGAGCTTCGATCATTTGAAAATTTCTCTATGATATTGTTTTGTTTGCATTTGGTTGATTTGCACTTGCTGTTGGTCTTCATGTAGCTTGTCACTCATGTATATATTCGGTTATATGTTGCAGACTTGAGTCGATTACATATGTGAGCATGTTGACCTTATGTTACTTTTGGACTTCTTATATACATCATTTTGAAACCTGGATACTTTGTTGACTTCATGGTTGTTGTCGACTTCTCATTATTGTAGCATGTATATGTATACATTTTGCTCCTTACTTGTCATTGCAGTCTGAGTTGCATTTATTGCTTTAAACCAGTTTCATATTATAACTGGGCTTGCCTTTGGTCATTGCATTCATACTTCATGTTGTTTGGATTTGAGTTGGTACTTGTTTTCTTTATGGACTGGTATAGATTGAGTTGAGCCTGAACTATTGAGTTGTATATGACTTGCTCCATTTGGTTGGTCTTTCCAGTCAAGTAGATTGCTTGTAGTTGTGCATGCCTCTGATGTAGCTTGATATGATTGTTATGCTGAAGCTTTGCTCATTAATCTGGTTGAAGATGTTTCATGACTTCACTATGTACATATGTATATGTGTTATTTTGTTGTGTGGTTCGATGCACTTGTGTAGTCTATCTTTCAACTAAGTAGCTTTGAATCATGTCCTTAAGCATATGTATACTTGCTGTCACGTGATCATTTCATGTTGTATTGAAGTTTGGTTCATTGTTTTCTGGTCTGGTGCAGTTTGATTGTGGCTTCACTTGCATATTGAACTGATTCCATTTGTTGTGTCTGGTCTTCGATTATGGTGTTTGCATTGAGTCATGTGCTTATGCATTGAGTCATGTTGATGATGAGGCTTTGTTCATTTTATTCATGTTACCAGTTTCACTTGTGTACTTGTACTTGTTTGTCTAGTATGTCTGATATGCTAGCTCGAGTCTGGTACCTTTTAAAGCTTGATTGTATCATATGCTTTGAATCATTTGTGTTCATTGTGTACATTTGGATTTGCACCTGTGTTGAATCCAGCTTATAGCTCGGGTTTGACCTTGTGCTAATATCGTGACTTTATTTGTATTTCACTTGAGTTGAACCCGGCTTTTGATTGGGTTTGACCTTGTGCTCACCCGTCCCTGCAATTTTATCAAGTGTATATCCGTGTGCGTGGCTTTGTCGCATGTACATTGATACACTGTACATGTCACAAGTTGTTCATGTATGATGAATTCAAAATGAATATGATGACGAACAACACAAATAATCGAGGCATATAATATTTTCAAAATACACATTTTATTTTTCACTGCAAAATATTTTCTTTTCAATTTTACTGCGTTAGTGTTTATTTTGTAGATTGCTCAGATGCTGGATTCAATCTGGAATAGAGTTGAAGATTAAATATAAGTGAATGAGTGATGTAGTGAGGTGCTGACGTAAATGATAATTGTATAGTGAAAGTTGTATTTTAATGTGAAATATTGTACATATAGTGAGAGCTCAAATTTTGTATATACATTGAAGGGTCGTAAAATATCATTTTATATTCATATCGGGTCGTATGACACTATAGCTTTGCCGAATGTTGAGTAATGACATTTTTGACCTTGAGAAATTTTATCAGATGATTTTACCTTTGAAAACCTATAATGAACATAACTTTTGATAGAAGCTGAATTAAGGTTCGAGACCACTTACATTGAGAAAATATGATGGTTTCCCTTTCCGTAGAGTGGTCAAAATAGCAATTCGAACTTTCTGACTAGGAGATATGGTTGAAGTTTTGTAGTTTTTGGAGCAGCTTAATGGATAATTAGTGAGATTGGGGATATGTTCACTAACCCATTTCAGGTTTTAAGCTATTATAAGCTAAAATAACCTTTCCCAAATCATTTTTCTCTTCTCCTAAATAGATCTAAGCCTTCGTTAATCCCTCCTTGCCGTAACCTTCTCCTTTCTCTTCCAAATTGAATCAAAATCATTAATGTAGGGTAGATTAACAAGGGGGATAGTGAGAGATATTCAAATCTACATTCTTGGGGAAGAAAATTTGGGACTTTACAGTCCATTTTTGGATTTGCTTTGTTTTACATGCAAATCACTACTTTTTGGATGTTTGTTGAGTGATTTATCATCCGACATCTTATTATATTTGTATATATAGGTTTTAACATGTTTCGAACTCATTTTTAAAGTCAGAATTATGTTTTGGGATAGTTTGAAAACCCAACCCGAAGTGAAAACAAGATTTAAATGGTTTAAATGTTTTAATCGTGTAATTTTGATGTATGATTACCTCTGTAAGTGTTAGGTTGTGTTATAGATACATTATTTGATGATTCATTATGATTTGGTGTATGATTGCATGTTTGGATGTTGATTGATTTGTTTTAATACTCGAATCGTTGAAAAGGCTTATCGGGGTGATTTAGGGGTGGTATCTATAGGATTGGTCTTCGATGTATCGTCTCTAGGATGTTTGCAATGTGTTGATGCATTGGGGTTACATCAGGTCGAAGTGGTAAGCATAGCAATTGATTCAACGTGAAAGTTTAAATGTTGGAAATGCTGCAGGGGCTCGGTTTGGTGGATTTTGGTTTGGCATTTGGTCATTTCGATGGTGGCTTCGAGCTGGGAAAGAGGTGGCTTCGGGCCATTGGTTCGATGGTGGAAGTGTCGAACAAGGATTCTTGTTCGTGAGGGTAGTGCATTCCAATTTGGTAAAGGTATGGAATTGGTCCAGTAGGTAGAAGTACCGAACAAGATATGGTATTCGGTAGTAGGGTATACCGGGCCAGATTTTGGGTTCGGTAGCATGCATCGGTTTGGGGGTTTCCTTGCTTCGATATGGATACGAAGAATGACCTGGCAGAGCAATGGAGATGGTGTCTTAGCCATTGGCTTTGAGCATGGTGGTTGTTTACTTCGGGGAAGACTTAGGGGTTACTTAGGGGTTCTTAGGAGTTACTTTGAAGTAAGGATGAGTGACTACGGGATGACTTGAGATAGCCTTAGGGTTTGAGTGGCAACAAAAATAATGATGTAACTTTGATGTATTGATGGGGTGAATCATTTTGGCTAAGTACTTCGAGTGAGAAGTGTAAGTGTACTTGGTGTCGAGTACTTCCGGTGAGAAGTGTACGTGGGCTTGGTAATAGCCCAAGGCGGCATGTTTGACAAGGTGAAGCGATTTGGTGGGACGTAGCGTGTTCCAATATCGAGTCATGTGCAAAAGAGATAACTGATAACTCTAGATAGGATAAGTGTTTCGTAGGGAAAGGGATGTGAGGATGCTCATTTGTGTACCTTGGACCTTGGTGATAGTATAGCCTTCCCCGGCGATGCCAATACCTGGGTGATGGTACATGATCAAACACCAAATCCAATTGCAACATGGTGTGTCATCAGTCATGGTGATGGTCGTTTGAGTTATCAGGTGTCCAAAGGCACCTTTGTGATGATGAGGGACCTTGATGATGGTCGGGACAAAGTGACATCTTATTGATGATTGGAACAATTGACATCTTGGTTGGAACAAATCGACATCTTGGTGGCGATGTGAGACTTGGTGGTAGTGGTCGGGTGATAACCTTGGTGATGGTAGAAGTGAAGTGAAACCTTGCTAATGGTTGTCGTTGCATGTTATCTATGCTCTTGCTATATTTTTTTCGTGCTTGATATGAATGTAACAACCTGAATTCCAGTGGGTCCGGATTTTTCGCAACAATGCTAAATTCCAAGCCCACCGAAGCCCGAGTTGGGTATTTGGTATCCTGCAAATAGGCAAAGACAAATATATAGAAGCTCAAATAAATATGTCATAGCGGAACTGACTAAAATATAATAGTAAATAAATACTCATCAAGATAATAACACTTTCTAAACAAGTTTCTCAAAGCTGGAAAGTCTTTGCCATCTACCTAACCTGCGGGATGTTATGAGGAGGGGATCAGAACTAAAGTTCCGGTGAATGGACAAATTATACACTTCTAAGCTTAATTCTACATATACTATTCTATTTCCATTTTCTGTTATATTAGGTTTATTGGGTTTATAATACTCTTGCCTCTATGTGTGAATCGTACTCATCTACTCCTTAGTAGATTAAGACCTAATAACCAATATATATATATATATATAGCTACATGCCCAAAGACCACATCGGTCCTAGGTACTGCCCATAGTACCTTCCATATCCTCCTCGAAAAGGACTCCATCGTCTCGTTGCTAGAGCGTACTGAAACTACATCTGTAAAGGACAACTTCGTGAGCCCTACAATACAGATGTTCCATCGTTTGCTAGGCAAACGTGAAACTGCATCCGCGCTAGCTTATACTAATGCTCGGACATCCACAATGTACCACCCAGTGCGTACCTTGAGGAATACACATAATCGTTCAGTCTACTCCCTGAATTCCACCAACAAGGTCTACCTTGTATGGAACTGAGTCGGGGATTTTCTATATCTGTAAAGGACAGCTTCGTTAGGACTACAATACAGATATTCTATTTGGTCTATCTCTTTTCTCATTGTGGCAATGTCCCACACAACCCCTTTCAACTAATCGAAAGACATCTCAAGAGCTAAGTGGCTGTGCACTACTGCAAACAATGTAAACATCCAATTGGCTGCACTCCTCATCCAATGTCTCGATAGTGAAAGAATCATTGGCCTGTCGGTTTAACTCTAGTCTTTCCCGAACTCGCTCTGATTGATGATGGCTTGATCTCCGCATGCGACTATCCTTTTGGGTCCTGCCCACTAAAACCTACTCGCAACTCAGAGTATGTGTCATAAGAATATCCTACTCCATCATTAACCTTCTGACTACCTATAAAGGTCCGCTTCGTTAGACCTGTAATGCAAAAGCAGTCAAGGCATACTCTCTTGATGGAACACCTACAAACCTGCCTCCGGGGGTGCAGCTTTGTTAGGCCTACCCCAGAAGGCCATCCTAGAGTATCCTCACGTCCCGTTGAAGTCTCGTACTTCCTTCTAACTCGATCTAACTAAGTTGGACATGCTCTTTTTGTACTAAAATCTGCGATGAACTGCTTCATTAGGCGCTTTATCCAGATTCTCTTTCGGGATGCTCCAAACGCACCTTACCATTTTATTAGACCCTACGTCTAATCTTTTACTATGCGTTTAGTTTACTTTTCTTATTCTGTTGGCTACTTATTTACCCTAATCAGCAAGCCCAACCCCACCTATGTGTGAGACCATCAGACCTAGACCTGAAAGGGAATGCTGTCAGTACGGCCCACTTCTATTATTTTGCTTATTAACTTAATCCAAGATCTAAGTTTGATAAAATAAGCGTCTTTTATTCCTTTCTTTTTAATTATAACCTATGTGTTACAATTATACTTGCAATTGTCACTTTTATATTCTTTTCTTTATTTTATAACCTACATGTCATAATATAATTGCAAGTGTCTATTTTCTATTCTAGTCTGTCTTCTTTTATTATGATACTAAATTCTCTTTAGTTCTCTTATATTATATGACAGTCTTAGCTTCGGATTACGTCCAACTGTAACAAATTGCTTATCATAATAACTGCTTTACTTTTTATTCTACTACTTGCGCAGTAAATGAAGATCTAGTCACATATTTTGTTTATTATTTCTAGACTTTAACTTGATTATTTCCTTTTCTTTAATTTCTTTAACACTTTACGTTATTCTCTTTTATTCTAGGAAGTAGTTCTATTCTATTTGGTTGTTACAAAAACTGTGCTAAAAATCCATTTCCATTTTTTAATACAAAATAATGCTATAAACAATGACTTGTAACTGCAAGATATTTCTTTTATTGTTTCTTTAATTGTTGGGTAATGCAAAATATAGTAATGTCTCTATTTGCACTAATTCCATTTTTCTTGCTTTTATTCTTGCAGTTACATGCATCATTATTCTTACAATATTAAACTATGGAAATGTAATCCCTTTTTTTAACCAGCCAACTAATCTATTACTAACTTCCAAATCAAGTTATTAGATTTCCTACTTTTTAATTCATTTCTCCCCTTTTTACATAATTTACTGTAAATTTCTCACTTTTAGGCTTATGCCTTTCTTTACAACTTTTAAGCCTAATATTACTTATATTTAATTAGATTCCTTTTTTCCAGATAATTAACATTTAAATATAAGTGCTCTTCTCTTATAAAATTTACAATTTCAACATAACTAATTAGTAGAACTAATTACTGAAATAAATGCTGAATTAAATATTTAACGGGAATCTAACGATATTATATATCATAAACATAAAAAGATATAATTTAAATCCACTCACTTATCGTCCTTAGCTTTTCTCTATGGCCTTCCTGGATCACCTTCTAAGGCGTCTAATATTTTTATCAAAAAGATATTCTCCCTAGAAATATTTTATATTTAGGGTTCAGCCTCAAGCAATGAACCCAATTGGGAGAAAATCTGATTGTAAGAGAATAGCTAGGCCTAGCGTCCTATTTATAGTGGTGTTTGGGGATCTCAGACCGTAAGATTTTAAGATTGAATTTGGTGCAACCACGTCACAGGCTTGCTGCAAATCTTTGCATCCAGAAAACAATGCTCGAGATTGCGTGAAAATCAAATTATTAAACGTTAACTATTAACCATTGCCTATTAATTCTAATTAATTTCCATCAATTGCAAATTTAATTCCCTTATAATACATGTTTATTTTGAAATTCAAACGTTGCTAATTAATGTAAATTAATTTCCTTTAATTGCAGATTTGATTAACATTGCCTACTAATGTTAATTAATTACCACTAATTGGTGATGTCAATTAATTTCCTTTATGACGTGCATCTATTTGAAATTCAAATGCACGTTATTACTGGAATTTATACGCGCATATACTTATAAACAAATATATTCACGCAAATTTACACGTATAATTATTTTTCGGTACAGAACTTCGAACGTCAATAACTTTTTCATACGAAGTCCGTTCGAGACATATTATATATGTAAATTAATCAAAAAATCGCCACGAACACAATGTTATAATTTTTGGGGCCATATTCTGACAATTTCATAAACGCTCATTTTCACTGTTTATAATTATTTCAGTTATTTAATTATGCAAAAATGCGGGGTGTTACATTCTCCCACCCTTTAGGAAATTTCTTCCTCGAAATTCGATAAGGGCAAAACTATGTAATTCTCCGCATCAATCACATCCATTTTGTGTACATCCAATTTTTGCAACCATCCGTGTCTTTGTACAAAGTGTCATTCAACGTAAAATATATGCATGTACATGAATTTCTAAGCGGTACCTCCTATTTGAATGCTTTTGTTCTTTAAAAACTCCTTTTTAAAATATGATGTAGACATCCTAAATATACTTGCAATTTTTATATGAATGCAATCTTTTGAAAACTCAAAACGTTTTTTATCCAATTTTTCCCACACTCCTACTGAATAGGGGCGTAGTTCAATGAATTTTACAAGCAAATCCTACCACACAACGTTTATTATTCGAATTTCAGAAAAATCTAATTTTCCGAACTCGATTTCTTATGTCAGAAAGAAGGTAGAAACCGGAAAACCTCACATTTGCCGTTTTACTTTTGTGCACCCCTTTCTCCGTACTTGGAACTTCTACCGCTATTCTATAAAATTCTCTTTCCCAAGCACGGTTTACATAAGAAATTTTTTTTGTTGACGTTTCTGTCACTTTTTTTTAGACTTTTACTGTTTTTCTTTTAGTTGCTTTTATCTGCTTTTACTTTTCTTTTAATATAGCAGCTAAACACAGCTATCATCTAGGGCTAGAAGGCCTAGGACCATGTCCACCCTGAAACAGAAGGGTCCTACTGTAGTAATACAAGTAACTCATATGCTCCTCCTGCCGCCTATTCTCGTTCTAACTTATGTTGTATTACTCACGATGAATAAGATCTATTCATCTCTTCTATTCCATACTCAAAAAGGAATAACCAAGTCTCATTTATTACAACGGATAAGGATTTCAATCTATGCAGTCTCTATCTAAAAAGGCAACTAAGCTTAGGGAAATATTCTCTTTACCTTTATCTTTCATTTTTTCCCAACTAAGGTCTACCGATCCCAACCGCATGTGTCTTACTATCTTACTAATATCACTTCATTATTCTTCTATAGTCTACACACATGAAGCAACATTCCTAGGTTCTCATTAGTGTCCTATACACTTTATGGGAACTTTTATTATTACTACTAAAAGTAATTACTGCTATGTCCTACATAGCCTTACACTATTCATGTCACACCCAGGAAATGATTCATATTTACTCTATATTTAAAAGTTTGGTTTGGTATTTATCATTTCATTTCAAAAATTAAAGCTTCTAAATTTTTGAAACATCAAATCCCAAAATTCATGCATTTAAAAGTGTTACTTTGAGGTTTCTATTAAATTCAAAGATACTTAGTTACTAAACATTTTATCTTTCTAGACTTGCATCTTTACAGCTCTTTGAATTTAAATCATTCCCCAAACCTAGAGGGGAAAACTTACAAATTCTAAGTTCAAAACTTATTCCTATTCACCTTTTAAAGACCTTTATAGCTTTTCAAAAAAAATTGGATTTTTAAATTTAACTGCTTACTAAGTTTTTCTATTCCAAAAACTTATTTACTTTTTCACCAAACCATTTTTCTTTAAAACATGCCTTGCTTGTCCTTAAAACATTTTTTTCTTTACTTCCAAAAATGTCCTCGCATGTTTTCAAAACATCTTCTTTTCATATATTTTAGAATTAACAAAAACTGGAGTAGATAAGAAAAATTATTTTATCAAAAATCCCTTAACTTTCCTACTCTTCCTATTACCTAACCTTGGAGAAGTTTCTAACTTACTACAAATGGGGACTTTCTACAAAGTCAAGCAACCAATGCGCATAATCAATGGAAAAATATGAAATTTCCATTGCTTAGCTTTCCTACTAGGACTCTCTATAATATCCCTTCTAACTAACACTGTCTCTAATTATTACACTTCTTATTACACCTAATGGTTCTATACCTTAATGTATTGGAACCACTTTCTCTTATGAGAAACAATTAACGCTAAAACCTTATATAAATCCTTTAAAAGAAGATTTCATGTTTATGTGAAATTACAAGGAACTTATTTTATAATTTATCGAAATAGGCTATACAAAATATGGTGCTTTCTATACCTTGTACATCTCTTTCACGTATTCCTTATAACTTGCATGAAACATCTTTATTTATGAGTTGCTTTCATAGAAGATTATATCATTATTCATTTCATTCCAAAAGATTAAAGTATGTTTAATCTATTTCACTTACAATAGACATTTCCTATGAAATTTATTAATTTTCTAATATTTAACTTACATCTTTTCAAAACGGTTTTAATATTTTCATAACTAGAAAAAATTTCCATATACTTATTTAAATAATAAGTGTACTTACAAACCACTTCATTTCTATACTTAGAAATTATCTTCAAAATACATTTATATTGGGGTCAAAATAGATGTTGCGTAAAACGCTGTTACTGCAACCCAAAAATACTAGTATATGGATTCAATTAAAATAAATATTAATAAATCTCATATGCTATGTAAAAACATTTCCTTTTGGAGTCACCTACTATAACAATAGTGTCATAGTCTATGCTTCCTTTATTTTTCATGAAAACATCCATCACAACAATAAATGTCAATACTTAACACACTCTAGGTTTTTATATTTAAAATCTTTGTTTACCTACAAAGAAACTAGCGAGCTATACATGCTCAATAATTCTTCAAAAAGAATTTCACTTTTAACAAAATTTACATTACATAAAAACGAATTTGAATTTCATACCACTTTTTATTTAAAAAAAAACTCAATATTTACTTCCTCAAACATATTAACAATTATAATTTTCAACTTTTCAATCCCAAAAGTTTAATTTTATTGGGCTAGACATAAATTGGATTTTCTTCCTACTACCCTAGGAATACCCTTCCTAAACCTTGGAGATCTCGTTTCCTGACTAAAATCTCTTATTCCTTCCAAAATAAAAGTACTCTCTCTACTATCCCTAGGGAACTTTCCCACTTCCTAGAACATATGGATACCAATGTACACTAAAAATCGGCAATATCATAGGGCTCAACATCTTTGGGTCATCCCAAACCCAACTAGCAAACTATACAAAAATATACTCCTAAAAACATTACGTATGTTAAAATCTATAATTGGGGACTATTTGGATTTTAGTGCATAATATATTTATATTTTATTCAAGAATAAAAATACGTTCACTCATATTTCCTAATTTACTTAGGATCTACTAAACTAAGCTCTGATACTAAATGTAACAACCCAAATTCCAGTGGGTCCGGATTTTTCGTGAAAATGCTAAAATCTAAGCCCATTGAGGCCTGAGTTGGGTATTTGGTATCCTGCAAATAGGCAAAGACGAATATATCAGAGCTCAAATAAATATCTCACAGCGGAACTGACTAAAATATAATAGTAAGAAATACTCACCAGGATAATAACACTTTCAAAACAAGTGTCTCAATGTTGGAAAGTCTCTGCCATGTACCTAACCTGTGGGATCTTATAAGGAGGGGGTCAGAACTAAAGTTCTGGTGAATGGACAAATTATACACTTCTAAGCTTAATTTTACATATACCATTCTATTTTCATTTTTTGTTATATTAGGTTTATTGGGTTTATAATACTCTCGCCTCTGTGCGTGAATCATACCCATCTACTCCCTAGTAGATTAAGACCTAATAACCAATATATATGCAGCTACATGCCCAGAGACCGCATCAGTTCTAGGTACTACCCATAGTACCTTCCATATCCTCCTTGAAAAGGACTCCATCGTCTCGCTGCTAGAGCGTACTGAAACTACATCTGTAAAGGACAACTTCGTGAGGCCTACAATATAGATGTTCTGTCGTATGCTAAGAAAACGTGAAACTGCATCTGCACTAGCTTATACGAGTGCTCGGACATCACAAATGTACCATCTAGTGCGTACCTTGAGGACTACACGTAATCGTTTTGTCAACTCCCTGAATTCCGCCAACAAGGTCTACCTTGTACAAAGCTCAGTGGGGGATTTTCTATATCTGTAAAGGACAACTTCGTTAGGCCTACAGTACAGATATTCTATTTGGTCTGTCTCTTTTCTCATTGTGGCTATGGCCCCACGCAGTCCCCTCAACTAATCGAAAGACCTCTCAAGAGCTAAGTGGTTGTGCCCTACTGCAAACAATGTAAATATCCAATTGGCTGCGCCCCTCATCTAATGTCTCGATAGTGAAAGAATCATTAGCCTGTTGGTTTAACTCTAGTCTTTTTCTAACTCGCTCTGATTGATGATGGCTTGATCTCCGCATGCGACTATCCTTTTGGGTCCTGCCCACTAAAACCTACTTGCGACTCAGAGTACGGTGTCATACAGATATCCTACTCCATCATCAAACTTCTGACTGCCTACAAAGGTCCGCTTCTTTAGGCCTGCAATGCAAAAGCAGTCAAGGCATACTCTCTTGATGGAACACCTGCAGACATGCCTCTGGGGGTGCAGCTTCGTTAGGCCTACCCTAGAGGTCCATCCTAGAGTATCCTCACGTCCCGTTGAAGTCTCGTACTTCCTTCTAGCCCGATCTAACAAGTGGACGTGCTCTTTCTGTACTAAAATCTACGATGAACTGCTTCGTTAGGCTCATTATCCAGATTCTCTTTCGGGTTGCTCCAAACGCACCTTACCATTTTATTAGACCCTACGTCTAATCTTTTACTATGCGTTTAGTTTACTTTTCTTATTCTGTTGGCTACTTATTTACCGTAATCAGCAAGCCCAGCCCCACCTATGTGTGAGACCATCTGTCCTAGACCTGAAAGGGAATGCTGCCGGTACGGGCCACTTCTATTATTTTTCTTATTAACTTAATCCAAGATCTAAGTTTGATAAAATAAGCCTCTTCTATTTCTTCCTTTTTAATTATAACCTACATGTTACAATTATACTTGCAATTTCCACTTTTATATTCATTTCTTTCTTTTATAACCTACATGTCATAAATATAATTGCAAGTGTCTCTTTTCTATTCTAGTCTGTCTTCTTTTATTATGATACTAAATTGTCTTTAGTTCTCTTATATTATATGACAGTTTAAGCTTGGGACTACGGCCTACTGTCACAAATTACTTATCATAATAACTGCTTTACGTTTTATTCTACTATTTGCGTAGTAAATGCAGATCTAGTCACATATTATGTTTATTGTTTCTAGTATTTAACTTGATTGTTTCCTCTTCTTTAATTTCTTTAACGCTTCACGTTATTCTCTTTTATTCTAGGAAGTAGTTCTATTCTATTTGGTTGTTACAAAAACTGTGCTAAAAATCCATTTCCATATTTTAATACTAAATAATGGTATAAACAATAACTCGTAACTGCAAGATATTTCTTTTATTATTTCTTTAATTGTTGGGTAATGCAAAATACAGTAATGTCTCTATTTTGCACTAATTCCATTTTTCTTGCTTTTATTCTTGTAGTTAAGTTTATCATTATTCTTACAATATTAAACTATGGAAATGTATTCCCTTTTCTAAACCAACCAACCAATCTATCACTAACTTCCAAATCAAGTTATTAGATTTTCTCCTTTTTAATTCATTTCTCCTGTTTTAACATAATTTACTGTAAATTTCTCACTTTTAGGCTTATGCCTTTCTCTACAACTTTTAAGCCTAATATTACTTATATTTAATTGGATTCCTTTCTTTTTCCAGATAAATAACATTGAAATATAAGTACACTTCTCTTATAAAATTTACAGTTTCAACATAACTAATTAGTAGAACTAATTACTGAAATAAATGTTGAATTAAATATTTAACAGGAATCTAACGATATTATATATCATAAACATAAAAGAGATATAGTTAAATCCACTCACATGTCGTCCTTAGCTTTACTCTATGGCCTTCCTAGATCCCCATCTAAGGCATCTAATATTTTTATTAAAAAGATATTCTCCCTAGAAATATTTTCTATTTAGGGTTCATCCTTAGGCAATGAACCCAATTGGGAGAAAACCTGATTGTGAGAGAATAGCTAGGCCTAGGGTCCTATTTATAGTGGTGTTTGGGGATCTCAGACCGTCGGATTTTAAGATTGAATCTGGTGCAACCACATCACAGGCTTGCTACGAATCGTTGGATCCAGAAAACAACGCTCGAAATTATGGGAAAATCAAATTATTAAACGTTAACTATTAACCATTGCCTATTCATTTTAATTAATTTCCATCAATTGCAAATTTAATTCCCTTTATAACACATGTTTATTTTGAAATTCAAACATTGCTAATTAATGTAAATTAATTTTCCTTAATTGCTGATTTGATTAACATTGCCTACTAATGTTAATTAATTACCTCTAATTGCTGATGTCAATTATTTTCCTTTATGACACGCGTCTATTTTGAAATTCAAATGCACGTTATTTCTAAAATTTATACGCGCATATATTTGTAAACAAATATATTCATGCACATTTACACGTATAATTATTTTTCGATACGGAACTTCGAATATCAATAACTTTTTCATACGAAGTCCGTTCGAGGCATATTATATATGTAAATTAATCACAAAATCGCCATGAACATAATGGTATAAGTTTTGAGGCCATATCCTGACAATTCCAAAAACGCTCATTTTCACTGTTTATAATTATTTCGGTTATTTAATTATTTAAAAATGCGGTGTGTTACAATGAATATCATATTGTTATGTTATTTCCCCCACTTAGTGTAGTACTCCCATATGTTTTAATAGTTTAGCATAAAGTATTTATATGATGACCCACCTCCTCGACCCTCAGAGATTGACATTAATACATCCTCGGTATTCACATGTCGTAAATCCAAGTGCCAGAAGGGCAGATTATCATGGAGTAAAAGAAAATAAAGGTAGAAACAGAGTCTTACATGAATTGAATAACATATATTATTTCAATATATATATCTTTACAGTGGAAATTTTAATATCAGAGTTAAACATGGACAGTTATAAATTTTTGTCCTTACAGATGCGGAATACAATTGTAAACAAGTATGGTGAAAAAGAGGTAATATTCTACCGAAGAATCTTCTAACTCCATGCTTCAAGCTTTTCCAAATTGCTCCAAGATTACCTAACTGCTTGGCTGCCAAGGAAAATAGGGCACCTAGAGTTTAAGGGGAAGAAAATAAACTCAGGGTCAGTCATGGGACTGGTGTGAGAAACTCAAAATGCAGATATTTGAAAATAAATGGTATCTCATAAGATCACGTCACACATAAACATGGAATGGGTTTTTATCTTATGATAAGCAAAACATTTGCTACGCAAAATCTAGAAATATTATTTTTAGTGACATTCTTTTGAAAATACTTTTCAAATAAACTTATGAATTTAGCCAAAATTGTTACATTATCAAATTCCAGCATAATAGGTTTACAACTAAAACCGAAAGGCTCGTATTGGAGAATTGATTCTATACAATAGTAGGTAAGGGACTACCTTCCATACAGTACATTTCTAGAGGAATGTACTAAGGATCGACATCTTTGAAACCTCTGTTAATCAGAATCGGCCTACCCACAGACCTATCTGGTGGCAAATAGGACCAAATATGACATCACCCCAGTCGTAACCGACCTATTCGTGCCCACAGCATACACAGCATACTCGACATATATAGAGTAATCGAGAAGGGTGATGACCATACCCTTATGGGAGCAACCCACATAGTCTTGAAGCAACCCGGTTTTAGCCATTACTAGTTGATGAGGCCAGAGGTAACGATTACCTTTCATAGAGCACACATTCCACTTTGAATGTCACACTGCCATTCCATGATCACACAACTGATTTCTACGAATGTAAAACTCCTGAGCTCGTATGTCTCAAGAAAGGTTGTTAAGCTAAGAGAAGTTTCCTTTTCCACCACCAAAAAGATGATATGTTTATAGATATCAATCAATATGAGTAGAAATGCAACGTTAGACATTCATCCATACAAGTTGTCCAAGAATAGGACAAACTGAAGGAACTCTCCGACCACATCCTGTCGAGAATCATCCCTAGGATTACTAGCGAGCAGCCCTTGCATTGAAGATCAAATGAAGATACTACTAACACATATATATGATATGAGAAATTTCCCCCAAGGGTTAGTGACAAGCAGCCCTTCATTCTATTTACTATCATTCCAAATCTTGACTTTGAATACGTAAATTGGTGTAAAGTGGTTTCCAAATCGCTTAAATCCGACCCCGGTTCCTTCCAACCAATCATCGATAAAAATATATTAAGTAAGTAGGTGCTTATCATTTCATTAATTACTTTCTCCTTATCAAAATATCTTCTAGAGATATTTATCTTTTAAAATATTTCTTTCCAGTATATACAGAATCATTAAACCTCTCTTATCAAATCCTTTGGTTACTTTAAAACCTCTTTAAATCTTGGTGTAATTCCAAATCATTTCATCCTTTACTTAGGAAAAAAATTATGACGAACGTCCCATACCACCCACACCAAATAACCTAAAAGAGCACTGTAAACTAGACAGGCTGATATGGGACGATCATCAAGGTTGAAATTTAAAGTAGAAAACCTGTTGCATATCTCACAGCACATGGATAAAATATAATATAGAAAATATACAACAGAAATATAGTGAGCCATAACAAATGAAAGATAACATCTCAACTGGAACATCATGCATTATGGTACAAATGTCATAATATCTCGGTACAACATTTCCTCACTACATCCCTCTGAGTATATAACAGAAAACAGCGAAAACTAGAAATATAGAGTAATACGCCATAGCTCCTCCAAGCTCATCTTCGTACAGCAACTGTGACTCCAAACCTATCATCTAGTCTACTCATTTAAGAGTATCCAAGATGATAAGAGGAAACATAAAACCTTGGGTTAGACAACAGTTTTGTGTGAGCGGTAAATAGCTATTAAAAGCTATACTGGAAAATATGGTACAAGACAGGTATACAAATCCATACCTGACTTGTCCCTACAACCAAGAGTTAGCACATAATAATAAGATATGCCACTCAAAATAAACGACAATAGGATACTATAACAGAATAGAATAGAAGAATCTAAGCAGCCTCCCCCATTGGCCCTATTCTCAATTCCTTCTCCAGCATTCCAATAGATGATAACCTACCCAGAAGTAGACATAGTAATCATACCAACCATAAAATCCAAAACTTAGCTGTCATCTTATAAAGCCTTGAACATATGATAACTCGTATGGCCTCATCCTCGCTTTGCCAGAGACTAATGGAAATCCCAGTTCTAGATTATGTTCCCCCGTACTTTCAGGTCCAAAACCCTGCACGTTTGTCTCTTATAGTACCTCCATACCATCTGACAATAGAACCTCTCAGAGAAGTCTAGGATACACAACTGGCACTGCCATCCCTCGGGTGCCCCTGCACATAGTACCCCTTCTTGGACACAACCAGAACACTCCAAGTTATCAATGATTCCTTGGCACTTCAAAATCTTTCGAGCTTTCACAATTCTGATCCATTTCAGGGCATGAGTCCTACCACTCAACCTGGTCCATTTTACCATAGCCTTGTTCCATTCCAAGCTATGTATCAACTCCTCGATCATACTCCTTATCCGAGCCCTGAACGAAGAGCCGAAACTTCATCATGCTATAACTTCCAAACCATAGAAGCAATCAACGAGCCACAACTTCCAGCATGACCCATAACCATCACATAGTCTTCCCTCTAGATCTCATCAACTTTGGAGCCCATAATTTGGATTGGTACTGATCCAATTGGATCGAATCGGTACCGATCTGAATACTTAGCCATTTTTGGCTCCCTCTCACTTCCAGCCTCTAGTGCATTTCCTCTAGATGCCATAGACACCTTGATTTCCCTCTTAGCCTCTTGGTCCTTCCATATATGCTTCATAGCCGATCCAACATAAACGGTCCAACATATTTTCAACACATAGCCTATCCTCCGATCCAGCTTCATAGAGCATCACTGGAACCCATGCTCTACCATCCACTGGATCTTATGTTGATTGGTGCACAATATTCAGATTGGTGCCGATCCAATTGGATCAGATTGGTACCGATCTAATTGGATCGGATCGGTACTGATCCAAATACTTTACTCTAATCATCGTTAAATTTTCAAGGAATCTTCCTTGAGTGCTCTAGAGCCCATCCTCAAAGTTTTGTATGATTCTGATGAACTCGGTATGCTCCGATCACTAATCAAAGCCCTAAACATGCACAACACTAGCAAACGAATCAAGCATAGCAAGCAATTCAATCACAATAGTGAATCAAACATAGCAAATAATTCATTTTACATTCAATCATAAACATTCAAGTCAATCAATCCAATCAATGATCATAAACAAGCATAGATCCAATCTGAATCATAGAATTACATAGCCATATATGCATAAATGACACTAGCCAATGATTTAATCAACATTACTTGTTTTAATTAGGTTGACCTAGGGTTTCTAAATCTAAAATTACATATGTCTAATCAATTTACTGTTTAATTTGACAATCCTAACTTATAATTACCCAATTACAACATATTATCCATCATAGACTAGTGAGAGATCATAACCACTCACCAAACAAATCAAACTTATGAAAATTAGAGGAGATCCGATCCAGACAGTAGAAAATTGGATGTAGATGTGATCCAATCGATGAGATCAAGCCCCTCAATGAAGATCTTGCCTCTAATTTGAGATCAGAGACGATTTGGGATGAAATATATGCAAAGAATGGAGAATTAGAGAGGACGTGGGTTTTGAAGCTGATGTGAAATGAGAGATGAAGGTTTCAAATGGTTTCTTTGACCTCGTATTTGTAGCTAAACGCCTAAACCAGATTGGACCAATGGGCTTGCTAATTGACCCATTAATCCCTTTTCTAATTCCGGCTAGTAGTTTACAAAACTTAAAACCGCTATAACTTCTTAACTACTTATTCGATTTTCTTATAAGACCACTCTACGGAATGAAAAACCACCATCCCGATGCACTAAACCAGGTTAGGACATCTAATTCGGCTCTTATCAAAAATTATGTCCGAAATAAGATCTCTAAGGGTAAAATGGTCACATAGAAATTCGGGAAAAATCATGATTGTGTAAAACATCCGTAAGAACTATATTTCAAAATATTAGAATTATACGACCTCAAATGAATTAAATAGAATTATTTTACGATTCTTTGATACGTAAATATCGATCGTTACATTCTCCCCCCTTTAGAAATTTCAACCCCGAAATAAACAAACAAACATAAGCAACCAAGGTTATTTCGCATTCCTACAATCCATTAGTAACAACTAAGCAGCAAAACCAACAATAGCAAGCCAAACCTATCCTGGCATGCAGAATTCTAAAGGTTAAGATACAATGGTGCAAGTAGATACGACCTATATGTCTTACCACTTAAAGAGTTATGGATAGGCCATCCTCATACTCTTTTCGGTCTCCCATGTACAATCACTATTGTCCTCACTCCATTGCACCTTAAATAGCTTAACTATCTTCCTCCTAAGTTGTTTCGTGTCATTCCCAACGACTCGAAGCAATTTACGAGGTCTTGAAACTTCTGGCTCAACCTCTATTTCTTCCAACCGATCTCGTGCTACCACAATACTTGAGTCATGCACAAGTTTCCATAGATAGGAGATACGAAAAACATTGTGAACACCTGCCATCTTCGGAGGTAGATCTTACCTATAAGCTAATTTCTCAATTCCCTCGTTAATTGGAAAAGGTCTAACAAATCAAGGTGCTACTTTTCCTTCCTACCAAATCGAACAACATTCTCCAGAGGAGAAATCTTAACAAATACCATGTCCCCAATTGAGAATTCCAAATTTTCTTTTCTCTTATCTGCATAGCTCTTTTGACGATCTTGAGCAGTCTTCATTCGTTGCCGAATGATTTCTATCTTTTTCGAAGTCTCTCTAATCATCTCTGGTCCAATTATCGATTTCTCACCAGCTTCCCACCAACATGAAAGCAACTTACAAGGTCGTCCATATAATGCTTCATATAGTGCCATGTTAATGCTCGACTGATAACTATTGTTATAGGCAAACTCCACTAGATGTAAGTGATCATCCAAGGACCCTCCAAAATCTATAATGCATTCTCGAAGAAGATCTTCCAAAATCCAATTTGCTCTCTCGGTCTGGCCATCCACCTATGGGTGATAAGTTGTACTCAAGTGTAGCTCAATTCCTAAAATATCTGTGAGAAATGCAGATTACGGATCTTAAGGCTAGAATTAACACTAGAGGGGGGATGAATAGTGTTTTAAGGAATTACTAATTCTTTTTGAGTTTATATTAATTTGAACACAAATGTATGCAATATTCAGACACAGATATGATCACAGAATCAAACACAGATGCAAATATAAAGTAAAAGCAATAAAGGAAAGAACACACCGGATTTTATACTGGTTCGGAGTTACTCTACATCCAGTCCCGCAATACAAGTACGAATTTCCTTTCAAAATCAATTCTTACAATTACACCCTCGATTTCAAGGCCATGAGGTACACCGCTCCAGATTCACAATCCTTTGGGTAGAGATACTTGATTATACGGGCAACAAGTTCACCCGATTGATTTTCCAGGCTACAATCACACCTTTTCTCGCTCGATTGAATACAAAGAAGTCTATAACTCTGAATAGCACTGGGATCTTGTTGAGATAGTGATAGAGAATCAAACCAGAGATGATGTAGTTAGATTCAATGGTGATTTCGGCAGAGTAATGGTAAAAATGTATATAAAGAAATGTGGAAGAAGAAGAGGAGCGAAATCAGAGAAAATATGATTGTAAATTCGTTTAAAACACCCATATTTATAGTAGAACAATAGCCATGTCCATTCGTGAAAGGATATGACGAATAGACACTTCCTTTGAAATTCAAACTTTTGAAATAAACTATCACCTTGTCGACAAGGGGTCCTTGGGGTTGTCGACAAGCCTAAGTTATTTTTGGTAATTTGTTTTTCTTTGAAAATAACTTCTATCTTGTATTAAAACTGTTTTAAACTTTATAAATATACTTAACTATAGTTAAAATACATAAATAAGTATAGAGAATAATATTTTGGTATATATAAAATTTTACTATAATTTTATATTTAAATCTAAGTATAAATATTAAAAGTTAAATATATTATAATTAAAAGATAGTTTAAAACCAAGGATAATTTGATATTGAAAATAAAGATTATTTTGAGGCTAAAAGTATTTTAAAACCAGGATAGATATTTTTGATTTAAAAAGGAAGATTTTGAAATCATTTTGAAAACAAGATATAATTTTGTAAAACATTTGAATAAAAGTTAGTGGATACAAAACAATGTTCCACTAGATTTTTCGTAGGTTCCACTTAGGGTTCCATCCCTTTAACGGGCTCGAAGTGGATTCCATTCCACGAATAAAATGGATTTTAAGATGTCAGTGTATTTCTAGGAGTTTTAACAAAATTCCTAACTAAATTACATATCTTGAAATCTTGAACTCTTGATAATCTTGATACTCATGAGTCTTGAATCTTGATATCTTCGATCTTGAGTTCATCGGTTCTTGAATCTCTATACTGTACAGTCTTCATTCTTTGGTACTTGTATATATATCCTGCATATACATATATATCTAAACAATAATGTTAGTATTTATATTTTATAATCTTGTTCTAAGGTTGTTGTCATCAAAACCAACATCTCAGGGACTAACAATCTCTTGTAAGCTCTTCTAGAATTCACTAGTAAACAATGGGTCTCTATCGCTTATAATACTCTTTGGCACACCATGGAATCGAACAATCCACTTAACATATAATTCTGCCAACTTTGATGCCGTTATGGTAGATTTGACATGTATGAATCTTGCACTCTTGGTTAGTCGATCTACCACTACCCAAATACTATCATATCCTACTCTAGTCCGTTGTAATCCATCTATAAAATCCATAGATATCTTTTCCCATTTCCATTCGGGAATATCTAGTGGTTGTAGCAATCCACTAGGTTCTTTCCGCTCAGCCTTAACTAATTGGTAATTCAAACACTTTGAGATGAAACTTCCATCCTTCTTTATTCCTTCCCAGTAATAAGTCCTCTTCATATCCCTATACACTTTGTTACCACAAGAATGAATGGTTAATCTAGAATGATGGCATTCCCTTAGTACTTCATCTCACAATCCATCAATATTTGGAACAACCAATCTCTTATCCTTACGAAGCCAACCATCTCGGTTATTCTCATACCGTCTCAAATCTTCAGATTCTACTCCCATTTCAATCTTTTCCATGATCTCTACTAGCTTAGTGTCTTGCTTCTGACTAGTACCAATCCTTTCTACGAGATTAGGTCTGATCGATAGACTTGCTAACATCTCAGGTCGAGCTCACAACATGGCCTGAAATAAAATCCAACTATATACTCTATATGTTTCCATTCCAAAAACATAGCTCCCAATTCAACATATCTTCTGCTCAATGCATCTACCACTGCCTTACCTTTCCCTAGAGTATAGGAAATATCAAAGTCATAAAAAGCTAGGAACTCCAACCATTGTTGCTGCCGAAGGTTAAGATCTTTTTGAGAGAAAAGATACTTCAAGGATTTATGGTCTGTTAATAGCTCAAATCTTTCTCCCAACAAATAGTGCCTCCACATCTTCAAAGCAAATACAATCGTCGCTAGCTCTAAGTCATGGGTTGGATAATTCCATTCATGTGGTTTCAATTATCGACTAGCATAAGCGATAACTCTCCCTTTCCGCATCAACACAGCTCCAAGACTAGTACCACAAGCATCGATGTGTACAGTCATCTCTACATTCCCACCCGGAATGACCAATACAGGTGCACTCGTCAACCTTTCCTTTAAAGTTACAAATGCATGCTCACATCTTGCATCCCAAGTAAAAGTCTGATTCCTCTCGGTCAAGTTGGTCAATGGTGCTGCAATCTTTGAGAAGCCCTTTATGTAGCGCCTATAATATCCTGCCAATCCAAGGAAACTTTTCACATCCATAGCATTCTAGGGTTGATTCCATTCCTAGATTGGTACCACCTTTGCAGGATCCATTGCGACTCCTTGTCCTGAAACGACATATCCCAAGAATCTCACTTCTTCCTTCCAAAAGTGACACTTAGAGAACTTAGCTCTCAACTTATGCTTTCTAAAAATCTCAAGCACCATCCTTAAGTGTGTCTTTTGCTCTTCCTCGGTTTTGGAATAAATCAGAATGTCATCCACAAACACAAGTAGGAACTTGTTCAACTGATCTCTGAAGACTCTATTCATAAGATCCACAAAGTATGCTAGAGCATTAGTCAATCCAAAAGGCATCACCAACCACTCGTAGAAACCTGACGGTGTCTGAAATCCAATAAGAGTCCCACTTTCTTTAGCCACTCTTAACTGGTGAAATCCAGTTGCCAAATCCATCTGAGAAAACACCTTTGCTCCATGCAGCTGATCAAACAGGTCATCAATCCACGGAAGCGGATACTTATTCTTCTTTATAACCTTGTTCAACTCGTGACAATCCACAAATAGCCTTAGAGAACGATCCGCCTTCGTTGCGAATACAACAGGTGCACCCTATTTGGATATGCTTCTTCAAATGAATCTTTTCTTCAGTAGATCATCCACTTGCACCTCTAACTCTTTCTACTCTCTGGGTGCCATATGCCTTAAATGCATAACTATGGATCTGGCTCCATCCACTGAGTAGACCACAGACTAGATCTCTCTATGTGGTGGCAATCCTATCACTTCCTTGAAGACATCATAATACTCTTTAGCGATAGGCACGTATGACAATCCTTCATATAGAATCTCAAACAAATAAAGAAAGCTAACTAATACCCTATCCTTCGGTAAGCAGCGTATCACTACCATTTGCCCTTATTCCCAATTGTCACCTCTAGCTTCTCCCAATCCTCTACAGTCGCATACCTCTTAAGCCAGTCCATTCTTAAAATAATTCCGAACCCAGCAAAACTAAGAACAAAGCAATCATAAACAAAAGAACATCCATGACTCGATAATACTAAACCATGACAAATCATACAAAGACTAGTAGATCCTCCAACAGGATTCATCACGATCAAAGGTCGGTCTACTATCTCGGGTCCCAAACCTAGTCTGCATATTAGCTCACCATAGATAAAAGAATGCGAAACTCCAGTATCAAAAAGAACTCTAACAGAAACATCTTGGATGGAAAGCATACCTTGCACCATGACTCCTTTTCCCTTATCCCTAGCAGTATGAGCAAAAGATGAAGTTAGGACAACATCCAAAGCATATGCCTTCACAATCTGCTTATCCTTAGGCGGTTCTGGATAATTTCACTTCATATGCCCTAGCTTATCACAGTTGCAGCACTTCTTAATAGACTTGCACTCCTTAATATAGTAGCCCGTTTTCTTGCAACCATGGCAAACAATTTCACTTTTATTCTTTTTCTAACCCCCTTTTCCTTGTTGTTGTTGCTTCCTTTTTCCATCCCACTTCTTCTTACCTCCACCGCCTTGCTGTGGTTTTGGTTCCTTCTTCTCAGCAACAATCGCAATAGCAGTCTTATTATTCGGGTACAAACTCTTATGTCTAAGGGTTTTCTCAACAAGCTTCTCAAAAGACACCTCGATGTGGTCCACTAGCTTCTCTCCCAAGTGGTCATCCAACCCAGTTTAAAAACTTCTCATTCTTCATCAAAGGTGTACTAATAAAAAAATCCCATACCTCGACGAAGCATCAAACTCCACCACATACTCAGAAACAGACATCTCACCTTGCTTCAACTAAACAAACTTTCTTGAAGAGCACTGATTACTGAGCCATAGAAATGAACTAGCTTTGAACTGATCCCAAGAAATCTAATCTTCAGGAGTGGTATGGTAATAACATTCCACCAGTTCATTGCTCGGCCCTGTAGTTGTCTTGAAGCAAGCTTCCTTTTCATAGCATCTTGCACCTCCATATCCTTGAAAATGCACCCACAAGTATCCATCCAATCTTGCACTTCAATATTTGATTCTATCCCCACGAATGGCTTTCCTCCTAAAGTAAAATAATCCTTACAAAGCTTGGCAAAGTCGACTCTAGGTACTTGCACAGGAGAACCATTATCTAAAATCATACAAGGAAAAGTTTGGGCTCTCCTCATCAGCAAAGCTATGATTGCATTAAACATGGCTTGAAAATCTGTGTGGCGGCTCCCGATCGCGCTCCCTCTTGCACTCCTGAAGCAGAGTTATTCCTAACAGCGTTTCTTGTGTTCCGATTCATCCTTATCTGTAATAGGAATGATTAGCCTCTTTCCAAGAAAAGTTGTAATGGTACCCAAGTGCATACTATACTATATAATAATATTATATAGCCTAATATTTTCATTAACATGTACGCTCCCTCCTTCAGTGTATAATCTCAAATTGATTCGGTTACCTCGTAAACAAAGCTCTGATACCAAATGTGATGACCGCCCATACCACCCGCACCAAATGACCTAAAAGAGCACTATAAACGTGCCAAGCTGATATGGGACGATCATCAAGGTTGAAATTTAAAATAGAAAACTTGTTGCATATCTCACAGCGCATGGATAAAATATAATATAAGGAATATACAGCGGATATATAGTGAGCCATAACAAATGAAAGATAACATCTCAACTGGAACATCATGACTTATGGTACAAATGTCATAATATCTCAGTACAATATTTCCTCACTACATCCCTCAGAGTATATAACAACAAACATCAGAAACTAGAAATATAGAGTAATACACCATAGCTCCTCTAAGCTCATCTTCGTACAACAACCGCGAATCCAAACCTCTCATTTAGTTTACTCATTAAAGAGTACCCAAGATGATAAGAGGAAACATAAAACCTTGGGTCAGACAACAGTTTGGTGTGAGCGGTAAATGACTATCAAAAGCTACACTGGAAAATATGGTACTACACAGGTACACAAAACCATACCTGACCTATCTCTACAACCAAAGAGTTAGCACATAATAATAAGATATAATATGCCACTCAAAATAAACAACAATATGATACTTTAACAGAATAGGATAGAAGAATCTAAGCAGCCTCCCTCATTGGCCCTATTCTCAATCCCTTCTCCAGCATTCCTATAGATGATAGCCTACCCAAAAGCAGACATAGCAACCATAAAATCCAAAACCTAGCTATCATATTCTAAAGCCTTGAACATACACTAACTCATATGGCCTCGTCCTCGCTTTTCCAGAGACTAATGGAAATCCTGGTTCTCGATTGTGTTCCCTTACTTTCAGTTCCGAAACCGCACATGGTAATCCCTTATAGTATCTTCGTACCATATGACACTACACCCTCTCGGAGCGGTCCGAGATACACGACTGGCGCTACCAACCCTCGGCTGCCCCCACATACAGTATCCTTGCTTGAACACAACTCGAACACTCCGAGTTATCAACGATTCCTTGGCACTCCCAAATCTTCCAAGCTTTCACAATTCCAATCCATTTTCGAGCACGTGTCCTACCACTCAATCTAGTCCACACCACAGGCTCATTCCATCTCGAGCTGTCTATCAACTCCTTCGATCCTACTTCTTATCCAAGCCCCTGACCGAAGAGTCAAAATTTCATCATGATATAACTTTCAAACCGTAGAAGTAATCAGCGAGCCAAAACTTCCAGCATGATCCATATCCATCCTAGAGTCTTCCCTCTAAATCTCATCAACTTTGGAGCCCAAAATTTGGATCAGATCGATATTGATCCGAATACTTAGCCAATTTGGGCTCCCTCTCACTTCCAGCCTCTAGTGCATTTCCTAAAGATGCCATAGACCCCTTGCTTTCCCTCTTAGCCTCTTGGTCCTTCCATCTATGCTTCATAGACAATCCAACATAGATGATGCATCATATCTTTAACACTTGGCCTATCCTCTAATCCAACTTCATAGAGCATCACTGGAGCGCATGCTCTACCATCTCCCTGGATCTCACGTTGATTGGTGCACAAAATTCGGATCAGTACCGATCCAAATACATTGCTCCAATCATCGTGAAATTTTCAGGGCATCTTCCTTACGTGGCCTACCCTCCAAGTTTCATATGATTCTGACGAACTTTACTCCCGGTATGCTCCGACCACCAATCTAAGTCCTAAACATGCATAACACTAACAAACGAATCAAGCATGGCAAGCAATTTAATCACAACAGTGAATCAAACATAGAAAATCATTCATTTTACATTAAATTATAAACATTCAACTCATCCAATTCAATCAATGATGATAAACAAGCATAGATCCGATCTAAATCATTACATAGCCATATATGCATAAATGACACTAGCCAATGATTTAATCCATATTAAATGTTTTAATTAGGTTAACCTAGGGTTTCTAAATCTAAATTACCTATGTCTAATCAATTTATAGTTTAATTTGACAATCCTAACTTATAATCACCTAATTACAACATATTATCCATCATAGACTAGTGAGAGATCATAACCACTCACCAAACCAATCAAACCTATGAAAATGGGAGGAGATCCAATCCGGATAATAGCAAATTGGATGTAGATGTGACCCAATCGACGAGATCAAGCCTCTCGATGAAGATCAAGCCTCTAATTTGAGATTAGAGATGATTTGGGATGAAATCTATGCAAAGAAGGGAGAATTGGAGAGGTTGTAGGTTTTGAGGCTGATATGAAATGAGATATAAAGGTTTCAAATGGTTTCTCTCACCTCATATTTGTAGCTAAACCAGATTAGACTAATGGGCTTGCTAATTGACCCATTAATCCCCTTTCTAATTCTGGTCAGCAGTTTACAAAACTTAAAACTACTATAACTTCTTAACTACTTATCCGATTTTTCTACATGACCACTCTACGGAATGGGAAATCGCCATCCCAAAGCAATAAATAGCTTAGAACATCTAATTCGGCTCCTATCGAAAATTATGGCCGAAATAAGATCTCTAAGGGCAAAATGGTCACATAGAAATTCGAAAAAATCATTGATATGTAAAACATCCCTATGAACTATATTTCAAAATATTATAATGATACGACCTCAAATGAATTAAATAGAATTATTTTACGATCCTCTAATACATAAAATACGGGTCGTTACAATATCTCCAAATCGTTTTTTAAATCTTAACAAAGATTTGTTATTTTCAAATCATAACTTTTTAATAGTTTGAAACCATGTTATCTTAGATGGTAAATCCAAGTTTGTTAATATTCGAGTAAAACGTATCCACAGAAATTATACTAATTTTACTCGACATCAATTTATATATTCAACCTTTACTATCCGTCAAATGGCGGTGAAATCACCTTTGAAATTCACATAGATCATACGGGTTCCCTCCTAAAAATTTAATACTAAGTATAAGAAGATTATTTCTATATGATCCAAGTTGTTTAAATTTGGAAAATTGAATCTTTTATACTTGTCTCGTTTTCGACATTTCAACCTTATCTATTCCTCGCCTAAGAAAAAGACAAGGTGAGCGAGGGCATTGGTTGCTCCTAAACATCTCATTAGTTTAAGCACCTCACATCTAGATCTCATGAATATAAAAATCTAGTCTACTCATCGGCTTTTAGAGCCAAGACTAAATCACTTGATTTTAACAACTTTTCTTTAAACCATTTATGTAAACTATTTTAAATAAACTATAAACCTTCAAATCATCTTTAAAATACTTAATTATTTATTTAAAAATATTTGCGGAAGAATACTTAAATTTAAAGCCATATTTCAAAAGTTATAAAAAGTGCTGCAAAAAGTGCTGCGAATAATGCTGCGAATAGTGCTTTTAAAGCTTATTTGATCAAAAAGTTTTCGATCCTTTAGAAATCCATTTTTATAACCCAAATCTTTTTAAAAACATTTTAAAAGATGTATAGAATTTATTCCATTTTTTAAAGAAATAAAAAAATATCATTTATAAAGAATTTGTTGCTTTGGTTTCCGAACTGCCAAACCACGACTATTTTGAAAACTTGCTTTGCTTATATTTCAAAATCTACTAAATAAAATCTTGATCCTTTTTTGTTTGAAAACTATGATTATAAGAGTTCAAAATGTTCGTATTACAAAGAATTCCGACTCTGAACCCATCGTATAAATGGATTAGCTTTCTACAGCGTGAAATTGTGAACTACCGTTACGCGAAACGCCTACTTTTAACTCAATTTTCATTACTTTCAAAACATCACCATGTTTGTACCAAAATTGGGCACAACACTCTTCGTGCGTGTTTGAAAAGATTAAAGTGAAGAATATAAATGGAAAATGAGGTAGATCTAAAAAACACACCAAAAACAGACAAACAGAAGTATGAAAACACAGAGATTTAGAGTGGTTCGGCATTGTAACCTACATCCACTATAGAAAGTTTGTTGTTTATTGATATTACTGGTTGGTTACAGATGTTTACAATAGTACAATCGAGATACAACAATGATTTCGGCAGAGTATCGACGTTCCAGCATCAAAAGTCACTTTTCTGAAGCCCTTAGACTGCTATTTATAGGTGTAGGCTGCAAATATCTCGCCCCAAACTCGGAAGACTCCTTCTCCCACATGGGTGGGCCCACATGATCGATCCTTGGTCATTTCGACTCGATCCATGATCGATACGTATCCAATTCGTATCGATCAAGAAATGATCTTTTTGGGCAGAGATCAATTAGGTACATTCTTGAGGTAGTACACAAGCTCCTGTGAAAATTTAGTGGCATTTGGACTTGTAGATTTTGAGTTATGATCGATTCAAGTTTGGGTTTTGGGCATGCTACTGAGCTCATATCGATACGTTCGTATCGATCTCATTCGTATCCATGTTGTGCACGTGACTGCTAGATGACGTGGCGCTATATTCTCGTATCGATCCACTTTTCATGCCGAGCAACCGAGTCTTTCTCTTGAACGTGCTTTGTTCGTATCAATCCAAGAAATGTTCCTCGTGTTGATGAGTGTAGGGTCAATTCATATCTATGTAGGCTAAGGCTTTTCGCATCGGTAGACGAGCAATACGAAACGCTGTCAAATGATGGGTACAAAGTAGAGTCCTTCCATGGATACAAACCATCGTTTGCTCGAAGGATACGAAACGTTGTCGGCCGTGATGTATACAAAGCATGGCAAGTTTAATGGATACGAACCAATGTCCTCTTAGTGGACGAAGGAGGTCTTTTGAGGGGATGGATACAAACGCGATGTCCTCTCCATGGATACGAACTGGCTGTGATTCCCTTGACTTTGATCGACCAATATCTTGAGCATACGAACTTCGATTGACTTGAAATTCGGAACATTGGCTCTTATAGCTTTGCTTGTCGTGTCTTGTCAATTATAGCTCGATCCGGACTCGGACAAAATTCACCAGTATCCATATTGAACCTGTGTATAATCGATCTTCGGGATGGATTGTCCTTGGTTTTTAGTCAAGTTCTTGGTGTCACGGCCTTGCCAAAAGGCGGGATAACATTTGCCCCCCAAAGTGCATCTTGTATGAACATGACGTGCTTTGAAAAACTGCAATCTTCCATCTGAAAAGTTCTATCTGATTCGTTGGATAGTTGTTGTCATTTCGTTAAAAGATGTAACCTTTGATTGATTTCCAGCAATGTAAATACTGAATTGCTGACTGCCAATGATTGTGCAGTGTATTATTGTAACTGAGTATCGAGTGTTAGCAATTTGTTGTTCGCTGTTGTAAATGTCATCAAGTGAGCATTTATTCCTGTGAATTTTGAAAATTGAATGTTAGTTCGTCATACATGAACGTATGTTAACCCGACCCTCGTTAACGTTAGCACGTTCTCGAGCCGTTGTCAAGTTTTTTTATCGAGTTTCGTGTCGATCCTCTCCTGGACCGACGCAAAATTCAAGTTGTAACAATGCTTGATGGTCGTTTTTGTGTATCCCTTCATATTGATCCTCTCCTGGATCGATTCTAGGAGTTGAAAAATTATCTTCGTATCGATGGTGATCAACACGAATTAGTTAGCCTTTTAAAAACATTTTGTATCGATGGATACGAATTTTTGTAGGCCTCAAATCAGTGGGTACGAATTCGCCTTCTCGTATCGGTAGATGCTTGATAGGTATGAACAGTTCAATCGGTCTTCAGAATATCGTTCGTATCGATGGGTTGATGAATATGAATGGTGGTTGCTTTGAATCGATGGAGAATCGATACGAAAAGCTTTCTTCATATCGACCGGAGGGGAAACTGCTTATAACCGGTCAAAACAATAGGGAGATGAATCATCATTTGCCTAGGGTCGAGCCATATAAATGCTTTTCGTACTTAGCCATTTTCCTCACTTATTCATTTTGCTGCCTTGCTTTCGTATCGCTTTGAGTATTAGAAAATTAAAACTGTCTTTTTCTTTTGAGTTACTCAATCCACTTAGTTTCTCAAATTATGTAATTGAACTGTTAATCCACACTCAAATGATGAAATTTGAAATCTAGCCCCATCCCATACACAATCGTGGTGGATTCCGGTCATGTTGAGGTAGGAGTTTGGTCGGAGAAGGTGGAAATAACGTTTGAGTTGATCGGGGAAGCTGAAGTGTAGAGGGACTCACAGCTTCGATTCCGTATCGATGAAGGGAAAGAGAAGACTTGGCTTTGTATCAACCCAGGGCATGGGATTCGTACCGATAAGGAATTGACTGATGAAACAGTGAATTTCGTATAGATCCGGAGTGGTGATAATTCGTATCGATTCGAGGCGATCGATACGAAATCGAAGGGCCAACGACCGATACGAAACTCATGGCAGGTGATCGATACGAATCTCACAGTTTGGGGGTCGATACGAAACCAACAATCTTTGATTGATACGAAACACTATATAACCCGATCGATACGAAGTCGTTGGGTTTCGATCGATACGAAACCAAATTTTTTTGCTGATCAATCCGAGTTCTGGACCTTGATGGATCCGAAATGTTCGCACACTTGAATATTTGACTTCGACAAGCTTTTGCCTTGCATAATTGGACTTAGCCATTTCACTACATATTTGACTACCCTTCGAAGCTCGTCGAAGAAACTGTAACTTGACAAAACTTTATGAACTTTAACCTAGATTGGTCTTCGAAGTCTGGATGGCACAGTTGTGACGGTCAGCGATGACGGTCGCTCCGGTTGAATTTCGAAGTCTTGTTTTTCAAACATTCGTTTTAAATCTTGTAGAACCTCTTAAGTAACATTAGCACTGCACAACACATTCATGCACTTCACACTTGGGGGAACATGGGTTTATTGTCATCTAACGATGATTTTTGCTGAGTTGACTAGTTATGGAACCTTGAAGTTCGCAACAACAGGAGGCTCAGAGTCTGCCTCTTCCCATGATAGAGATGCCGGCTATCGCAACCGAAGTTATAAGTCCAGTTCCGGATGCGCTACAAGGAGCAGCCTTCATCGGGAATCCGAAAGCCTCGTTCCATCCAATATCTCTGAGGAAATGCTAAGTAGGATTTGCATAAGGAATGGATTGTCGAGGGATGACGTCCTACTACCAGGGGCAGAAGACAGACCCCACTCTCCCCCGGAAGGGTATACTGCTTTTAATAGATTCTTGTGCACAACTGGGACACTCCCTCCATTCAATCAATACATCCAAGAAGTGTTATTCTAATTAAAGATTGCTCCGTCACAGATGCACCCGAACGGGTATGCTTCGTTGAACAGCTTATTTATCGTCTTCATAGAGCATCTTTTTCGACCCCCGACTCCAGAGGAAGTCCGGTACCTGTTCAATATAAAGAGCCGAGGGGATAATCCATCTTTCACCTTCTTAGAGGCAGTTAGGAACTGTCAAGTCATGATCGGAGCATGGACAAAGCTAAGTTACTTCAAGACTGAATGGTTCTACATCCGATGCCTATCGGGTATCGCCAGACGGTGGCTAGTCAGGTGTAAGTACTTCAACTTTTATGCCGATTGTCTGGATAATCGTATTTGATGTCGAATCTAATATTTTCTTTCTTTCACAGCTTCGATTCTGTGACCCGAAGGTGACTAGTTTAAAGAGATTGTAAAGGTTCTTCAAAGAGTCCCCGTTGAGGACAAAGGAATTGATGAAGTTCTAACTGATGAAAATTTGAGAGCCGTCGGGCTAATCGGTAGGAGTCAAAGCATCGGGCTCGAAGGATCTCTTAGGGTGGTTCCGACAAGGCAAGTTAGGAGGAATGTTCCTGGAATAGTGATCACCGAGCAAGGTGATGATGAGGACACACCCGCTGGAGATGAACCCGCATCCGGGCATTCACAAAGTCCTCGACACTCAGAGAGGATAAGGAAGGGCAAAGCCACTGCCCACAAGGCCCCAAGATGCAAGTCTGTTGTTATGTCTTTACCAACAGTGGGTGTGGTAATTTCAGAGGCTCCCTCCTCGCACATGGAGAGCCCTTTCGAAGGACTTATAGATCTCCCAATTCCGGACGATGTATCTCTTCAACAAGACACCAGGTTGGAAGGGCTTCAAAGTGCCTTAGATTTAGGAGAGCCGACTCCTATAAGCATGGCCTCAACAACTGGTTGGTTGGGGGCTTAACACATGCATGCATACACTTCATGGCATCACACAACCGAAATCTATAAGCTGTTCAATTTCCGGCGATAACTAACTTTGTTTCTCTTTTCACCTTACAGATTCAATGTCGAAGAAAGGATCCATGGTCAGTAGCCTTTGTGCCGCACGCCAATCTTCCAATTCATACCGAGAGTCTTGCAGGCACGAGTCCGATTATGATCGCCACTACTCTAGTCAGGACAGGGATCGTTATGATTGGGAGAAAGACAGGGAGAGAGAGAGATAGAAAGAGAGAGAGAGTGGCGAGATAGGCGCCACTCCCAATCGCGCTCTCCTCCACCTAGAATTACCTTTCCACCCTTCGGTTCTGGATCACACATTGCTAAAACCCCATGCCACCCAATGCCTCCACAAACTTCAAGGCCTGGCGAGCAGCGCCATAGAACTGGGGCAGAGGCTCCTATTGTTACCACATCAACGGATACAGAGCTCATAGGGGAGGGAGCTGCCCGAATTGCTCAGCTATAGAAAGAATTTCCTAACATTTGTTTTGATGGCTTCCACTTCCCTCTAAATTTGCAGTTGATTCCAGAAGGGGCAGAGAAAACTGTGCATGACTATATTTACCATGCCTATAGCCAATATCGGGAATGGAAGAAAACTTCAGAGAAAGCCTCAGTAGTGGAATTCAATCGGGCAAAGGCAATTTAACAGCTGAAAAAAGACCTCGCTCAAAAAGACCGCATAGTTCAAGTGCTCATGGGTGAAAACGACATCTTGAGGAACTCAGAGACAGATGCCTTGAAATAAGTCGATGAGGCCAACAAGAAAATGGAGCAAATGAAGAAAGAGCACTTGAAACTGCTCGACGATATGGGCTATAGAAACGCCATCGTCACAGCTAAAAGAGACAATGCGCTCAAAGAGCTTAATGAGCTTAAAGCTAAATACAGCGAGGTCGCTAAAGAAAGGGACGATGCTAACAAGGCTGCTCAGGAGGCATGCGATCAGGCCGTCGAACTTAAGGGAGAGCGGGATGTGACAATTCTAAAAGTTCAGGAAACTGAGGTTAGAATTGAATCTGAAGTCAGAGCGGCGAAGGCCAGGCTAGAAGGCGATATAGAAGACCTTCTGATCACTTATAACACCAATGTCCTGAAATACCATGGTCTAAGCTGGCTTGATGATTATTCGATCCATTTGCATAATGCCTTGCGCCGCTTGGTGGATGATGAGAAGGCTAAACATCACACTACATCTATTGATGAGTTTGAGCTGGAGAACCGGGTGTTGACCGAAGATGAGAGGAGGGTTCTCCATGAGGCCATTGTCACATTCGAAAGAGAGAAACTCGTCACTCAGCATCCGAAGGTCGGAGAGGGTTCTGGTGTTGAGCATCATGTCACAAGTTCTGAAATCCCTATGCCAACCCAGCCTGAATCTACCCCTATAGTCGATCCTCCACCTGTACCTGCTTACGATCCCGATCAACCGCAATTGTCTCCGGCTCGCGAGCACATTTCCGAAGGAGTCCCGGCTCCACCCGCGAGCCAACCTGAGGAAGGTATTTTGAACACTTATCGAATTCATTCAAATTCTGGGGTGTTATCATAAGAAGTCACTTATATTTTCTCTTATCTCCATTCAGCTGTAGGAGTTGCATCGGGCGTGCCCCTTGCAACCCAAGAGCAGCATCAAGAACATTAGGCTAACGTGATGGAGGCGATGACTACTATAGCTACCGCATCAACCGAGGAAGTTCATGTGAGTGCTTTTACCTTCAGTGAACAGATGATGGAAGAACTCCTCGGTCATCAAAGCGATCCCCTTATAGATTTTCCTTTTGTCACGGGCGAAGGCGTGTTCATAGCCAGCTCTTCGGCCCCAACTGCTAGCATCCCACTTGACACTCAAGCAGCTCATGATGAGGTGATAATGGTGGAGATCAGTGCCGAAATGGCAAGTGCCGTGCTGGGTAGCGATATTGGGAGTGGAATGGCAGGTTCCGACCCGGCCCCTTTACGCATGGTCTCTCCTGGCGGTACAATCATCATTACTGGGGTACCCCCCATGTCTCCTCATATAGAAAGTTCCCCCATCCCTCCAACCACGCATTCCATAAGCGTTCCAACTTTCGTGAGTTTGGAGGATAAGCCGAGTAAAGGCAAGAGTTCGAAATGGCACCACAGCGGCAGCTCCAGTGGATCGACGCTGAAGGGGAAGAAGAAGAAGAAACATAGGGAGTGGACATGCCTCTTTATGTCCTTTTTTAGTATACAAGTAGGAATCCCTTTTTTGCTTTCAGTAGGCAGTGTGTAGATGCGAGTTCGGCCCTTGCTATTAGGAATTTTTGGAATAAGCTTTCTTGTACTTATTTTGTTTCCAAAGAATAGATAAAATAAAATCTCCTTTTTGTTTTTAGCATAACTCCAAGTTTATCTGCTTAGGTGTTTCAGCACTTGAATTACAATTGTGAAGCTTTAATCTTTGGATAAGACTTGTGTTCAGTCGTTAAGTTCCGGAGTCATGGCTTCGGGCCGTAACCAAATGTTAAGTCCATTCTTGATGTTGTACTATCTCGATCAATATCTGGTGCTGGAGTTATGCCCCCAATCCTGGGGATGAATTGAAGTGGTCGGACGATTGTTGCTTATTTGCCCTCAACACTTTTAATTTTACTTAGTCGGAACTAAGTTGTTGTGAGGTGAGTTCGGGTAGTCGGATCACACTTGCTCATGTGTTGACAATCACATCCACACTCTGGGGATTGAACTCGTATGCTGGTGGTTGGTCACGCCTGCTTAATGTTCAAAGATGCGTCCACGCTTCGGGGACTTAAGTTGTTTTATGGGTGGTCGGTCACATCCGTTTAATTCTTATACTCCGGTTCGCGCACTCGGGATTAAAGTTAGTTAGTGTTTATACTCCAGTTCGCGCTCTGGGGACTTAGAGTTAGTCGTGGGTGGTCAGTCGCACCCAATTAATGTTTATACTTCAGTTCGCGCTCTGGGAGTCTGGAGTTAGTTAACAGACGGTCAATCACATCTATTTTAAGTTTTGAGATCTCGTTGGCACTCGGGGAACGATAAACTGATTAGGATCTTGGATGGTCAAGTCACATCCACCTTGAGTAAACAAGTGAAGTCATAGATGGACGGATCCATCCTCCTCGAGTTTAGATTGCACATAGGCAAAGTCGTGGGTGGACGGATCCACCCTCCTCGAACCCATGTTTTGGATATCAAGTTTATACTCCGGCTTGCACTTTGGGAATCGGAGTTAGTCAGAGGATTGTTATGTATCAATCCTTTTTGGCTTCAGTGTGATGGCTTGCCCCCGACCTCGGGTTTCACTTAATGAGTGACCGGTCATATTATAGTCACTCCCTATTTGAATAAGTCCCACCATAGGATGGAACTTAGCTCTCCGTGCATTGTGATGGTCGCATGATGCATTTCAAGAATCACTTCTCTGGCTCGAAGAGATTGCATTTTATTGCTGAATTAAGAAAGTATGGCAAAGTTAGTTGCCTTATTACCGGTTCAAATTTCGAAATGCATAAACAAATTGCAAGTGGATAGTAGACTAATTGAATAAACAAAGCCTGTTATGTGTAGTAGCGACGCAGACCCTCGCTGTTCCAAGCACTCGGTAACGTGAGACCATTAATAGTCGATAATTTGAATGTGCCGTATTCAAGCCTCTGTTCGATAACATACGTTCCTTCCCATGTTGGCTTCATATGTGAAGGGACTAGATAAATTCTCTTGAGCACAAGATCGCCAAGTTCAAAGGTTCGGGGTCGGACCTTGGCATTGTATAATCGGGCGACTCGACTCTGGTGCATGGCTGCCCTCAAATCAGCCTCATCATGCTTCTCATCTAATAAGTCCAGAGATTCGGCAAGCAATATAGCATTTGTCTTCATATCAAAGTAAGTCACACGATGAGAAGGTACTTCTAATTCCACCGGAATAACGGCTTTCGAGTCGTAAGAAAGTGAAAATGGAGTGTGGCCGGTTGCAGATTTGTGGGTAGTTCGGTATGCCCATAAGGCCATGGGAAGCTCATTGACCCATTTTCCCTCGGCCTTCTCCAGTCGTTTCTTCAGAATGGATTTGATAACTTTATTAACAGCTTCGACCTGTCCATTCGCTTGAGGGTGAGCAACCGCTGAGAACTTCTTCCGAATGTGGAAACGTTGATAGAAGTTCTTGAACTCGACACCATCGAATTGGGCTCCGTTGTTAGTGATAATGGTATGTGGGAGGCCAAAACGGCAGATGATGTTGCGGACAACAAAGTTGATTACTTTCTTCGTCGTGATAGTAGCAAGGGGCTCAGCTTCCGCCCATTTGGTAAAGTAGTCAGCTGCAATGATGGCGTACTTCGCACCACCTTTAGCTAGAGGTAAAGATCCAATTATGTCGATGCCCCATATAGCGAACAGCCATGGACTGATCATTTGAGTGATTTTGGTAGGTAGGGCTCTAGGAATCCGAGCATGTTTCTGACATCCGTCACACTTCTTGGCATAGTCTAATGCGTCCCGATTCACAGTCGGCCAATAATACCCATATCGGAGCATCTTCTTAGCAAGAGCTTGCCTCCTAGTGTGATCACCACATTCCTCCTCGTGCACATCATGTAATACTCCTTTGATTTTGTTGTGGGCGATTCACCAGAATAAAGGAATAGAGTATCCTCTTCTATACATGACTCCATTCTGGATAACGAATCGTGAAGCTTTTCGAAGAACTTGTCTTCTCTCACTTCTACGCTCGGGCAAAACTCCATGCTCAAGATAATTTTTGAAAGAGGTCATCCATAACTCCTTCCCGGGTGTGGCTTCATGAACCCAGTCTGTCTCCATCTGATCGATACTCGGAGAGGTGAGCGTCTCAACAGGGACGAGTCCCATTTGCTGTGCTTCACCGGTATTGGCCAGTTTTTCCAGAGAATCGGCCTTCTGGTTATGCTCTTGGGGTATGCAATAGATGGCATAATAATCGAATTGATTCAACACTTCCTGGACCCGAGCAAGATAAACAGCCAACCTCCGGTCTCTAGCTTGGTATTCTCCCAGAACTTGGCATACGATCAATTGTGAATCGCAGTAGATCTCCACGGCGATAATTCTTAGGTCTCTGGCGAGTCTGAGTCCAGCAAGTAGAGCTTCATATTCGGCCTCAATATTGGTTGCACAGAAATCAAACTTCAAAGCATAACACATGGATCGACCTTCTGGTGTTTCAAGTACAACTCCAGTGCCTGAGCAACGATCGTTCGATGCACCATCTATATCTATCTTCCATATGTATTTGGGAGATTCGCTGGTTTCGGGCAAGTCCTCCGGTATAGTGAATTCAGCAATGAAATCCGCCAGAACTTATCTTTGAATAGCCCGCCTTGGCGTGTAAGAAATATCAAACTGACTCAACTCGATGTTCCACTTTAACAACCTACTAGACGTCTTAAGCTACATAAGGACCTATCATAACGACTGGTTGGTGTAAACTGCGATAGGATGAGCCTGAAAGTAGGGACGGAGCTTTCTCGAGGCAATGACGAGACAGTTGGCCAGCTTTTACAACTTCGGATAGTTTCTCTTTGCTTCGGTCAATTGTTTGCTAATGTAATAGACCAGTCGTTGTATCCGATCCTCCTCCCGAATTAATGCAGCACTGATTGCATTCTCTAACACTTACAGATAGATGTATAGTTTCTCATGATATATCGACTTTGACAGAATAGGTGGCGTAGATAGGTGTTGAACCAGTGCTCGGAATGCGCCCTCACACTCCTCAGTCCATTCAAAGTTCTGCTTTCCTTTCCTGATCAGATCAAAGAAGGGAATACATTTGTCGATGGATTTGGAAATGAACCTGCTCAATGCTGCTACCTTCCCGTTGAGGCTTTGTACTTGCTTTATAGTTCTTGGAGTTTTGAGATTCCAAATCACCCAGATCTTCTCGGGATTGGCTTCAATTCCTCGATCATTGACAATGAATCCAAGGAACTTTACGGATGCAACTCCGAAGTGACACTTCAACGGATTAAGCTTCATTTGGTATTCTCGAAGGATGTTGAACATTATTTCTAGGTCTTTGACATGATTGATGGAGAGTCGCGACTTTACAAGCATATCGTCCACGTACACCTGTATAGTTTTCTCGATCTGGCTGGCAAATATTCGATTGACAAGTCTTTGATAGGTCGCCCCAGCGTTCTTAAGCCCAAATGGCATCACTTTGTAACAATAGAGTACGAGATCGGTGATAAAGCGGTGTGCTCCTGGTCAGGTAGGTGCATCGGTATCTGATTGTAGCCGGAGTACGCATCCATAAAAGACAATAGCTCATGTTCGGCCGTTGAATCTACAAGCTAATCAATTCTGGGAAGTGGAAAGCTATCCTTAGGTCATGCTTTATTTAGGTCTGAGTAATCCACATAAGTTCTCCACTTCCCGTTTGGTTTCCTGACAAGCACTGGGTTGGATACCCATTCAGGATATAATGCATCTCGGATAAACCCATTCGTCTTGAGTTTATCCACCACTTCTTTGAGGACGGCAGATCTCTTTGGATCCATACCACGCCTTTTTTGCTTGACCGGGACATGTCGCGGGTCAATATTCAATGTATGGCTCATGATGTCCATCGAGATCCCACACATGTTTGAGTGTGTCCAGGCGAACACGTCGAGGTTTGCCCGGAGAAATTCAACCAATTCCTTTTTCATCTGTTGGCTTAGCTGAGACCCGATCTTTATCATTCTGGAGTCGTCGTCATCAATCGTCAGCTCTATCGAGGAAGCCTGACTGTCCTGACTTCCACTTCATTATCATCATCTCGTGGATTTAGATCTTTAGGAACTAGTTGTGGCGCCCGGCCAGGCGTTAGCTGTCAATTATCAGTAAAACGGACGCAGAGAGATTCCTCTACGTCCTTACCCTTCTCTCTCCGTTGCGCCTCCCGCAGCTCAGCAACATAACAGGCTCGTCCAGCCGCATGATCTCCCTGAACAACTCCGACCCCATTGTCAGTGGGGAATTTCAAAGTTTAACACCAAGGGGCAACAGCTGCCCTAAATTCAGCTAGGCCAGTCGGCCAAAGAAAGCGTTATACGACGAATTGATATCCAACACAATAAACTATAACATCCGGACTCTCCGGCGCTCCCCAATTCCCAACTCCATTGGTAATTCCACCATCCCAATAGGCATAGTTGCACTTCCACTGAAGCCATGTATACGAGACTGACACGGCTTTAAGTCCCTTGCTTCCATTTTCATTTGCTCGTACGCTCGCTTGAAATAAATATTCACGGAGCTTCCACTGTCCACTAAGATCCTCTTCATCCAAGCAGGACCTATTTGAGCTGATATGACTAGTGGATCAATAGTGGGGGCTTCGAATCTATCGGCATCTCTATCTCGGAAAACGATGTCATCTGTCATCGTTTTTTGTTGTTTAGCCAGAGCCTCATTGTCAAGATTACCGCAACACTCGAAGTCTGCATGCCTAATCGAACTGGCATACGACTCCATTTCCCTCCATCTCTGATCCGCTAGATGAGGACCACCACTAACTGTGTTAATAACTAACCTCCCGCCAGTACGCACGGGTTCCGCTGGTCTTTCCTGATTCTGTTCTTGATTTTGATTCGATGGGCCCGCACCTCCAATCTGTGGCGCCCAGACGAATTGTTCCAACTTCTTCTCTCGGATAAGCTTCTCAATAATGTCCTGCAAATAGCCACATTCATTGGTATTGTGGTCATAGCAATCATGGAATCTACATAATTTCCCAGACTGAATCTGCTTTTCGGTCGACTGCTTCGGAGCAGGCTTCTTATATTGGCCAGTATTACCGGTCTGCAAATACACATTTTCCAGGGATGTATTCAAAGGAGTATAGGTGTCAAACATGGGAGCTCTACGTCACGGTCCGCGATTTTGATCCCGCTTTACCCTGATTTCCATCGATTTTATGCTGATTCTGCTTATTCTGTATATTTAACTGCACTTTACCGGAACTCTCACTGGTTTGCATCACAGCGACATTACTTTGAATGCCTTCCATACTGGGCCCCATGTCATCCTTCTTCCTGGATTGTTTAGCATTTTCTCTTATTAAGAGTTGGGCCGCTTTAGAGTAGAAACGGTCCAACGACGCAAGGGGTTTCCCAGCCAACCAGTTGCCAAATTCGAAATTAGGATCGATTCCTTTAGTCAGAGCCATCAATATGGAATTATCATTAGGGTTACTAATCTCCGCACAAGCGGCATGAAATATTTCCAGATAACGTCTGAGCGTCTCTCCCGAAGCCTGAGTGACACTGGATAAGGTGTTAACGTCCTTAGGTCTTGTGATATGCATACGAAACTGCTCAACGAATTTTATAGCTAACTGATTGAAGCATGAAATAGATCGAGGTGGCAAGCGAGTAAACCACATAGTCGCAATGCCGCCTAGAGAGATTGGAAAACATTGACACTTGACCGCATCGTCAGCTCGTGCGACATTTATAAGCCATTCGTACTTTAAGATGTGTTGGTTAGGGTCTGAACTCCCTTCATAAACGGGTAAAGTGGGCATCCTGAATCGGTGAGGTAGTTTAGCATAGAGGATGTCATCAGTGAAGGGTGTATGACTATGGGAGATTCCCAGTCGTCATTGGGGAGGTCCTGACTTTCTCGAATCATTTGACGAATCATAGTCGGGGTGTTTGGCATCTGGACATTCTGAGCATGCCGGGTCAAGGTGTGGTCAGGTTCCATAATGCGAGGATGGCCCGGGCGCGGTCGATGGTCCATACCACGCCTCCTTGGCTCTAGGTCTTCAGGTATATAGGGTTCGGGAGTACGATCACATTGACGAAGGTTCGGATCTGTTCGGTCTCAAATGTCAGCTTCCAAGTCGACGGCGGCGGCAGCACGACCATCAATAATGTGATAAGGAATTATCCCTCCTCGGGAGGAGGGTCCTGCTAGGTGACTAGCAGATGGACCAGGTCCTGCTTGTCCAAGATTTAGAGTACGCTGATGCCTGGGATCTTGCGCGTAGCTTCCAACCAGTGGTGGACGTGTGGATTTGTGATGGTAATCAGAGGAAGATGAGCTCTCAATAGATGAGTAGGAAGTTTGATCCCTTATAGATCTCCTTCAACTTTCCTGATTCAGTCGATTGGTTAACTCCGTGTTGGCACAGATCTACAGGGTAAGCTGCTGGCGGCTTTGGGTCAGTTCTTGTATCAACATCTGAAACTCCTCCCTGGTGACAGGGCCTTGTGGATCTGAAGGTCCAGCTGAGTTCTGGCCTGTGGCGGGTAGCTGCGCAGGGTTCTGTCTATCTCTTCCTTCCTGATCCGTAGTGGTTGAGGCAGTCCTGTTAGTAACCATGGTGAATGATGTAGCTCTCTCCTAGAATTGATGCAATTTGAATAGGATGGAAGAACTACTGGATGTGAGATCTGGATCTTCTCCGAAGATTCTTACAATCCAACGACGGTAGTAGATCCAAAGAGCAGGAGAAAAGCTGGGTTTTCTCAGTGAAAGCACCGAAGTGTATGTACCAAAATTGGGCACAACACTCTTCGGGCGTGTTTGAAGAGATTAAAGTGAAGAATATAAATGGAAAATGAGGTAGATCTAACAAACACACCAAAAACAGACAAACGGAAGTATGAACACACAGAGATTTAGAGTGGTTCGGCATTGTAGCCTACATCCACTATAGAAAGTTTGTTGTTTATTGATATTAGTCGTTGGTTACAGATGTTTACAACAGTACAATCGAGATACAACAATGATTTCGGCAGAGTATCGACGTTCCAGCATCAAAAGTCCCTTTTCTAAAGCCCTTGGACTGTTATTTATAGGTGTAGGCTGCAATTATCTCGCCCCAAACTCGGAAGACTCCTTCTCCCACGTGGGTGGGCCTACGTGATTGATCCCTAATCATTTAGACTCGATCCATGATCAATACGTATCCAATTCGTATCAATCAAGAAATGATCTTTTTGGGCCGAGATTGATCAGGTACATTCTTGAGGTAGTACACAAGCTCCCGTAAAAATTTGGTGGCATTTGGACTTGTAGATTTTGAGTTATGATCGATGCAAGTTTGGTTTTTCGGCATGCTGCTGAGCTCGTATCGATACGTTCATATCGATCTCGTTTGTATCCATGTTGTGCACGTGACCGCTAGATGACGTGGCGCTATATTCTTGGTAATCCACTTTTCGTGCTGAGCAATCGAGTCTTTCTCTTGAATGTGCCTTGTTCGTATCCATCCAGGAAATGTTCCTCATATCGATGAGATAGGGTCAATTCGTATCGATGCAGGCTAAGACTTTTCGTATCGGTTGACGAGCGATATGAAACGCTGTCAAGTGATGGGTATGAAGTAGAGTCCTTCCATGGATATGAACCATCATATTCTTGAAGGATACAAAACGTTGTCGGACGTAATGGATATGAAGCATGGCAAGTTCAATGGATACGAACCAATGGTTTCTTAATGGATCCAAAGGAGGTCTTTTGAGGGGATGGATACGAACGTGGTGTCCTCTCCATGGATACGAATTGGCTGTGATTATCTTGACTCTGATCGACCAATATCTTGCGCGTACGAAATCCTATTGACTTGAAATTCGGAATGTTGGCTCTTATAGCTTTGCTTGTCATGTCTTGTCAATTGTAGCTCGATCCGGACTCGGACAAAATTCACCAGTATCCATATTGAACATGTGTATAACCGATCTTTGGGATGGATTGTCCTTGGTTTATAGTCAAGTTTTTGGTATCACGGCCTTGCCAAAAGGCGGGATAACACACCAAATTGTATTTTAGTGTTAATAAAACATTTATAAACCATTTAAAGAGGTTTAACAATCTCATATACACCATTTCATTTATTAAAGGCAAGTTATTTTCTTTGTGATATTCTACTTGTATTAAACGTGACATATTTCAATATCAAAGTAAACATATAATCAGCATCCAAACTTGATGATCAAACATAGTAAACAACCATAACATTCATATCACATCATCATATTATATATCTATATATAAATAGAGTATCTCACCTTCATTTTCACTCGAACTAATTTTAAAATGGTTATAACTCCGCTATCTCAAAATTAAACTCCACGGAATAGGGCTTTGGACCCTTGAAGTGGCTCGGCCTAGCTTTGGAACTCATGGTCTAGGTTGGAGGAGGGGATGGGCTCGATACTGGCGAATGGAGGTGGTGGCCGTGGGTTATAGTGGAGGGAAGAAGTTAATTTGAAGTGGATTTACTAATATATATGTGTGTGTGTATATATAATACTAACTTAATTTCTTTTTTGAAATAATTTTCTCCATTATTTTGCTAAGACAGGAAGCCATGTAAATAGCTTGAAAGTGGAAAAGAAGATGGAGAATAAGTGTTAGGAATTTATGCAGAAAAGGGTGGATATTTATAGGGAAACCGTGAAAATAAATATCCAAAAGTGTATAGACTAAAACACCCTTGCCCACACCCTCCCATCCCCTCCAAGGACACCCAACTATGTCCTCCTCCTTCATGTGCTTGAGGTGATATGGTATAAGGTGAGTTGACGGATGCTTTTGGTTTGCTTAAATGGTTAGAAAAGTAAAATATCCTAGATATTTCATATGTATATGTACATATACATATATGTGTACATGTATATTTGTATGTTTATATATGTTCATGTATGCAAATGACATGTATATGTACATGTATGTGCAAAAGAGAATAAACAACGTTGCACCAGCTTTGAACAACTATCGCTCGTTAAATCGTTGAAAATCGAGAAATCGATTCTCGATCACATTTTCACTTATTAATTAAAGTACATAATTGTAAAAAAAATTGAAAACTCATTTCTTACCATTTTTAACTAATTACAATGATTTTATTTTATTTATAAAATCATATAAATAAATATTAAACAATTGTTTAATAAAATTGCTGTTATATTGATAAAGCGATACAAAATTTTCCTATATTTTCAAATCAAGCAAATATCTTTATAAGGCTATTATAAATGATTTATTATTACTTCATAACTTATTAAAATGAATAATTATCATTTAAAACAATTATTAGAATAATTATAATAACTATTAAATCGTTAAATCTCAATTTAATATCATAAATTAATTATTAAACATAATGACCTTATGGATGATGTCATAAATATATTTAATCACCCAAAAATAAATAATAAATTTTATTTCATATTCGTGTTCAATTATAAAAATAAGTTTATGTATCCAGCTTCCATGCATGACATTTTACCATTATAGAGCTGTTTATCGATAAAACGGTTTTCGGTCATTTTATCGATATTTTTTCAAAGTATATATTTTTGCAAATACTTATTCAAAATAAGAATACCATCCTTATTTATTATTTAAGACACATAATTTATGTTAAGAAGCCTTATATTTGAATATTTAAAAATAAATATAATTTATCTAGTTGATAAATTTGCGCGTCGTTACAATTTATATGCTAACTTGTTGGATGTAGGGACATGTGGTGTATGGTTTTACATACCATATGTCCTTGTTATTATATACGGTTTTATAGTATTTTGAGATTATGTATTGCTTACACCAGACTATTGTCTAACCTCGAGGTTTTATGCTTTGCTTCTTATTATCATGAGTACTCTTAAATAAATAGATTATAGATAACAAATATGGATGGCGATGGAGCTGTACGAAGTACGAGTAGGATGCTATGCTTTCATATATCTATACTTTGGAGCTTACTATCGCTTATGTTTCGATGTGTAGTAACGTGAAGCTATATTAGTACTTTTATTTTTGAGAGAGCGTTTTAGAGTTTATTTTAGAGATTTGATATGTATAAACTCTTTTATTTTAAGCTTTGTATAATTTTTGAACCTGTTACACTCTAATGTTTTTAGTTATAGTTCATTTGATTATATTACTATCTAACATGTTATACATTCATTTGATTATTATATTTTATCTATACACTATGAGATGTTCTATCGGTTCTGTGTTTAGATTTTTGTTACGTCAAACCGTTGACTATTGTCTTGCATCAGTCGAGTACCTCCATAGTACAATTTACAAGTATACTGGGTATAGGAGATCTAGGGTGGTCGTCACACATGGCTTGATGTCTATAACATTTCTTGATCTTTCTACCAAATAAAGGACATAATTTGGTCCGAATGATTTTTCATTCCTCATTGTTTTACTTCTGCAAAGTGGTTCACCAGTTTCATTATTATTTGTCCTAGTGTTCTCAAATTCACGAATAAGTTCACTAACCTCCACCAATGCACGAATAGGAGTATTAACATCCACCATTTTATTAGTAGATGGGTTAGATGGAATTGATGTGAATCTATTTTCATAGAGGACTGCATCTCTTGATTTTATTATTCTATTTACCTCAACCAAATTGTTATGTTCTACTACTAGAAACCTATACCTTTGTCGTGTTGAGCATATCCTAAGAAAATACACTCAATACCTTTTTGTCATAATATCTTGATTTTTGGTCCAAGTAATCGAACAATTTCCCTACAACCCAAGACATTATGATAATCTGGATTAGGCTTTCTTTTCTTGCAAAGTTCGTATGGAGCGACTTTGGTTTTCTTGTGAAGTATTCTATCTAATATATAATATGAACTCATTAATACTTCACCCTTAGAGACTAGTATTAAGACCGAAGTTACAAACATATCGTTAATCATTTCAGTGAGGTCCTAGTTTTCCATTCAGCAGTTCCATTTTGTTATGGTGTACAAGATATATACGTTTCATGTATTATTCCTACAAATTCGTAATATGCAAGGAAGTGGTATTCATCTTTCCCACTAGATCTAAGTATTTTAATTTTAGAATCACATTGGTTTTCTACTTCCATTTTATAGCTCAAAAATGATTATAATACTTCATCTTTAGCATGCATTAGATAAACATAACAATACTTTGAATAATCATATATGAAAGCGACAAAATACTTCTTTCCACCTCTAGTAGAAGTATTATGCATGTCATAAACATCACTATGAATTAGCTGTAACAAGTAGTAGCATTAATAGATTTTATCGAAAATGGTTTTCTGGTTAATTTTTTTAAACAGCATACCCTACAATGCTTGTTATATTTTTTTATCATAGTTAGGGTTTATGTTTAATGTGATCATGTCATTTATACTTCTAGTATTAACATGTCCCTACTATTCCTAATAGAGACAACAATATAACCATAAGCAACAGTTTTATTAACAATCAATTTGGACATTCCGCTACACATGTACCTTTTTTCCACGCACATCGCCTTTGGTCGATGCATATTAATCCGACTCAAAGTCCTATTTGAAACTGAAGTTAAAGAAACGACTGCTAGAAACAAGGTTCGTTCTAACTTCGGGTACATAATATACATTATTCAATGTCAAAATGTTTTCGGACGTGACTCCAAGTCTACTGTCCCATTCACTTTGACCTTTGCTTTGGCCAAGTTTCCCATATAGAAATTGCTTTCATTCTTATATGCTTCATGTTTCTTGAATTAACACCTGTTGTTGCACATATGCTTAGTAACACCATATTGATCCATAGAGAATCCTCTCTTCAATTATATTGATTTCAGAGATTACGTTCGCAAAACTGTCTTTTGATGATTGTTATTACGTTTTAAGGAAACGACCATCTCTTTTAAACTGACCAGGTTTTTCACAATTATAACAACCATTCACTCTCTTGGCCTTCTCGTTATTAAAGTTTTTTTTATTTTGAAACTTCCTCTTTTGATTAAAAGAGCGCTTAGAGGCATTATTTGTCCCATTTTCCTCCATCATGTGTATCTTTGATGAATACACCCAATATGGGAAAATGTTCTATTGGTTGCAAGCAGGGATAGCATGAAAACATGACTTGCTATTGTTAAGTAGTTAGTGGTCATTAAGGTTAAAGATAGGTCATGTTCAAGCTATCTACATAATAAAATAGTTTTGTTAGATATGAAAGACAAAGAGAGGCTGACATTTACCCTCAACAAAGTGGCTCTGATTTATTCACAGATACTGATTTATTTACACGATCTGCAACGATCTCCTCACTTTACTTGCATCACCGCGTAATTCATTAACCAGCTTTAATTTCCGCATGCCATATTTCATCTTTTGCTTCTAGATTTATTATCTCTCATTTCTATATTTTTCCCAATCCACCAAAATCCTTTAGCCTCCTTTCCCAATTGTTTTGTCGGTGTCTTTCTCAAACCATAATTTGGATCAAGGGAAAAAATTGACAATCGAGATGAATAAGACTATAATATCGTCTGTTATTTAACCCTGTTTTTCAACTCTTATTGGTATATATCTTTACCCATATTCTCTTTCTTTCAAAGCTTTATTTTATTAGTTTTTAAGCTGATTATCAATTTTACCATGATAGTGATAAGATGTAATGGATTTGATAGAAGTACTTAATAATGATCCAGTTGTAAAATTGTATTGTTACTTTTTAATTTCTGAAATTATGGTAAATCTCAAATTTATGCTCTGTTTATAATCGAGCCTAATTTCAAATTTGCACTTAGATAAAATGGTTGTACTAAGTGTACAAGTTGCAAACAGTTTCAGTTTGTCGAATATTATATTAAGTACGTTTTGTTCTTTGATTATGATTAAATTATACTTACTGCTTTCACTATCATTGCTTTATAAGCTTTGGCTCTTTATAATTTAACTTTCTATTCTTGTACAATCAGATCATTTTTCTTTATTTAATTCTTATTATGAGAAGTTATTTTGTAATTTGGGCATGCTAAGTGAAGTCAAATTTCTGCGCAACTTAATAGATTGCTATGAATTTTCCAAGAACCATAGGAGGCAACTAATTTTAAATTTAATTGAGTTAAATTAAGTATAAACTAGGAATGTATTATTTGATCATGTTTCCTAACAAACCTGACCTAATACTTATGCATGCTATATTACACCAACATTCAGATAAGAAATAATAAATGCATATTATTGGTAACATTTTTCTTAGCTTTATTTGCATATTCAATCATGTAAGGTGAATTATGTGCGCATGATGCTAAATTAGTAGTTACATGCAATATACGTAAAATGCAATGCACTATTGCAGGAAAAATGAATGCATACGGACATGCGATCTTTACAAACAAACAAATTTAACCAAATGACTTAAATTGCACGACTAAACATTATGGGTCGATGATTGTTCCATTCATCTGAAACTCACATTACAAAACTTATCATAACGTTCAAATCATATTTTTATTCTAACATGAAAATCATATTTTTATTGTGAATACAAATATTTTATTTCAATAAAGACATATGTAAAGCGTCAAAATAAAGTTAGATATTTATAAAATGATAACACAACAAAGACATGCATATATCCTTTGTACAAATTATAGAAATCAATTTGCTATAAATATAACATTTTGTTTTCAGGATTCAACTATTAGACCATTGTTATAACAAAAACAGTTGATTTGGATTGATTATTTTCATATATCCAACTTAATTTCTAAATATACACGATAATGTAAGAGAAGAGTGGAGTGGGAGTTGCCTACTGAATTTTAAGTATTCATTTATACATGCAAGTAAATTTTAAAGTACATTGAAAAATAAGGTGAAGTTGACTATTGAATTTTAATTATTTAATTATGCACATAACCAAATTCAAAATTACATGAATTACTATTGCACCTAGTTAATATACACCACTGAATAGCCACACGATTATTACAATTAATGGTATACATAAGACTGTGAATTTTATACATCTAATATATTCGAACAAACAGTTGGTGCCTATAAATATAAACTATAAAACTCTAAAATCTATCCACTCGTTGTTAACAAAAACGAAAAATTTGCGGTCCAATTTACCCTTCCCTCCTTCGTATTCCCATGTCGCCAATAATCCCACTTTTCACCTTCACTTCCAAAATCCAAAATTAAATGACCGGCTAACATATTAACTTCACCGTCGCGTCCCTCTTCATTGACGAATCCATCCTCACTTAAGCTGCAGCTCGATTCCTCAACCCGCTGAATTGATTCCTCCACTTAAGCACGATTCCTTAACACGAAATTGATTCCTCAACAAAGCTAAATCTCGATTTTTCAACTTCGCTTAAGCATGATTCCTCAATGAAGCTCAATTCCTCCACTTCGCTTAAGCGTGATTCTTCAAAGCTCGATTCCTCAATGAAGCTGAAGTGATTTGTCAACTTCACGAATTCGACACTTTAGGTATATTTTTCAATTTGTTTTAATGGAGTGTAGCAGTAACAACATTCTCAAGTATTTCATTTGTTTTAAATGGGAACCATCATATGCTTTTATCTGTTGTATGCTTTGACTTCAATTGTTTCATTTGTTTTTACTAAGAAATGTCATGTGAAAAAGTTTTAGTCTAGTGACTGTTGTTTTAATGCTTTCTTATGACTTTTAAGAAGAAATTCTCATTTAGAAAACACGTTTCTACACCTAATGAAATGTAACATCTATTAAGCCATTGTAGATTTATTTGCTATATTCGATAATAGAGGCTTGGTTAGAAGGACATTTTATTGTTTCCATTTAAGAAGCACAACACATGTTTATGGCAACTTACATATGAGATCTACGATACAACGGAAGGTTTATTCATTGTAATTATGGCTTTCGTTGCAATATAATGATGTCTTGTTTTGAATTTTGCCCTATATGTCAAGCGAAAAATAACATCTTGCATCACTAATCTACGTTTATATTGAAAAATCTTAGCATGCTCTTTTATACCGTAAGTGTGGTCTTTTATATCATTTGCCAGATGCTTTAGAGCTGGAAGTGGGAAATGACAACGTAAGCATGCTCTTTTGTATTGTTAATTAAATGCATTTAGCTGTTAATATCAATGTACATTAGTCGATTTAGCATGGATAATATATAAATCCAATTAGGTGATCTAATCTGGAGCAATTTACTTAAGTTCGAGAAGTCAGTGTGGGTAATATACAAACCTTTTGTGTTGCTCTGTGTTCCATGTGAACTCTACATCTTTTCTTATCATTTACTGTAGTACTTATTTTAAAAAGTTTTATCTTCTGATTGTAAAGATTTGGAATACTTCAAATGCTTCATATCATTTGAGAGTTCTATTTTTTCCATGTATTACACTTGTTCTCATTTTCGTCCTATTAAAAATACATTTGTTTTATTTAGTTATCATTAAAATGGTATAGTAGATATGATTATCCTTTCCCGATTATGATTCTGCATTGTGCATTTTAGTTTCACTTTGTAGAAATCAAGCCAATGTTTCAAACCTCCATATGATCATATACTATATCAATTTGTTTTTTTTGGCAAAGCCAGCCGGCTTTAGAGTGGGTCGTGCCACTATATATAAATAAGAAAAAGGTGTTCAGCACATGCACATAACAACTGTATATGGTTTTATAGTGGTCATACCACTTAAGCTACAAATCAGGTGAGAAGCTAAAATGCCTTTGCAACTATAGAAAAGACCTAAGGAAACATCGGCTCCTCCTCCCAGAAGGAGGAAGAGTCACTTCCATCAGGACCTAAGACATATAAGTAATCCGAAAAGTGAGACGCAAGATCCATAACATACCCATGGTAATCCTTGCAATAGATAAATTTCCTATCCCAACTATCATCATGAAGAATAGCTCTATTCCTTGCACCTCGGGCACCTTCCACAGACAGTATAAGGCCGTCACCATCAACAGAATAATGGAGCCGCCTAGATTCACCATCATTATCACTAATAAACATGTGGAAATCATTTCTAGCAGGGTCATATCTCATCTCAAACTTAACATGTGTCCAAGCTTTCTCAAAAGAATCCCACTTAATAGATTCCATATAGGGTATATCAGGAACAACAATGGTATTGAAAACTACAACATCATGATCAAAAGGAGACACTGAAGGCTCAATAGGAGGGATAGTAGGGATTATATGAGGAGAAGGCATCGAAGGAGGAACAATGCGCTCTTTCGGGATGATGATAAAATATTCGATGATGTATGCATTATCAATATTAATACTGATACTAATACTAATATTAATACTAATACTAATGATGAGGACAGTAGGGACTATATCAATTTGTTATGTTTAGTTATATGTATATATATATGTATGTATCTATATATATATATATATGTATGTATGTATGCATTATTAATACTGATATTCGATGATGATAAAATTAAGGCTTGAGAGCTTGTGTTGTTTACTTCTTCCCTGCACATAAGTAGTCATTTCTAAACTTAATTATATTTACTTTTTATTAGCGGATTCCAAATCCATGTGTGCATTGTGTATATATCTGAATAAATGGTTCGTAAAAATAGGGTTTTGTCGATATATTTTTTCCTACTGTCTTGAATAATTCTCAATATAGTTGATTTATATTTGACGACTCTTATGTTTGCATGAATGTTTTTACTCATATATATATATATATATATATATAAATAGAAATAATTTACAATTTGGAGATTGAAAATGATTTGGTTATCTATAAACGTTGATAATATGATATTCTAGTGACATAGGGGTGATTGGCCATTACATTCTGATCGGCCTTGGATTTGTGTTCGGTTTGATTGGTATTTTGTTTACTTGGGTTGATTTCAGAAAAATCATCAGTATAGCTAACAAGCCAACACAAAAGATGTACATTGGTATAGCTAAAAGTATTGGGAGTTGTAACACCCCTAATTTTTTATAACATTGTTCAGGAGATTTAATTAGATAAATTTAATAGAATAATGTAAATGTTAAGTGATAAAGGGATTGAGATTTGAATAAATCTAATTAAGGCCGTGCTTAATGAAATAATTAATGGGCTTAAGAATGGGTAGTAAGCAAATTAATCTACATAAGGGTATATTACGAATTTACCGCACATAACCCTTAACCCCTATATATTTTCGTTATTACCATTTCATTCCCATTCACGTCATTTTGAAAATGCAAACCAAAATATTAAGAGGAGCCGGCCATAATCAAAGAGAAGAGGAATTTAATTAAAAGTTAGAGATTCAAGCTTAGGGGAAACCAATCTCAATCCAATCTCCTTATCTTAATCAAAGAGAATAATAATTCCATCTCTATTTTATTTTAAATCATATGTTTTTGGATTTAAGGGTTAATTTTTTTATGATGATTTTGGATGGTGATATGCTTGAATATTAATTTGTTTAATTTAAACAAGATTGTTTAAAGGGGAATATACACGGTTTTAGGGAAAAACTGATTTATGTTGATGTTTAAATGCCATGGAAAAATTTTATGTTGTATAAAACATGATTTTGGAGTTGATTTTTAATTTTGATAATTTTCCAAGCTATGGAAAGATTGTTATGAATTTTCAAAGGAAAATATGGTTATTTGAGTTTATAAATTTATTTCGAAATATATATTAGGAATTTGGGTCTGAAATTTTGATATGTTAGATAACATGATTAAAGTGAATTTCTGGAAATTTTGGGGATTTTTTTAAGGGACAGTTTAACACAGGTCCCTAATAAGTTTCAAAATACACAAAAACCCCAGTAAAATAAAGTTTGTAAATTAGGTCCCTAGAATTAAGTTACTGAATAATGACATACACTTATGCAATTATTCAGTGAATAATTGCAGACATTTATGCAATTATATCAAAAAATTGCGGAAAATTCCGCAATTATTCATCCAAAAAATTGCGGAAAATTACGCAATTATTCACCCAAAAAATTGCGGAAATTTACGCAATTTTTTCAAAAAGTTGCGGAAAATTCCGCAATTATTCACCAAAAAAATTGCATAACTATATGCAATTACTTAGTAACTTAATTCTAGGGACCTAATTTACACACTTTTTTTACTGGGGTTTTTGTGTATTTTGAAACTTACTAGGGACCTGAGCCTAATATTCACTTTTTTTAAAGTGATTTGCTATGAAAATTAAATTATTTTAGAAGAGGGACTTCTTTGTAAAATCGGTTTTGCTTAATGGAAGGGCTTATTTGATTAACTTAATCATGGTTTAGATCTGAAATTACCGGCAGTTATTTTAGTAAAGAATTTGAAAAAGTTAAGGCAACCAATCTGGTGTTGCCATGTGGCAGATTAGTTAAAGAAATGTTTGCTTTAAGTAGTACTAAACCAGGTTTACTCAAAAAAGTTGGTTTGCCTTCTTTAGAAGTACCTTTCGACAAAGAGCTTTCACCTTCAACCCAGTCGAAACCTACTAAGCTGAAACCAATACACAAGGTATCACAAAGATGGTACGCAGTGATTGGAGAAAAGCGAAAGGTTAGGTGTCGAAAGCATGGCTTCCGAAGGGGTCGATACCTTGATTAATTTAAAAAGAGAAGCGCCTGCCTTTGTTCTATTTAAGCCTTCGAAGGAGTCGAAGCATATGTTTTCGAAAGAAGTTTTAAAAAGGTTTCGAAAGGGTTGCCATTAACATAAGTTTGCTTTCAAATGGATTCCTTTACTTATGAAAGAACGCTTTTGAAAGAAGGGGTTCCGACCTAGTCGAAGCCTTGTTGCCATTCTTTAGCCTTTCGATGGTGTTGAAGTCATCAATGCTTTCGAAAGGTAGTGTTAGTTTTTGAAGATGTTTTAAGCCTCTTCTTAAATGCTTTCGAAGGGTCCAAGGGTTTCGAAGGCAATGACTTCAAAAGGGGTTTCGACGCTATCCTTCAATGTTTGTTTAAATGATTTATAGTTTTCGAAATAGATGGTGCCGACGCCATCATGTTTTCCCCAATATTTTTATATGATAAAGGGGATGGTTTCGAAAGAGATGTTTTCTCTTATATTCACTTTGATCCAAATAATATTTTAAAAATAAACTCAATGCTTTCGAAAGGGGGACTTTCAGTGATTTCAGAAGGGTTACTTCCAATGGTTTCGAAGGGGGTACTTTTAATTGGTTTCGAAGCTATGCTTCTATAGTTAAATGTTGATACTTTAATACATTCGAAAGGTTTCGAAAGAAAGGTTTTAAAGTGTTCGAAAGGCATGAGCCTAATGTTTTGAAAATATATTTTTATGCTTTCGAAAGAGGGTATCCAAGGAAGTCGAAAGCAAGGTTTCGAAAGGTTTTGTAACCCAAACTCAACTTTTGAAAGGAGAAACTCATGGCTAAATTAAAGGAGTTTTTATAATGGTTTTGAGAAGAAGCTTCCCTTGATAAAATAATAGGTTAAAGGGATTGACCATGTTTTAATTAAACCCGTAGAAGTGTAAATAATAGGAGAAACCCATCCAGTTTTCTCCTAATGGTTAGTTAGAAAATTTGGTATATCTGATAGGCCTGAGTCTGCTATGTAGGATGGTAGTTACTCTGTGAAAACTAAACAATGAGACGGATAGTCCACTGGTTTGACGGATAGTCATGATTACCTATGTAGCATGCATGTACATTATTGTTTATATTGTGTATTATAACCAGTTTGGTTGCATGACTTGATTTGCAAAAGATATATATTTAAAGGATATCAGTGAGAGGAAAACTCGTTCCGCTCAGCGGCGTATTCTCACTAGATATCAATAATCGAGATGACATATTATTATTTACACCAGGTTTTTTGTCTGACTCGAAGTTTATGTTTTCCCCTTAAACTCTCGGGTGCCCAAAATTTGATTTAAGTAGGTCGGGAGTAAGGGCTTTACTCATTAAGTAGGTTTTGGTGAATAAAGCTTCTAGAGACGTGCAATAGGCAAAACTAGCTATGTAGGAGTCTATCTATTTCTATTATCCGCTGTGTTATGTCAGTTGTTATATGAATGTATCGACAGTAAATGTATCTGTCTACTTAGTAACTCTGATCAATAATGGAGAATCTTCATATATCGTTCTTGGAGTAATTTGTAATAATTATATTTTATCTGAACCCGGGCAATATTTGAGATTATGTACTAAATATGAAATTATGAATTTGAAATGAAATATGAAAGTTTGCTTTTATTTCATATTCTTGTGCTTCTGATATTATGAATACTATTAACATGTTCGCATTTTGTCTTCTGAAATTAATACTATAGATGACCGCAGCATCTGTAGCGCTTAGTTTTGTTTCTCAAAATGGAGGATGGTACATTGTATTTTTTAGATCGATATCTAAGACTGATCGATTTTTGAACTCAGTAACAACGTAACTCGAAGGTTAATTAACTGCATTAGCAAACAATAATCGACAGTTAATTTGACTCGTTGGTTCTATGCAGTCTTTTTTTAATGGTAGATCTGTTCTTTGGCTAGCAATGTCGTTATACATGCCATTTTTTGTTGACGATGGGATGCATGTATTGTAATTTACATCTCACGGAAATTAGCATCCATGTACGCTATGTTTTCTTGGATTTTTATTAGGGGAAATTAGGATTCACCCATTATTTCCATACTTAATTTCTGAAAATTCCTTCTCATAAAACAAATTTCATGAAACACCACTGTTAATATTTTCAGCGACAATATGCATTTTAAATAGATTATATTTGTAGTTAAAAATGCATAATATGCAGTTAAATACACACACACTAAAGATAAATATTTGTAGTGTGGACGGTAAGCTGCAAATGTTCATTTGGACAAATTTATTTATAGGCACGATAAAAAAACCTATTTCAATTTTAGGCCTCAATCAAAACTTATTACAAATTTAGACTTGGTTTTGACTAGGTCAGAATTTGTATTTAAGCAATTTGCATAAAATCCCAATTGCACTTGTGCAATTTAAAATTGCTCAAGTATAATTTTTTGAAGGGAAAAAAAAATTATGCTTGCGAAACGGGTATATTTTATTTTTAATTTTAAAAAATTATATTCCGCAAATTCATAGTGCGATGTACAAATGTTGTTATATAAAATAGAGGCTTATTTTAGTGATAAGTCTGGAATGAAATCTAAAATTTGATATGTTTTCTTAATTGGACCTACAAAAAGATATAGTTAGAATTGCAAATATTTACCGTGTAAAATGCAAACATTTGTTTGCAGTTCTAACCTCAAATGTATGCAGTTTAAAATATACATTTTCTTTGAAAATTGACTAAGGTCTTTCGCAAAAAGAAATTTGAAACGTCTGAAAAAACTGTCACTTTTTAGTGTTGGCCGGTGTATGAATTAAATATGCACCAGTAATACTGTGTTTATATATATTTGATGATGCGTGAACCATTTTATTTGACCGAATGATATATACCAACGCCATAAACGCCGATAGCAACAAAACAGTTAAATTAATGTTCTTTTGAAAGTAGACCATCTGAGTAGGTACGCATGAGTTGGAAAATCAAATGATCACAGCTCTGGCTTTACTGTGATGTTATCATAAACAAGATGATGGTAAAATTGAAAACCATGAAAGTTTCAGCACAAGAAAGTTCTTCAGTATATTGTGTTTATTCAAAGCTTTATGGTTCTATATATTTACGTACACAAATGAGCAGTTCCAAGTTAGGGCTTTACTCGAGCAACTTTGTGGTTCTATATCCATGCAAGCGAATACAGTAAAAAAAAAAATATAAAACCTGTGCGGAATTATGTTTTGAATTTACTAATGTTGCCTAATTCAGCCGACATTTGGCCAAAATTCTGACTTTACCTTCTTAAGAACTACAGGAGAAACATTAAAGAAAAATTGAAACTTATAAGTAAATCTGATAGCCACAAATTACAGATACTTAAATGATCAAAAAAACATAAACTGTTGTTGCAATGAATCCGATTTACGGTAGTGCAATCCGTCATGGCATTTCTCCATTAATAATTTCATTTCTTTTATTATTTTGAGCTTTGCAGCTAAGTTATATAATACAAACTGATTTGATTCCATATACAATCACACATACAAACTTGCATGTGTTTTGTTTATTCACTGGTTCTATACTTGTATAATGTTATACACACAAATAACAATACATATATACAATGGTTTGCTTAAGAGTCGAGGAAGTTGGTAAACCATTTGCTAGATAGTTTAGGGTAACGTTTGAGGTTGTTTTTGTAGTCAATGTAAACAAGTCCGAATCTATTTGTGTATCCATATGACCATTCAAAGTTATCCATGAGAGCCCAAGCGAAAAACCCCTGTACATCAACTCCATTCCTACAGTTCAATTTTTATTATTCAACAAAAAACGTAGACTTGTCAATAAAATATAATAATGGTTAACTGTCTTCTATTTTTCAAAATATAAAATTGATAATAAATGTGAGTCTGTTTCACCTGATTGCTTCTTTGACATTGGAAAGATGAAGAGCGTAGTACTCCACTCTTTCCTTGTCATCTAGTGCTTCTTGCAAGGTTAATTTATTTTTTGCGTCATCAATTTCACATGTTCCTGTAAACAAATAAAATATTAGATTAAAAAAAGTTTAAAAGGCTGTCCCTTGAGAGATCTAGACGATGAAAATTGGAGAATAACCGTTTTCAGTGATATATATCTTGGGATTGCTGTATCGATGGTTGATTTCCATTAAAGCATCTTTTATTCCTTCAGGATATACATATATCCACTCTCCTTCCTGCAATCAAAGTCGAAGACATTAAGAATCTGTGCATGTATCCTATGTGCACAATAAACAATGGGATGACTCGTCAAAGTTCGTTGGTATGATTTCGGTATGCATATTTATTAATCAACTGAAAGAAGAAAGGGGGTGGGGGTGCGGTGTGTTTCGTCAGTGTTTTTTCTCGAGATTTTAGAAAAGGAGGAGACTGTACCAGAACACCAATAGGGATGTTGCCTTTCTCCGCTGCCAGGAAATCAACATTGGAAGAAAAGAAAAAATTCAGGACTGAAGATTTGAGTACAGCTAAAAATTCATAATGTCTGCAGAAAATTCTAAGTTGATGCACATAAATATAAATTTACCTAGTTCTTTAACATATGTCTCCTGAAGATTATATTTTGGGATGTAGTCGGCTGAAATTTGTATGTTTTCAGCATATCTTGCACTATAGTAGTTGACTCCAATAAAATCATAAGAGCCCTTTATCATCTCCACCTCCTTGGTTGTAAAATATGGAAGTCTATCTCTTACTATCGCTCTCATGTTAAATGGATAGTCTCCATATAAAAGTGGCTCCATGTACCTACAAAGAATCAACAGACATAATCAAATAGCTAGCTTTATCAAAACAACGAGGTACAAATGAGTAATGAGAGGTGTAACAATTGAATTTAAACTATTGCACTATTTTTTTGACCATTACACAAAGTACGTGTTTACTTCGTTGAGGGGTATGTGACTTACCAGCCAAACATGAAGTCAATGCCTCTATTAGCTGCTTCAGAATCTGGATGTGAGTTGGAATATGACTTGTACCACTGTACAACAAGTGCGATCCCGACTTCTCCTTTCTGATCAGCCTAATAAAAGAATTAATGACTAATTTGATTAATTTAATCTATTGGCTTGGTTATAATGTATGTCTGTGTCTAAGAGGAACTGAAAAAACCCCTTAGATATATTACACATGTAATCAAAGCTCTAACTACCATTACCAGTGATCATTTGATAATTAAATCTGATTTTATACTAGAAGTCTTTTCATGTTGTATAACAACTACCTTGAATTTGTCTTCATAAAGTCTAAAAGCTGAACCATGAGCTAAAATGAGATTGTGTGAAACAATATAGGGCTCTTTTAAAGAATTGCCTACTGCACAACCTAGCTCTTTGGAACATCTACCCGGTGCATGTGTTCCCAATCCATAAGCCAAACTACTGAAAGTCCATGGCTCGTTCACCGTTACCCAATGTTTAACCCTGTCTCCGAATTCTCTGAAACATACTTCACAGTAGTCTCTAAAATCATCCCTATGAATATGTAGATAAAGGATTTAATGAAAGTATTTAAAAAAGAATATCGAGATCAATACATGGAGTATGTGCCATGAGATCAATGCACATTGCCTTAGAGGTTCATAAATAGTGTCAAGCGTTCGGTTTATCCAAGTATTTAAAAAGTAATATCAATCATAACTTACACAATTTTACGATCCAAGAATCCTCCATATTCATCTTCTAACACTTGTGGTACGTCCCAGTGAAAAAGAGTGACAAATGGTCTAATCCCTGCATATGCAGTATGACAATATTATTGATTGGTTTAGAATAACTAGTGTCGTATTTGTAATAAATATAAGAAAGACACCTACCATTTTCAAGAAGTTCATTGATTAGCTTGTTGTAGTAATCAATCCCGTCTTGACTGATTCCACCTTTCAAATTTCCATCTGCATGTACTACAAGCATTAGAGATCCAAATCTAGAAGAACCATATGAAAACACATATCAGTATATCGTATAGCAAATGTTTATACTTGGCAAAATTCTAGTCCAAGCAATTGAAAATCTATAGGCATCCATCCCCATGTTTTTCAGTTGTTTTACATCTTCCTGCATGATAACAACTCTATCACACACTTATACAAAGGCAAATTGTTAACTTCAACACAATGCATAAGATACTTACTTTGTATCTGTGATATGAGTCAGTTGCTATATCGCCATTCTTGTGATCAGAAATTTTATCTGCAAAGTTTGGTATTAAAAAAACGAGAAATGTCTTGAAGATGAGTAGAAGTGCACATTGAAATATAGAGATATTGAAACCTGGGTGTTTGTGGGTGAAGGTATCCCATATGCTAGGACCTTTACCACCTTCTTTAGCACCACCTTCCACCTGCAGTATAGCTCTCACACTAATTAGTCGTGACTCGTACATAAAAAGAAGAAGAAGAAAAATGTACATGCAAATTTAGGATATGATGTGAAAATAAGTAATTCATGTGTTATAATATAAGTTTATTTACTTTCCAAAGTATATATTATGGGATCATGAATATGTAAGAGATAAACAGATACCTGATATGCAGAAGTGCCAGCACCAAATGTAAAGCCAGGAGGGAAGCTCTTCCTTCCAAAGAATTTCTTCGGTGCCACATCATCAACACCTTTTATTCTACATATTATTGGACCGTTCTTTCTGTTTTTAAAAGGAAGGCTTGCCTTGTGTTCCAAGTAAGAAGTTACACATAAACTTTTGGTTGCCATTTGTTTTTTAAATGTGCCAGGAAATAAATGTAGAACCAAAATGTGGTACTTAAATAAGTTTTGATTGAATATAATAATAAGTAAAAGTATTTGAATATAATTTGACTTTTATAAAATATGTTAATTTTGATGTGACTTATAAGCAATGAACATGCACCAAAATACAAATTGAACATATACACATCAATGAATGGTGAATATTAAATAGTTGCATTTCTACTTGTAAATTTTTTGAAAGAACAAGGGTCGTCTATTTGGTCGAAATTACTTATGAACGTTGTTGTCAAAAATAATTCTTCAAATTTTACGATTTAAATCTGGTTTCAAATCGTATCTCTTCTTTTATAATTCGATTTACGTTCTAATACAAACCGCAAATGTGAAAAATAATTCAATCCATATTAATACTGTTAACATATTTGAGCAAGAGAAAAGATTGAGTTTTAGGTTTATATGTAGAAGTTCAAACGTCAAAATCAATTTCAAAGTGTATATAAACCTTAAAACATATATCTTTTGAACCTACGAATTATGATTTGAATCCCGTTTTGATTCAATGTTAGGGCTTTACAATTTACATTTGAATCTCATTTTGAAACCTTAGCTTATGGAGTTCTATCAAAAGTTAAAAGCAACAAATAGTTGTTTTTTCAATTTTATATTCTAAGCTATTCATGCTGACTCCTTAATAGAAATTCTCAAAGAACCAAACTCAAATAAGCTATTTATAAACAATTTTGATTACTTCTAAAGAGTTGTCAAATATTTGCTAATATTGCCTTAAAATAAACCCTAAAATATTTTCATAAACTTAAAGGTAAAAAGAGAGCCTGTTTAAAAGGAAAATTAGGACATGCTCATTCGATAGAAAAGAAAGAACATGAAGAGCTAAAGATTGCACCTATTAGTAGTACCCTGCAATGGTGGAAACCGATGGAATTTTGGTAAATGTGTGTTCTTTCTCATGTTCGGTAATGACGATGTATGTTACTTGAGAAACGATGTAGAAGACATCGTCAAGAGCTATATATTGAACATGTGATTAATATTTAAGATTATTAGATATGTTTGATCATTACAGATTGACATATATGTTTGTACACAAACGCACGTGCGTGTATGGTAATTTTTAATATCTCTCCAAGGTTAATACCTTATGTAGTCCCCTAAAAGTTTGTATGTTTCTTGAATTAAGGTAGTGTTTGGTTTAAAAACGAATTTTGTTTTTTTGGTTTTCAATATGTATGTCAAATATGAAAAGAATGGAGAAACAACGGAGGGGATGAAAGAAGACGGATGGGAAGACGAAGGGATTAGAGGAATGATGAAAAGAATGGATTGTTTCACATGTTTGTGTTATTTTTCAAAACACGGAAAATAAACAAAGGTTGTTTTCTATTTTGTATGTTAACATCGCTTTCAAAATTGATCGTTTTCGGCAATATACATACGTTGTGTGCATTTTTGTATGTACGAAAATCCAAAATTAAAAACAACAAAGCAAACACTACCTGAGTATTTACAGTTTTTCTCTTTTCCCAACGAACTTGTGATCTAAAAATTTGTATTTTTCTTGAATTAAGTATTAGGTTTTCTAATGGTGGCCAGAAGAATGACCCTTGGCATTTACTTGTGGAGTTGGATATCTCTAGTTCCGAATATCTCTCCCGTGTGGTGCAATCCTTCATGTTGATTCTTTCAGCTGGTTTCCTAAGCTCATCAAGTTATGTATGGATGGATGAGTACAGGGTACAGTTACGGTATATACCTAATGGATTTTCCCAATTTGTTATTACTCTCAGCACAAACTTCACATATATTCTCATGAATAATTTAGTATGTGTGATGTGATATGCACGATCAACTGCAATAATCATGTGGGAGATATATCGAATTTTATTATGTCATTCATAACTTGTGATGTATTTGTATTTTATCCATGTGATGATAGAGTTTCTATTATGTTCTTGATTTATCCTTTTTTTTTACGTATATTAGTTGTTTACTACTTACATTTGTGTTATTTGATTTTACCTGTGACAAGAAGAAATCAGCGCCTAGAAAAATTAATATGATATATGGTTCAAACAGACTTTATTGTGCAACACATCAAACATTTTGCTTTTACAAGTAATGACTAATAGATTGTCCAATCTAATTTAATGTATTATTTATTTAGATTGTCCAATTGCAATAACAAGTAGGCATTTCAATATAGGTATACAAGTTTATCACTTCTGATTAGCACAAAATTAATAATTTAAAAGAGTGGTTTGACAATTGGTAATCCTCCACCATCTTGAAATAGACATACTACTATTCTCCATGAGAACAAATACTAATTGAATTTGCATGCTCAAATTGCTATAAACCTCCAGTCAATGAATGTACAAAATAATCAGGGAAACTGCTGAAATAGTTCGATGCATAGAAACGTAAACCGATAGGAATGGTTTTTGAACCACCATTCTCCTTCATTTCTGTTTCAATGATACTACGTAAATGATTCATTGATGTACAGCGGCTGAAGAAACCATGAGAATTACTATGAATCTACTGAATTTCATTGAATTATTCTTAAGTCAATGAAACTGCTTCAAAGTATGTGTACATATACATAAATCATGTAAAAGAGATGATAAACGTGGTCGCAACCGTTTAGAGTTCGCATCAAAATGGAAGTTTGCGTAGAGAAACAGAAGTTTGTGAAATGCCGGTATTCACAATTGAAGATTTCTGGATCTGGTCACTTTCAGAACAGCTTAAAATTTAAATGCAGAACCGTACCAGACTTTTTATGGCAATGAGTTCCAACCTATGGAAAAAGGGGAATGAATTACAATTATAACTTGTGTGAATCAGAATGCAATTAATTTTGGAAGCAAACTTATAAATAAGAATGGTACGCAAGATAAATAAGAAAGGTACGCAATAAATTTTGGAAGCAAACTTATAAACAAGAAAGGTACGAAAAAAATTATAACCTGGGTTGGTTAAGACATCTTGAAGAAGAAACCTTTATAGCACCAGGTCTATAGAGTTTTTTATAGGGGATCTTCACTCCAAGGGCTTATTTGTGTAGGGTAATAAGTTTTAAGGACACTACTTTTGAAAAATTAGTTTTAAGGATATTTTACACGAAAAATATAATTTTTTTTATCATTTTTAGTTATAAAAAAATAATGATAAAAAGATTTATCATTTTCCCGTATAGTTTAAAAAGATAAATGAATTTACCATTAGCATGTAAATTGTCCTTAAAACTAATTATTTAAAAGTGTTGTCATTAAAACTTATTACCCTGAAAATAGAAGCTTTTCAACATAATTTCCACTATTATTTTATACACTGGTTTTTGTTGTGGCTTATTTTCTGTGTTGCCTAAGAAAGGAGCATGTTGTCATATGGTGGCTAATGTATTTGTACAGATGCTATAGGACACATAATCTTGGTTTGGCCATGTACATTTAAACAACTATGTGACTAATTAGGCAGTCTACTTAATACTTTTATATACACACACGCATGCATGCATGCATATGTATGTATGATGTATGTATGTATGTATGTATGCGCGCATACACCTTTTTATTTTAAGACATGTTCAGAAGATGTATCTTTTATCTGCCACTTGTTGAAATGAATTTTCATATTATGCTCCACCTTCAGCAAGTTATACATGTATATTTATTGCCAAATAATACCTTTTTGTAATAAATTATTCAGATATATATATATATATATATATATATATACATACATATATATTACTAAAAAAATGATTGCAACTTATATTGCTCTACTATCGACCCGTGTGCGAAGCACGTGCCTCATACTACTATATACACATATACAACACACCTACACAGCTAGCCTTTACAAATAGACACATATAGACATATATAGACGCAACACTTACAAATTAATTCACTTCGAATTTTCTTTCGCTCTAAAAAAAATTAACTTGAATTTTTTTCATTTTTCTCTAATTAGGCAGTCTACTTAATACTTATATGTGTGTGTGCCTATATATATACATACATATATATACATAGATGTTGTAATAATTCAACATAATGAGGCAACAAATTTTAATGTTTGAATGTTTGGGCTATCTTGTATTTAAGTCTAATTACGTGATCTATTTTTGGAATAAACATATTAAGACTTAAGGGGTATATTCATCATGTAAAATTATAACGTGTGGATACCGGAGTAACAATTTTAGTTTGTTAAAGAGCCAAACTGAAAAATATCACACACTATATATATGGGGTTATGGTCCCTAAATTAAACAAGTCTTATCATATTCTCTATATCCTCTTCCAAAGAGAATTTACAGATCTAAGCTTGTGTCAATTTGAAAGATCTAATCCAAATTAATCTTCACATCAATTAAGAATCGATGGATTCAGGTACATCTTCCGTTGCTAATTTCATATACTTATTTCTCAATTGAATCAATATGGGCTATATGTATTCAGATCTAATATAGATTAATCGCCAACAAGTGGTATCGAAGTCATCCATCATTGATTTTATCGAGAAATTTCTTGATTTTAAGTATATATGAAATTAGGGTTCTGAGATTTATAATTTTGGTTGATTCATCCGATGACTTTATTTCGGATCTGTGAGATTTGCTCTTTTCTTATTGATTCATCTGATGCCTTTGTTTCAGATCTATATAAATAATTCATGAATTAATTCCGCTTGTTCGGATCTGATGCCTTTAATTGTTGCTCCTCATATTATTTATATTTTTTTGTCAGTAGTATTGCGACTGTACAATTTTTTTATTGCTATAGATGGTTACCATGTTAAGTTTTGTTTCATTCACACGTATGGAAGCACCTTCATGCCTTTTAATGTTCCTATAATACGTATTGGACAACATAACGGTTAATTGTATTTATTTTTATCAAAATTGCATTAAATGTGGTTGTTATATTAATAAATAAATTTATTATCATAAATGCAGTAAATGCGTCAGTTGCAATAAATTTAATGATGCAACATGTTTGTATTTGGAATAAGAAAAGACATATTGTTTATTATTTAATGCATTTATATTTTATTGATACATATATTTTACAGAAAATTATTGGCAAGGACAAAATTTCTCAGCATTTTAACCTCAAGGACAGACCTTCAGTATTTTAGCATAAAGGACAACTTTCTTTAGGTATCGGTTTTTACAGGCTTTAGGTATCAGTTTGTAGTTATCGGTAGCAGTTTTTAGATATCAGTTTTTAGTTCGGTAGCAGTTTTGGAAGAATGTTTGTCCTTATGAATAATTTTGAAAGAATGTTTGCCCTTATGAATAATTTTTAGGAAAATGTTTGTCCTTGTGGTTAAAATATTGAGGTCGTGTCCTTGAGGCTAAAAATATACAATTTTTTGTCATTTAAATTAATTCCCCTTATATTTTATATGTATGGCCCGCTCATTAAAAATAAGTTTCACTTTCTATAGTATAATAATACATGTATTCATATTTGCTTATTCAAATAAGCTTTCACGAAAGCTAATCACCGGCCGCATTGATATAATAAGCTATTTTGACATGGACTATTTATTTTCGTTGTTTCCCATTATGTTTGGGATCAACCACTGATATAGTTTTCAGCTATTCATTTTCTTGCAGTATCACATGTATGGATCATGCTATGTTAAAATTTATTTATCTTCTGTCTTGAATATTGAGAGTTAAATAAAGTATGCAAGTTATTGCAAATACCATTTGTTATGTATTGTTACAGTTTTAGTTGATGTCAATTTTTTTATTACGGCTATGAAACCATATTTTCAATATTTATAAAATTGAAAATTGAAATTTATGGAATACGCATAAATGAATGAGTTAAAATAAACCAATTCAAATATTATTTGGTGTCTCTTTCCAAACAAACTGTAAATATCCTACATTACAAGTGAAATAATTGAAATAACATATCATCAAAGTGACCTCTCTTATTTTAGTTATTCATGAAAAATAATTTGATGTTTGTGTGTATTTATTTATGTGGATATTAGCCGGCCCAAAGGAAGACTAATATTTGGCCGAATCATTTATACATGTGTGAAGATAAATATGTGACAATCATATAGTTTTGCAAGTGAATATCTAATCGGCCCAAAGGAAGATTGATATTTAACTTGAACTTATTGTCAATGTTTGATCATTACAACAAGAATACCACTTACAATTAATATTACTGTCCAAAGACTTGATATTGATGTTTTGATAGGTATCTTAAGAAGAGACTTACCAATTATTTGAATTTACCGCGGTTTTGTTTTACAATGTGAGCATATTTGATTGATTCTTATGTTAAAATTACAGTTAATTTAACTACGGTATCTGCCAATCTTAATAACGTTCCTATTCTGACTAGAACATGTAGAATATACTAGTGTATGTTATTTGTTTGATGATAATAAACATATATATATATATATATATTCGTTTAAATGTATTTATTATTGTACTATTTTATTTTTCACATAATTAAATAAATATTTGTTAAATAAAATAAATAACTCGGAATTCTTATTTAAACAAATATTTTATTCAAACAAATTATTTATTACAAATTCAAATAGTAAAAATTTAAGCTCCCACTATATTTACACAATTCCAAATACAAGTTTCAATTACAACACAATTTTCACTATACATTTTATATACATGTTTCACTTCACTACATATTCACTCATCACTCATTTTTGATCTTCAACTCTGTCCCAGCCTGTATCCAACATCTAATCTATCTGCAAAATAAACATTGACGCGGTAAAATTGAAAAAGAAATATTTTGTAGTGCACAATGAAGTGTGAGTTTGAAAATATTGTTTTGCCTCAGTTATTTGGGTTGTTCATCATCATTTTTTTAATTCATCTTCCTATTTCAAACTAGAATCAAAAATATGCGAACAACTTGTGACATGCACAGTGTATCACTGTACATGCCACAAGATCGTGCACACCGATATGCACTTGCTTGTTAAAATTACAGGGACATGTGAGCATAAGGTTAAACTCAAGCCAAGATTGGATTCAACTCAAGTGCAATGCAAAAACAAACAACATAGCAATGGTCAGTACAAAGCAATCAATAAACATGCTCATATGTACATGGATATGCAAGCATTCGGGCATGAACACACATGAAAACAACATGTGGAACCACACCAAATTTCAAATGGAACTAGACTAGACTTCAAACGGAACAAGACCACAATAATAAAGGCAACCTGACTTCAAATGAAAACAACAGCGTCCAGTACAAAGCAACCAGACTTCAAATGGAACTAGGCCACAATAACAAAAGCACAAGGAAAGCACTTAAATAAAAAGAATAAAAATCAAGTTCAGTTTCAACATGTACATGAAAATATACAAAATGTTCAAGCAAAATTAGAATTCAAGGCCAAGTACAGGGCAGTGACATGTACAAAGTGGTGCACCAGATCTAGACATGCAACAGGGGAGACATCCGAACATGGAACCGGACATTGAATACATGCAGCAATCATACACTCACATATACACAAGGAAATGGACATGGAACTCGACCAGCAACTAGCACAAAATCATTATGGCCAGAGAATACAAGTGCACCGGACACAACAAGTCTAACAAGCACAATGACATGTATATACAGGCAAAGTCAGAATGCAAGCACTCGATTGGACATAGCACAGCCATAGCAATCACACACATATATACATACATACATGTGTATGTATGTATATATGGAGACATCAGATCAAACTCAAGCAAGGCAACATAGGGTGACACACAAACATACACTGAATACTCAACAAGGCAGCAGTTTTCAAAGAGATGCAATAAGCACAGGCAACATGAGCATATAAATGAAGAAAATCAAGGCATGTGGTTAATTATCAGTAGCAGTTTGAACAAAGTCAAGGGAATTCAATCAGAGGTCATTAGGAAGCATATTTCAGAAAATGAACAACACATCAATACACGACATGATCAAAGCATAGTAACAGAGCATTCAAAGGATGAACAAGTCAAAAGCATATCAGAATCCTAAACAAAGCAGAGAACAAATTCAGGAAGGAGTAGAAAAAGTCGTAGTGGATATCATGATGAACAAGTCAGACTTCAAGAAGTCAAAACAAACCCCAAATCAGTATATATATCTCAAATTCAAATGTCAAGCTGTAATCGAAGGATGATCAAGTCAAAGATGAACAAGTCATACTTTAGAGATCGTTCGATCAGAAATCAACGCAAGTACTAAAATCACGACGAATTCAAATCAAAATATACGAAACGAAATTATAGGGTTTTGATCCCTATAAATATCTAATTTCCCATCGACAATTATGCAATTCGAGTTTAAGCAAATCAATAGAATAAATAAAGTCAAAATCGCATACCGATATTATATAAAAGTCGAACTCAAATCCTCTGGAGCAATCGAAGAACAATGATCGAAGAAGCACAAAATCCAAATTCATCGGAATCGATCAACTCAACCAACATAGAGGATTCTAAAGCACCAAAATTGTTGAAGCCCAGATCAGAGACTCAATTAATGACAGACGATTTAATTCAAGAAATCGTAGGCTTGAAAATCAACAAAACCCTAATTCCAAATCGCAAAGAAACAAGACGGCATGAATGAGCAGGAAGCAAAATAAAAGGGGAAAACTTGTTTATACTTTTTTTAATTAGGCCGTATAAGTTTAGACCATAGGGTTTTTATTTATTCTTAGTTCTTTTGTTGGTTTTTGTCTTTTTTATTTTTCAAACTCTAGATTAACTAGTTTACGAACTACGGTTTCATAGTTCGAGAATTCGCAACTCAATGGATGAGTTGTGGTAAGGTTTTGAACTTAGAGTTAGGTTAATCAAGTTAGCGGGTATCGCAAGTTTATGTGTATTTGTAAGCGTTTGATTACTTAATTTCTAGTAGAAACCATAGGGGCAGCACGTAGGCAAGTTTTTGCCGAAGCTGGGTAAAACTGTGTGTGATCTTTACTGCATTACTTTCTGCTTTTATTTTTATTTCCGCATTAATATTTAGTAGACCCTATTCACCCCCATATAGGGTGAAAACGATCCTACAGAACAAACTTTAAGGATTCAAAAGATAACATATTGTTTGTTCTTGACTGCATGGATCTTGACCTTGCACTTAGGATGGATGCACCCACCCCTTTTACAGATGAAAGTTCTTTCAATGTTATAAAGAACTTTGAGAGGGGGATCGTTCAAATCGCATGAGTCTAATGATCATAAAGCGCGGCATTCCACAGGCATTTAGGGGTGTGGTATCTGAAAAGATAACCAATGCTAAAGATTTTCTTGCTAAGATTGAAAAACAGTTTGCTAAAAACGATAAGGCGGAAAGAAGCACACTTTTGCAGTGCTTGATTTCCATGAAGTATCAAAGCAAAGGGAATATAAGGGAGTATGTTATGGAAATGTCTATTGTTGCTTCAAAACTTAAGGCACTTAAGCTTGATCTTTTAGATGATTTGCTCGTGCATTTGGCACTAACCTCTCTTCCTTCATAATACAACCAGTTTAAGATCAGTTATAACTGTCAAAAGGAGAAATGGACTCTTAATGAGCTCATTTTGTATTGTGTATAAGAAGAAGAGAGATTGAAGCATGATAAAACTGAAAGTGCTCATTTGGCATACACCCCTAAGGGAAAAGACAAAAAGAGAAAGAAGGATAAGGAAACTGCTAAGGGTCCAACGGAAAAGAAACAACATAAGGAGGCTGATGGTTGTTACTTTTGTAAGAAGGCTGGACATTTAAAGAATGATTGTACCAAATATCATGCATGGCGTGTTAAGAAAGGTACATCCTTTGTTTTGGTCTGTTCTGAAGTAAATTTAGCTACAGTACCTAGAAACGCTTGGTGGTTAGATTTCGGTGCTTCTACTCACATAAGTGTTTCTATGTAGGGTTGCTTGAGCTATCGAAATCCAACTAATGCTGAAAGATACATCTATGTGGGTGATGGAAAATCGGTTAAAGTGGAGGTTATTGGGCATTTTAAGTTGTTATTCAGAACTTAGTTTTATTTCGATTTATTTGATACTTTTGTTATACCGTCATTTAGACGGAATTTGGTTTCTATTTCTAAGTTGGAAAAATCTGGTCATTCTTGTTTATTTGGGAATAGTATTTTTAGTTTATTAATAAATTCAAATCTTGTTGGAATTGGTTCTATCAATGTTTATGATAACTTATATATGCTTGATGTTAATACCTCTTATTATGAAGCCTTGCATGTGGAATTGTGCGGTACTAAAAGAAAAGCTAATAAGGAAAATTCAGCCACATTGTAGCACAAGCGCTTAGGTCATATATCTAAAACTAGAATTCAAAGGCTTGTGTTAGATGGCATTTTGGAATCTATTAATTTTTCAAACTTCGATGTCTGTGTAGAGTGCATCAAGGGAAAACAAACGAAACATAAGAAAATAGGTGCCAATAGAGCAACCGACATCTTAGAATTGATACATACGGACATTTGTGGACCATTCCCTATGGCATCATGGAATGGTCAACAATATTTTACCACATTCATCACTACGCCATAAATGGCCTACTGCAACACAAAAAAAATGTTGGCTCAGGCCCGAAAAATGTTGCCATAGGTTTATGGCAACACTTTTAGGGTGATGCAATTTTTGCCGTTGCCTTAGACCTCAAAGGCAACATTTTGACTATCTAAGGCAACATAAGTAATATTGTTGCAATAGAACCCTATTTGGGTCTATGGCAACACCCATAGGTATCTGTAGCAACATTCCAAAATGTTGCTATAGATATGAATTTTTTGAATTTGTGGGGCCCACAATGTAGAGCATATTTGATTTTTTAATAAAAATAAATTATTTAATAAAATGCTATTACACAGAATTTGATATTTAAACAGTAATTTATTTAAATAAATATTTTATTTCAACATTTGAAATAGTACAAATTCCTGACTCCACTATTTTACAATTCAATGATATATAACACTGATATTCACATATACAGATATTCCTCACTACATCACTCAGTTCACTCATTACATATGCAGTTTCAATTTATACAGACACCGACACTAACAAATATATGCCGAGCCGAAGGCGAGCCGAGTGCCGAGCCGAAGGCGAGCCGAGAAGCGGGTCCGGGCGCAGCGCCGGCGGGGGTCCGGGGCACCACAGTCCCGGCGGGGATCGACCTTCTTTGAAACGACGTAAAATGATGCACAAATGAAGACTGAACTTAATTCCTATCCTCCATCTCCTCGCCTAAATCTGCTTGAATCCCCTACGGCCAAACACCAAAACTCTACTGCAAACTCTTTTCAATTTCCAATCACCAAATTAGCTTCTCTCCTTAACCAATACACAGCAGCACTCCACCATTGTCAATATAAACAATCTCCAAAGCCTCACAGTTGCATGCTCCTCCATCCCCCTGTTTCACCAACATCACCTATCAAAAAACTGCAATTGCAACCACCCTTCACCATATTACAACTTTCCCAAACTTCCCAAATTTCACCAACCTTCAATACTCTATAAACACCAGAACACTCACCATCATTCAATCCACACTTCGTCAACATCCCACCAATATCCTAAAACCTACCACCTCTGCACTCAAACATCCCACCAGAACCAACCAACCTTAATGCTTGGATAAGATCACTCTGCACTCAGTCCGAGTTATGAACTTGCGATGGAGGCACAGGGCATCCAGAAGCAGTAGATACCCAACCAGATTCTGAAATATTAACAAGTTACAAAGGAGCATTTTCACAAACATATGGGGGGCATACTATCTTATTGAAATTACCAGTACCAAGTGAAGCAACCGCAATCATAGGGGAAAGTACGAAGAGATCAGACTGAGATGTACCTGATATAGGAGCCGTGGACAGATTAATTGTTGCGAGAATGACAGCTAAATCTCGAGGGCAGCAGTTCGGGTTTTGGGAGAAATTAAGGCGCTAGAAGGGTTTTCAGGTGAAGTAGTCTAAAGGAGAAAGGTAGAGGGGTTGGTGGCGAGCAAGTCTTCTGTTGGAGGTGAGAGCTGATGGCGACGACAGCGGTGGCAAAAGGGGTTTGAACGGAAAACTTTGTTTGGCTTCGGGTTTTGGTGTCGTGATAGGGCTCTGGTTGGAGCTAGATGGTCGCGATGGGTCAGGGGGTAGCTGGGGGTGAGGGTGACAATTTGGTGGCGGAGGCGAATGAGGAAGCATAAGAAAAGGAGGGAGACAATTTGGTGGCGGAGGCGAATGGGAGGAGGCGACTGGGTGGAGGCGAATGGGAGGAGACGAATTGAAATGAAAACCAAAAGGGGATCTGAACTAGTTTAGGTGGGAAAACGAAATTTTGGGCCAAATTGCAGTGGTGATCCATTTTAACAACCAGATTAAATGTAGATCGTTGGATCGTATTCACGCGGATTGCTAATTTTATTAATTTTTTAATTTGAATACATCTATTGCAACACTATATAAAAATGTTGCATCGTGTTACACTTGTTTAGCTAGAGCAACACATTTTTATGGCTAAGGTAACACCAAAAATGCAACGTTGCAGTAGGACCAAAATTTTATAGCTGTCGCAACATTTTAGCTGGCAACACCTTGCAAAAGTGTTGCAGAAGGTCATTTATGGCGTAGTGCATAGACGATTAGTCAAGATATGGCTACCTATATCTTATAAATGATAAATCAGAATCTTTAGACATTTTCAAGAAATTTAAGGTAGAAGTTAAAAACCAGCTCAACAAAAGAATTAAAGCTGCCAGATTTGATCGTGGAGGTGAATATTATGGTAAAACTGATGGATTGGGTGAACAATGTTTATGACCATTTGCCCAATTCCTAGAGGAATATGGAATAGTCCCACAGTACTCCATGCCAGGTTCACCTAGCATGAATGGTTTTGCTGAGAGACGAAACAGAACTCTTAAAGACATGGTGAGGAGTATGATTAGTCATTCTACTTTACCAAAATCACTCCGAGGGGAGGCATTAAAGACAACTGTTTATATCTTCAATAAGGTACCCACTAAAGTAGTTGCCAAGACACCTTATGAGCTTTGGACAGGCAAACAGCCCACTCTAAAGCATTTTCATATGTAGGGATGTCCAGTTGAGGCAAGGCCTTATAGGCCAAATGAAAGAAAATTGGACTCTAAAACAATGAGCAGCTACTTTATTGGTTATTATGAGCGATCTAGGGGCTATAAATTTTATGATCCCACACCAAAGAAATTTTTTGAGACGGGAACTGCAACATTTTTTGAGGATGTTGAGTTAAGGGAGAGAAATGAAGTAAGGAACATTGTTTTTGAGGAAGAATCATCAACTATGATTCCTACTATAGTTACTTCTTCCGACAATGTACAGATTATCATTCATGTCATTAATGAAGAAGTTAATCCGAAACCACAACAAAACACTATTGAAGAAAACCCTCTTCATGATGAGGACAATGTTCCACAAGAACAAACTCAACAACCTCAAAATGAATTACCACTAAGGAGATCCACTGGAGAGAGGAAAGATGCCATTCCGGATGATTATGTGGTATTTCTTCAAGAAATAGAGGATAATAATGGATTGGTGGAAAATGATCCTATTAACTTTCACTAAGCCATGCAAGATGCTGATTCTCAAAAGTGGATTGAAGTTATGAACGAAGAGTATAAATCCATGCAAGACAATAAAGTTTGGGATCTTGTCTCTTTACCTGAAGGTAAGGAACCCATTGGTTGTAAATGGATATTTAAAACAAAGAGGGATGCAAAAGGTAATGTGGAAAGATATAAGGCTCGTCTTGTAGAAAAAGGTTTTACTCAGAAGGAAGACATTGATTTTAAAGAGACTTTCTCTCCGGTTTCATCGAAAGACTCATTTAGAATAATTTTGGCGCTTGCTGCACATTTTGACCTTGAGTTACATTAAATGGATGTTAAAACTGCTTTTCTCAATGGAGACATTGAGGAAACAATTTATATGCTGTAACCGGAAAACTTTGTGTTCGGAGATCTAAAGAATATGGGTTTGCATATTAAAGAAATCCATTTATGGGCTCAAACAAGCTTCTCGTCAATGGTACCACAAGTTTCATAAAGTAGTTACCTCATTTGGTTTCGAGGCAAACATAATTGATAACTGTGTGTATCACAAGTTCAGTGGGAGAAAATTCATATTCTTGATTTTATATGTTGATGATATATTGCTTGCTTGTAATAATTTACATATTTTGCATGAAACTAAGAGATTTCTTTCAGATAATTTTGAAATAAAAGATCTTGGGTATGCTTCTTTTGTATTAGGAATCCAAATATATCGTAATCACTCATGGGGTATTCTTGGATTGTCACAAAAGAACTATATAGAAAGGATGCTTAAAAGGTTTGGCATGCAAGATTGTAAAATGGGTGATACCCCTGTCGCTAAAGGAGATAAATTTTGTCTCAAACAATGCCCTAATAACATCCTTAAAGCTAAAGAAATGCAGAAGATCCCTTATGCATCTGCCATAGAGAGTCTAATGTATGCTCAAGTGTGTACGTGTCCGGATATTGTGTACATTATAGGAGTGTTAGGCGGGTATCTTAGTAACCCTAGAATGGATCATTGAAATGCAGCAAAAAGGGTTATAAGGTATCTTCAGAGAACAAAGGACTATATGCTTACATATAGAAGATCAGATCAGCTGGAGATCATTGGGTATTCTGATTCCGATTTTGATGGATGCCCGGATAGCAGAAAATCCACTTCAGGATACATATTTCTATTAAGTGGAGGGGCTATATCATGGAAAAGCGTTAAACAAATGCTCATAGCTTCTTCCACCATGGAAGCAGAGTTTGTGGTTTGTTATGAGGCATCTAACCATGCGAAATGGCTGTGGAATTTTGCCACTGGGCTTTCAACATGATTAGTAATGTTGAAAGATCATTAAAGTTATATTATGACAATAGATCTAAAGTATTATATTCTAATAACAATAGAAGCTCAAGCAAGTCAAATTACATTGACTTTAAGTTTCTAGTTGTAAAGAAGAGAGTGCAGAATGGGTTAATATCCATAAAGCATATTGGGACAAATTCCATGCTAGCGGATCGGCTTACAAAAGGAGTACCACCCAAGGTCTTTCATGAGCATGTTGCTAAAATGGGTGTATCTTTTATATAAGGACATTTTGGTTTAGGGGGAGTTTGTACTTTGTCCTTTATTTCGCGACACTGCTCTATATTTTAATTATGGACATGCTTTGGTTTTTCTGATCAAAAATAAAGTTTTCTTTTGCACTTCAATTGTTTATATATATTATTTGGAATTTTGATGTCATTAAAGTAAAGTAGGATCAGTTGGAAATAGACCTGTAAAGATCACATTTCATGTAATTTCCATGCAACACATACATGATTGATCTACGTCATTTGATTGTAATGATATCCATGACCATTGATGGGTTTAGTTATAAAAACAGTAATGAAAGCCACTTTGGTTCTATGTTAACACAATCAATGGACGAGATTTGTAACGACCCGTATTTTTCACGGATCGAAAAGTTCGTCAAATCTGGAATTTTTGCATTTTTAAGTCATTTCAGATTTTTGGGGAAATTTGTCTAAGTCCTAGGTCGTGGACGACCTAAGAGCTAAGTCGTGACCGAGTTAAGGACTTGCGAGTTAGTGTTAGGTCGTGGGTTAGTTGGAGCGACCTATAAAATTGTGCAACCTAGGATTTAGTTAAGTAATTAGGTCGGCAGGGCGAGTTAACGACCTAAAGACTGACCGACTTAAGGGTATGGCGACTCAAAGGTAGGCAGACCTAGTGGTTCCGGGTTAGCGACTTAGTAATTAAGTTGTTAGGTCGGTTGGGACGACCTATAGAAGTTAGCAGTGTAGTTAGGTCGGCAACGACCTAAGTAGTAGTGAGCGACTTAAGGAGTTAAGTCGTAAGTCTGGGTAGAGTTAGGTCGCATCCCAGTTGTTCGCGACTTATGTTAGGTCGCGTGGAGGCTTAAGGAATTAGGTCGTAACCTGTTAAGTCGTAGGTCGCTGGGTTTCGTCTAAGTGTTAGGTCGAAGTATGTGTTAAGTCGTAGGTCGACTTAATAGTTAGGTCGTATGCGCAGAAGTGTTAGATCGTAGGAGTTGAGGCGCGCGTATCTGTTAGGTCGGAGTTGTTGGCTAAGGGTTAGGTCGGAGGCTCTGTTAAGTCGTGGGGGTTTTTAGGTCGTAGGTCGGCATATGTTAGGTCGGCAACGACTTAAGGAGATAGCCGAGTTACGACTCAGGCAGTTTTCAGCTATAAATAGGAGGGGTTGTTCTCACTTTTTGGGATCCGGATTTTGAAGCGACGAAGTGCTGCCATTTTGAGAGCTCGACTTCTACACTTCTTCACTTCTTTTCTCCACTCTAATCTAGTGCTTCCATCCATCCAAATCGAAGATCGAGATTGAAGATTCAAAAGCTTGGATTGAAGATCTTCATCTTTTCAAGAGAGATTTCTTCATTTGAAGCGGATTTGTGATAGATCTAGCTTCATCCTTCGCTGTCCAGATCTGAAGTGTGTTGATTTGAGGTTGTTTAGGTGATTTGGTGAGTGGTGATTATCTCTCACACGGATCCAAAGGAGTATATCGGATTGTTGGCTCGTTTTGGTGTTAAAATAGAGATTTCCATGCATTTTCCTCATCCTATGTGTAGATCCATATAGATCCATTGTTCATGATGATGTTGCATCCATTTTATCATATGTTAACCTATGCAAGTTCATTCATCAAGTTTGTAGAGATATAATACATGTTTTCATGCTTATTGGACTTTCAACTCTTTAATTACGAAAATGCCATTATTGTTATAATTGTCTACTTAGATCATTTTTGAATGCTTGATTGCTTGGATTGATGTTTGATTTGATTGATTGTTATGAACTAGATGATTGATGACTAGATTTAGATCGAAGGTGATTCAAAAGCTAAGGGAAAGGCTCTTGAATTGGAAAAGCTGCTCGTGGCATATGTAGCGGGATGATGAAGCTCTTATGCATAGATTTGATGATGTGAAGTTGAGATGAAGCTTTGCAAGGGTGTAATGAAGCGAGGTATCATATGATGAAGACTTGGTCTAATCCAGACGGGATCATTCCAAGCATGTTGATAACTCGGTGATATGATTCGAGTTGAAGATAATGAATGGATATGAGAATAGTCGTCGAGGAGGATGACTAGGAGGCTTGGATAGCATCGTTGTTGAAGGTTCTAGCATGCTCTAAGCAAGAGTACGTTTGGGCAGATTCGATAGTCCCAACGGCCAACTGTTGATGGTCGAGTACTCTGGGCAGATTCGATAGTCCTAGGCACGGGCTGCGACGACGTGCGGGAGTTATGTCTAGAACCGGGGTTTCCATTAGCCCTTGACGGACGGCTGAAAGAATGTGCCGGTCATTCAATTAACGGTGATATCGAAGCAATGATAACAGTGATAGCCAGAGTCATGGATGTGTGGTTGTATCGTCATTCGGACTCAAGAGCGGTATTTTCTGGGTGCTTATCTGATTTAGGCCTTGGTACTTGGAAAACATCGCCCTTGACTCGAGTGATAGTAGCTTTACTTTAAATTGTATGCTCTGCTATGTTTGCTTCTGCTTAGTGTGTGTCTGGGGGCTATCACTGTAGAATGAGGTTGGAGTGGGAGGGTTGTATTCCTATTCCTTTTCCTTTATGCTCTTTTGGTATGTTGTTAGTTAATTTACTGCTCACTAAGACTGTTGTCTGACTCAAGGCTTTTTGTTTTAAATTCTTATTGCCTTGGGCTGTTCGTCCATTTTGGGACGAGCAGACTAGGTAGCAGGTGACAGGTGCTGTTCTCTTCTCACGATGCTGATATCGAAGACGAGCTAGAGGGTTGCATATTATTTTCTTATATGTACTGGATATTCCGCTGTTTTGTATTCTCTGAGAGATTTGTAGTGAGGCTGGATGTATTGACTATGTGGATGCTTATATTCAACTATTATGGAGTTTTATATGATATCATTTTGTTCTGTAAAGCTTCACTATACATATGTTCTATTGTATTTTGTCCATGCGCTGTGAGTAATACGATAGATCCTTTTGTTTTAAATCTTACCTTGACAATCGTCTATGGTCGCCTGGCACACTTTACAGCGCACTATCTCTAGATTCGGTGCAGGGGTCATGGGCGGTCGTCACATTTGGTATCAGAGCATTGGTTAATCGATTTTACCCAACGCTCGCTGTCGTAACTACGTATGAGAGACGTAATTGTATTTTGATGGATGATTACTATATATAATATAGTAGCTTAGTAGAGTTTGAGTCCTTTATGCAGTTGTTTCTCTAGATGTTCTAATCATTCCTTTTTATAGATATTGAGAATGAGTCGAAGAGGGAGACCAGCTGCTAGGGGAGGTCGTGCTACTGAAGAGACTGCTGATTATGCAGCCATGTTCGAAGCTATGATGACTTCGATCATGAGAAGGATACCAGTTCCGGGGGCGGCAGTTGATGTTGGAGTTCAAGTCCAAACTCCGAAACCAGTGGATTTTGCTAAGTTGTGCAAGGATTATACTGCTCTTGGAGGGAAGGTTTTCTTGGGAACAGAATCAACTATCGAAGTCCAGAGATGGATAGATGCTTGTAGAAGGATCTTTGGTGATTTGGGAATTGATGATGCAACTAAGAGGAAGTTGGCATCGAGGCAGCTTCAAGGGAGAGCTTCTGATTGGTGGAACTCTATTACCATCACTACTCCGGAAGAAGAAATTACTTGGGAGCAATTCCAAGTCAGATTTGAAGCTAAGTTCATTTCTACAGCTCAGAAGTCTGTTCTGTTCAAGAAGTTTGTAGAGCTCAAGCAGGGTGGAAGATCTGTTCTTGAGTATGTTTCTGAGTTTGAAGCTTTGTCCAAGTATGCCCGGTCATATATTGAATCTGCTTATCAGAAGAATGAGAAGTTTGTGACCGGCTTGGATAGTTATCTTGGGAGGCAGTTGGTGGATCATTTGGACGATTCATTTGAGAAGCTTGTAGAGAAAGCTCTTAGGCATGAGAGTTTGTTTCCTAAGGAAGGACCTGTTGTTGCTGTTACCAAGGGAGAATCTAAACCACAGCAGGGTGGAAACCAGAAGAGGAAGCAGCAGCAGCAGAAGGGTAAGGACGGCCAGAAGAAGCCGAAAGGCGAGGTGACTTGCTACAATTGTCAGCAGAAGGGCCATTTCTCTAAGGATTGTAAGAATCCGAAGGTACCGATGAAGTGTCACAACTGTGACAAGCCGGGACATTTCAGGAAGAATTGTCCAGAACCAAGGAAGGACAGGCAGATTGTGCAAGCCTATGCTTTAGGAGCTGTTCCGTCGTCTTCGAAAGCTCCTACTGCTGAAGAGAAGGGAAAAAGTGTGGTTGTTCAAGGTACTCTTTTCCTATGTGGTGTTCCAGTTAGAGTTCTGTTTGATACTGGAGCGTCGCACTCGTTTGTTTGTAATGAACTAGTAGGCCGGTTAGGTTTGGAACCGGATATTGTTGATAGGCCATTGGTTGTGACTAATCCAGTTGGGGGTTCGTCTTGTTTGTGTATGTTATGCCGTGGTCTAGTTGTGTCGAGTCATGGTTGCTCTTTTGTTTGTGATTGCTTTGTTCTGAACTTTGCGGGGTTCGGAATTATCTTGGGTATGGACTGGCTTAGGAAGTATGCGGCTAAAGTTGATTGCGAAAGGTTGGAAGTGACAGTCGAGAATGTGGAGGGGCGAAAGATTGTGATACGATGTAAGCATGAAGAAGGCGTCTTCATGAGCTTCATGTATTCGCTAGTTGTTCCACGGGATGGACTGTCTTTAGTACCAATCGCAAATGGATTCGAGGATGTCTTTGACGAAGTCAAAGGGTTGCCGCCGCATAGAGAGATCGAGTTTCGTATAGATCTAGTTGAAGGAGCCAGACCTGTTGTGATGCCTCTTAGGCGGATGGCGCCTAAGGAACAGCAGGAGTTGAGGGAGCAAGTTGATGACCTTTTACAGAAAGGATTCATTCGGCGTAGTGTGTCCGAGTGGGGTGCACCAGTTGTGTTTGCAACCAAGGCAGATGGGTCGTTGAGATTGTGTGTGGATTATCGTGAGCTGAATAAAGTGACTAAGAAGAACAAGTATCCATTGCCGAGGATAGACGACTTGTTTGATCAGCTTCACGAAGCTAAGGTGTTTTCTCAGATGGATTTGGCAACGGGATTTCACCAGTTGAGAGTGGCTAAGGATAGTGTGCCGAAGACTGCTTTTAGGACACCATCCGGTTTCTTTGAGTGGCTGGTAATGCCGTTTGGATTGACTAACGCGCCAGCATATTTTGTGGATCTTATGAATAGAGTGTTCAGAGATCAGTTGAACAAGTTCGTACTTGTGTTCGTGGATGATATTCTGATTTATTCCAGAACGGAAGAAGAGCACAAGACGCACTTGCGTATTGTTTTGGAAATCTTACGGAAACATCAGCTGAAGGCTAAGTTTTCGAAGTGTCACTTCTGGAAGAGTGAAGTGAGATTCTTAGGCCATGTGATTTCTGGAAATGGAATAGCGGTTGATCCCGCTAAGGTGGCAGCAATCCAAGATTGGGTTAGACCTAAAAATGCGTCTGATGTGAGAAGTTTTCTTGGATTAGCAGGATATTATCGACGGTTTATTAAAGACTTCTCCAAGATAGCTGCACCGTTAACAGGATTGACGAAGAAGAACCAAGTGTTCTGTTGGGATGCTAAGTGTGAGCAAGCTTTCGGAATCCTGAAAGAGAGATTGACGAGTGCTCCTGTTTTGACTATTCCAAGTGGGAATGATGAGATGGTGGTTTACACCGACGCGTGTGGTACTGGACTTGGGGCAGTGCTGATGCAGAAGGATAAAGTTGTTGCGTATGCCAGTCGACAACTGAAGCCGCATGAAAGGAATTACCCAACTCATGATTTGGAGTTAGCGGCGATTGTATTTGCTCTGAAGATGTGGAGGCATTATCTGTTGGGAGTTCGATTCGAGTTGTTTACAGATCATAAGTCGTTGAAGTATCTTTTCTCCCAGAAGGATTTGAATCTTCGGCAGCAACGTTGGCTAGAGTTTTTGGCATCGTATGATTTTGGAATAGCTTATACTCCGGGAAAAGGTAACGCAGTGGCAGATGCGTTAAGTCGAAGACATGCAGGATTGGGAGCCATGTTTTCTGAATGGAAGAGTCTCGAGTATTTAGCTGGATTTGACTTCAGGCCTAGATGTGAATTGGAACCTGAGATGTTGGCAAACTTATCGATAAGACCCACTCTTGTGGAAAGGATTAGCGAGGGCCAAAAGCGAGATGATAAGCTTGTCAAGATTATCCGTGGATTGGAATCTGGATTGGATCCAGAAAAGGATAAAGGATTCGAGGTCGATAGAGAAGGTTGGCTTCGAAAGCAAGGACGACTAGTTGTTCCCGATATAGATGAATTGAGGAGTGAAGTTCTGAAGGAAAGTCATCACTCGAAGCTGACAATTCATCCAGGAGGAAACAAGATGTATCGGGATATGAAGAGAACCTACTACTGGGAAGGCATGAAGAAGGATGTTGGAGATTTCATTTCCAAGTGTATGAATTGCCAGTTGGTTAAAGCCGAACAGAAGAAGCCAAGTGGATTGCTTCAGCCCTTAGAAGTTCCTACATGGAAGTGGGAACAAGTGTCGATGGATTTTATTGATGGATTGCCTAGAACCAGAATGGGAAATGAAGGAATTTGGGTCATTGTGGATCGTCTGACAAAGAGTGCACGATTCATTCCTGTTCGATCGACTAGGACCGCATCAAAGTTGGCTGAGTTGTATGTTAAGTGGATAGTTCGTTTCCATGGTATTCCGAGGAGTATAGTGAGCGATCGAGATCCATTGTTCACTAGTGGATTTTGGAAGAGCTTCCAGGAAGTTTTGGGAACCGAGTTGTGTTTGAGTACAGCTTATCATCCCCAAACAGATGGTCAGACCGAGAGAGTCAACCGAGTTTTGGAAGATCTCCTCAGAGCTTGTGTTTTGGATTTCGGAGGATCATGGGAAGATCACCTTCATTTGGTGGAGTTTGCGTACAACAACAGTTACCAGTCAAGCATTAGTATGGCACCATATGAGGCGTTGTATGGAAGACCGTGTAACTCTCCGACATGTTGGTTGGAAACTGGAGAAAAGCTGATACTTGGGCCAGAGATGATTCGTCAGACCTCAGATTGCATAGAGATCATTCGGCAACGAATGAAGGCAGCCCAAGACCGTCAGAAGAGTTATGCCGATAAGCGTCGAAAGGATTTGGAATTCGACGTAGGGGATATGGTTTTTGTGAAGATTTCTCCACTGAAGAATGTTATTAGATTCGGGAAGAAAGGAAAATTGACTCCGAGATTTGTTGGACCATTCCCGATCATCGAGCGAATTGGAAAGCTCGCTTATAGATTGGAGTTACCGGAGAAGATGTCGGGTGTGCACAATGTTTTTCACGTATCGTATCTACGGAAGTATGTGCATGACTCGAATGCAGTGGTTTCTGCTGATAGCTATGAAGACTTTGAAGTTGATCCAGTTGATAGAAGACCTCGTAAGCCACTTCGTGTTGTGGAAACCGACACGAAACAGCTTAGGAGGAAGGTAGTTAAGTTGCTCAAGATACAATGGAGTGATGATGATAACGACTGTACGTGGGAGGTGGAAGAGAGGATGAAAGCAGCTCATCCTGAACTCTTCAAGGTATGGCCCTAAGGTGTCGTGTCATCTCACGATATTGTAACTTTTTCTAATTTTAGAATTCTGTACGCTAAGTTAGAATTGGATGCATGATTTGTTGATTGCTATGGATGGTAGGCGTACAGAATAGTCTTTGATTGCTTTGTTTGCTTGGAATTTCGGGGGCGAAATTCCTAAGGGGGAGAGAATGTAACGACCCGTATTTTTCACGGATCGAAAAGTTCGTCAAATCTGGAATTTTTGCATTTTTAAGTCATTTCAGATTTTTGGGGAAATTTGTCTAAGTCCTAGGTCGTGGACGACCTAAGAGCTAAGTCGTGACCGAGTTAAGGACTTGCGAGTTAGTGTTAGGTCGTGGGTTAGTTGGAGCGACCTATAAAATTGTGCAACCTAGGATTTAGTTAAGTAATTAGGTCGGCAGGGCGAGTTAACGACCTAAAGACTGACCGACTTAAGGGTATGGCGACTCAAAGGTAGGCAGACCTAGTGGTTCCGGGTTAGCGACTTAGTAATTAAGTTGTTAGGTCGGTTGGGACGACCTATAGAAGTTAGCAGTGTAGTTAGGTCGGCAACGACCTAAGTAGTAGTGAGCGACTTAAGGAGTTAAGTCGTAAGTCTGGGTAGAGTTAGGTCGCATCCCAGTTGTTCGCGACTTATGTTAGGTCGCGTGGAGGCTTAAGGAATTAGGTCGTAACCTGTTAAGTCGTAGGTCGCTGGGTTTCGTCTAAGTGTTAGGTCGAAGTATGTGTTAAGTCGTAGGTCGACTTAATAGTTAGGTCGTATGCGCAGAAGTGTTAGATCGTAGGAGTTGAGGCGCGCGTATCTGTTAGGTCGGAGTTGTTGGCTAAGGGTTAGGTCGGAGGCTCTGTTAAGTCGTGGGGGTTTTTAGGTCGTAGGTCGGCATATGTTAGGTCGGCAACGACTTAAGGAGATAGCCGAGTTACGACTCAGGCAGTTTTCAGCTATAAATAGGAGGGGTTGTTCTCACTTTTTGGGATCCGGATTTTGAAGCGACGAAGTGCTGCCATTTTGAGAGCTCGACTTCTACACTTCTTCACTTCTTTTCTCCACTCTAATCTAGTGCTTCCATCCATCCAAATCGAAGATCGAGATTGAAGATTCAAAAGCTTGGATTGAAGATCTTCATCTTTTCAAGAGAGATTTCTTCATTTGAAGCGGATTTGTGATAGATCTAGCTTCATCCTTCGCTGTCCAGATCTGAAGTGTGTTGATTTGAGGTTGTTTAGGTGATTTGGTGAGTGGTGATTATCTCTCACACGGATCCAAAGGAGTATATCGGATTGTTGGCTCGTTTTGGTGTTAAAATAGAGATTTCCATGCATTTTCCTCATCCTATGTGTAGATCCATATAGATCCATTGTTCATGATGATGTTGCATCCATTTTATCATATGTTAACCTATGCAAGTTCATTCATCAAGTTTGTAGAGATATAATACATGTTTTCATGCTTATTGGACTTTCAACTCTTTAATTACGAAAATGCCATTATTGTTATAATTGTCTACTTAGATCATTTTTGAATGCTTGATTGCTTGGATTGATGTTTGATTTGATTGATTGTTATTAACTAGATGATTGATGACTAGATTTAGATCGAAGGTGATTCAAAAGCTAAGGGAAAGGCTCTTGAATTGGAAAAGCTGCTCGTGGCATATGTAGCGGGATGATGAAGCTCTTATGCATAGATTTGATGATGTGAAGTTGAGATGAAGCTTTGCAAGGGTGTAATGAAGCGAGGTATCATATGATGAAGACTTGGTCTAATCTAGACGGGATCATTCCAAGCATGTTGATAACTCGGTGATATGATTCGAGTTGAAGATAATGAATGGATATGAGAATAGTCGTCGAGGAGGATGACTAGGAGGCTTGGATAGCATCGTTGTTGAAGGTTCTAGCATGCTCTAAGCAAGAGTACGTTTGGGCAGATTCGATAGTCCCAACGGCCAACTGTTGATGGTCGAGTACTCTGGGCAGATTCGATAGTCCTAGGCACGGGCTGCGACGACGTGCGGGAGTTATGTCTAGAACCGGGGTTTCCATTAGCCCTTGACGGACGGCTGAAAGAATGTGCCGGTCATTCAATTAACGGTGATATCGAAGCAATGATAACAGTGATAGCCAGAGTCATGGATGTGTGGTTGTATCGTCATTCGGACTCAAGAGCGGTATTTTCTGGGTGCTTATCTGATTTAGGCCTTGGTACTTGGAAAACATCGCCCTTGACTCGAGTGATAGTAGCTTTACTTTAAATTGTATGCTCTGCTATGTTTGCTTCTGCTTAGTGTGTGTCTGGGGGCTATCACTGTAGAATGAGGTTGGAGTGGGAGGGTTGTATTCCTATTCCTTTTCCTTTATGCTCTTTTGGTATGTTGTTAGTTAATTTACTGCTCACTAAGACTGTTGTCTGACTCAAGGCTTTTTGTTTTAAATTCTTATTGCCTTGGGCTGTTCGTCCATTTTGGGACGAGCAGACTAGGTAGCAGGTGACAGGTGCTGTTCTCTTCTCACGATGCTGATATCGAAGACGAGCTAGAGGGTTGCATATTATTTTCTTATATGTACTGGATATTCCGCTGTTTTGTATTCTCTGAGAGATTTGTAGTGAGGCTGGATGTATTGACTATGTGGATGCTTATATTCAACTATTATGGAGTTTTATATGATATCATTTTGTTCTGTAAAGCTTCACTATACATATGTTCTATTGTATTTTGTCCATGCGCTGTGAGTAATACGATAGATCCTTTTGTTTTAAATCTTACCTTGACAATCGTCTATGGTCGCCTGGCACACTTTACAGCGCACTATCTCTAGATTCGGTGCAGGGGTCATGGGCGGTCGTCACAAGATTGTTTTGAATATACCACATTATCAAGATAGCTATTTAAGAGCTCATAAAGTTGAATACATTCTATAAAGTTACATATGTGGGCCCAAGGGGAGATTGTTGGAATAATTCAACATAATGAGGCCACATATTTTAATGTTTGAATGTGGGCTATCTTGTAATTAAGTCTAATTACATGATCTATTTTTGGAATAAACATATTAAGACTTAAGGGGTATATTCGTCGTGTAAAATTATAACGTCTGGATACCAGAGTGACAATTTTAGTTTGTTGAAGAGCCAAACTGAAAAATGTCACATACAATATATATGGGGTTGTGGTCCTCAAATTAGAAAAGTCTTATCATATTCTCAATACCCTCTTCTAAAGAGAATTTACAGATCTAAGCTTGTGTCAATTTGAAAGATCTAATCCAAATTAATCTTCACATCAATTAAGAATCGATGGATTTAGGTACGCCTTCCGCTGTTAATTTCATATGCTTGTTTCTCAATTGAATCAATATGGGTTATATGTATTCAGATCTAATATAGATTAATCACCAACAATATATATACACACATACCTTTTTATTTTAGGACCTATTCAGAAGATGTATCTTTTGTCTGCCACTTGTTGAAATGAATTTTCATATTATGCTCCACCTTTAGCAAGTTATACGTGTATATTTATTACCAAATAATACCTTTTTGTAATAAATTATTCAGCTATATATGTATGTTTATGCGCGCACGCACGCGCGCACGTACACACACATATATATTACTAACAAAATGATTGCAACTTATATTGCTCTACCATCGACCCGTGTGTGAAGCACGGGCCTCATACTACTATATATATGCAGATACAACACACTTACATATAGCTACCCTTTACAAATAGACACATATAGACATATATACACCCAACACTTACAAATTAATTCACTTCTAATTTTCTTTCGCTTTAAAAAAAATTAACTTGAAATTTTGTTATTTTTCTTCACATTTGTCTATTGTGTTATTTTTACTTTAATTTTTGGGTATGTTGCTTTATATTCATTTTTACTTATTTATTTCTATTTTATATTTCTTTGTTCAGTGTGTAAAAAATAATTGTGTATAACAAAATTTATATGTTTACGTTAAATTGTTGGCAGTACATGTAAAATATATTTTTTGTGGATTTTGAGATATGAGTTTATAATTATGATAAAGAAATGTTAATTTTTAATATTGATTTATTTTTTAGGAAATGGAAAAAGCCAGGGGGAGCATAGAAATAGAGAGGAAACAATGCCCTGTAACTAAGGCCAAAATCTCTTTAAAGAAAGAGGTACTCCTACTACCTTATTTGCTATATTTTTAAATTACCATTTTAAAGATTTTGAAGATATACATTTTAATTCTAACTTATTGCTCCATTATGATATTGGGTAGAATATGATACTTCAATCAAACCTGATTGTTCATCTTGTCTGAGTAAAACATAAATGATAATGAATTTAATTTAAGGCATCACTATATATAGTATCAATTTGGATATATGTACAATTGAACATGAACAAAATCAATTTTTCAGCATTTTATTTGTTATGGAAAATGGTGTAAAAACTGATTGTGCAAAAGAAAAAAAAGAAAAAGAATGATACTGTCTTATCCATATTAACACTATCAATAATAGAGAGGCATATTAATTTTCTTGGGCTCTTCCTATTATGATATTGACCATAGCTGCAATGTAGATACTTCAGTTAGAAAGACATCTAAATGATCAAATACAGGTGAATGGAGTGGTTGAAAAGCATTAGGGCATAACCCATCCATCAAAGACTCTTCGGGTGAGAATTCTATGCCCAAGGTACCCATTTTCATTTCAACTGACTACCTAATTTTAATTTAAGTAAACCTATAATACTATCTATACCAATGTTGAACAATGTTTTGGTCTTCATAAATATAGCTAGTAAAGGAGCTAATCAAGAAAATTACAATGTTAGAGAAGGAAGTGATGCACCTTGAGCAATATCTTCTTTCTCTGTATAGAAAAGCATTTGACCAAAAAATATATAATCTATCTCCTACTAGCACCCATGATGAATCAAAACAAATGGTATATACAGATAAATGAATGCCTAACTTCTCATCGATTAGATCAAAATCCAAATAAAATTCTAGGTATACATTGAGATATCAAAAGATGGATATCAAACAAGTAAATGATATGTGCACAGAAAAACTTACCAGTTCAGGTGCTCTTAGGTGTTATTCTGCTTTATCTCATCGTGCAGTTTATTCATCAAGGATATCACCTATAGATGATAGCCAATCTAGAGCTCTTCAAGCATGCCACTTTTAGCCTCTGAATTTTAATGAGGTAAAGGAGATTTTATCAGTTCGTTATAAGTTAGTGAAAAATAGACATAAAAATTAGGATAAATTCCAAATACATGGTCGATAAAGTCTACCATTAATGCAATCATGTCTACCCAAACTAGATTCTGAAAACATACCTAAAAATGAAAACATCTAACAGTCAACAACACAATCCTAAAAACCAAAAAGATCATAAAAGCATACCCAAACAAGATAAAGTGAGAAAAACCTAGAAATTAGTTTTCCTAAAACACAAATTCGGCTATAAAATTTGTGTTAGAAAATCAGTAATCCAATCAAATTGTTAGTAAATAGAAGAAAAGTACGCAAAGTTAAAGGAAAAGTGAAAAAATCATACATCAGTTTCGAATGGAACTTTATAATGAATTGGATCGGATTTCAATTGACCTTCATCATGAATTACATAAGACTGATGTACTAACTTTCTTATCTTCACCTTGCAGTTGTCAAGAGGTTAGTCATTATCCCAAAATTTATCCATAAACTAATTTCCAACAACTAAAATCTATTTCTCTATATGGAGAAAGAGGAGGCACGACGGAGGAACAGGCACAGTGGAGGAGGAGGCATCGACACAAATGTTGGGATGCTAGGTTGAGCGAATAAGGAGAGAAATTAAGAAAGGGACAAAAAGGAATTAAGGAAAATATGAACCATGATAGAAAAGAGGAATTCAGGAAAAGTGGAAGTTTCATTAAATATAATTCCACCGCGTCATTTTTGCTTCACGCCTTTTAGTTTTGATCTTCGGCGGCGTTTGCTTTTTTTCCTTTTCATTTAACAAGACTAGCATTTGAACTTGAGCTTCAATCGCTACAACGCAACGCAACTATAAATATGTTTTATTGTAGTGTGTGATTGGCCTAGGAATGCCAGGACATCGCTTAATATTTAGGGACACTAAACTGGAGTGCAGGAAGTAACGCTTCTTCGCTGTAGAGCGACAGGATCGGCTTACTTGTCATTGTTTCCCTTTTATCGAAGAGTGATAGGATGGGGTCCAGCGAGGATTTGGTGAGACCATTGATTAGTTTGGAGAGGCTATGGGCTCAAATAACAATCAAGAGAGATCACGAACTGGCTTACTGACTTGTAGAATTTCGAATGATTATGGATTTGCATAACGACTCAGAGAGGTCATGGATTTGGATATCAGCCCCAAACGGCAATGGATTTGGCTTTGGATGGATATGTGTTTGGATAAAATGATCCAAAGGGATCATAGGTTCAGAATTGTTTATCGTCTCGGAATGCTCATGGATTTTACTAAAGATCCGAAGAGATCATGGATTTGGATTAGCAATGGATTGGATTCGAATTGGATAATATGGCCATCGATGGATCATGGACTTCGGATTTTGATTTACGGCAATTAAAAATGCACATTCTTATCTCAAGGCATGTTTTGGGTGGCAAAGTGTTTACCCACCTTTTTTCAAGGTAGCACGTAGGCGGATTTTACCCAACAAACTTCATGATAATCAAGACAGAAAGCCTGGAGAGATAGTTACCAGGATTGGAGATCGATTATATTTAAAACTATGGATATAGTTAAATGGATTTGGATGGACAATGCTCAAAAAAGTTCTAAGTATGGAACTAATAATTCCTGTAGAAGAGGGATTAGAATGGAGGGATCAGAATTGAGGGATCGGAATAGAGGGATCGGAATAGAGGAACTGGAATAGACATGATGCACATAAGAAACTCAATGATGATCGCTTCATGACTCAACAACCACAAGGCAGATTGAAGTGAAACTTTGGGAATAAGAAGAGGGAACCCTAGGGATTCTACCTTAGGGATCTCATGACAATTGGAGCAACTAGGAGGTATCAGCCCCTGTCCCTATAAAGGGATCAGCCCCTATCCCTATATAGGGATGGGTTTAATCGAATTTGCAGTAATGATCAGTTAATAACTAAAATCTACAGATGCTATCAACATTAAACTTAGAGTACAAGCATATTACAACACAAGGAAGCCACCATAAGGATAGCAACCCCAAAGGAGCAACACGGAGGGATCAGCCCTATCCCTATACAGGGATCGGCCCCTATCCCGATTCAGGGATCCGTTTAGTTGAATTTGCAGTAGTGATCAGTCGATATCTCAAGATTTGTAAGTGCGATCGACATGAAATTTGGAGAGCAAGAAGATAACATCATGGGGGACCCATGTAACACCCCATATTTTTGATAACATTATTTAGGAGATTTAGTTAGATAAACTAAACAAAATAATGTGTTGATAAGGGGATTGAGATTTGATTTAATTAAGGTAGTCGTGCCTTTTAACTAATAAATTAAATGAAGGGTTTAAAAATGAATTAGAGGACGGATATTATGGGAAAGAGGCCATTCCTATATCATCTTCCTTAGGCCGTGTATTTCAAAACACGCATTCATTTTCATTTTCAAAAATTAAAAGCTTGGTCGGCCACCGTTAACATAGGAAGAAGAAGAGGAAACAAAAGAGAAGCTTAAGGAAAGCCAATTCAAATCAAACTCATTCAAATCTCAAGCTCCTTAAATCATTAAAGCAAAAGGTGAATAATGTTTACATCTCTAATTTTTATGGTTTCGGTTTTAAGGTTAATTCCGAATAGTTTTGCAAATGTTTGCCATGTTTTCGAATGATAAAAGATTATATATACATGTTGATGATTTATGTAGGTTCATATAGATTTTATGACATGTTTTAAAATGAAAATCCTATTAAATTACATCTGTTAGCCTTGTGAATTTTTATGACGATCTAAAAAGTTATTTTAGAGATGGATTTTGAATTTTTGAATTTTCAGAATTTTTGTGGAATTGTTATGAACTTTCTAAGGAAGAAAAGGTTAATTTGGATTATAAAAATTATTTACGGATAAATTTATTATTGTTTGGATCCAAAATTTTGACATGTTGAAGAGAACATATTAATTTACTTTATGGAATTTTTACAGATTTTTCCAGGTGTTTTGATGGTTATATAAAATTATTTAAGGTATGGAACTTAAATGTTTTATATAATTATAAAGAGGAAAGGGGTTTTAAAGTGAAAATTATGCCCACGTCCCTAAAATCAAATTTAATAGCCCAAAACTCCTTCCGTTTTAAACTTGTAAATCTGGTCCCTATTTTTTTTTACAATATTTTGTTTCCCTAATTACCCTTGTTTATTTCATGTCGACTATTCTCGTGTGATTGTATTGGCGATCAAGATTTGAAATCTTCATAGGAAAATCAGATTTAATTCAATCTACTGTTCGATTTTTTTTGCGATTCATTATGGCTTCATCATCTTGCAGGTAAACGCTTGATTTAATTTTCAATCGACTTTGTGTTATTGTTTTTAAATAATTGCAAACAAAGTTGAAAAAACTTAAGTATGTGCATACAAACATGCAATTATTTGAAACTAATACTATTGTAAATAAAAACTGTATTTTACTATAGATTTTAACTACATTTTTCATTAATTTTTAACTATGTAATACATATATAGTCTTAAAATGCAGTAGTTCAGTACCAAGATTTTTTAAGGATCTTTTAAGTTTTTAACTGCATATGTAAAATGCAGTTAAAATTTACATTTAACAGCTGTATTTATTAACTGCATATCAAGTACGCAGTTAAAAAACACATTTAACAGCTACAATTTTTAACTACATATGTTATATGTAGTTAAAAATAATACAATTCATAACTTTATATTAGATATGTATGCTAGTATAATAAGAATCTTATGAATTTTTAAGTGCATAAGTGAAATGCACTTCAAAATTTGCATGATTCAAGTGTATGTTTTAACTACATATGTTATATGCAGTTAAAAATTGCATTTAATAGGTGCTATTTTTCACTGCATAACAGATATGCAGTTAAAAATGGTGCAATTTATAACTGCATAAGTGAAATGCAGTTAAAAATGGTGCAATTTATAACTACATAAGTGAAATGCAGTTAAAAATTTAGTTGTTCATAAATAATTGAAAACATGTATGCAACTATTCATAATAATTGCATATATGTCTGCAAGTATAATAAAAATCTTATGACTTTTTAACTGTGTAAGTGAAATGCACTTAAAATTTGCATTATTTAATTATATGTTTTAACTGCATATTTCATATGCAGTTAAAATTTGCATATAACAGCTGTAATTTTAAGATGCATATCAGACATGCATTTAAAAATGATGCAATTCATAACTTCATAAGTGAAATGCATTTAAAAATGCAATTGTTAATAGTAATTGCAAAGATGTATGCAACTATTCATAATAACTGCATATATGTCTGCAAATTTTCATTAAAATTGCATATAGAAATTTCTTAATAGGTAACCTTCGATTTTCTGATTTGTGTTGTTTTCATCTTCTGAATCTCAACTTTCTTCAGTTCTGGACTAGATTCGGACATCGATTTTTAAAGTAGCAACTAATTCTGATGTATAATTCAGGCGATTAGGGTTTCCTTTTTTTAAGATATTAATCGATGAAAAGAACTTGAAGGGTTCTGGGTTTTGTTCGGAGAAGACGTAAGGTTATTTAGGGAAATCTTTTTGTCGCATTTAAAAATAAGGATGGGAAACTTATAATTAAAATGGAGGGATGTTTTGTGTATTTTCAAACCTATCAAGGATGTATGCCCAATGTTCCCATTTTTAAAATTATTCAAATTCCCAAATATGGAAGATCGACAGCAATTTTCGAATATAGAATTCTGACAACCAATCAGATTTAGACAAACAAGGCAGGTGGGGTACAATAGAACCATTTCAAATAATATTTTTACTGTTTCAACTCTTTCGGCAAGAGCTTCCGTCTTTATTCCAAACCTTCCGACAAGGTCAAAGTGTATCAAACCTTCCAATTAGGTCAAATACCAATGCACATGGTATCAGGCAACTGGTACGTAGTGAATAGGATGGAGTCGAAAGGTTTAGGGACGAAAGGTTATATCTTTCGAAAGAGATGATGTTTTGTTTTGGCTTTAAAAAAATACGCCTGCTAGCTTTCGACAAAGAGGTTTCGAAATTGTCAAAAGGTTTAAAATAAAAAGGTTTCGATTGGTTTGCTTTCTTGTTTTAAATGAAACCTTCCGACAAGGTCGAAAGGTATAGCTTTCGACAAGGCCGAAAGCATAATTGCCGCTTCCTAACCTTTCGACATAGATGGAGTCAAAGGTTATCTTTTGTTTTCTAAAACTTGCCGCCTCTCTCCATTGATTTCGAAGGGCTGGTTCCAAGACCAACACTTCATTATTTTCGAATGATTTTGAAAAGTTTTATAAAGGTTTCGAAGCATTTTCTTTCGACTCTAATGTTTTTCTGATCCCTATGCATAATCCAAATGTTTTAAGTCAAAACATCTTAAAGGTTTCAAAGTGGTTAACTTTTATTGGTTTTGAAAGGTTTTCCACTTGTTTTAAATTGAACACAATGCCTTCGAAAGGTTTTGAGGTACATTGCTTTCGAAAGGTTTATTATATAGGGGAGGTACCCCAGGCTTTGGACAAAGTCGAAAGGTGAAACCTTTCGACTAGGTCGAAAAGAAACCTTTCGACAAGGTAAAAAGGTTTAGTTTTCCTATGTTTTCCAAAGGTTAGGGTTTAAAGGATATAAAAGGCAGATGTCATATGTTTTAAAGCTTACGAAAAGAAAACTTTTAAAAGGTATAGAAGGAGTTACCTTCAATGATTTCGAAAGGTTTATTAAAGGATATGAAAGAGTTACATTCAATACTTTCGAAGGGTTTTATTCTGAAGGAGTTACCTTCTATGTTTTCGAAAGGTTGTTTAAGGGTTTTAAAAAAAGGTTTCGAATATAAGGATTTGGCAGATAGCCTAAGTGTTTTAAGTTATAAAGGACTTTAACTTATTTTAAAGGATAGACAATCCTTATTAAACATCATCAACATTATTTTGAGTAAAGTATATATAACATGGCAAAAAAAGTTTAGAGTAAAGCTAAAAGTATATTTTCCTTGTATACATATGATTTGATGGACTAAATCATTTTGAAAAGGTTTTAAGGAAAATTTAAAGAGAAATTAGCTCAGATATTGTAGAGCAATTAGCTCAGATATTTTGAAGGGTAGTTAACCCAAAAGAAAATTCGAGCAGTCAGCTCATTTAAAATTCGGACAGTTAGTTCATTTTGAGGGCAGACAGCCCAATGGACAATTAGTCTAGGATAGTTAGTCACTTAGTCCAGAAAGAGTAGTCAGCTCTGATATGAACAGATAGTTCGTATATTAGCATAACAGATTTTTCTAAATTTTTAAGGACAGTTAATCCATCCTTTTTACCTATTTTGGGAAGATAGCCCATTATATAGCATAAAAGATATTGCTATTTTGGTATAACTAGTTTTAGGATAGATAATCCATAAAAGACCTGTTAGCTTAGAATTTAGGATAAATAGTTCAGTAAAGAACATATAGTTCAGATTTAGATAGATAGTCTATTTTATTTCCTTTTTTTAGCATAATGGATATTTCTATATTATTAAAATCTGTTGATTAACCAGTTTGGTTGCAGGAAAGGATCTACAAAATATATGTTTTGAAAAGAGATATTAGTGAGAGGAAGCGGCGTGGTCTTACTAGTTATCGGTAAACTGAGATGTAACGGATATTATTCATACCAGGCTTTATGTTTGACTCGAAGTTTTTTCCCCTTAAACTCTCGGGTGCTCAAAATTTGATTTGAGTGGGCTAAGGGTTAAGGTTTTCAGGTTTTAGCAGATTTTGGCAAATAAAGCATCCAAAGACGAGCAGGTGGCTGATGGATAGCTAATTTACGAAATTTTGTTTTAAAATTGTTTCCGCTGTGTATTAAGACAACTATGTCTATATTGCTTTGATCATCCAAGGAGGCATCTTCATATGTCGCTCTTGGCGTATTGTTGTAAATTTATATTTGGTTAATGCCTGGGATTACGTTCGGGATTTTTGTAACTTGGATATGATTTATTTTGAAGTATAATCATTAAAATTGTTTTTTTGAAATCTGTGATTTTATTCATATTCAAGTGCTTCTGATATTATGGATACCATTAACATTGCCGTATTTCGTCACCATAAGTTAATAATGTGGATGACTGCAGCATCCGTAGCAATTAGCTTTTGGTCTTCAGATACGGGATGTTACAGCTTGGTATCAGGGCATAGGTTTATGGAATATTTAACTAAAAAAATTGGTTTTGAAAACAAAAATCCAAGGAAATTGGAGTAAGATTTGGGGTTGGGTTAATGCTATAAAAATGTACCTGTATTTGCTATATATAAGTACGCGCTTTATCTCCATTCATCTATCTTTGATTAGGTTAACTTTATGTATCTTATAAGGTTTGAATACAGATATAGATGGTAGAAGAAGCGGAGTTAACCAAGGAGAGGGAAGAAATGAAAGGAACGTCGGACCTAACACATGGAGAGGCCAAGGTCAGGCAGATAATGTTGGTGCTGAAGTCCCGCAGGTTGGAATGAGAGCCATGTATCAGTTTTTCAGGAATATGATGCAGGCAAGAGTTGCAGCCGGAGTGGTAGGAGCAAATGTCGTAGGAGCAGAGGTTCCAGAAGTTCCGGTAGTTAATCATTTCGCTAAAATAACCGGCGATTATGTGAAGCTAGGAGGGAGGCTGTTTATGGGAATGGAGGATGCTATTGAAGGGGAGAATTGGTTGTTGCACTGCAAAAGTATTTTTGCAGATTTAGGACTCAATGACGAGAATAAGAGGAGGTTGGCGTCCAGGCAGCTTCAGGGGATCGCATTGTTCTGGTGGAATAGTGTATCAGCGACAGTAGATGAGGAGACAGTAACCTGGAAGGATTTCAAGAGGAGATTTTAGGAGAGGTTTAGGTCAGTAATGGCACAGTCAGCTTTGATTAGGTAGTTTGCTGAGCTGGTGTAGGGCGAGATGTCCATTGCTGAGTATGCCAGGAAGTTCGAAGAGTTGGCCCGGTATGGGTATGCTTCTGTAGATACCATGTTGAAACAGAATGAGAAGTTTATCAGAGGATTGAAGCCAGAATTGGCTAGTGCTACTTTGTCTCATCTTAGAGATCCTTTTGATATGGTTATAGAGATGGCTTTGAGGCAGGAAGAAGTCCTTGAGTCTCTGGAGAAAAGCAAGGCAAAAGTGGTCCAGGTTGGGCAGGGCCTGAAGAGGAAGTTCTTTCCCAAGAAAGGTGCTCAGAATGGTGGAGCAGCCAATAAAGCGAAGTCTGAAGTTGTCTGCTATAAATGCGACAAGAAAGGGCACTTTGCTAACGAGTGTCGCTCAGGGAAGGTGAAGGATGTGGCTAAGGGGAAGAATGTCAGGTGTTTCAACTATTACCAGATAGGCCATTATAAGAACCAATGCAAGGAGCCCATTAGAGATGGTAAGGGCAAGGTGTATGCATTGGAGCCTACCACTCCCAAGCCAACAGCCCAGGAGAAGAGAAAGTCGGTCCTTGGGGGAACGCTTCAGATACATGGTATGTTTGTTAGCGTTTTATTTGATACTGGTGCATCGCATTCTTTTACATCTAAATGTTTGATAGATAAGCTTAACCTTGAACCCACATATTTAGTTGCTTCCTTAAGAGTTGTGAATCCAATATGGGGTATGCAACTCTAGAGTTGAGGTGTGACCAGTTTGAGTTTGACCTGTTAGGTCATACTTTTGAGTGCAGTTTGTATGTGTCTGATTTTGTGGGGTTTGGGATCATCCTAGGTATGGATTGGTTAAGTAAGCACGATGCGAAGATATTTTTCCAAGGTAGGAAGATATCTCTTAGTCACCCAGATTGTAGCGATCAGATTGTTTTCACCGTAGGAGGTTCTAGCGATGCAGTGTTTTCTTTGTTGGGTGTATTAGATTCAGATGATGAGTTGAGTCAAGTTTTCATGGTTTGAGAATTCATAGACGTATTTGAGCCTGCAATTAGATTGCCGTTGAAACGAGCCATTGAGTTTTAGATAGATTTGGTTCCAGGAGCAGAACCGGTGAGTAGACCGCCAAGCAGGATGAACCCTTCAGAAATGAGAGAGTTGAAGGTGCAGTTGGTGGATTTAGAGGGCAAGAGTTTTGTCAGACCGAGCATTTTGCTGTGGGGTGCAGCAGTAGTGTTTGCTAAGAAGCCGGACGGATCGTTAAGGCTATGTATCGATTATCATAAGTTGAATGAGAAGACGATAAAGAATCGATATCCATTGCCCAGAATTGATGATTTGTTCGACCAGCTAACTGGAGCAAAGGAATTTTCTCAATTGGATTTGGCAACGAGTTTCCATCAGCTCAGAGTAGCAGAGGATAGTATACCTTTGACAGCATTCAGAACCAGATATGGATCATACGAATGGTTAGTTATGCCGTTCGGACTGACGAATGCTCCAGCTTTCTTTGGTGATTTGATGAACTGGATTTTCCAAGAGCACTTGGATAGGTTCTTGCTGGTTTTCATAGATGAAATCTTGATTTACTCTAAGGATGAAAGAGAGCATGAAATTGATCTTAGAGTAGTGCTTGAGACGCTAAGGCAGCATTAGCTGAAAGCAAAGTTTTCAAAGTGTCACTTCTGGAAGAAGGAGGTAAAGTTTCTTGGTCATGTCGTCTTAGAGGAAGGGTTATTGGTAGATCCGACTAAGGTTGAGGCAGTAAATAGTTGGAAGAGACCCGAGACAGTAACCGAGATTAAGAGTTTCCTTGGGTTGGCTGGTTATTATTAGAGATTCATTAAGGATTTCTCATGGATAGCAGCACCAATGACTAGGCTGACGAAGAAGGATGTGAAGTTTGTGTGGACCGTTAAGTGCGAGGAAGCATTCTAGAGTTTGAAACACTTATTGACCCATGCACCTATGTTGATAGTTCCAGAGGGGAATCGGGTTTTTGTAGTCTATACCGATGCGTGTGGAACATGATTAGGAGCTATGTTGATGCAGAGAGGTAAAGTAATTGCCTATGCTTCTAGACAATTTATACCGCATGAGGTCAGATATCCAATGCATGATTTAGAGTTGGCTGCTGTGATTTTTGCTTTGAAGGTGTGGAGGCATTACCTTTTAGGAGAAATGTTTGAGCTGTTTTCATATCATAAGTCGCTGAAGTATTTGTTCTCTCAGAAGGAGTTGAACATGAGACAATAGATATGGTTAGAATTCATAGCCGCTTATGAATTTGGGATTGAGTAAACATCAGGGAAAGGCAACCGGGTTGCAGATGCACTTACCAGGAAACATCAGAATGCAGTGTTAGCAATGATGGCCAAGTGGAAAGATTTAGAAGCATTAGCAGATTGCAGAGTGTAGTGGAGATCCCAACCAGGGTCTAGTGCTGATATAGTTGTATTGTCTTGTTTGGAAGTTTGACCAGTTTTGATCGAACAGATTGCTTCTAAGCAGATAAGGGATCCAGTGTTAGCTGAATGAATCGGTAAGCTAAAGGAAGGAACCAAGAGCGATGACTTAAAAGATTTCAGTCTTGACCAGAATGGGTGGTTGAGAAAGAAAGGAAGATTATGTGTTCTAAGTGTAGGAAACATAAGAAAGGAAGTCTTAGATGAATGCCATCTTTCAAAGTTCACTATACATCCCGGAGGTTCCAAGATGTATCAGGATATGAAGAGGAGTTTCTTCTGGGAAGGAATGAAGCGGGATATTGGTTTGTGTGTAAGGTAGTGCTTAAATTGCCAGCATGCAAAGGCCAAACACCAGAAACCAAGTGGTTTGCTTCAACCGTTATATATTCCAGTGTGGAAGTATGATTCTATTTCTATGGACTTCATAGACGGGTTGCCAAGGTCGAGTAGGTGAAATGAAAGTATATGGGTTACAATGGACAGATTGACCAAGAGTGCCCATTTCATTCCAGTTAAGTCAAAGAGGACGGCACCTGTTTTAGCAAGGTTGTTCATAAAGAATGTTGTTAGACTGCATGGGGTTCCTAGCAGCATAGTTAGTGATAGAGATTCCTTGTTCATGAGCGAGTTTTGGAAAAGTTTGCAGGAAGTTTTAGGAACAAAGCTTATGATGAGTACTGCTTACCATCCATAGACAGATGGGTAAACGGAAAGAGTTAACAAGATCTTGGAAGATCTGTTGAGAGCTTGTGTTTTGGACTTTGGGGGATCATGGGAGGACCATCTGCATCTAGTTGAGTGTTCGTATAACAACATTTATCAGACTAGTATTGGGATTGCACCATTTGAAGCTTTGTATAGAAGGCCGTGCAAGTCTCCTGTTTGTTGGTTGGAGACCATGGATAGGTTGATTCTTGGTTCAGATTTGGTCAGAGAAGCTGCAGAAAAGATTGAGGTCATTTGAGATAGGATGAAGGAGGCTCGGTATAGGCAGAAAAGTTATGTAGATAAGAGACGGAAAGATTTGGAGTTCTCAACTGGGGACCAAGTTTTCATCAAAGTATCACCAATGAAGGTTGTGCTTAGATTTGGGAAGTCGGGGAAGTTATCTCCTAGGTTCATTGGACCTTTTCCTATTCTTGAGAGAATCGGGAAGCTCGCGTATAGACTTGAGTTGCCGAGCAGTTTGGCAGGTGTCTATGATGTTTTTCATATTTCTCATCTCAGAAAGTATGTTAGAGACCCGGAGACTGCTTTTGCGCCGACAGTGCTAGATGATTTAGTGGTATAACCGGACTTGGCCATAGTGAGGAAGCTAGTTCACATTGTTGCAAGAGATGAGAAGAGGCTTAGAACCAAGATGGTCAGATTAGTCAAAGTCTAGTGGAGTGACGATGACATAGACTGCACTAGGGAGGTTGAGAGCAGGATTAGAGATACTTATCCTGACTTGTTTTGATGCTATGTTTACCTTCTTGTTTGTTTTGAGCCTTATTGTAATTTCGAGGATGAAATTTTTTAAGGAGGGGAGTCTGTAACACCCTAGATTTTTGATAACATTATTTAGGAGATTTAGTAAGATAAACTAAACAAAATAATGTGTTGATAAGAGGATTGAGATTTGATTTAATTAAGGTAGCCGTGCCTTTTAACTAATAAATTAAACTGAGGGTTAAAAAATGAATTAGAAGAGGGGTATTATGGGAAAGAGGCTATTCCTGTATCATCTTCCTTAGGCCGTGTATTTCAAAACACACGTTCATTCTCATTTTCAAAAATTAAAAGCTTGGCCAGCCACCATTAATGTAGGAAGAAGAAGAGGAAATAAAAAAGAAGCTTAAGGAAAGCAAATTCAAATCAAATTCATTCAGATCTCAAGTTCCTTAAATCATTAAAGCAAAAGGTGAATAATGTTTACATCTCTAATTTTTATGGTTTAGGTTTTAAGGTTAATTACGAATGGTTTTGAAAATGTTTGCCATGTTTTCGAATGATAAAACATTATATATACATGTTGATGATTTATGTATGTTCATATAGATATTATGACATGCTTTAAGATGAAAACTTGTTTTGTGACGTCCGTTAGCCTTGCGAATTTTTATGATGATCTAAAAAGTTAATTTAGAGATAGGTTTTGATTTTCAGAATTTTCAGAATTTTTGTGGAATTCTTATGAATTTTCTAAGGAAGAAAAGGTTAATTTGGATTATAAAAATTATTCATGGGTAAAATAATTATTATTTGGATCCGAAATTTTTACAAGTTGAAGAGAACATATTAATTTACTTTCTGGAATTTTTCCAGAATTTTTCAAGGTGCTTTGATGGTTATATAAAATTATTTAATGTATGGGACTTAAATGTTTTATATAATTATAAAGGAGAAAGGGGTTTTTTAAAATTATTCAAATTTCCAAATATGGAAGATCGGCAGAAATTTCGAATATAAAATTCTAGCAACCAATCGGATTTAGACAAACAAGGCAGGTGGGGTAAAAAAGAAATATTTCAAACAGTATTTTCACTGTTTCAACTCCTTCGGTAAAAGCTTCCGTCTTCATTCCAGACCTTCCGACAAGGTCGAAGGGTATCAAACCTTCCAAGTAGGTCAAATACCAATGCACATGGTATCAGGCAACTGGTACGTAGTGAATTGGATGGAGTAGAAAGGTTATAGCTTTCGAAAAAGATGATGTTTTGCTTTGGTTTAAAGAAAATACGCCTACTAGCTTTCGATAAAGAGCTTTCAAAATTGTCAAAAGGTTTAAAAGAAAAGGTTTTCGATTGGTTTGCTTTCTTGTTAACCTTTTGACAAGGTCGAAAGGTATATCTTTCAACAAAGCCGAAAGCATAGTTGCCGCTTCCTAACCTTTCGACACAGATGGAGTCAAAAGTTATCTTTTGTTTTCTATAATTTGCCACCTCTCTCCATTGATTTCGAAGGGTTGGTTCCAACACAAACACTTCATTGTTTTCAAATGGTTTTGAAAATTTTTATAATGGTTTCGAAGCAGTTGCTTTCGGCTTTAATGTTTTTCTGATCCTTATGCATAATCCAAATGTTTTAAGTCGAAACATCTTAAAGGTTTCAAAGTAGATAACTTTGATTGGTTTCGAAAGGTTTTCCACCAGTTTTAAATTGAACCTGATGCCTTCGAAAGTTTTTGATGTACATTGCTTTCGAAAGGTTTATTATATAAAGGAGGTACCCCAGGCTTTCGACAAAGTCGAAAGGTGAAACCTTTCGACTAGGCCGAAAAGAAACCTTTCGACAAATTCGAAAGGTAGGACCTTTCGACAAGGTCGAAAGGTATAGTTTTGCTATGTTTTCGAAAGGCTAAGGTTTAAAGGATTTAAAAGGCGGATGTCATATGTTTTAAAGCTTACGAAAAGAAACGTTTAAAAGATATAAAAGGAGTTGCCTTCAATGATTTAGAAAGGTTTATTAAATGATATGAAGGAGTTACCTTCAATACTTTCGAAGGGTTTTATGAATGATTTTGAAGGAATTACCTTCTATGTTTTCAAAAGGTTGTTTAAGGGTTTTAAACAAAGGTTTCGAATATAAGAATTTAGCAGATAGCCTAAGTGTTTTAATTTATAAAGGACTTTAACTTATTTTAAAAGATAGACAATCCTTATTAAACATCATCAACATTATTTGAGTAAAGTATATATAACATGGAAAAAATAACTTAGAGTAAAGCTAAAGGTATATTTTCCTTGTATATATATGATTTGACGGAATAAATCATTTTGAAAAGGTTTCAGGGAAAATTTAAAGAGCGGTTAGCTCAAATATTGTAGAGCAGTTAGCTCAAATATTTAAAGGATTGATAACCCAAAAGAATATTCGGGCAATCAGCTCATTTAAAATTTGGACAGTTAGTCCATTTTGAGTGCAGTCAGCCCAGAGGATAGTTAGTCCAAAAAGAGCAGTCAGCTCCGATATGAACAGATAGTTCATTTATTAGCATAACGGATTTTGTTAAATTTTGAAGAACAGTTAGTCCATCCTTTTTACCTGTTTTGGGAAGATAGCCCATTATATAGCATAAAACATATTGCTATTTTGGTATAATCAGTTTTAGGACAGATAGTCCAGAAAAGAGATGTTATCTCAGAATTTAGGACAGGTAGTTCAGTAAATAATAGATAGTTCAAATCTAGACAGATAGTCGATTTTATTTCCTATTTTTAGCATAATGGATATTGCTATATTATTAAAATCTATTGATTAAATAATTTGGTTGCAGGAAAGGATCTGCAAAATATATGTTTTGAAAAGAGATATTAGTGAGAGGAAACCTATTCCGCTAAGCGGCGTGGTCTCACTAGTTATCAGTAAACTGAGATGTAACAGATATTATTCATTCCAGGCTTTATGTTTGACTCAAAGTTTTTGTTTCCCCTTAAAATCTTGGGTGCTCAAAATTTGATTTGAGTAGGCTGAGGATTTAGGTTTTCAGGTTTTAGCAGATTTTGGCTAAGAAAGCATTCGAAAATGAGCAGGTGGCCGACGGATAGCTAATTTAGGAAATTTGTTTCAAAATTGTTTCCGTTGTGTATTAAGACAACTATGTCTATATTGATTTGATCATCCAACGGGGCATCTTCATATGTCGCTCTTGGTGTATTGTTGTAAATTTATATTTGGTCAATGCTTGGGATTACGTTTGGGATTTTTGTAACTTGAATATGATTTATTTTAAAGTATAGTCATTGAAATTGTTTTTTGAAAGCTGTGATTTTGTTCATATTCAAGTGCTTCTGATATTATGGATACCATTAACATTTCTGTATTTCATCACCAGACGTTAATACCGTGGATGAGTGCGGCATCCATAGCGCTAAGCTTTTGGCCTCTAGATACGGGATGTTACAACCCACCTTATGGATCGCATCCCATGATCCCACAGAAATAAGGATCGGCACTAATCCTTATTATAGGCTCCAGTAGGCCCCAAACTTTCTAGGCAGGTTCGTCTTGGCTTTAGGGTTCCAGATTTGGGTTTTGAGCGAGATAGTTTCAAGTCTTCTCCTATAAATACAAAAGGCATGGCATCAGAAAAGTGATCTTCTTTCTCCTTCACTTCATCTTCTACCTAGGCTAAACTCTGCCATTTTTATTCTTGGATTTCACTAATTTGTAACTGTAATAAGTAGTATAAAATTATAAAAAGGAAAATCTTTGGAGTGGACATATGCTGGAGTTAACAAAACCACCATAAATCTGTGTCTCTCTTTACTTGCTTTCAGTTTTACTTTTTTTATTCTTTAATTTATATACTCTACATTATATTATCTTAGATCTATGACTAGATATTGGTGCTTTCACATAACTAGATGTTGGTGGCCATTTTTTACGCCAACATACATTTATAGATATTGTGGTTTATATCTACTATATGCATACTAAGCATTTATACTTTTTTAATTGCCTCGTTTAAATTACTGTATATATATTATATTTCAAAATTTTATATTAAAAATTAAAATTTGACTTTGTAAAATATCTCATACAATTTGACTAAGTTAAAATTTTCAAAAAAAAGTTTAAAATAAAATATCTTACTTTGACTAGTTAAATATTTATTTAAATTTAAATTTCAAATTTAAATCAACATTATTAATTCAAATTTGTAAAATATTCTTCATGAATAATTATTAATTTTATAAATAAAAATGTATACTAAATTAAATATTTATGCAAAATTAATTTTTTTAAAAAGATATTTTAAATTAAAATATTTTGAATATGTATTTATTATTATAAAATATATACAATAAATAATATATATACTTTCGGCTAAATTTTTTAAAGCAAAAAATTCAAGACAAAATATTAGTTAATTATATATATATATATATATATATATTAATCTTAAATTTGAAATTAATATATTTGGTACTTTATACATTATACGAAAATATTTTTCGGCAAATAGATATTTCTTCTTAGCAAAATTAGCCGAAAGGATCATTGTTACAACAATGTAACTACTATCATATAATACTTTATTTAAGGATTTTCCACTTATATATATTTGATTATTTAACTAGTTATTTTTATAACAATATAACGTTATATATAATAGAAAAGAAACACCAAAAGCATGATATTTTTTGAACAAGGTTGGTTTTAAAATCAAGATATGTAACAAATTACATAATTACACATTGGGCATTGCTCCTTAACTTTCATAATGTTATTGGATTGAACTAAAGAATTTAAAGTTGTATACGCAAATAAATATGGATATTAATAGATTTTTGACCTTGGACCAAACTCCAGATATCTAAGTGATATAGTGATGATGAAAAGAATACATATACAAAATTTCGATACTACGTGAGCTTAAGTTGGATTAGAAATTAGATATCGTATAATTGATCTATATGTGTTGAACTTGGCATGATATTATGTTTAAACAAAGTCCATACACACTTCAGTATTCAAATTGTTTAAATATTGACCGAGGTTTGCATTCACACTAAAGAGTCAACACAACCACACTGCCAATTATTTCTAAATTTGACGAATGGGAAAATTAATTTATGAATAGTATAAGAAAATGTTGTATTAGTATTTATGTCATTTTATCTATTTATTTAAATCTTAAAATCAGATTAAACAATGTATAAAAGTTGTATGTCAATTCAATCGATTATTAACCAAACGTTGATAGGTAGCACAGGAATTTTAAGCCCGAAGGGCATGACCGTGTAACAATACATGCCTAGGTCTGTAATGAAGCTAGTGTGTTCTCGATTTGGCACATGCATGGGAATCTAGTTGTATCCCGAATACGCATCCATAAATGACAATAATTCATGCCCCGTGGTTCCGTCCACAAGTCGGTCGATTCGGGGCAAAGGGAAACAATCCTTGGGGTAAGCATCATTAAGGTTGGAGAAGTCAATGCATGTTCGCCACTTTCCATTAGGTTTCTTCACCATCACCGGGTTGGAGATCCACTCCAGGTAAATGGCTTCATGGGTGAAACCATTGGCAAGCAGATTCTTCGCTTCCTTATTGAGATCGGTTGATCACTCTACCCTCATGCTTCGTTTCTTTTGCTTGACAGGGACCTTGGTTGGGTCTACATTGAGAGCATGGCAAGCTATTTCCGAGAATATTCTCACCATATCCTTGTGTGCCCATGCGAATACATCCAAGTTCCTTCGCAAGAATCCTATCAGCTGAACTTTGAGGTCTAGATTTAGTTGAGAACCTATCTTTAAAAGCTTTGTTTTGTCATGTTCGTCTACTGTCACATGCTCCATAGCCTCAACAGGCTCGGCGTTGACCTTCTCCTCTTTATCTCTAGGGTCCAATTCGTTGAATGGGTTGCTGGTATATTCAAGAGGAGGGGCCTTCTTTGATTTTTGTGCTTTCGAATTTTTGGCGCAGAGGAGGACCCCCTCGCCTTTTCCCTTTTCCTTTTTCTTATTCTGGCGAAGTTCAGTCACATAACAATCACAAGTCACATCTTGGTCTCCTTCCACCTCTCATATTCCATTGCCGGTCGGCAATTTCATCTTCAAGCACCATGGTGCTAATACTATTTGGAAGTCTAACAATGTGGTTCTTCCCAAGAAGGCATTGTAGGCGGAGTGCCCATCCACCAATATGAAGTTTTGCTTCCGCACAACTGATCGAGGGCTACTTCCAAGCTCAACAAACAAGTCCAACTGTCCGAGAGGCATTGTGGCCTCTCCAGTGAATCCATGTAAAGGTTTATGGCACGAAGATACATCTTTCATTAGCAACTTCATTTTATTGAATACATGTTTGAATAAAATATTCACTGAGCTTCCTGTATCGACCAAAATGCGAAACACCTTGGCCGGGCCGATCCTGGCGGAGATAACCAGGGGTCAGTGTGAGGATACAGTTTTCCAACCAAATCTTCATCATTGAAGGTTACATCAATTCTTTTTCTCCGCTTCGCGATGCGACCTTCACTTATGGAATGAACATACGCTTCCCTATCCTTTAAGGACTTTCCATATCTCTCCATCTCAACCCAACTTCTATCAGCTATATGCGGGCCTCTAGATATGGTGTAGACAGTTATCTTTTCTTGGTTAGTGCGGTTCATACCTGTTCCTTCCCCATTATTTCCTTGCAGTGGTTGTCCAGATCTTTCATGGGCTAGAGTGGGAGAGTTGTGGTTTTTTTGCTCGTATCGCTCCAGCTTCTTTTTTCAGATATATATTCTTCAATGAGATCCCATAAATGTTGCCATTTTCGATGTTATGTCCATGCGACTCGTGGAAATGACAGCATCTCCCTGTTCCAATTACGGCCTCTGATTCTTTTTTGTACGAAGGGCATTTGTATTTCAACTCATGTTGAGTAGCCATGTAGATGTCCTCAACTATGTCGTTCAGAGGTGTGTATGAGTCGAATCTTGGTCCGGGTCGGTATCGCCACTTATTTCCTTTTTCACTCCAAATATTGCCTTGGTTGCCACTTTTAACTTCACTATTCTGCTTGTTACCTTCCCCTCGGGGCGGAGCACCCACATTTCCTTGGATGCTGGAAGCCTTCGCTTGTAGCTCGCTATGTCGGTGGGCCACCGCATCCTCTAATCTCATGTACTTCCCAGCCTCATGAAAGAAATCCTGAAGAGTTAGGGGTTTCTCCATTGTCAACCTTCTTGTGAGTTTGGAATCTGGGTGGATGCCTCTGCATAGTGCCATCAGTGCAAGCCTCTCATTGGTGTCCTTCACTGCTGTTGCAGTAGCGTTAAAGTAGGTAAGATATTTTTGTAGCGGTTCTCCTGCTTTTTGTCTCACGTCTGATAAGGAATAGGCATCCTTGGGCTGTTCCACATGGATTCGGAATTGACTTATGAATCTTTCCTCCAACATTTCCCAAGAACTAATAGAGCCATAAGGAAAGCGAAAAAACCACATGTTTGCTAGGTCCGACAAGAACAATGGGAAACATTTACATAACACACCCTCTGTTGCTCCATTCATGAGCATGTGTTGAGTTTAACGCTGTAAGTGGATGATTGGGTCGGTCGTGCCTTTGTAAGGATCCATGGTGGGTATCTTCCATTCCCATGGAGCGGTTGTTGTATCTATGTCCCTGGTGAATGGGCTAGACACCCTTGCTCCTTCACCTCTTTCGTGTTGTTCACGTCTGAGATACTCCCTGAAGCAGCGTGTCATCCTTTCCTTGGATTCTAGGGTAGTCCTGGGAGAAATGGGGGCTTCCCTTTAATACTGATGACATCCCGAACTTCGGTTGAGATTGGATTGGCGATGATTGGCTTGAAGCATGACTGGGTCGTTATAACCGGTACTTGCCTGGTGCACCTTGGTTGGGCCCATCTCCTGGCGCTCTCTCAGACCCGGCTTCGGACTGATTTCTGATTCAGTTTCGAGCACTTGTATCTTCTTGATTTAATTCTTCATCCAAAGGGGACCTGTTCCGCCTATGAGACTCTCCAGATTGAGATTAATTTTAAGATTCTGTGCTGTGAGTGGACTCCTCCGTGCCCCTTAAGCATGTCATTAGCTGGCCCACTAAAGCTTTTTGCTGGGTAGCGAAGCGGTTGGTCATCTCATTCACAACCCTATCTAAGTCTTCTCGGGTGACAACTGAACCAGGTAGCTGAGCACATGTTGCCTAGTTTCCTTGATCCTCTTGGATGGGATTGGGCATACTAGTAGTGGCCGCGTTCTTACCCTTGTCAGCATTCTTTCGGGATGGAGCTATGTTCTAACAATGTGTTAAGGTTGGAAGGAGAGCGGGTGAGAGGTTCTCAGTGGAAGCACAAAAAATGTTTGCACAAAAATTAGGCAAACACCTCCAAGTCTGAATTTGGTTAAGTTGCCTTTAGGTTTTTTGATATGCTATTTTTCATGTCTCAATTTGTTGTCAAGTACTTATTATAGTCATAGAAAAATTCACAGGCTCAGAATAGGAAAGTAACTTAAAGGAAGTAAAACACATAAAGTTTTATAGTGGTTCGGCCAGAACATGCCTACATCCACTGTCCATCTTATTATTCCTTTTTAATTTGGTTACAAATACAAGTATGATTGGAAAGAGCAAAAACTTAAAGTAGCTGGAGTGGTTGAATCTCAACAGAGTTTTCCCTTTCCCTTTTCAGTGTCCCCATTATTGTTGAGAAGCTCTGATATTTATAGAGTGAAGTTGTGAAGTGTGGAGGTTGAGTTATAACTCACTGAATCTGGTCCGATATTTGGGCAGGAGGATTTTGGCCAGCACTTAGTTAGCGAAATTGGCCTGCCTGGTCATCATTTCATCCAGCATCAAATTTGGCATGCATGGAGATGCTCATTTGCTGGACCAAATATTTGGTCCGGCAAACCTCGGTACCAGACCAAATGTTTGGTCCAGTGCTTTGGTGCCGTGCCGAACCAGATATCTGGTCCGGCATTTCAGGGGATGCCGGACCAAATATCTGGTCTGGCATTCCTGCTTTCTACACCACAAGCTCTAGCATTCGACTCTCCTTTCCCTCGTCTCAGCTTTCTCTCGACTCTTCTATGCCGAAAAACGGAGCTAACATCTTCATAGTCAATTTTATAAGGCTATTTCTGTAATTTAAGAAAAGAAGAGTGGTAGCCGAAATACAATCCTACATTCTCATCCATTTAGCATGAACATAAATGCCACTTCGTCTTCTTACAACCGACCGACCAGAAGGTACCTCAATTTTTTCTTCTTTGGTCAATCCTTATAAAGCAAGCTAAGTTATGTCGCTCTAATCAAAAATCTCTACCTCAGGTTTGTGCTAATCTTATTATATTTGCTTTTATTATCCAACTTTCTAATCAAGCAATATTCAGACAAGTTGGACTGGTCGAACTTTGAGTTATCGAGACAGGAAGCCTAGAGAGATAGCCTAAGAGTTCATAAACCAAGCATAGATAGAGTCACAAGGCTAATGTAAGAACAACTCAAAGCAAGACAACAGTAGGACCCTCCAAGTTAGGGATCGATACCAACCTCACCCTGTGGTTCGATACCAACTCTTAATTCCACCTCAGGTGGACACTATCTCCTACCTACATGTCTTACTTAATGCCAAAAGCCTATTTTTAAAGTTGCTTTGTTGATTCAATGCAACTCTCCATCAATCTCTACGAACACTTGAAACTTCAACTTTGCTCTTCCACAACTCCATCATTTAGACTCGGAAATAAGCTATTATTGGTGCAATCAATTTTGGAATCATGAAGCTAACTATAAGACGATCTGAGACGAAGATTCAAAGATGACCATTTTGACAAACTTGAGGATCGGTACCGACTCTGTCTATGGATCGGTGCCGGCTCCTATCAACTGATAATGTGGCACGTATTTCCTTGGGAGAATTGGTCTAAATCATGTACAACGGCTTGGAGATATTTTATGCGAGATATTAGGCTCTCTACCGCTACAAATGGGAAGGTAGTGCTCATTTTATAGGATCGTTTTGCTCTAGTTCTTCCTTACTCTACATTCTTGTAATTCTGAAAATCTAAGTATCGAAGTTGTACCGGCCCTTAAAAACTTTTTCCTCCAAGTCAAATATAAGCAATGAAATCTTAAATTGGACGTAGGCATTGCTTTGTCGAACCACTGTAAATGATTGTTTCTTGTTTATTTCTCATTTCCTATTTTTTATTTGCATTTCTTCATATATTTTTTCTCTATATATACTTCTGGGTGTTTGTGCCATTTTTGGTTCAAATGTTTTGATGCTTTCACTGAGAAAGATATTCTCAAGCTACTTGGATCCATCATCTACTATTGGATTTCTTATATCCCAAAGATAGAACCAATTCCTTAACCTTTTAATTCTACAACTCAGATTTGCCAAGATCTATTAGAAGCTTTCTTCCACAGCCCCATCAAGAAGAGACTATTCTACCAATTCCAGAGCTATTACTGAAGCTTTTAGAATCTGAATCCTCAACAAGGAGAAGGAGTTGTTAAACCTACTAAAATGGAGATCCGGACTCCAACTAATGTTGTGACTAGAATGGAGATGGATAGGATGATGAAGCAGATGGAAGATAGATTACAGGCTAGTCATAATAAGATGAATCAGACGATGCAGTAGAGCTTGAGACCGTTGAATGAGCTAACTCAAAATAGTCATTGAAGGAGTTAAAGGGACTCTAGTTCTTCATCTGAAGGTTCCTCATAATCTGAGCAAAGGCGGAGGGACAAGAAGTAGAAGAGGACTCAAAATGATGCCGAGACATCGTACCAAGGAAAAGGATAAGCCTCGGCCTCAAACCTGGGGATCGGTACCGTCAAAGGTTAGGGGCTGGTATTGACCCCTCTAATTATAGGCCCAGAGCCCATCCTCTGGAAGGCCGTGTGGATTTGGCTTCAGGACGTGCTGTTGGAGGTCAGAATCTAGAGAATCATTCTGTTGCTGTTGATATTGCTCACGCAAATCAAACAGGGGGATTGGTAGACAAATCGATCTCCCAAAGGCCGGAGAACCTAGGTATCGAGAGCCAAATTGAGAGCGTTCACCACGCCGAACACTTAGAGCAGAGCCCGGTTACCACCGTTCAGCTGAACCTATTGACCCGGACTACTTGGAGGATATGGTCAGGAGAATTGTTAGCAGAAATCGTTTATGGAGTAATGATGAATAGGGAACCTCACCTAGTCGGAATCCATTTACAGAGAACATTCTACATAGGAGATACCCCTGGAGATTCGCAATGCCGACTATGCTGCTATATAGAGGAATGACAGACCCTAGCCAGCACATGATCATACATGAATGGAATAAGGATTCAACCAGAGCATCCACTGCCGTGAAATTCTATTGTTTTCCAATTTTATTAGAAGGAGTAGCTACGATGTAGTTTACTCGACTCCCGCCGAGGTCTATATCATCTTTCGTTGAGTTGTCAAAGAAGTTTGTAAAACAATTCTGTTTTCATACTACACGACCAAAACATGTGATGTCTTTGTCAAACCTCTTCCAAGCCGAGGGAGAGTTACTAAAGGATTTCTTGAATCGATTCCATATAGCCATGATAGAAGTTATGGTTCCCAAGGATGACATAGTGCAGATAGCATTGATTAGGGGGATTCATCCCAACATGAAGTTCAGGGAATGGTTGGAAAGGAAGACCCCGTTAATGATGAATGCTTTCTATATAAAGGGTAATGAATACTTACGCTTGGTGGAAGGAAAGTAATGTCCGTGGAGGACTGGTGTTGGAAATTCGAATGAAGTGATACAAAGCAAATTTGCTGTAAAGAAATTTGGAGGGACCTCTAGGAGATTCGATGCGAATTTCAGTAATCAAATAAATAATCAAAAATGAAATGATGATGGGGCTAAGAAGAAGAAGCTAGATAACATGAATCATTTTAGGACTCCTAAATACGATAGCTCTACTAAACTGAACAACACGATAGAAAACATCAACCTAGCAACTGAAAATACTGAGTAGTATAGAAAACTAGCTCCAATAGAGTTAACCGAGAAGGAAAGAAAGTCAGGTAAGTTTTGCAAATTTTATTAAACTCACGGTCATAATAACAATGAGTGCAGACACTTGCGGATATGGTTAAGAAGTGGATTCATAAGAAAAAGTTACAAAGTATGTGAAAGCCCCGAAGGATGGTGGGTAAGGAAACTCTAACGCCCTTGGGATTTCTTTCCAATGGGGCATGATGAGCCTGGTACCGATGCATTCAGGCAGCTAGAAAAACGATTGATGATTAATACTATCATTGGTGGACCACATGCTGCTGATAAAAGTCCAGCTAAGATGGACATGTATTTTGGTGGTATTAAACAAGCCGAGAGTGAAATTTGTTTCGCTATTGAAGATGCGACTCGGCCAAACAATGCAAAACGATGACTAACGATATTGTTTTTCGAATAGAGATGCTGATGGAGTGGAAGCTCCAATGATTGACCCACTCATGATCATAGCCACGATTGGTCCTGCTATTGTTCGCAAGGTGTAGATTAACTATGGGAGTTCAGCCAATATCTTGGTCAAGAGAGCTTATGATCAAATAATGTTAGAGGAGAAGGATTTGAAATCGTGTAAATATTGAATACAAGAGTTCAATGGGAAGACCATTGACTAATTGGATTGTTAGATTTATCGGTGGAACATGGCGAGGGCGACCACAAACTAGTGCGAGTTGGCCTTTTTTGGTGTTAGATATTTACTCAACTTATAGTGCATTTTTGGGTCGATTGTCCTTAGCTGAGTTCAGAGCGGCTATAGCACCTTGGTGTCTGACTATGATGTTCCCTACAAAGGAGTGGGAATCGTGCAAGGAGATCTTCTCTAGGTCAACTTTCAGACTTAAAACAGGTGGTCGAACGACCTTTGATTGAACTAAATATTAGTGTGCACAAAGTAGAAAGTTTAATCTTTCAAACAAAAAAAGAATCAATGAATTCCAATTGGAAACGAAAAAGTTACGCTGTCTCAAATATGGACTCGGACCATGTTTGTAACAGTTCAACAAGAATGTGCCCGGGCCTAAAAATCCGTTCTGGGTTCAACTTCCAGGCAAAAAACAGAGTAACAATCGGCATCGGATTGAGCTCAAAATTGGTGTGCATATATTAGAAGACTTTATCTTTCAAAAAAAAAGAATCATGAAATTTGGATAAAGAATGAGGAAGTTACGATGTCTCAAAGTTGAACCCAGGCAGTGTTTTCACTGTAAAAATCTGGGCAAAAACATGCTCCGAGTCAAAGTTTGGCAGAATATTTCTATAAGCTATATAGGTCAAAATTACTTGAAAATTTGTATGCTTATAGTAAAAAACTTTATATTTCAAACAAAAAAAGAATCTTGCAATTTCAGTAAGAAATGAAAGAGTTATGCTATCTCAAACATGGACTCAGGCCATGTTTGCAGCAACTCAGAAAACACAATTTCTACAAGCAGAAAAACTGTGTTTTGTTGATTTTGAAGCAACGGTTTGAACACTCAAATGACAATATTTTTTGACCAAATTTTGCAGAAACAAAGTTCAACATAAAAACTTTACTCAGAAAAAGATCTGGTAGCATTTCGTTGCGGTGATGAAAGTTATGGACAGCCAAAGTTGGCACTTCAAGCCAGAAACGAAAATAGTGTTTACAGTGAATAAACTTTTGTACAAGCAGCAGATTCAAGCAATTTTTCAGACGATTTAGCTAGTATTTGTGAGATATTGTTCTCACCTTTAGCTACTTACTGAAATACTAAAGATTTGCAAGTAAGGCGGCAACCTTTAGCAACTTTTATGTAATATCTTTAAACTATTTTAAGCTATAAAATCTATTTATTCTCTATAATAAGGGAATTTTCAAATATTATCTTCAGAATTGATTTCGGAAAATGTTTTTAAAAGCTTGTTTTCTCAAATATATAAAATACACTATTTTTCACTATTCGAGCGAATAAGAAGGAGAGTTAAACGATTGGGTAAAACGCGTATTATGGGATACGTGCGTTTATCCTTTCGGTTAATTCCTAACTTGTCTGTTTGATCGTTTTGGCCTATGGGTCTAGTTTACCGATGATATGAGTTGAACCTTTTACTGCATTGAGTGTGAAATTTACTGGCGGTTAGTAAACCATTTAGTGTCTATCCAAACTAGACTTTGGAATTACATATTGATTTTTTATAATAAATGAATCTTTTATATTCAATTTTCTCTTAATCCACAAAGCTAAACATTTATTTTAAAAAATCAATATGTAATTCCAAAGTCTTGTTTGGATAGATAATTATTTCTTATATTAGCTGGTCGCGAATGCTACGTCATCGAGCTAAATGATGCAAGGCGAAGGGAGAAAGGGAAAAATATGGAGGGAACCCTCTGCACTAAGGCTTTAGATGCACAACAACTACAGCTTGAGCCTAGCTCGGGCAGCCCAGTTGGTTCTATGATGACATGGACCAACGTAAAGAGCCAAAAGGTGGAGGAGCAGCTCCCACCGAGTTGACAGTTGTTGTTCCGGTCCACCAGGATGATCTAAATCTGGTCCTAAAGATTGAATCGTAGCTCGATGCAAGAGCGATGAAGGAGATGGTTTGTTTTCTCTAGGCAAACTTGGATGTGTTTGCCTGGACACACTAGTATATGTATGGAATCTCACTGGAAATAGCAAGTCATGCATTAAATGAAAATCCCAAATACGTTCTTGTGAAATAGAAACACCACAGCTGGGTCCAAAACGATCTGCTGCAGTAAAAGAACAGGTGGACAATCTAAAGGAAAATGGCTTCATCTGCGACACTTTACACTCAGAGTGGGTATCTAACCCTGTCCTGGTAAGAAAGGCGAAAATGAAGTAGAGGACATGCATCAACTATCCTGATTTAATAAGGCACCCCCAAAAGATAGCTTCCTTCTCTTGAGGATCGTTCAATTGGTGGATTCGACAGCTAAACATGAGCTACTTTCATTCATAGAAGCATACTCTGGATAACCAAATCCTGATGCAAGTCCCAGATTAGAAACATACTAGCTTCGTAACTGACCTCAGATTGCATTGCTATTTAGTCATCCCCATTCGATTAAAGAATGCAGGAATAACTTACCATAGGCTTGTAAACCATATGTTCAAAGTCAGATCGGATGTTCGATGGAAGTCTACATGGATGAAAATGCTTGCGAAGTCATGACATTCGGCAAACCACGTTTATGATCTGGCAGAGATGTTCGATGTCCTCCAAAAATGCGAGATGAAGCTCGGTACCTTGAAATTCTCTTTTGGCATTGCGTCAGGTAAATTATTGGGCTTCATTGTGAACACCCATGGGGTTAAAGCCAATTCAGAGAAAATCAAGGCAATGAGAAAGGTTAAAGCCTCGAGATTATTAAGGAGGTCCAAAGCTTGAATGGGAAGGTCGCCGCCCTGAGTCAGTTCACTTCCAGAGCCATAGATAAATGCTTCCCTTTCTATGAGGTGATTAAGAAAGGAAAAAGGAACTTCAAATGGAATCGTGAATGTAAAGACGCATTCCAAGCTCTAGTGAATCATGTGGAGAGACCCCCATCCTTTCGATGCTACTGGATGACGAGGACTTGTTTATATACTTAGCAGTTTCGGTGCATGCCTTGAGCGCCACACTTGTATGCGAGGAATCTTACATTCAACGATTGGTCTATTACATCAGTAAGTGCTTGACAAGCACAAAACAAAACTATCCAAAGTTAGAGAAGCTCGCATATTGCCTTTTGATGACTTCGAGAAAGCTCCCCTGTTATTTCCAAGCCGATCAGGTTAAAGTTCTTACCGACCAGCCTTTGCGACAAGTCTTGTAGTGACCTAAGACTTTTGGGAGGCTGTTGAAATGGAACATTGAATTGAGACAATATGATATAACTTATCACCCTCGAAGAGTAATCCAGGGTTAAGCCTTGGAGGATTTCATTGCTGAAGTAACTGCTTGAAATGATCCTTTAAAGTGTAGCGGTTAGAAAGATACTGAACGGAAGATGTACATGGATGGTGCATCTAATAAACGGTGTTCCAGTGCTGGAGTCATACTTGTTACTCTCGAAGAACACTCGATCTGCTATGCCTTGAAACTCAACTTTCCGGCAACTAACAATGAAGCTGAATACGAGGCCCTGATTATAGGATTTAAGATTGCTAAAGAGCTGGGATTAATGACTTTACATATTTTCCATGTGTAACGACCCGCCATTTTGGACCATTCGCGTCCATTATAAGTGTATAGGTAGACACTCATGCCGGAGTTGAATTGCTCAAAATACCGCGTTGTTAATTTAAATTTGGCAAAACTGAACATATACAGTAAATAGATATAATCACAGATCACAGACACAGAGTAATAAATGCAGCGGAAATAAAAGAGATAGTAGTTCATGAAGCTACTATATGAATATATAAAATACATCAGAGTTTACAACAGAAGAGTAATACGATACATCAGATACAAATCAGAATACATCACTGGAATCATCGAATACTGAAAGCAGAATAGATGGCTGGATCTTCAAGCAAAGCTCCAACTCCAATGGTGAGTCTCGAATACTGGATCACTCAGTCTGACCCGAGCGTAAAGCAAAAACACAAGACACTCGAGTCAGGATTAACATTCTTATATTAATAAATCCAACTCAAGTGAAATAGCAATTGAAATACAAGTAACTCAAAGGATGTTTGGAATAACCATCCTTTAAGGATCCGTTAAACTATCTACTAGGTAGTAATGTACGCTAAATAGATAATGTCTATCAGTAATAATAAGATATCAAAATAGGGTTAAGCAGGGCCCATACACCTCTTAACCTGTTTAATTCCCAAAAGCATATACAAGACCGTAGTTTCCCCAAAACCGGAAGTCACCAGAGGGCAATCCATATACTAAAGGTACAAATCAAAATCGTAGTGGTCGCGCATAAATGGAATACAAGTATGACAAGGCACATGAGGCAATACCCAAGGTAGTGATACTACTGTTCGCCTGATCCGGACTGGTGAGAACGCAACGCCGCAGCGCCCGCAACACCGTGAAACAACACTCCAAAAATCAAGGGTGCACCAATCGACAACAAGTATAAGTAGTTCGAAGAAGTGTGTCCACTTGAGGTAGCTAATCCTCCATTGGCCCGGCACAGCTCCTGTTTTAGTCATTTCCAATTTGACACAAGTGTCAAGGCTATCCATTATCGTTCTCTTTCTTCAGTCATCACGAACATCATTCCAACCACTTCATTCTGGATCATCACTCCGCGTATAGTTATTAAAGTGGTTTCCAGTTTAGATAGAGAGTATATCCATAACCGATTCCGGTCTCTTTAATAACTTCCGTAATTATTACACCGATTGGTCGTTTATTTATTTCAAAACCAAATCAATTTCAATTTCAATTCGTAAACCAACATTTCATTTGTCTTCCAAAACCAATTTCCAATAATTTACGTTTCAAAACATTCAAATTACCCTTTTAAGATCTTATAATTCAATTTCAATTTCCTTTAAAACAATTCAAATATTGATTCAAGTTCGTATATAAGTTTCATTTCGAAAATCATTTAAATCAATTTAATTTAACATTCAAATCAATTTAAATTCATTTATCGATTTCATTTAATATTCGTAAAGTAAATTTATCATTCAAAACAATTTCTATTAAATTTCCAAATCATTAAATCAATTTCTTAAGTTCAACTTCATTAAATCAAAACTCCAAGTCGAATTAAATTAAATTCGTCAAATCAATTCTTTCAATTACAAGTCTTATATTAATTCCAAAAAAATATCACATTTTCATTTCTTGTTAAAGAAATTCAATTTCACTTATTTACTTTCTTAAATAATTTTCCAAAACTTAATTAATAAAGAAAACTCAATTTCAATTATTTACGAAGTAAAATTCACTTATTCAAAGGTTCAATTTTACTTATTAAAGAATTCAATTTTATTTAATCATTAAATAATTCATTATTAAATAATTCACAACTTAATTATTAAATAATTTCAAAGTTTAATAATTTCAAACTTAATTATAATTTCAAACTTAATTATTAAATCATTTCAAAATTTAATTCAATCATTTCTCAAATTAAACAACATTCTTTCATCAATTACATTGTTAATCTTTTGTTTCAGATTATTAAATATTACCATTTTCCTTTCATCAAAAATTCAAATTTCAACTTCATTTCAAAACCATATTTTTTTATTCAAATAAAATCTTCGTTTATTCTCAAATTAAATTATTGACCAATCGGGTTTTTATTAAATTTTCTATCCTAAGTCAAAGTTCAATTTGGGTATTTATCATTTCAACCCGATTCCAATTCAATTCAAAATCAAAACATATCAAAGGGAACTTGCAGTGTGATAACTGGGATGGTGTCAAAGTAAATAAACAAGCAATAACAGCAAACAATATCAATCCAATAATCAATTCAAATAATCCCGAAATAACCGTATTAATTCGCATTGTTATTTGTACGAATTAATATAATTATTTCTAGAATCTACACTATCATTTCATGTAGATTAAAGATTATTACATTACGGTTTTCACTTGTCATCTATTACGATTACATACATCATCAGTTTAAACAACATACAATTCAATGGTTCAAGGTATAGTTAACACTATTCTACGTGTCAATTTATTTAACATTTAAAGGGGTCATACTATACAAATGTCAGTTAATCAAATTTAACATTTAATTATCCTATATCAAGTTCAATTTCATACTGTTTATCATTTTAACATCAACAATTTAGCATCCCATATAAATATCAACAATCAATCAATTATCAGCCAAACTGTATTATCATCGCATAAATAATTAACAGATAATGGTGTCAGATGTCACAGGTGAACTGATACAGGTAATAGCATATATAACAGTGTAATTAACTAACAATTCCATATTTCAATTGTCGTTTCAATTGAAATCAAATCTAATAAATAAAAGAACGTTAATCGTGAGTGAGTGCTCACCTTTCGATGCTAGAGAGAGATTACAGAAGGTGACACGGATACGCACACTGGAATTGAATTGCGAAGCCAAGCAACGAATTGAAAGTAGGGTAAGATGAACACGGAGTTGAAGATCAAAGCAAAGCTGTATGTTTGAAATTGACGGGTGACAAATCAAAATTAGCTTCAATATAAATTGGGCAAAATAGATGTTATATACATATATAAAATTTCCCTTATCATATACTTAAAATAAATTCTCTTTATATACATATATATAGATCTAAATCAAAAATTAAATTTAAACACATAAATTATCTATTTAAACCAAATATTGTACACTGATATAAACTAATGTAACGACTATATATATTTCATTTAAAACTTTATAAAATCTCATTCAAAAGTCAATGTACATCTATTTCTATATACCACATAAAATCATCATATTTGAAAACCTAGGTGTGTATGTAACTTTAATTACGCATACTTATATTTAATAACAACAGCTTATCTACAACATACTGTATTTTACTTTAAAAATATACAACAGATTATACTTTATTGAACCGGATTGTAGTTGTATACTTTATAATTAAATCTTATATATTGTATTCATTTAAATCTAACATATCCAATTTATACTAAATGCCATACCTTTCTGTACACAAAAAAATATATATATATACCTTGTAATGTACTACAATGAATTAATATAAGTAAAAGCTACAGATCATAATATACGCACAAATAAACAATTCATGCTAATGCATAAATATAAAATAAGATGATATTTTAAACTAAATATATGCATAATACTTAAAATAGCCGTAGTAAAACGTTTAACAAACAACGTATAAATAAATAGTTTGTTTATAAGTGCAGTTTACAAAAGCTGCTTCAAGACATTGTTCGCTTCCAGAACGCTTTAAAGATGCTAATTAGTTTAATAGTTTGTTCATATATGTAAACATTTTATATATATAAACTAACACATATATAGCTTTCATACGTATATATATAAACTGACATAAATATAATCTACCTTTATAATATAATATATAGCAAATACTTATATAAATAAATAACAGGTCATATCCAACTTACGTAGATTTGCAATAGATTAACGAGGCTAGGGTAGGGAATTCTCGGCAGCAAGGTCAAAAATGGGTTTGAGCAAGATAAAATGTTTTCTGGAACAAAGTTTTATGTGTAAACTTCCAGGCACATGAAACAAACAAATAAACAAGCTCTCAGATTTAAATGTTTCATACCATGCGTGTGTTCCAGAACAAGCAAGTACAGTGAAACCGAAGCCTAAATGCCAAGCAAAATGCAGATCTTCTCATTCACGAAAGGATCGGAGAGCTGTGGTGGCGACAATCAAGGAGGATGTGGATGGGAAGGCGGGTTGGCTAGCATGGGTGGAGGAGCAAGTGGTAGGTGGCGGAGGTCGATGTGGAGGAGCGGTTGCTAGTGGGTTGCCGATGCCGGAGGTCGCGGTGGCTTCAAGGGCTCGGGTTGGCTGCGTCGAACAAGTCAGGGGATGTGGTGGATCGACGAGGTCGGGTTTGCTGCGTGTCCAGGCTGGGGAGGAGGATGGCATGGCAGTGGCGAAGGCTGTGGCTTTGGTGGATGGATACGGAGCTCGGCATGGGAGTTGTGTGGGCTGCTTGGTGTTTTAGGCGAGGTGGCTGCTGGGTGCTGCATGCGTGGAAAGATGGTCGGCTATGGTGCTTGGGTCATGCGGCAGTAGAGGATGAAGAAAGGCAGAGGTGCACGCTATTGAGTGAGGGAAGAAAAGTGGTTGTGAGCAGGGAGGGTGTTAGGCTGAGATGAGAGAAAGTGAATGGGCAGGTTTGTATAAATATTAATTATATGTTGTTTCCAAAGCAAAAATAAAGAATGTAAACGAACATATGTTGAGCAAGAGGGATAGCAAAAGTTAGAAAGTAAATACTGTGGATTTTAAAGGTCAAGACTATTGGATTCCCCGGTAGACAATTAAGAGACAAAAGGACCCAAGAGTTAAATTCGTAACCGATACCGATATCCGTTACGCGGTTTTTGTCGCGTACCGTACTTCAAAACACAAGATAAAATATACTGCAGAGATCCATACGTCGAGACGATCAAAAAGGCACACAGATATCGGTGGTATGATTAAATTATAAAAATTCGAATTTTCTAATAGCGGAAAATGCAAGAAAAACGCTGAAAAATAAGATCGACGGAGCCAAAGATGTCCGAATTTGGAAAAACGACAAACTGAAATCTTGCTCAGAAGATGGTTTAGAATTTTTTTATGTAAAAATATTTAGGTTTCGGAAACATTTTATTTTCAACGCTTTTTAACTGATTGAATTGAAGTGACTTTACGCGTGAAATAAACTTTCATATTTTCGGATGAAAATTTACCAGTTGCTATGTTTAACTAGACGTATTCTAAATATCAAATTTTTATTTCAAAATTTTATCGTTTAAAATTTCACAAAATTTCAACTAACTACGTTATTAAAACAGTCGGAATTTACGGGTCGTTACATTCTCCCCCACTCAAAACTTTTCGTCCCCGAAAAGGAACGAGGTAGGAGAATAGAAACAACTAGAAAGAAAACAGATTTGAAATACAAAATAGCAATTAATTTAAACCATATAAATTCAAATTTAAATTGATTGTTATTCAATAATTGATTAAATCCATTTGATTTTACTAAAATCAATCTCAACTATTTCTAAATTCATTATCTTATTATCCAATTATCCTCAATTTAAAATTTCTAAAACCATAGATTTGAATTGCCTATTATTATAATCATATTTTTTTCAACAATTTAAATTCTTCTTTATTCCAAATTACTGTTAAATTCATTCTACTTAATATGTCTAATCACATATATTTAACCCATATAAATTAATTTAAACCATAAAAGTTTCGATTTAAATAAATTTATATTCACTAATTGCCTTTAAATTCAAGGTATTTTCATAAGTTGATCAAATTTCAATTTATTAATTCTTTCAAAACAAATTTATTAATTCTTTCAAAACAAAGTTATTTCATTATTAACTGAATTTACTTATTTTCTTATCTAATTCTATTAACATCTTTATAATCAAAATTCAGTGTATAACATTTATTATAAACCCTCAAATTTTATTTATAAATTCAATTTATCTTATATATTATCCAATTACATATTCAACTTCTGAATGATTTAGGTAAGTTGTATTAGAATGCAGTTGAACAATATACAAATAAAATTTTTCCTAATTCAATTATTCAAGTTTAAATATTTATTTCAAATTTTGGTTTTATTTGTAATTAAAATCATCCTTTAACAAAATTTAAGAATTAGATTTCCGATTAACTTCATTAAACAATTTAGAGATTTATATAATATATTTATATCAAATCAAAATAAATTTTAAAATAAGATAACTATATATATGTAAATCAAAATGTACTGAAGAAATTTAAATCAAAATATTTTCAAAACAAAACCGTAGCAAAGCTACAGAATATTATCTTCACTTCGAAACTCGAAAATGAATGTCGATGATGCGGCCGCCATCACCGAAATTATTTTCCAGCGACAAAGAGAAGAGTACTAATTTCAACATTTTAAAATTCTTTGAAAACGATTTCTATTCGAAAATACTTTCAATAATATATACTTTAAAAATTTTAAAACCAAAGTTCGAAATCATCGGAAACTAAATTCTCACATTTCTAAATTAATTTCATTTCAAATTCCAAATCAATTTATAAACCATATTTATAAATTCATTTAGAACAATAATTGATAATCAAATATTATCATTTCAAACAACCAATTTAATTAACCTCTAAATTCAAAAAAATTTTACTTATATTTTACAATATAATCAAACAAATTTGAAAACAATATTGTGTCAGTTTGCTCTGCTCAAGTGTTTTGGAAATCCTATCGATAGCGTTGATCAGACGAATCGATCGAAAACCCAAATCAACATCAACAACTCAAACAACACAATATATTTTAAAACATTTATATATATAGATATTAGTTTACAAATACACTTCTTTGCTCGACGATATAGGAATGGATTTTCAAAATAAGGATAGGGTTTCAAATTTGATGGACTCAAGTTAAAGAGAATTCTGATTTGAATACAAGTTCGAAAGAAAAGATAAGATGATTCAATTAACAGAATCGGGTTGGATAAGCTTATTTAATTCACGGGCAATCTTAACCGGACCGTCCGTAACTTCAAGAATAAGATCGATGCTGAATTCCGAGGTAAATCAACACTCGATCTCTAGAGATGGGATTCAGGTATATCAGGGAATAGATAGCATTGTAAGCCGAGGATACAGAAATCTCTGGTAGATCGATGTCCATTATAAAGGAGTTTTGCTCCTTTACGAATCATTTGAAGATTGGCGAGACCGCCGATCTATTATTGATATCATTCAAAACGGAGTTATGAGGTGCTCCAGAATTGAAAGGAGATGAATGGTAAAGGACACGAATGAATTTCGGAACCGAGAGGAACGTTCCAAAAATTCAAAGGAATCGAGTCAAAAGGAAGAGATTGAAACTCAAAATGAAAGTGATTCTGTAAATACATTTACCCTATATGTTAAGTTTTGCCTAGAGCTACCAAAGCTCTGATACCAACTGTAACGACCCGCCATTTTGGACCATTCGCGTCCATTATAAGTGTATAGGTAGACACTCATGCCGGAGTTGAATTGCTCAAAATACCGCGTTGTTAATTTAAATTTGGCAAAACTGAACATATACAGTAAATAGATATAATCACAGATCACAGACACAGAGTAATAAATGCAGCGGAAATAAAAGAGATAGTAGTTCATGAAGCTACTATATGAATATATAAAATACATCAGAGTTTACAACAGAAGAGTAATACGATACATCAGATACAAATCAGAATACATCACTGGAATCATCGAATACTGAAAGCAGAATAGATGGCTGGATCTTCAAGCAAAGCTCCAACTCCAATGGTGAGTCTCGAATACTGGATCACTCAGTCTGACCCGAGCGTAAAGCAAAAACACAAGACACTCGAGTCAGGATTAACATTCTTATATTAATAAATCCAACTCAAGTGAAATAGCAATTGAAATACAAGTAACTCAAAGGATGTTTGGAATAACCATCCTTTAAGGATCCGTTAAACTATCTACTAGGTAGTAATGTACGCTAAATAGATAATGTCTATCAGTAATAATAAGATATCAAAATAGGGTTAAGCAGGGCCCATACACCTCTTAACCTGTTTAATTCCCAAAAGCATATACAAGACCGTAGTTTCCCCAAAACCGGAAGTCACCAGAGGGCAATCCATATACTAAAGGTACAAATCAAAATCGTAGTGGTCGCGCATAAATGGAATACAAGTATGACAAGGCACATGAGGCAATACCCAAGGTAGTGATACTACTGTTCGCCTGATCCGGACTGGTGAGAACGCAACGCCGCAGCGCCCGCAACACCGTGAAACAACACTCCAAAAATCAAGGGTGCACCAATCGACAACAAGTATAAGTAGTTCGAAGAAGTGTGTCCACTTGAGGTAGCTAATCCTCCATTGGCCCGGCACAGCTCCTGTTTTAGTCATTTCCAATTTGACACAAGTGTCAAGGCTATCCATTATCGTTCTCTTTCTTCAGTCATCACGAACATCATTCCAACCACTTCATTCTGGATCATCACTCCGCGTATAGTTATTAAAGTGGTTTCCAGTTTAGATAGAGAGTATATCCATAACCGATTCCGGTCTCTTTAATAACTTCCGTAATTATTACACCGATTGGTCGTTTATTTATTTCAAAACCAAATCAATTTCAATTTCAATTCGTAAACCAACATTTCATTTGTCTTCCAAAACCAATTTCCAATAATTTACGTTTCAAAACATTCAAATTACCCTTTTAAGATCTTATAATTCAATTTCAATTTCCTTTAAAACAATTCAAATATTGATTCAAGTTCGTATATAAGTTTCATTTCGAAAATCATTTAAATCAATTTAATTTAACATTCAAATCAATTTAAATTCATTTATCGATTTCATTTAATATTCGTAAAGTAAATTTATCATTCAAAACAATTTCTATTAAATTTCCAAATCATTAAATCAATTTCTTAAGTTCAACTTCATTAAATCAAAACTCCAAGTCGAATTAAATTAAATTCGTCAAATCAATTCTTTCAATTACAAGTCTTATATTAATTCCAAAAAAATATCACATTTTCATTTCTTGTTAAAGAAATTCAATTTCACTTATTTACTTTCTTAAATAATTTTCCAAAACTTAATTAATAAAGAAAACTCAATTTCAATTATTTACGAAGTAAAATTCACTTATTCAAAGGTTCAATTTTACTTATTAAAGAATTCAATTTTATTTAATCATTAAATAATTCATTATTAAATAATTCACAACTTAATTATTAAATAATTTCAAAGTTTAATAATTTCAAACTTAATTATAATTTCAAACTTAATTATTAAATCATTTCAAAATTTAATTCAATCATTTCTCAAATTAAACAACATTCTTTCATCAATTACATTGTTAATCTTTTGTTTCAGATTATTAAATATTACCATTTTCCTTTCATCAAAAATTCAAATTTCAACTTCATTTCAAAACCATATTTTTTTATTCAAATAAAATCTTCGTTTATTCTCAAATTAAATTATTGACCAATCGGGTTTTTATTAAATTTTCTATCCTAAGTCAAAGTTCAATTTGGGTATTTATCATTTCAACCCGATTCCAATTCAATTCAAAATCAAAACATATCAAAGGGAACTTGCAGTGTGATAACTGGGATGGTGTCAAAGTAAATAAACAAGCAATAACAGCAAACAATATCAATCCAATAATCAATTCAAATAATCCCGAAATAACCGTATTAATTCGCATTGTTATTTGTACGAATTAATATAATTATTTCTAGAATCTACACTATCATTTCATGTAGATTAAAGATTATTACATTACGGTTTTCACTTGTCATCTATTACGATTACATACATCATCAGTTTAAACAACATACAATTCAATGGTTCAAGGTATAGTTAACACTATTCTACGTGTCAATTTATTTAACATTTAAAGGGGTCATACTATACAAATGTCAGTTAATCAAATTTAACATTTAATTATCCTATATCAAGTTCAATTTCATACTGTTTATCATTTTAACATCAACAATTTAGCATCCCATATAAATATCAACAATCAATCAATTATCAGCCAAACTGTATTATCATCGCATAAATAATTAACAGATAATGGTGTCAGATGTCACAGGTGAACTGATACAGGTAATAGCATATATAACAGTGTAATTAACTAACAATTGCATATTTCAATTGTCGTTTCAATTGAAATCAAATCTAATAAATAAAAGAACGTTAATCGTGAGTGAGTGCTCACCTTTCGATGCTAGAGAGAGATTACAGAAGGTGACACGGATACGCACACTGGAATTGAATTGCGAAGCCAAGCAACGAATTGAAAGTAGGGTAAGATGAACACGGAGTTGACGATCAAAGCAAAGCTGTATGTTTGAAATTGACGGGTGACAAATCAAAATTAGCTTCAATATAAATTGGGCAAAATAGATGTTATATACATATATAAAATTTCCCTTATCATATACTTAAAATAAATTCTCTTTATATACATATATATAGATCTAAATCAAAAATTAAATTTAAACACATAAATTATCTATTTAAACCAAATATTGTACACTGATATAAACTAATGTAACGACTATATATATTTCATTTAAAACTTTATAAAATCTCATTCAAAAGTCAATGTACATCTATTTCTATATACCACATAAAATCATCATATTTGAAAACCTAGGTGTGTATGTAACTTTAATTACGCATACTTATATTTAATAACAACAGCTTATCTACAACATACTGTATTTTACTTTAAAAATATACAACAGATTATACTTTATTGAACCGGATTGTAGTTGTATACTTTATAATTAAATCTTATATATTGTATTCATTTAAATCTAACATATCCAATTTATACTAAATGCCATACCTTTCTGTACACAAAAAAATATATATATATACCTTGTAATGTACTACAATGAATTAATATAAGTAAAAGCTACAGATCATAATATACGCACAAATAAACAATTCATGCTAATGCATAAATATAAAATAAGATGATATTTTAAACTAAATATATGCATAATACTTAAAATAGCCGTAGTAAAACGTTTAACAAACAACGTATAAATAAATAGTTTGTTTATAAGTGCAGTTTACAAAAGCTGCTTCAAGACATTGTTCGCTTCCAGAACGCTTTAAAGATGCTAATTAGTTTAATAGTTTGTTCATATATGTAAACATTTTATATATATAAACTAACACATATATAGCTTTCATACGTATATATATAAACTGACATAAATATAATCTACCTTTATAATATAATATATAGCAAATACTTATATAAATAAATAACAGGTCATATCCAACTTACGTAGATTTGCAATAGATTAACGAGGCTAGGGTAGGGAATTCTCGGCAGCAAGGTCAAAAATGGGTTTGAGCAAGATAAAATGTTTTCTGGAACAAAGTTTTATGTGTAAACTTCCAGGCACATGAAACAAACAAATAAACAAGCTCTCAGATTTAAATGTTTCATACCATGCGTGTGTTCCAGAACAAGCAAGTACAGTGAAACCGAAGCCTAAATGCCAAGCAAAATGCAGATCTTCTCATTCACGAAAGGATCGGAGAGCTGTGGTGGCGACAATCAAGGAGGATGTGGATGGGAAGGCGGGTTGGCTAGCATGGGTGGAGGAGCAAGTGGTAGGTGGCGGAGGTCGATGTGGAGGAGCGGTTGCTAGTGGGTTGCCGATGCCGGAGGTCGCGGTGGCTTCAAGGGCTCGGGTTGGCTGCGTCGAACAAGTCAGGGGATGTGGTGGATCGACGAGGTCGGGTTTGCTGCGTGTCCAGGCTGGGGAGGAGGATGGCATGGCAGTGGCGAAGGCTGTGGCTTTGGTGGATGGATACGGAGCTCGGCATGGGAGTTGTGTGGGCTGCTTGGTGTTTTAGGCGAGGTGGCTGCTGGGTGCTGCATGCGTGGAAAGATGGTCGGCTATGGTGCTTGGGTCATGCGGCAGTAGAGGATGAAGAAAGGCAGAGGTGCACGCTATTGAGTGAGGGAAGAAAAGTGGTTGTGAGCAGGGAGGGTGTTAGGCTGAGATGAGAGAAAGTGAATGGGCAGGTTTGTATAAATATTAATTATATGTTGTTTCCAAAGCAAAAATAAAGAATGTAAACGAACATATGTTGAGCAAGAGGGATAGCAAAAGTTAGAAAGTAAATACTGTGGATTTTAAAGGTCAAGACTATTGGATTCCCCGGTAGACAATTAAGAGACAAAAGGACCCAAGAGTTAAATTCGTAACCGATACCGATATCCGTTACGCGGTTTTTGTCGCGTACCGTACTTCAAAACACAAGATAAAATATACTGCAGAGATCCATACGTCGAGACGATCAAAAAGGCACATAGATATCGGTGGTATGATTAAATTATAAAAATTCGAATTTTCTAATAGCGGAAAATGCAAGAAAAACGCTGAAAAATAAGATCGACGGAGCCAAAGATGTCCGAATTTGGAAAAACGACAAACTGAAATCTTGCTCAGAAGATGGTTTAGAATTTTTTTATGTAAAAATATTTAGGTTTCGGAAACATTTTATTTTCAACGCTTTTTAACTGATTGAATTGAAGTGACTTTACGCGTGAAATAAACTTTCATATTTTCGGATGAAAATTTACCAGTTGCTATGTTTAACTAGACGTATTCTAAATATCAAATTTTTATTTCAAAATTTTATCGTTTAAAATTTCACAAAATTTCAACTAACTACGTTATTAAAACAGTCGGAATTTACGGGTCGTTACACCATGACTCATAGCTGATGGTTTGCTAAATTTGAAAAGAGTTTCAAGAAAAAGAAGCCAAACTAGCTCCTTATCTAAACTGAGTCCTTGAGTTGCTCGTTGACATTGAACATTATATAATCACACATATTCCTAGATAGGAGAACGCGAAGGCTAATTCAGTTGCTAAAGTGGCCAACTTCAGAGATGCGCAGCTCATGGGCTTTGTTCTGGTGGAAGTACTTTTGGTTCTGAGCATTAACCGAATGGATGTCGATTGGATCTTAGAGACCAAGCTTGAAAGGGAGTCATGGATAACTTCAATTCAAGATTATCTGCAAAAGGGAATCCTTCCGAAGAGAAGGAATAAATGACGAAAGCTCCTTCAACAAGCTTCGAGGTATATTATGCAGGATGGAGTACTTTATAGGAAAGGTTTCTCTATCATCATGCTCCGATGTGTCGCTCATGATTAGGCCAAGCTAATCCTAAGAGGATCATGAAGGGGCATGCGGTGATCATATTAAGGGGCAAACCCTAGCGAATAAGATTCTCTATTACAGATACTTCTGGCTAACAATCAACCAGGGTGCAGCTGATTATACTCGCGAATGCGATATGTGCTAGAGGTTTGCTAAAATACTGAGAGCCACGTCGATGGAGATTACTCAAATGGTCAGTCCTTGGCCATTTGTAGTCTAGGGGATTGATATCATCTGTGTGTTGCCAATATCTAAATATGGCGTGAAGTACGCCATTGTTGTAGTTGATTACTTCACTACGTGGGCTGAGGCAAAGCCGGTGGCCATGATCACCCCAAAAAAAGTAATCAACTTTGTTGTCCGGAATATCATCTGTCATTTTGGAGTTCTACAGACAACTGTTAACGATAACCGGACCCAATTCTGTAATACCGAGTTCAAAGATTTCTGACACCGAAACCACATAGAGAAGATATTTGATGCTATGGCACATCCTCAAGCAAATGGATAGGTTGATGCTATGAATAAGATTATCAAGTCCACTATTATGAAGCGGTTGGGAAAGGCCAAGGGCAAGTGGGTCGATGAACTTCCATTAGTACTATGGGCTTATCGAGCAACTCATAAGTCAGCGACTGGCCACTCTCCATTTTCCCTAGCCTATGGGTCAGAGGTTATAATTTCGGATGAACGGGAAGTAACTTCTCATCAGTTGATTCACTACAATCCATGGATTAATGAGCAACTCCTACTAGAGTCTCTTGATTTGATTGATGAGAAGCACGATGAAGCTGAGTTGATGATAGCTGCACACCGAGACTAAGTCACACGATATTACAATACTATGGTCAAGAATCGGACCTTCGAAGTTGGTGACCTAGTTCTTAAACAAATCTTCCTTTGCCCTGCAAAATTGACCTGACTTTGGAAGGTCTGCACGCAATAGAGCAGAAGCTTGGAGATGGAACTTTCAGGCTTGCGACGACAAACGAGATTCCGCTTTCGAGGGTGTGGAATAGCAAGCACTTATGATGATATTTCACTTAGAAATAAATTTGTATGTAATTGGCTAGAGCCATGTAATAAGACTGATTATGTCGTTTCTTATTTTTATGGAATAAAACAGCTTCTCGAGTCTAAGAATTTGTCTTTCCATTACTTAAGAGTTGTGACTTGATTGACTCCAATGATTTTTGCATGTAAATAATACAGGTGTATAGGTATCTAAAGTTAGGTACCAACCAAAACTTCTACGGTTCATGATCAAACCCTCGAAGTTATTCTCAGTATCTCAAGATAGATACCGGATAAATCTCGCTTCCGATGTAGGGGCAGGATTATAAACTAAAGTGGATGTGACTCGACTATCCATCAATTGACTCTTATCCTTGAATTGGGAGTAGGAGTATAAACTAAATGGACATAACTCGACCATCCATCGACCAACGCTTTTCCTTGGATTGGGGGTAGGAGTAAAAACTCAAATCGGATATAACATGACAGTCCTTGCATAAACTCTCGCCCTTGATGTGGTGGCAGGAGTACAAATCAAAACGAATGTGATACAATCATTCACTTGCTCAACTCTTGTCCTCGAAATGGGGGCAGGAGTATAAACTAAAGTGGATGTAATAAGACCGTCTAACTCTTAACACTCTGGCTAGAGTTAGGCAAAGCCTAAGGTCCACGCCTGACGTAATGCGTGATCTTACTTATGAACTTCGAACCGACACTCGAAATTAGGCGTGATAAGAAGTATACATCTTGGACGAGGATGTGCGAACAACGATAAGTTAATTTATATTAGTGCCTAGAGTTAGGCGCAATCAGATATCATGATCCTAGAAAAGGATACTCGAACCGCTGGTCTAAGTGGTTAACTCCAACTAATGCCCATAGTTTAACACTTTGGAGTCTTACCAAGGTTTTGGATCAACTTGGGACCCAAGTGTTTAGCTGGCAGTAGCATTATGTGGCGTCGACCTGTGGCCTTCGCTTAAGATTTTATGCACTGTAAGGCAAGCTCCGGATAAAGAATAAGTTGGCTGTCTTTTTGAATCTTGGACTCATCTCATACCAAGACTTATTTCTCTAACTGCACCAAATCAATCTAGCCACCTTTAAGGAAAGCCTTTTCTTCTTCAACAATTCGCTCCCAGGCATGGGCGAGGATTCTGGGATAATCATCATTGAACCACTCCAGATTTTGAAATTTGAGCATTTTGTCATTATACTAGTTCAGCAGTGGTTCGAACTTCTCCATCACACACTCTTCTAACCATTGATCTGTGACCTCAACTTCTCATCTGATGAGTGCGTCAACATCTTTAACACGCTCGAGTGCGTTGTCTCTTTCCTCCCTAGCATAGAGCAACTCACCACAGTAAGTCTGAACGTGCTGGAGCACTTCATCCATTTCTTTTGTTTCAGTCTCTAGCTTTGTTTTCAGCTCAGCTGCATTTCCGTTTGTGGTATCTCTCTCCATTACCAGAGCACAATTTTTGAGGAAAGCCTTCTCTAATTTATCCCAATGCATAATTTATTCCTCGTCGAGTGCCTTGGTGTCCTCCTCAGCCTTATTTTCGGCTTTGGCTTGGGATGCTCTCAGTTTCTTGACCTCAACATCAAGATTAGTAGTGATTCTCTTATTATCAGCTTCGATTAATTTCTAATTGTCGATCTTTAGCACCTATCCCTCGAGACTTTGGAAATTATCTTAGCAAACTTCAACCATTCCTTATATTGATTGTGAATGTCGATCACAAAATCGATGGTCACCTTTTATACATCAGTTGTGATTCATTTCAAGTTAGGCACAAACATAAGACCATCGAAGAAAATATTGGGAAACTCTTCTTTAGTCTGCCCATTCGAGCAATAGCCGGAAGCTGTTCCTCCGTAAAGATAGGTAGGACAATAGCAGTTTCTTTACCCGACTTGTGCTGGGAAGTTTCAGAGCCACTCTTATAATGCCTATGGTCAGAGGACCGACTGGAGTGAGAATGCATTGGAGGTTGCACAGGAATGGAAGCCAGAGGAGGGGCACAAAAAGCGTTACTAGGTGGGATGTCATCACGATGATAGGGTAGTTGTGTGGACCTCTAGAGGAGGTGATCTCGACCTAGGGCAACATTTGGAAGCAGAGTCATTTGATGAGCGATCACTTTCGTAACTGCTTCTATTATGGTCATCTCTGTCTCAGTTAGAACGATAGCCTGACTCATAGTCGTGATCACTTCCTTGGTGGTATGAGCTCAACCGAGGCCTCTGTGCTAAGGATACATTCTCCTCTAAAGATTGATGAATGTATTTCCTTTACGCCCGGATCCTAGAAGGGAAATAGGAACAAGTTAGATCCAACAAGCAAGGACACAGGTCAAGTGCGAGTGTTGTGAAGTGCACGTGTGCATGAGTGTCCTAATGTCCCCTTGACGGACTATGAGCTGAAGCTTTACTCATGGGATTAACCTCTCCTATAGTGGTAGGGATGAAGTCTTTATCAATGCAGATAGGGGAGTCAATGCCCTCAATACTAATATTACCGACATCAAAAGAACCAAAATTGATAGGAATTCGCCCTAAGCCGACAAATGAGCATGTCAAACGAAAGGATGGAGTATTTTCTGCATCCTTAATTAGTAGGGGCAGAGGAGAAGTCTACGCCTTGGAGATTTTCATGATTAATCACTTCTTCGAAGCAGGTGGTTGGTCGTCCCTAGAGTGTTTAGGCTGAGACGAATGACCTGCATTGATGTTACCTTGGTCAGCCTCGCCACTTCCATTAATAATTTCGCCTTCCTCGGCGTCTTCTGGTGCTTGTTCAATGTTTTCTTCAACTCCAGCCCAAGGACTTAGGACTGGGTGCAAATCTGGATCAGCCTCGCCTCCTTTGAGCGGGTTGTTATCATCGTCATGTCATCATTGGAAGCTATTTGGACTATACTAGTATTGCGACAATCTTCTAACAACCCGTAGGCAAGAAGATTTTCATCTGACGGGAGAGTTCTAATATCTCTGTTTCCTGGAGATTTGACCAGGCATCTAGTACCCAGAGAAGTACTCGGCATCCATAGCGTTCGGCGTCAAGTAGTGCTCGGCATCCAGAAGACTCGGCGTCAAGTAGTGCTCGGCATCCAGAAGACTCGGCGTCAAGTAGTGCTCGGCATCCAGAAGACTCGGCGTCAAGTAGTGCTCGGCATCCAGAAGACTCGGCGTCAAGTAGTGCTCGGCATCCAGAAGACTCGGCGTCAAGTAGTGCTCGGCATCCAAAAGACTCGGCATCAAGTAGTGCTCGACATCCAGAAAGACTCGGCGTCAAGTAGTGTTCGGCGTTCGGCGTAGTACTCGGCATCAGTAGTACTCGGCTTCGACTGGCACTCGACGTCGACCAATGCCCAGCGTCAGCTAGCGTTCGGCATCAATAGAACTCGGCGATAGGAGTGCTCGGCAACAAGAGCACTCGGCATCAAGTAGGACCTGGCAACAAGAGTACTCGGCATCCCATGGTACTCGGGATAGTACTCGGCATTCTGGAGACATTCGGTATGCACAGCTACTCGAGGTAACAATATCGTTCGGCCTGCACGCATTGTTCGGTCGAGAGCTTCGGACAGAAGTACGTTTGGTCTTCATTGCAACCATCCTGCACTTCCCACACATCAGACGGACCGTTCGGCATGGAAAGGACCGTTCGGCGCTATAGCGTTCGGCATGCTTGGTTCGGCGAGCAGCAACCACCGTACTCGGGCTAGAGTGTTCGGCCACCAAGCCCACTTGGGAAGTCCAGCCCATATTTGCCTATAAATAGAGGGGCAGGGTCACAGTGAAGAGGATCCTTTTTTGGAGAGAGAACACGGGGGAGACTCTGCCATTTTTGAGACTCATCTTCTCTACTTAACAACTTCGTTCAAGCATTTGATTCACGAATTGTATTTGTAATCAAGAAGAAGAAAGATCAATAAAGTTTAATCTCAAAGTGGATGTAGGCAATTACGCTGAACCACTATAAATTTGGTGTTCTTACTTTCTGCATTTAAATTAGCATTATCTTCTCTGTTTAATTTATCTTCATCGCTTATATCTCTTCACAATCTTTCTCTACGAGGTTAGTGACCAATTTTGGTGCTAACACTTTGGTGCTTTCGCTGAGAATTGAATTCTCAGACCTCAAGGATCTGCTTTGAAGCTACTGGATTGAACAAATCCCCCAAGGAAGATCCGACTCACTGATAGGACATCCATTGATTCTACTCAGAGTTCATACCGATAACTCTACAATGGCAGGACCACGTACCAGGTCAGCTTCTCATAATGTGGATGCCCACGAGACTGCTAGCGTGCAACAAGCAGGACCTAGCAATCAACCAGCGATTCCGAGTGTAGGAATTGCCGCTCAAGAACAAACTCCAGTTGTCACCAGAATAGAGTTCAATGAATTGATGAGAGAACTCAGGGAAAGCAGGAGACAACTAGGAGAGCAGATGCAAGCTAACGCCAACCTGATGGCACAACTCACTCAACAGCAGCAACAGAATGCTGGGGGCAATCCCGCTCCTTACTCTTCATCTGACAGCTCAACTTCCTCTGATGAACCTCCCAGGCGCAGACGACGTAAGACTGAAGCTGCACGAGCAGAAGCTGATGTTCAAACAGCTGGAGACTGTAACCAAGCAAGAGTTGGAAACTTCAAGACCGGAGTGCAAACGGAGGATGGAGGCCCAGGCCATCAAAACGCTAACGATGTCGAACCCCAAGACGCGCGACTGTCAGATCAACAGGAGAGAAGGCATCAGCATGGACAGGCACGTAGAACAGACCTTAACCTCCCGCCTTCCATACAGACGCCAGATCTGACAGCCATGATCAGGCAATTGATGAAAGAAAATCAGGGCTTATCGAATGATGACTGGGGAGTGTCAAGAAGTCATACTCCATTCACGGATGTTGTGTTGCAGGCGGCGTACCCCAGGAAGGTTAGTATGCCTACTATCCCTGCATATGAAGGGAAGACTGACCCCAGACAGCATGTCATGAGGTACGAATGGATGATGGATTCAGCTAGAGCAAATGATGCCACCAAATGTAGATGCTTTCCGATTACTCTCTCTGGGATCGCTACTATGTGGTTCACCCGACTTCCTCCGCGGTCCGTATCGAATTTCGAAGAATTGGCAAGGAATTTTATTGAGCAGTTAAGAATACACACTACACGCCCAAAAGACGTAATGTCTCTGTCAAGTGTAATCCAAAATCCCGGGGAGTCGTTGAAGGAATATTTACAGAGATTCCATGTTGCGGCAACTGAAGTCAGTAATCCCAATGACCATGCAATTCTGATGGCTATAATGAGAGGAGTGGATCCAGATTCTGAGTTTGGAGACTGGTTGGCAGGAAAACCCCCGGCTACGCTAGAGCGTTTCTACTCAAAGGCACACCAGTTCATAAGAAGAGAGGAAGCTAGGTGGGTACGACGAGACAAGGCGCCAGGACCCGTCCAAGAATCTGTGAAGAGCAACATTGCTGTGAAGCAGTCCGGAGACAGCTCGGGAAAGGTCCAACTCAATGTCCAGAATAAGCCTGGGCAGTCTAAGGAGTCCGGAGGAAGGAATCAAGGGAAGAAGAGAGAAGCGGGGAAGTGGAAATTAAGAATTCCAAGCTACAGCGAGTATACTCCGCTGAACACGCCACTTGAGAACATTTACCTATCCACCTGCAATACTTTTAAATACAGAAAGCCACGTCTGAAAGAATCAACCGAGGAATAGAAGCGGACCGGGAAGTATTGTCGCTTCCATGAGACTTATGGGCACAATACGGAAGAGTGCAGACACCTGCATGACGCTATCGAGAAGTTGATCAGGAAAAAGAAGTTGCAGGAATTTGTGAAGGATCCACAGGAAGGAGGACAGGGAACGTCCAACCCAGGTCGTGCACCAGCTCCGCGTCATCTTGAGGAGCCTGCCCGAACCGTAGGTAGACTAGTCATAAATACAATTATCGGCGGACCTCACCCCGCAGACAAGAATTGGCAGGAGATGGAGCGATATGCAAGTTCCCTGAAGCATGCCGATTTTGAGTGTTGTTCGAACGCGGAGGACGGGACCCCTGCTAAGCAGCAGCGCGTAATGACAGACAATATTGTGTTCAGAAACAGGGACGCTGATCAGGTAGAGGCTCCGACCATCGACCCGATGGTCATATCTGCAACGATCGGACCAGCTTATGTAAAGAGAATTCTGATTGATTGCGGAAGTTCAGTCAACATCATCTTCAAGAAGGCTTACGACCAAATGAAACTGGAAACAAAAGACCTAAAACCGTCCAAGGCTCGTATACACGGCTTTAACGGCGCGGCGACCGACGTCGTGGGGTACATTGAGTTACCAGTTGAACCGGGACAAGGCGAGCGTCGGAGGGTGCGAATTCTACCCTTCGTAGTTTTGGATGTGGATTCTCCATATAACGTTTTCTTGGGCCGGCCGGCCCTGGCTGAGTTTAGGGCAGCGTTAGCCCCGTGGTGTTTAACTTTGAAGTTCCCAACGGACAAAGGAGTAGGTATTGTTCATGGCGACCAAGCAGCTGGTCGTTCCTGTTATGTGGCTGAGCTCCGAGAGGCCCATCGGAGGGAGAAGGGAAAGGTTGCGGACAATCCCATCCGCATCCTTAATGCGAATAATTGACAAGTAGTGCCCGAGCCCTGGCTCGGGCATAGTTCTCGGATCTTCGGAGATATAGATCCGAGAGACGACGATGAGAAACCCAGGGAAGAGAAGGCGGCACCGGCTGAGTTAACAATTGACGTTTCAGTTAGCCGTGATGACCCTTCGCGAATACTAAAGATCGGATCACAGCTTGGCCCCGAGATGACTGAAGACCTTAGCGACTTCCTCTGGGCGAATCTTGACGCTTTCGCCTGGACGCATTCTGATATGTGTGGGATTTCCCCCGCCATCATGAGTCATATGTTGAACATACACCCGAAATACGTTCCAGTTAAACAATAAAGGAGAGGAATGGATCCGGAGAGGTCCGCCGCTCTCGGAGAGGAGGTGGAAAAACTCAAAGCAATTGGGTTAGTCCGCGACGCCCTCTACCATGAATGGGTATCCAACCCCGTGCTGGTAAAAAAGGCGAATGGGAAATGGAGGACTTGCGTAGATTATTCCGACTTGAACAAAGCATGCCCTAAGGACAGTTTCCCGTTGCCTAGGATCGATCAGTTGGTCGACTCCACCGCAGGACACGAGCTGTTATCATTTATGGATGCATACTCCGGGTACAACCAAATCCCGATGCATATTCCAAACCAAGAACACACCAGTTTCGTTACGAATGTCGGGCTTTATTGCTATGTAGTGATGCCCTTCGGATTGAAGAATGCGGGAGCAACTTACCAGCGTTTAGTGAATCGAATGTTCAAGGACCAGTTGGGTAGAACGATGGAAGTCTATGTGGATGACATGCTCGTGAAGTCACGACGGTCAAACGACCACATTCGAGACTTGGCTGAAATGTTCGACATACTAAGGTATTACGGGATGAAGATCAACCCTCTGAAGTGTTCCTTCGGTGTTGCGTCGGGGAAGTTTTTGGGATTCATCGTCAATGCTAGGGGAATTGAAGCCAACCCAGAAAAGATCCAAGCTGTTCGAGATGTGCAAGCGCCCAGGACTATAAAACAAGTACAGAGCTTGAATGGAAAAGTAGCTGCTCGGAGTCGATTTATATCCAGGGCAACTGACAAGTGCATCCCATTCTTTGATATAATAAAGAAAGGGAAGAGAAATTTTGAATGGACGGCCAGTTGTGAGGAAGCATTCCAGAATCTGGTGAGGCATCTGGAGAGTCCACCAATGCTGTCAAAACCAGTTGACCACGAAATGTTATATGTATACTTGGCTGTATCCCCACATGCGATAAGTGCGGCTTTGGTTCGTGAGGAGGATCGAGTCCAGAAGCCGGTGTACTATGTAAGCAAGCGTTTAATGGGGGCAGAGAGGAATTACCCTAAGATCGAGAAATTGGCTTATTGCTTGGTGATTGCATCACGTAAGCTGCGCCCATACTTTCAAGCACATTCAATCGGAGTTTATACCGATCAACCCCTGAGGCAAGTACTCCAACGGCCAGAAACTTCTGGAAGGTTGCTAAAATGGAACATCGAGTTGAGCCAATTCGATATCGCCTACTTACCACGGAGAGCCGTCCGAGGGCAAGCGTTAGCAGATTTCATCGCTGAGTTTACCATACCCGTCAAACCGGATGATCACGACATCATTCCCCCTGTTCGATGGAAATTATACACTGACGGTGCATCAAACGACCGTTGCTCCGGCGCGGGCATAGTTCTCATAACTCCGGAAAACCGATCAATCTGTTATGCCCTGAAGCTTGATTTCCCGGCTACAAATAACGAAGCAGAATATGAGGCACTGATCGCTGGCTTGAAGCTCATCAGGGAACTCGGGATCAAATCAATCGAAATCTTTTGCGACTCACAGTTGGTGGTTTACCAAGTACGGGGAGACTACCAAGCAAAGGGACGAAAGCTCGCTCCGTACCTTGTTCGGGTCCAAGAACTACTCTCGAATCTCGAGCGTTATGACATTTCACATGTCCCGCGCGAACAGAACAAAGAAGCCGACTTGTTGGCTAAGTTTGTGAGTATCGGCGATGCGCAGCAAATGGGATTGTATCCCGTTGAAGCCTTGCATGCCCCGAGCATAAACGAGATAAAAGTCGATCGTGTGTTGGAAACGGAGATCTAGAAGGAATCATGGATAACCCCATTCAAACTGTACCTAACGACCGGGGCTTTACCAGAAAAAAGGAGCGAAAGACGGCAGGTCCTTCGAAAGGCCGCGCGATACGTAATGCAGGATGGGTCAATGTATCGAAAAGGATTCTCAGTCCCATTGTTGTGATGCATCGCTCATGATGAGACAAAGCGGGTCTTAAGAGAGGTTCACGAAGGGGAATGTGGCGACCATACTGGGGGGCAAACGCTAGCAAAGAAGATCCTCCGCTATGGATATTACTGGCCCACCGTAAACCGGGACGCCGCGGACTACGCAAGAAAATGCGACAAGTGTCAAAGATATGCGAAAATCCCGAGGGCTCCATCAACGGAACTCACACAAATGATTAGTCCCTGGCCATTTGCGATCTGGGGAATCGACATAATCGGCTCTTTGCCTATATCCAAAGGTGGCGCGAAATATGCGATAGTTGCAGTCGACTATTTCACAAAATGGGCTGAGGCGGAACCTTTGGCCACAATCACCTCTAAGAAGGTCATTAACTTCGTTGTACGAAACATTATATGTCGCTTTGGCCTTCCAAGCACCATCATTACGGACAACGGGATGCAATTTGAAAGCAGAGAGTTCAAAGAGTTCTGTTTAAAGTATGGCATCGAGAAGAAGTTTCCCGCCGTGGCACACCCGAAAGCTAACGGGCAAGTCGAGGCCGTCAACAAAATAATCAAGTCCATACTGAAGAAGCGTCTGGAGAAGGTTGGAGGCAAGTGGGTAGATGAACTCCCGACAGCATTATGGGCATATAGAACTACCCACAAGTCCGCGACCGGCCACACTCCATTCGCCTTGGCATACGGCTCCGAAGCCGTTATTCCCATGGAACTTGAAGTTCCATCACACCGAGTGACACACTATGATCCCAAGACGAACCAGAATCTCTTGTTGGAATCACTGGACTGCATCGATGAAAAGCATGAAGAAGCCGAATTAAGGGCGGCAGCGCATAGGCACCGAGTCAAGCGCTACTACGACGGCAGAGTCCGCCCAAGGATCTTTGATGTAGGTGATCTCATTCTGAAATGAGTTTTCCTGGTACCATCACGTATGAATCCCAGCTGGGAAGGTCCGTACGCCATTGAATGGAAGCTTGGAGAGGGAACATTCAAGCTAGCGACCGTTGATGGCACGACACTCCCCCGAGCATGGAACAGTGAACATCTGCGGCACTATTACATTTAGCATGTTTCCTTTCTTGTTTTAGGCACTGTTATTTCCTGCATCTTTCCATTCAGTAATAACTTAGTTTCTTTTTAAAAGTTGTAATCGAGCAGTTTAGTTGATTTTCATTAATAAAGGCTTGAAGCCGTACCTTCCATGAATCACTAACGTTTCTATATCTCGTAATTGAATGACGAACTACATTATCTTATACGACGTACGGACTCGTATAAACGATTTCAAATCTCCGAATCCCCAGAGTGCGGAGCGGAGTACTCTAAGTCCCCAGAGCGCAGACTAGAGTATAGACGATTTCAAATCTCCGAATCCCCAGAGTGCGGAGCGGAGTACTCTAAGTCCCCAGAGCGCGGACTAGAGTATAAACGATTTCAGATCTCCGAATACCCAGAGTGCGGAGCGGAGTACTCTAAGTCCCCAGAGCACGGACTAGAGTATAAACGATTTCAAACCTCCGAATCCCCAGAGCGCGGATCGGAGTACTCTAAGTCCCAAGAGCACGGACTAGAGTATAAACGATTCCAAATCTCCGAATCCCCAGAGCGCGGATCGGAGTACTCTAAGTCCCCGGAGCGCGGACTAGAGTATAAACGATTCCAAATCTCCGAATCCCCAGAGCGCGGATCGGAGTACTCTGAGTCCCCAGAGCGCGGACTAGAGTATAAACGATTTCGAACCTCCGAATCCCCAGAGCGCGGATCGGAGTACTCTAAGTCCCCAGAGCGCGGACTAGAGTATAAACGATTCCAAATCTCCGAATCCCCAAAGCGCGGATCGGAGTACTCTAAGTCCCCGGAGCGCGAACTAGAGTATAAACGATTCCAAATCTCCGAATCCCCAGAGCGCGGATCGGAGTACTCTAAGTCCCCAGAGCGCGGACTAGAGTATAAACGATTTCGAACCTCCGAATCCCTTGAACGCGGATCAACTTACTCTAAATCCCCGGAGCGCAGATTTAGAAAAAAGGTCCAAGTACTCAAGAAATGTGGAATAAGGAATATGCCACGTCCGGAGATGTTTGAACAACATGAAAATGGACTGGGAGATAAGGCAACTCATAAGAACTTGAGTTATGGCTACAAATAGTCATCAAACCAAAGAAAAGCAAGAGAATCATTCGAACGAAAAAGAAACTAAAAACTTTATTCGATCAGTCCAAAATGGGGTTACATGATCACTCCTACAAAATTCAGACTTATCTATACAAACTACAAGCTACGGAAGATAAAAGCAATTACAAGACTTAAGCAAGAAGCTCGTTGAACGAGTTTATCGATTATTTCTTCGATTTCTTCTTCTTGTCTTCCTTTGTCTTTTCCGATGACTCCTCTCCCTCACGCTTTTTCTTGGACTTCTTGCTTGCTAAGGAAGCGGAGTCAGGAGTAGGAGACGGAACATCTAGTGGTTTGGACCTGCCCGGGAGGATGATTTTCAGAGGTCTGTTTCGCGGGTCGGTAAGTTCCAGGATTCCAGGTTCAACTTTGACCTCGACCTTTTTCTTCTCCTCTTCGGCAAGGCGGTCCTTCATGCTCATCTGTGAGGTATGCTCAGAGGCGCCGGTGATTTCAATTTCATCATTCCCTTCGGCAGGAGATGAAGTGTCGAGCTTATCATCATCCAGCGCCCCGATCACCTGAGCATCGGGACCAGGGAGTACTCCCGCGTTGACAGCATCGCTTGTTTTCCCTGCCTCCTCCCTGGCGTCATCGCTCCTCGGAGTTGGCTCGGCGTCAGAACAACCTGCACGAAAACATAAAGAATGAGCGTTAGAACGAGTAGCCACTGTTGAAAAATGACGGGATCTTTCAACTTTTAGAGAAAGGAGAATTTCCTACCAGGTTTCAGTTGGCTATCGGTGGCGCGTGGGGTTTCACCCTCCAGGATAGGGGATAGCACATGAGCACCAAGCCCGGGATCTTCGGGGTCATAACCAGCATGCTGCTCGAATGGATCAAGTGTCGGCCGACCGACCGATTGAGCAGCGGGAGGAGCAGCAATATGAGGAGCAGATGTATTGACCCCGGACGGGCCGGCTTCATCATTTTTCTCTTGTGGAAGGGGAGAGCCTTTGCTGTAAAGTGCCAATGCTGCGGATAAATCTGATGGCTCATTCCCCCTAAGGAACTCCTTCACCAAGGCCTCCTCATCGACCTCTTCGGAGCCCGACTCTATCTTCACGATCCTTATCAAAGTTTCCCAGGCCTCAGCTAGGGATTCGAGATAGCCGTCGCCCAAGAACGTTAAGTCGCGATGCATGAGGACGTGGGCTCCGTATTCAGCAATCAACGGGTCAAACATGCATTTGACCTCTTCCCTGCCGGCCTCTGCGGCCGCCTCGAGGCGAGAATCAATCTCCTCCGCAGCCACTCTTTTGCCCTCCTCACGGGCCTCATCCTTCATTTTCTCAACCCCGGCAAGTTCGTCATCGAGCTTCGTTTTCAGGAGACGAGTAGCGACGATTTCATCACAGTATCGCTGCGATTCTTCTTGAGCAGCTACCTTGTCCTCCTTCTCCTTGGAGAGTAATTCTTTCAGCTCTCTGACTTGCACGACAAGCGCATCCCTCTCTTTTTGGACAGAGTCTTTCTCTAGGGCGAGGGCACCGCTGCGCTGGACTGCTTCGTCAAGCTCTTTTTTGTGAGCCGACTCTAAACGAGTAACTGCCTCAGCAGTATCTTTTGCGCTTTGTTCAGCGGCTTCCAGCTTCGACTTATACGAAGCACGCTCTACGTCTTGGTGCTCGATGATGTTTTTGTCGCAGCCAGCCTCCAGTTTCAGGCGATCAATCTCATGTTGGCGCTCAACGGATACCTCTGAGATCTTCTCCACCAAGTGCACAAACGCGTCATGTTGAACATAGACGTCGTTATTGCAGGCAATGGCACTCTGCTTCACATGCCCGGGAATATGATGAATGGCTGGGAGGAACTTCAGACCGTCGAAGCAAATTTTCGGAAACTTGGCCTTAAGATCGACCATCTTTTCCGCAACAGTCGGGTCCACCGCAGGAGTAGGAGGAGGAAGCTTTGAAAGTTCCACTCTTTTTCGTTGCTCCCAAACCTGCCTCGTACTCGATGAACCGGAGTGTTGTTCTCGAGGAGCATCAGAGTGGTAACCCTACTGTGAAGTTTTATCTTTATCCGGCACAGTTGGAGGAAGGGGATCACGAGACTGCGAAGATTGAGAATGTGCCTTCTTGCGGTGAGACGACTCACGGGGACGGTTGTCTCTATCTTCATAATCGTCTCTGCCCTTGCGTCTGCCTGAACCAGAGTCTTGTCCAGAGTGATGAAATATGGAAGAGCCATGAAGGCGATCGAGTCCGTGAGAACGCCCCATATCACCTGCAAAGAATGGAGATAACAACGAGTTAAGAAAAATCCGTAAGATAAGAAAAAACTTGAAGTGTATGATGGAATGTGTATGTGCGTGTGTGTCCTAGTGTTCCCCCCGACAGACCAGTTCGTTTATCTTTACTAATCGGAGTGTTGTCTCCTTGGACCGGGAGTTGAACTCCCGCATGGCCTCTAGCGGGTGAAGAAAATTTGAGGGCTTCAGGATCATCAAACCCGTAATTAAGTATATCTTCGGGAATAGAAAGGTTCGATAGACCCCTCAAGGAACTTTCCAGGTGTTGCGAGGAAGCCTCTTTCTCAGGCGGGATAGGCGTGACTTTTGAAGTGCCACCGACTTTCTCCTTCTGCACTTTATATTTTAACCTCTTCTTTCCCTTCGAAGGGGAGGATGTGAAATGACCCTCCTATTTCCACCCTAATTTCATAAGGATTTTTTTTTTAGAAATGATATATAGCTATATCATTCATTACAAATACATTTCCCAGGGTCATTTTCTTTCTCCAATAAACAAAATATATCCAGGATCTTTCACAATATAAAAATATTGTTTTAAATCTAAATCATCCCTAACATACATATATGAAGATATCTATGTTATATTCTACTAGAATCAGAGCATGTTATTATGTAAGTAGAATTCCTTTTAAATCTATTAAAATGTGATAATTCCTTGAAAAAAAGATTAATTATTGTAATCTGATTTTTGACCATAGGATCCACTGTAAACATGTACTTTAGTCTGTTATTCTAATTAAGGAATGATCAAGTAATAATCAGTGGAAAGCAAGCTTTTAATATGAATGATTGTGTTAAAGTCTGTATAGTGTCAAACTCAGGCTAAAAGAAAGTGGATCCTAAGTGAACACAAGCAACATCTAGGCGTAATGGAAACGCGCCTAACTTACACATGAGAGGTCACGAGTTCGAGTGCTATGCTGGTCGGTTCAAACCCAATTTTTTTTTTTCTCCTGTGAACACAATTGTCTGAACCTATTATATACTTTGGCTATGAAACAGATCTAAAAACTTAATTTCAATTCTTGGTTGCTGGCTTGACCCAGGCTCAAGAAAAATGGCTATGTTAGCCATGTTCTGGTTTGCACTACTTTGTTACAAAATACCTACTATACTATTTTCTTTTCAAAGCAACTCAACCCTTTCTATCAGATTTTATTTTGACTTGAACATGGATTTTCTTATGCCAGTTCTATAGATATACATACAAACCACAAATTCTTTCAATCTCAGATTTTCTACCATTATAGCCTAACTGTTCTTGAAGCTTAAAATCCATTTTTTCCATAGCAAAGCATTTAGCAAAACAAAGCACATAGTTCAGCTGAGACATATAAGTTCAACATCTACAAAACAGCAATTAACCATACATTGGTTTCTCAAAGTAATTTTTAACAATAGGTCTTAATCTAGTTCATCATGAAGGTGTAGTTTACTTCAGCAAAGTCTTTTAAAAACATAGCATCCAAATCTTAAGCAGTTTAACATCCAAGCCTGATCAAAGCAATTCCTATTTCCCTGCAAAACCACCATGAACTGCCCCATATGAATATGAGACACCCAATGGTGCATAAACACAAAAGGGTCAGACTATTTGTCTGGTATGAATAATCCAACTGAAAACATGATCTAATTCAATTCTCTTTATAAATAAACTTTACATGAATAAGAAACTCAGTATCTTCCTTATGCTTGTTTTTGTGAAGCATGTTCCTTCATCTCAGTGTTAACAGATTATTTACACCTATAATCACCATGACTTGATTCATAGAAAAACAATCATAAGATTCATCCATAAAAAGCACCAAAACAACCAAATACAAATATTAATTCAGTTATCATTCCCTTTTCAACTTTACTGGCCATCAGGGATTTTGCCCAGGCCTCTCCTGAATCTATTCCTAGAATTCATTATCACATATAACAGGGTCTTTAGCTACTTTCTCCTTTTTAAACACACACTGCCTGGGACATTTCTCTGTTAACCCAGCACACTCAGGCCCCTGGGTATAAATATACCATGTGTGAACTTGCAATATTCCCCTTGCCAAGTTATACTTTGGTAGCCCTAAGGTCCCAAGTCCTTAGTTAAATTACTAAGTGTTATTATTATTTTTCATAGCAGTGCTAATCCCTTCTGCATCTCAGTTCTTAATCAGAGAAATATAAATAATGCAAGCAACATGTATTCATCCAGAGTTTGGTAAGTTATATTCTCAGAAGCAAACATTTTATCATGAAAGAGGGAGGTGACTTCTTAGCACATTATTTTGCCTATGGGTTTCACTGGATCAAGATGTAAGCATATGGTCCTGAGTAATTTGCTAGATATATATATTCTCCCTTACCTCTGGTTCAATCAGATTCATGATCTGGCTAAACCACAAGTATATTTGATTTGGGTATTTCATGAAACATAGAAGCTCAGCACATGTACAACATTGCACTTCTACATTTTCTTTTGTTTTAACTAATATGAGACATAAGCAACAACACAATGTTACAGCCCATATTTCTTTCTACCTTCAGACCATATACCCACTACTTGAATCCGGGGATTTTTATAAACAACTTATAAAGAAAACTTATAAAAGAAAACACTCAATCTCAAAGCTAACCCATATCTCAGACAAACATTTTAGTTCATGAATCCATGACTCTTATTTTTCTAGGTAAATCAGATAGAGGTTTTACCCTTAAACAAATCATTAACAAACCAAAGTCATCCAATCATAAAACATAACTTGTAAAAGAAAATTAGTTCAAACTGGTTGCCTCAATATTCAGGTCTTAATGCCAAAGTTTTCAGTGAGATTACTCACTTTAATCCTTCTTCTTCCTATGCCTTATGAACCCCTTTTTAGTCTTCTGCCTTCTCCTATTTTCTCTGGTTTATGCCTTGTATATTTTTCTTTAGGTTAATGAAGAACAAAAATATATGGTCTTACTATACTAAGCCTTTTATATAAATCTTGGCTGTCACTAGGGTTTATGGACTTACCCAATGTCAGTTCTACCCCATCCCAAACATAGCCTGCCTCTGGTTTGATTCAAGAAAATGAAAGGGTATGTGGTCCTTGTCTTCCTTTCCAGAAATTTAGTCCCTCTCTTTTAATTTTCCCTGGTCATGTCATATGCATGACTTCTTATTATTATTATTATTATTTTCTTAATAAAAGAGATTACTGAGAATAGATAAAGTGCTGGTTTAGGGACTCATGCCATTTTCATGCAACTTCTGTTTTCTTCCAGAGATTGATTGACTGTATACATGTATAACCTATGTATACTTAAGCCTTTTATTTTTCTTTCTTTAAATAATTTTAAGTTTATTTCAGCCTAGCTCTTATTTTCTTTGTACTATATTTTATTTAAAGACAAAATTCTATTTTTATGCATATGTATTTCTAAATCAGTTATTTTATTTTATCTATTAATTTCTGCCAAATTTTGTTACACAGAAATCTGTGTGCATGTGTACACTGTCTTGTGCACATGTACATGTTTTATACTTTGTATCTGCAAATCAATTTCCTATTCCTATTTTTTTTCCAATGCAATTTCAAACAAATACAAACTAAATTAAATCATGAAATTACTCACAAAAATCAGGGTTATCACATATACCCCTCCTTTTAGGAATTGTGTCCCACAATTCTTTCATACTTAACTTAAGTATCTTCTCTTCAGAAAAATGAATTTTTTTTTCTGATTTCAAAACCATTTTCAAACCAATCACCTATTAAGCACTATGCATATCAACACAAGATAAAAAAAATCACAATGCATATTCAACCAACACATTCATTAGTATGTATATATAGATTTACCTTTTCTTCAATCAAACAGCTGGGGATAATCATTTCTGATTTTATCCTCCACTTCCCATGTGCAATCATTTGGGTCTAGACTCCATTGTACTTTTACTAATTTAATTTCTTTGTTTCTCAATTTCTTGGTTTCTCTAGAAACTATGCCCACTGGTTCCTTTTCATAGATCATTCTAGGATCAATCTGCACATCCTTAGAGTATTCTAGTATTGCTTCCTTATCATGAACACATCTTCTTAGTTGAGACACATGAAAGACATCATGCATTGCTCTCATTTCTTCTGGCAATTCTAATTTATAGGCTACTGTTCCTATTCTTTCTAGAATTTTATATGGTCCTATATATCTAGGAATCAACTTTCCTTGTTTCCCAAACCTTAGAACCTTTTTCATGGGTGATATCTTGATGAACACATAATCCCCAACATCATATTGTACTGCCTTCCTTCTTTGATCTGCATATTTCTTTTGCCTATCTTGGGCAGAGGCAATTCTTTTTCTGATCAAGGCTACCTTTTCAGAAGTCTCCTTCACATTTTCTGGTCCTAAGACCACTTTTTCTCCAGACTCATGCCAACTTGAAGGTGATAAACATGGCCTTCCATAGAGAGCTTCAAAGGGGGCCATGCCTATGTTACTGTGATGGGTGTTATTGTATGCAAATTCAGCTAGATATATGTAATCTTCCCAGCTTCCTCCCCAATCCAATACACATGCTCTCAACATGTCTTCAAGCAATTTGTTCACAATTTCTGTTTGTCCATCAGATTGAGGATGGTATGCTGTACTCAAACATAAATCAGTCCCCATTGCCTTGTGAAAACTCTGCCAAAATTTTGAAGTGAAGATGGTATCTCTATCACTCACTATAGTCTTTGGTATACCATGCAGTCTGACTACTTCTTTAATAAACAACTGGGCTAGGGTATTAGCATTTCTTTCTGATTTCACTGGTATAAAGTGGGCTGACTTGGTTAACCTATCAACCATTACCCAAATACTATCATTTCCCCTCCTAGTTCTAGGCAAACCATCAATAAAATCCATTGATATGTCTTCCCATTTCCACTGTGGTATTTGTAAAGGTTGAAGCATTCCTGAGGGTTTTTGATACTCAGCCTTCACCTGCTGGCAAACCATACATTTTGATACATAGGTTGCCACTGCACTCTTCATACCACTCCACCAATAATCTCTCTTGAGGTTGTGATACATTCTTGTGCTTCCTGGGTGTATAGTATATTTGCTTTTGTGGTAAGCATCCAAAATTTCTTGCTCCAACTCATCCATTGCTGGAACACATATTCTTTCTCCTTTCTTCAGATGGCCATGATCATCCAACTGAAAACCTTCTACTGTCTCACCATTTAATATTTGTGTCTTCTTTCCAAATAAAAATGGATCTTGGTTTTGTAGCATTGCAACTTTATTTTTCAATTCTGATCCCAGAGTAATAAAACTTAATTTTCCCATTTCTACCTTCCCACTGCATAAGCTCATGTTTTCTATGTTATCACTTTTTATCTCTGAATCAATTAATAATGATAAAGTGTTGAACTCTTCTATCATTAATCTAGCCACTTTAGCATGTTGTCTACTTAGGGCATCTGCTACTTTATTAGCCTTACCTGGTGTGTATAATATTTCAAAATCATATGAGGCTAAGAGTTCAATCCATCTTTGCTGCCTCATATTTAATTCTTTTTGTGAAAACAAATATTTGAGTGATTTATGGTCTGTATATACTTCAAATTTTGCCCCTAACAAGTAGTGTCTCCATAGCTTAAGGGCATACACTACAGCAGCCAATTCAAGGTCATGAGTAGCATACCTTACTTCACTTGATTTCAACTGCCTAGAAGCATAAGCTATTACCTGATGTTGTTGCATCAATACTGCTCCAAGCCCTTGTCCACTTGCATCAGTATACACCACCAAGTTTTCATTTCCCTCAGGTACTTTTAGAATTGGAGCTTGTACCAGTGCTTCTTTTAATTTCCCAAAGGCATTTTCACATTCCTCCGTCCAAGTGAACACTTGATTTTTCCTAGTCAATCTGGTTAATGGAATTGAGATTTTTGCAAAATCTTTTATAAATCTTCTATAGTAACCAGCCATTCCCATGAATGATCTGACTTCAGTGACATTAGTAGACCTTTTCCAAGCTTGCACTGCAATGACTTTATTGGAGTCCACAGCTATTCCTTTTTCTGATATAATATGGCCTAGAAAGTTCACTTCATTCTGCCAAAAAGTGCATTTTGAAAACTTTGCTTTCAAGTCTTCCTGTCTTAATTTCTCAAATACTATATGCAAATGGTTCTCATGCTCTCTAACTGACTTAGAATAAATTAGTATATCATCAATAAATATTAATACAAACTTATCCAAGTATTCTCTGAAAATCCTATTCATCAAATCAACAAAATAGGAAGGAGCATTTGTTAAGCCAAATGGCATCACCAAAAATTCATAAAGTCCATATCTGGTGTTAAAGGCTGTATACTTAATGCTTTCCTCTTCTACTTTCATCTGATGAAAGCCTGAGGCTAAATCAAGCCTGGAGAATATCTTTGCACCACTCAATTGATCAAAGAGATCATCAATTCTTGGTAAGGGGTATTTATTTTTAATTGTGACTTTATTTAATTCCCTATAGTCAATACATAATCTCAGGGATCCATCATGTTTCTTAACAAAGACTACTGGTGCTCCCCATGATGAGCTACTGGGTCTAATAAAACCTTTTTCTTCTAGTTCAACTAATTGCTTTTTCAACTCCATCAATTCCTTAGGCCCCATTCTGGTTGGTCTTTTAACCACTGGGCTAGCTCCTGGAATTATTCTAATTGAAAATTCAACTGGCCTGTGATTAGGAACTCCTCTTACTTCCCCAAACACATCATCATATTGATTAACTATGGGGATCTCTTCTAATGCAGGCATGGGTTTTTCATTTGACAATGCAGAAAGGTTGGCTATACTTCTATTTTTGTTTGCCTCACAAAGAACGATTATCCTTTGTTCATCAGAAACCTTCAATGATATGGTGGATGTCTCCATATTTATGATAGCCTTATATCTACTCAACCAATCAACTCCTAAAATAATTCCTATGTCTGGATATTGCAACACATATAGGTTTGACTCAAACACATGTCCTCCTATATTTAATCCCAGTTGCATGCACATCATACCCATGACACATGAACTACCTATAGGGCTTCTAATTAGCAGTGGTTTATCAACAATCATACAGTTCAATTTTAATTGTTGTGCAATATCATGAGAGATCAATGAGTGTGTAGCCCCAATATCATATACTACTGTTAAAGGTATTGAATGGATAAGCAAAGTACCTTCAACTTGACCATGCTTTTCAACATTTGATCCCTCAGCTGCCTTGCCTTTCCCTTCCAAAGCCCCTAATTTTCCTTGCTTAAAATCTGGGCAGTTCCTCTTTATGTGACCTTCCTTCCCACAATGATGACAATTGAAGGATGCTGGTCTAGGATTGGTGCACCTATTTTTCATGTGCCCCTCTTGTCCACAGTTGTAACAAGTGATCCTCTTCTTAACTTCAGCAGTTCTGGCTTCTTCTGGTTTCTTGGTGGAAGTTATGTCTGTTTTCTTTTTATCATAAGGGTGAAATTTACCCTTTCCCTTCTTGTTTTGATTATTTTTGAATGCCCTGAAATTCTCTCTAGCTTTATCATGTTGTTCAATGCTCAGAGTCAAATCCAAAACTTGATCAAAAGTTTTATCCTTATATGGTAGCATGGCTCTATTAAGGCTAGAGTTCAACCCTTGGATATATCTGCCATTCTTAGCTTCCTCAGTAGTGATGAGCACTGCACCATACTTTGCCAATGATTCAAACTTCTGAGTGTACTCAGTGACACTCATAGTCCCTTGCCTCAATTTGATGAATTCCTCCAGTAAAGATTCCTTAGCTGATGCAGGGATAAATCTACCTTCCAACATTGCTTTAAACTGATCCCATGTTACTTCTCCTTCAGGTCTTCCAGCTATGATAACCTCCCACCAATCCAAAGCTGCTCCTCTCAATTGCCTGGATGCAATTTGCCTCTTCCTTTGGTCTTCAACTTGCATGTCTGCAAAGATTCTTTCCAAAATTCTAAGCCAATTTTGAACCCCCATAACTCCTTCTGTGCCATCAAAGGTTTTGCCTCCAAGATTGGTAAAAGTCTTGAGTAGTTTGGAAAGTTCCTCATGTGGATTTTCCTGCCTGTTGCCTACTCCATCTCTTATGGCCCTCATGAATTCTTGCACATTCACCATGGGTGGTTCACTTGTTCCTACATTTTGATGTCTGGGTCCTACCATAGCTCTATGGATATAACACTTAGGTTAGTCTGTTTTGCCTAATGCTCTATAGATTAATTCATTTTAATTTATCACTTATTCTGTCATTAATAGATATCAATATTGTAAATAAAAAAATAAATCATCCAAAGCAATAAACACTTCTATACATCCAATGCAAACAAATTCATACAAAAAAAAAATTTTTGCTATGTTATTTAACAACATAGCTCTGATACCAACTGAAATGACCCTCCTATTTCCACCCTAATTTCATAAGGATTTTTTTTTAGAAATGATATATAGCTATATCATTCATTACAAATACATTTCCCAGGGTCATTTTCTTTCTCCAATAAACAAAATATATCCAGGATCTTTCACAATATAAAAATATTGTTTTAAATCTAAATCATCCCTAACATACATATATGAAGATATCTATGTTATATTCTACTAGAATCAGAGCATGTTATTATGTAAGTAGAATTCCTTTTAAATCTATTAAAATGTGATAATTCCTTGAAAAAAAGATTAATTATTGTAATCTGATTTTTGACCATAGGATCCACTGTAAACATGTACTTTAGTCTGTTATTCTAATTAAGGAATGATCAAGTAATAATCAGTGGAAAGCAAGCTTTTAATATGAATGATTGTGTTAAAGTCTATATAGTGTCAAACTCAGGCTAAAAGAAAGTGGATCCTAAGTGAACACAAGCAACATCTAGGCGTAATGGAAATGCGCCTAACTTACACATGAGAGGTCACGAGTTCGAGTGCTATGCTGGTCGGTTCAAACCCAATTTTTGTTTTTTTTTCTCCTGTGAACACAATTGTCTGAACCTATTATATACTTTGGCTATGAAACAGATCTAAAAACTTAATTTCAATTCTTGGTTGCTGGCTTGACCCAGGCTCAAGAAAAATGGCTATGTTAGCCCTGTTCTGGTTTGCACTACTTTGTTACAAAATACCTACTATACTATTTTCTTTTCAAAGCAACTCAACCCTTTCTATCAGATTTTATTTTGACTTGAACATGGATTTTCTTATGCCAGTTCTATAGATATACATACAAACCACAAATTCTTTCAATCTCAGATTTTCTACCATTATAGCCTAACTGTTCTTGAAGCTTAAAATCCATTTTTTCCATAGCAAAGCATTTAGCAAAACAAAGCACATAGTTCAGCTGAGACATATAAGTTCAACATCTACAAAACAGCAATTAACCATACATTGGTTTCTCAAAGTAATTTTTAACAATAGGTCTTAATCTAGTTCATCATGAAGGTGTAGTTTACTTCAGCAAAGTCTTTTAAAAACATAGCATCCAAATATTAAGCAGTTTAACATCCAAGCCTGATCAAAGCAATTCCTATTTCCCTGAAAAACCACCATGAACTGCCCCATATGAATATGAGACACCCAATGGTGCATAAACACAAAAGGGTCAGACTATTTGTCTGGTATGAATAATCCAACTAAAAACATGATCTAATTCAATTCTCTTTATAAATAAACTTTACATGAATAAGAAACTCAGGATCTTCCTTATGCTTGTTTTTGTGAAGCATGTTCCTTCATCTCAGTGTTAACAGATTATTTACACCTATAATCACCATGACTTGATTCATAGAAAAACAATCATAAGATTCATCCATAAAAAGCACCAAAACAACCAAATACAAATATTAATTCAGTTATCATTCCCTTTTCAACTTTACTGGCCATCAGGGATTTTGCCCAGGCCTCTCCTGAATCTATTCCTAGAATTCATTATCACATATAACAGGGTCTTTAGCTACTTTCTCCTTTTTAAACACACACTGCCTGGGACATTTCTCTGTTAACCCAGCACACTCAGGCCCCTGGGTATAAATATACCATGTGTGAACTTGCAATATTCCCCTTGCCAAGTTATACTTTGGTAGCCCTAAGGTCCCAAGTCCTTAGTTAAATTACTAAGTGTTATTATTATTTTTCATAGCAGTGCTAATCCCTTCTGCATCTCACTTCTTAATTAGAGAAATATAAATAATGCAAGCAACATGTATTCATCCAGAGTTTGGTAAGTTATATTCTCAGAAGCAAACATTTTATCATGAAAGAGGGAGGTGACTTCTTAGCACATTATTTTGCCTATGGGTTTCACTGGATCAAGATGTAAGCATATGGTCCTGAGTAATTTGCTAGATATATATATTCTCCCTTACCTCTGGTTCAATCAGATTCATGATCTGGCTAAACCACAAGTATATTTGATTTGGGTATTTCATGAAACATAGAAGCTCAGCACATGTACAACATTGCACTTCTACATTTTCTTTTGTTTTAACTAATATGAGACATAAGCAACAACACAATGTTACAGCCCATATTTCTTTCTACCTTCAGACCATATACCCACTACTTGAATCCGGGGATTTTTATAAACAACTTATAAAGAAAACTTATAAAAGAAAACACTCAATCTCAAAGCTAACCCATATCTCAGACAAACATTTTAGTTCATGAATCCATGACTCTTATTTTTCTGGGTAAATCAGATAGAGGTTTTACCCTTAAACAAATCATTAACAAACCAAAGTCATCCAATCATAAAACATAACTTGTAAAAGAAAATTAGTTCAAACTGGCTGCCTCAATATTCAGGTCTTAATGCCAAAGTTTTCAGTGAGATTACTCACTTTAATCCTTCTTCTTCCTATGCCTTATGAACCCCTTTTTAGTCTTCTGCCTTCTCCTATTTTCTCTGGTTTATGCCTTGTATATTTTTCTTTAGGTTAATGAAGAACAAAAATATATGGTCTTACTATACTAAGCCTTTTATATAAATCTTGGCTGTCACTAGGGTTTATGGACTTACCCAATGTCAGTTCTACCCCATCCCAAACATAGCCTGCCTCTGGTTTGATTCAAGAAAATGAAAGGGTATGTGGTCCTTGTCTTCCTTTCCAGAAATTTAGTCCCTCTCTTTTAATTTTCCCTGGTCATGTCATATGCATGACTTCTTATTATTATTATTATTATTTTCTTAATAAAAGAGATTACTGAGAATAGATAAAGTGCTGGTTTAGGGACTCATGCCATTTTCATGCAACTTCTGTTTTCTTCCAGAGATTGATTGACTGTATACATGTATAACCTATGTATACTTAAGCCTTTTATTTTTCTTTCTTTAAATAATTTTAAGTTTATTTCAGCCTAGCTCTTATTTTCTTTGTACTATATTTTATTTAAAGACAAAATTCTATTTTTATGCATATGTATTTCTAAATCAGTTATTTTATTTTATCTATTAATTTCTGCCAAATTTTGTTACACAGAAATCTGTGTGCATGTGTACACTGTCTTGTGCACATGTACATGTTTTATACTTTGTATCTGCAAATCAATTTCCTATTCCTATTTTTTTTCCAATGCAATTTCAAACAAATACAAACTAAATTAAATCATGAAATTACTCACAAAAATCAGGGTTATCACAGGATGACGTCTCAATATCTTGAACTTCGATTGCCGGATTCCAAGCGGGACCTACATTCTCGCCCTGAGTCTCAGGAGCTTCGTCTTCTTTGCGCTCACTGTCTCCATGCATATCGGGAATGCGGCACGACGACGACCCGGCCTGTTTTTTCCCTTTACCGGACGGAGGTTTGGGAATGGTGACACCTTCTGGAAGGCTGATCCGACGACCAGGGGCTAGCAAGCCAAACCCCGACAGTGATTCATTTGAAATGATAGCTCAGATGTCTCGAACCTCGGCAGGAAGAGCTCTAATGGCTTCGACAGCCTCAGAATATCCTCGGCCTTCCGGACGCGGGTTGATACCTGAAAAGATGAAAACAGAGAGTTAGGAAAAACATGACTCCGGTTAAATGCGAATGGTGACTCAGCAGAGAAACTTACTGCCTTCAACCCATCTCCTCGCAAAACCGGGAGGGCAGCGCACATAGAACCATTCCTGTTTGTACAGGGCAAATTTACTGCATGCCCCTGTCAAGATCTGGCATTTGTGGTACGGCTCGAGGAACATGAAGGAAGGACTGTCTTTCTGTCTCTTGATCATATAGATGTATCTGATATCACCGGCGGTTGGAGGTCTGGAGAAGACGGCCATGAAAAGTAAGTAAGTCCCATATAGAAATGCATGGCCGTTCGGGTGCAGCTGCGATGGAGCTATGTCGATATACTGCAATACATCCCAGAGAAATAAGTTGAATGGAGGCACGCTGCCCATCCAACACATGAACTTGTTACAGGTAGTATACCCGACTGGGGGCAGATGAGGACGATCGTGTCGCGAAGGAACTAACACGTCGGCAAAAGGGATGCCGTGAATGGAGCATATCCGTCGAAGAGCGGCTTCGTTGACCTTCGAAGCTTGTGAATCGATCGGATTGTCTAGTAGGATTGTCGCCTCCAGGGCATCAGGTGCTAGGTTATGAACAGGAGAAGTCGACGGATTAGAAGTATCAGCGGCTACTTGCCTTGATGACGGCCCAGGCCTGTCGGATATAGTGGCGGAGCTAGACTTTCTCGACATTCCCGATAAATAACGAACCTGGCTAAGTGCTTGAGAGAACTATACTTAAAAAACGTTGAACGTTAGAATTAGCAACACGAGTTTTCCCCCCACATGGTGTGTGAACTAGTGCAAGCATTCGTGTACAAGCAATAAGAATCTAAAGATCTCAAAGATATAAGAATGAGCTTCGAATCGTCGCCTTCAAAGACCGTCATCGCTGACCGTCTCAAAGAACCCGCCTGGTGGTGAATACAGTTCCAGATTCAGAAAACATATGATTTATAGAGTGACCGGCCTAAGTGTAGTTTCACATTTATACTGTTCGGCATTTAAATGATGTTCAGCAATTGTATTGTTCGGCCTAAGTATAGGTCAGCATGTATGATCGTTCGGCGTGTCAAGTGTTCGGTTAGGTCCTGTTCGGCATTCAGACTGTTCGGCCTAGGTATAGTGTTCGGCTTTATTTGGCTCGGTCTATGTTCTGTTCGGCAATCGTATTGTTCGGCTAAGTTATTGTTCGACATTTTAATAAGTGTTCGGCTTGGGTTTTGTTCAGCTAGGTTATTGTTCGACATTTTAATGAGTGTTCGGCTTGGGTTTTGTTCGGCATTCTAGCGTGTGTTCGGCCTTACTGTTCGGCAGCCTCCGCCATTCGGCGCATGGCAACATACGCCGAACCAGAGCTGTGCCATCCAACACCCTTAACACCTCCAACGTTTTCCTTTTCCTTTTTTAACTTTGGTTCGGCGAGATGAAGCTAAATACAATAGCCTTATGTGCAAACACCCCAAATCCTTCCTCCTCGCCTCGCATTATCGTTCGGCAATAAGGACAACCTACTCGAAAGCTTTCTACATGACACACTTGATCATCTCGCTTGAAACCTATTCGAGTAATACGAGGAACAGTACCTAGTTTGCAGTTAGGAGATTAAGAAGGAATGGTCAAGTTGTAAATCTGCTCGGCTAGCGAGAATTGCAAATCTTTGAAGAGTGACAGAAGTGAAAAGGTAAAAGAGAGGAGACGGGAAGGACCTGGTTATATAGGGGGAAGGTAGAAGTTGAAAAGGCTATACCCGGTAGAACCGGTCAATGCCACGGTGTTCGGCATCAGAGCAAAGTGTCGTTCGGCAAAGGAGGATTGTCCGGCTTCGAACGCAGCGTTCGGCGTCCGGGCCACGCTCGTCACACACCTCCGTCGCAGCCATTTTCGAGGAGACATCGCCAAGGAAAGTTGCACTAGATTCAAAGTGCATCACGTTCGGCCACGCGATACACTTTGGGGGGCAAGTGTTTCCTGGAGATTTGACCAGGCAACTAGTACCCAGAGAAGTACTTGGCATCCATAGCGTTCGGCGTCAAGTAGTGCTCGGCATCCAGAAGACTCGGCGTCAAGTAGTGCTCGGCATCCAGAAGACTCGGCGTCAAGTAGTGCTCGGCATCCAGAAGACTCGACGTCAAGTAGTGCTCGGCATCCAAAAGACTCGGCGTCAAGTAGTGCTCGGCATCCAGAAAGACTCGGCGTCAAGTAGTGTTCGGCGTTCGGCGTATTACTCGGCATCAGTAGTACTCGGCTTCGACTGGCACTCGGCGTCGACCAATGCCCAGCATCAGCTAGCGTTCGGCATCAATAGAACTCGGCGATAGGAGTGCTCGGCAACAAGAGCACTCGGCATCAAGTAGGACCTGGCAACAAGATTACTCGGCATCCCATGGTACTCGGGATAGTACTCGGCAACGGGAGTACTCGGCATTCTGGAGACATTCGGTATGCACAGCTACTCGAGGTAACAATATCGTTCGGCCTGCACGCATTGTTCGATCAAGAGCTTCGGACAGAAGTATGTTCGGTCTTCATTGCAACCATCCTGCACTTCCCACACATCAGACGGACCGTTCGGCATGGAAAGGACCGTTCGGCGCTATAGCGTTCGGCATGCTTGGTTCGGCGAGCAGCAACCACCGTACTCGGGCTAGAGTGTTCGGCCACCAAGCCCACTTGGGAAGTCCAGCCCATATTTTCCTATAAATAGAGGGGCAGGGTCATAGTGAAGAGGATCCTTTTTTGGAGAGAGAACACGGGGGAGACTCTGCCATTTTTGAGACTCATCTTCTCTACTTAACAACTTCGTTCAAGCATTTGATTCACGAATTGTATTTGTAATCAAGAAGAAGAAAGATCAATAAAGTTTAATCTCAAAATGGACGTAGGCAATTACGCTGAACCACTATAAATTTGGTGTTCTTACTTTCTGCATTTAAATTAGCATTATCTTCTCTGTTTAATTTATCTTCATCGCTTATATCTCTACACAATCTTTCTCTACGAGGTTAGTGACCAATTTTGGTGCTAACAATCTCTATCTCCTACCTGAACTACCATAAGAGTGTTGACAGCATCTGAAAGCGCTGAGTTACTAAGTCTCCCCGAAACATCTGGATGCTAAAGCAAGGATATGAGTTAAGTTTGCATACTATTAAAAAAATTCATATAATGCACATTGTAACATACCTTAGTTGGAATGGGAATAATAAGTCCCACATCGTAGAAAATGCCTATGAAGTGGGTGCTTATATGGTAAAGCCTTCTCCTTAGAATCCGACGAGGGATTTTGAGGAACAAAGTCCCACACCTTAGCTTGGCTAATGAGGGAGAAGTGTCTAAGTTGGAGACAATATCTTTACTGATTAAGGAGTGGGTAGTCACAGCGGTATCGGAGCCAGTATCCAGCTGGAATTGTGGCTTGTACGTCGACCACAACACTTGGGTGAGGTATTCGTGAGGCAATAAGGAAGTTGGGTTCTGAAAGAGGGAGATTCTAACACCCCGTAGTTGGAATGGGAATAATAAGTTCCATATCGTAGAAAATACCAGTGAAGTGGTGCTTATATAGTAAAGCCTTCTCCTTAAAGTAGTGAAGAGGCCTTTTGAGGAACAAAACACCACACCTTGGGTTCGCCCACGAGGTGGAGGTGTCCAAGTTGGGACAATATCTTCGCTGAATAAGGGGCGGGCTGTTATAGTGGTATCAGAGGCAGTACCAAGCTGGAATTGTGGCCTGTACATTAACCACAATGCTTTAGTAAGGTGTTCATGAGCCAACGAGGATGTTGGGCTCTAAAGGGGTAGATTGTAACACCCCTTAGTTGGAATGGGAATAATAAGTCCCACGTCGTAGAAAATGCCTATGAAGTGGGTGCTTATAAGCCTTCTCCTTGGAATAGCTATAGGGCCTTTTGAGGAACAAAACCCCATACCTTGGCTTGGCCCACGAGGCGGAGTTGTCTATGTTGGGTACAATTTCTTCATCGAGTAAGGAGCGGGCTGTTACATACATGGAGAGGAACATATATCTGGACAGCCATTTGCGTGCAAACCCGGGGGACAATAGACATAGAATCACTCAGTTTTGAAATAGCTCAACTGGTTCCATGCCCCGGTAACCACTCTATAACCCCTAATTGGTGGAAAGTAAATCAAAGATGGTCATTCTTTTTTACTTTTGAAATTGTATATATATCGAATCTCCTCATCGTTGGGTGCTTGATGTAAGTGTTCAGTGAAGACCATATATGTGCCAAGGAGAAAGGCATATCTATTCGGGTGCAACTAAGTTGGAGCAAGCCTCATAAATTTTAGAACCCGACGGATTAATTGGTTGAACGGTGGGATGCAGTCCACCAAGCACATGTACCTATTACTGGAAATATAACCCTCCGAGGGATTGTGAGCTCTTTGATCGCAAGATGGGACCAAGACGTCATCAAATGGAATTCCATGCTTGTTACATATTCTCCGAAGGAATCCTTTGTTGATTTTGGAGGCAATAGAATTGATAGGATCGTTTAAAATTACGGCATCTTCGAGGATGTCAGGTACGGGATCTACTTTTGGCCCATCCACCGGCTCAACTAGATTTTTGGAATTTGTTGTTCTGTTATGGATTTTCTTGTTGTCGTACATGCTCCGCTGGATTTAGCTATGCATATAGAGTTGTAGTTAAACTTGACTCGGCATCAAATTCGACATATATTGAAGTTGATTTACCTATGGCTTGAGTAGGAAGACGTTTGGAGCATCCCTAATCCATTTCTATAAAAAAAAACCCATTAGATAATCAACATTAGAAGATTAAGTGCAAGTTGTACCCCGTTTAAAAGTGGATTCTAGCGTGGTGTCTTGTAGTATTGTGCAGCTCGGCTTTCTAATATTTAACAGTTCATTTTCAATTCTGGAAATCTCTCGATGTGAATGTCATCGTTGACCGTCTTCACAGGTTTCACACCATTGGTTATGCTTTGTAAAAGGTTCGAGATCAAGAAGTATATATTGGTTCATAAAGCGGGATTCTCATTTGGTCCAAATGTTCAGAAATTTATCTATGTGCTACGATTGTACAACTCCATCGCTTAAAGAAATTCCCATCCTTCTTCTTCTTCCATCTTCACTGACCCCAAACCACGGCCATTGCTATTCATGTTCATCCACTGCCGCCATCTCCAAATTTACCAATGCCCAATACCCATCACCCACCTATCTATGAGAAGAGAATGGGTTCGATAAATCAAGGTTAAAAGGGATCGTCCTAGGTCTTGGTTAAGTGGAGGAACAAATTGGGGCAAGAGGGTGGTTGGAGTTCAACCGCGGCGAGGCAAGGCTTGAAAGACGTGGGGCGACGACGATTATAAGCATGAGTGAAGCAGGTTTCGATTGAAGATGGGAATCTTTAATAGCAGTTTCGAGTTCTTGGGTCGATAAGCAAAGACATGTGAGGAGATAAAAGGGAGAAAGATGGATAATATACTCTCAAACCTGGAGTTGCATGCAGTAAATTTGGGAAACTTCCCAAGTCTCAACTTGGCACCGACCCCACTCTATAGGTCGGTACCAAGTCCCATTCTAAAAAATGAAAAGAAAAACTATACATATATGGATATAGGCTTATGCAAATACATATGATTGACCATGTACAAGATCTTCTATACTCATCTACTCAAGAACATGCAAGTGAATATGTGTGTGAATATACATATATCTAGTACTTGACAACTAGAACCAATAGGAAATCAAATTCAAACTTGAGAAACCCATGGATGGAATTGGTTTAAAATCATCAAACTTGGAATAAAGGATCATGAGAATATGTTCCAGATTTATAATTGAGATGCCGGTAGAGCATCGCGATGGATGATAATGGATGTAACATTTCACAACAATGATTCGCAAGAAGGATAACAACCATTCAAAACATAGAGTGGAGTCCTTCGATGCAGCTCTAACTTGTCTCGATTCAAAGCACATCACGTTTGAAATGAGATGTGCTTTGGAAGAAGTGCGTTATCTGGCCTATTTTTGATTAGGAAACATTTCGACAAATTGGACAGTTCGAACTTCGAGTTATCGAGGTAGGAAGCCCAGAGAGATAGCCCCGAAGTTCAGAAACCAAGCACTAATACATTCAAAAGGCTAATGCAAGAATAACTCAAAACAAGATAACAGTAGGACCCCCAAGTTGGGGATTGATACAGACCCATACCGACCCTACCCTATGGGTTGGTACCAACTCCTAATTCCACCCCAAGTAGACCCCATCTCCTTCCTACATGCCTTACTTGATGCCAAAAGCCTATTTCCAAAGTCATTTTGTTTGGTCAATGCAATTCTCCATCGATCTCCACGAATACATGAAACTTCAGTTTTGCTCTCCCACAACTCCATTACTTGGACTCGAAAACAAACTAATATCAGTTCAAGTAACGATGGAATCACAAATTAACCATAAAATCCACTTAAGAACAAAGGTATGAAAGAAGGCTAATAAAAGTGCTAGACTCTACTAAAGTTGAAGACATGGGTTCCATCAAAGTTCAAGAAGGGTGTTTCGAAGGCATAGACATGGCTTTCGAAGAGTCGCAAGCACCAGGTGTCGTCACAAATGATAAATAACACAAAAGCTTTCGAGAAGATAGAAAAAAAGGCGAGGCTACTATTCCGCCTCACTGAAACCTTTCAATGCAGATGAATTTGCATATATAAGAGAAGTAGGAATGGATTCAGAACCCCTTTCGAAGGTGTTGAATGAAAGGCTTGCGTAATGAACCAATGCCTTCAAAATAGAAGGTTTCGTCATTGTCAATTTACCGCATGAAGAATTAATTCTGATGCGCCTTTCAAAAGCAAGCATAGGTCTTTCAAAACGGATGGAACCTTTCGAAAGCATGATGAAAATCCTACATGAAAGCCAAAAGTCCTTTTGACTCAGATGTCACCCTCATAACTTTCAAGGCAATGCAAAAGCTCAACCCGCTTCTCACTCGCAATAGTATAGCAACACAGAGCGGGGAGCGCATCTACTACCCTTTCGACGAAGTCAAAAGCAGCCCAGAAGAAAATAGAGAAAAGAGACACTTGGACCTTGATGGCAGCGAAATGTGGACAAGGAGATCCTTTCAACTGTGTCGAAAGTTCTAGAATAAGAAGATGGGAGGCCCAAGAATGAGTAAGAAAACTCGAAAGGAAAGCCTTTTAACAGCATCGAAAGCAGGCGCACCAAAAACAGAAAGGAAGCCTTTCGACTATGTCGAAAGGATGAAAGCGGAAGATAGGAGGAAGACCTTTCGACTAAGTTGAAAGAATGGGCGAAAAAGGGGGCCGACTTGCATCTATAAATACGACCCTAGGAGTCCGATTTTGGGGACCGGATTTTGGAATCCAAAACTCATTCTTTTATTTCTTAGCTAAATCAAGTCTTTGAAACCCTAAATTGATTTGGGGAAAAAGCTCCATTACTTGTAACTCAATTTGGTTTAATGTTAAAAGAGGAAGTGCATAGATTCAATAAAGGTTTTGATCACGAGGGAGATCATTTCAATCATTAGCTTGTTTAATGATCAATTGCACATGATGCTAGCTTATCTTCTTAATTCTATTTTGTCTATGTAATGCCATGGGATCAACTTAGATAATACCCATTTGAATCACATTATCATCATATTTAATGATGTATAATGAAAAATAAAGATGATGATGATGTTTTGATTATAATAAGTTCATGGAATTTATGTTATCTAAGATGGTATCCCATTGCATATATTAAGTAAGACTCCGCATATTATACATCAGATCCACTTCGAAAGAGCCAGATCCCTTTCGACTTGATCGAAAGAGGCGTTTCGAGGAAGGTCGGATGTGTAAATAAAAGGCAACGCTATATTGAATGAATTCCTTCGAAATAGATACACACCCTATAATACCTATAACCATTTCGAAGGAGTTTCTCCTAAAGGAGCGAAACCAATGGTGTCAAAGGCAAATTCTTCTCTTTAAAGGTAGAGTGCACCTTTCGATATGGTCGAAAAGGGATGAATACCTGATATACATAACCACTTTCGACCCATTTGAAATAGAGGTTTGAGATGCTTACTCCTTAATCCTTACCTTGAGGAGGTTGATTAGATCAATAAACCACTATTAGTACTTTCATTAATCATCCTCCAAAAGTAATTTATCCAAGCCAACCCAATCGAAAGGGGGGTTTCAAAGGGAGTAATCTCTTCTAATAATCTTCTTTTGTAGCATAAATAATTTTACTTGCTAACCGCTTAAACTTTGGGGATGTGGATAAGTTTTCTTGTTAACATTTTTGGCGCTAGAAGGAGAGCTTGAACCTCCGCCCCTGTTATTATTTTATAGTCTAATTATGAATTGTCTAACTTGAAGTAGGAAAATGAAGTCCAAAAGGCTCAGTTGAATGGATGAAGTGGTTGTGCGCACCATGACCTTAGAAGAAAACGTAACTCCAACTTTCAACATAGAGGGAGTTATGCAAGGGCAACCATCAACCCCAGCTCAACAGGACGATAATGCCTTCAAAATAAAGCACTTAGAACACCAATTATTGGAGATGCAGGAACTTCTCAAGGTAGCATTGTCTCAAAAATCTTCTAAGACTGCAAAGCCAACAAATGGAGATGAGGTGATCTCTTCGAGAAGGAATTTGAAGGCTTACACAAACGAAGACAAGAGAAAAATTGATTTGACGTCTTCAAAAAAGAGAGGGCGTCCTCCAACTAAATTTGATCATCAAGGAAGAGTACTAGACAAATCTCTCGAATAGTCTGGTAGCTCAACATCGAAAGAGTACAATCCAAACCGGAAAAGTTATCATGATGTAGAAGCTTGTTTGAAAGATGTGGTAAAAAAACAATCAAAGATATGCTGAATGCTAAGGGGAAGAGGCTTTGGATGAGAATGTAAATGATAACAAGTGAGTAGCACCTTTCACGGATGAAATCATGTCAATGACTATTCCTTCCCATGTAAAGATCCCGACTCTGTAGTATCATGGAACTATAGTCCTAACGATCACTTGATGGCTTTTGATAGCCAAATGGATATGTATAATGAATCAGGAGTTGTACGATGCAGTTTATTTCCGGTAACTCTCCAAGGGATCACAACTAAATGGTATCGACAATACCATGAAAAAACGATCTACTCATGGAAGCAATTTTCTCACGAGTTCCCTGCTCAATTTTGCATATGCAAGGACCAAACCATTGATTATACAGTTCCGGCAAACATTAAACAGAGACAGGGAGAGTCTTTGGGAGATTATCTCAAAAGGTTCAACACAGAAGCATTAAAGGCTAAAGACATGAATGGCCGTGATAAGCTCATTGCAGTACATTCTAGATTAATTGAGAATACACCGTTCTGGAAACAACTCTTTATTCATGGGTGCAAGGATCTACAAGACTTCCATTTTCAGGCTGGCAAATCCATTTGTATGGATGAGTTATATCACGCTAAAAAGAAAGCAATTCCTAAGAATGAAAGTGGAAGGTTTGGATTGGATCGAGGACATAAGAGGACAAGATGGGAAGAGCCTAATGCTAATGTAATCGCTTTAAACAAGCTATTATCTTACATTTATGTTGTAACAAAAGAGTAGGTCGACTTCCTAACATCCTTTAAGGCTAGGAATTATCTAGAATAGACGAAAGGGGACGACTATTGTGTTTACCATAAAGAAAACGGTCACAAAACTGATGAATGAAGAGTCTTGGCGAGAATAATTCAGAAGTTAATTCATGTGGGGCATTTGAAGGAGTTCATCCAGGACAAACAGAAAGCTCCAAGGACTGAGGATGGTTAGCAAAAGTTTCCTAGTAAAGTTGTTAATATCTTGGAGGAAGAAGGTCCTTTGAGCTTTAGTCCGCCGCTAAATAGGATCGATGTAATTCATGGAGGGCCACATCTAGCGAGGACTAGCAAAGGGGCAAGGAATTGGTACATCAAAGAGGCTAGAGAAGGTGTGTTCTTCGTTCAAGAAGAGGCTTCGCTGAAAAATCCACGACTCAACACCACGATGCCAAATCTTGTCATTACTGCACAAGAGATGAAGAAGGGATTCCATCACCCACACAATGATCTCCTAATGATCACATCCCAAATTGGATTGTCTATAGTATCCAAAATTCTTGTGGATACTGGTAGCGCAGTCAATGTCATTTTTAAGCATGCCTTTAATTAGATGGGCATTCCTGGAGACAAATTAGAACCCAGCATTAAACCAATCTTTGGGGTCAACGGCAAAGGATCGACTCCGATGGTACATGAAAGAGACTGTGCTATAGAATTGTGTAATATGAATATATCTATAAACAACTTGTGCGGAATATAAAATAAGTAAATAAATATAGCAGTAAAGTAAATGACACCAGAGTTTTTTATACTAGTTCGAACTCCCGTTCTACTTCCAGTCCCAGACTCCTTCTGAAATTAAACTAGTAACCCTCACTTAACCTGCAGGAGTAGGTTTACGCCGTCTGAGCAACCGAACATGACTTATACCGCCTAAGCAACTGAATAGGACTTCTACCGCCTGAGCAACCAAACGGGACTTCTTTACAAATAAACAAAGGTATCTGGCTGTAGTATGCTCTTTAAATAGCACTGATAAGTCAATTAAGTACAATCTTCCTATAATCTTCTCCTTTATGATATATAGTGTAATGTGCTTGAAGAATGTGGAAGATAGAGTGGTCAATAATCAGAGATTGTATGCAGTTTGAGTGCAAATTGAAAATAGAGAATAAAAGATAAGAATTCAAAAATACTAAAATCAGTTCAGTAAATTGTTTGTTGAATTCTAGATTCTATTTATAGATTTTTAAGAGTTGCAATGTTTGATGAAAAGGAATGATAAAAAGAACAGATGCAACCTTTAGATATAGGATGTTTCTCTTCGTTGAAGAGAAGCATCCCTTCATAAAATTAGCTGTTATAGATAATCAGCCGTCTGAATTTTCAATTCAACCTTCTATTCTATTTTAAATTTGACACAGCAAGCAAATAGGATATTTTTGGCCTTATTCAGCCGTTTGAGTGGTACCATTCAGCCGGCTGAAACTGCATAGAAAAATATTCTATGTTTCAACAATCAAACGGCTAAATGGTGTCATTCAATTGGCTGATTTAGCTTGCTTTTGTGCATATGCATGGTTTGTGTGCATGTTAGTGTATATATACCATATCAAAGAGATTTTAACATATTTCTAATAATATACAGACTCTAAACAAAAGAATAACGACTTTATATCTTTCTGAATCTAAATCTTCAATGAATCTCCTGCATAAATGGTTAGTACATAAGAATATTGACTTATATAGTTGTCACAATCAAAACGATGAAAATCGAGATTCTAACATTCTCCCCCTTTTTGATGATGACAATTATATAAGTATAAATTTTATATTGCTATGAAAGTTGTATGAAAACTCCGCCTGTCTATATGCACAGAATTTTTAACAAATATATACCAAATTTCTCCCCCTTTGTCATCGACAAAAAATAGAGAAATATATAAAATACTAAAGATAATAGTACGTAGAGACAAAAAGAAACATAATTAAAACAAAACATAGTAGTCATAACATCACAGAAACATAGTCACAACATCACCTAGTCACAATATTACATACACAATCACGTAGAACCATAGGAGTCTTAAAAGAATATTACAAACCAAAATATCATAAAAGTTCATAGAGCATAAAAGAAATCTAGATAGTAGGATCATCGCTATCATCTCCATTTTCAGAGCTTGAAAAAGACCATTGGAAAGGAGCTGGATTATAAGCTTCGGTAGATGTTGAACCGGAGCAAGAAATTTTGTCCCAGATCTTCTGACTTAATCTTGGTATTCTCCTGTAATGGTCGGAGAGAGGACCAGCCATTGCCACGTTCACAAGAGTTCGGTGACACTGGAGGACGTTGTGGCGATCGTTCCCAAGGATTTTTTTGAGTAGGAGAAGGTTGATGAACCGTGCTCCTAGATGAAGATCCGCAGAATTTTAATGCGACTTGCTCTAAAAAGCTTAAACGCTTAGCGTTAACCTTCTGTTCATAATAGAGTTCGCACTGTAATTCTAGTGTTTTTCTCTGGTAATGGTGAATGTCATCTATTTTCTCTTTAGTAGATGGAGAGCCAAAGAATAAATAACTGTTGGCTCGTTTTTTGGGTGTATTATAACCTGTATAAGTGGAAGGGGGAACAATGGGGACAAGTTTGGATAGGTGTAGTAGTGAGTAAATTGACTGAACCCAAACTAGGGGAGAGTAGTCAATTGAGGAATATTCGGAATTATCTTGGGAAGACATTATTATAAAAGGTTGATAGAAAAATTTCTTTTTCTTTTAAATGATATATAAACTTGGATAAAAGTAAGGTATTTATAAGACAAACCATTTCAGAAATAGTAAGAAGATTAGAGGTGAAATAAATTTTAACAAGAGAAAATTGTTTGGCCAAAAAGAAAGAAGAAAATGTAAGGTTAAAAATGTAAGATAAGAATAGGAAAAAATATAATTAAAAATGAAACTATGGTTTTGATGTGAAGTAACATGTAGTAGAGTGGTAGTACATATGACTTGTAAGTGAGAGACCAAAGTTCGAGTCACGGAAACTCCATCTTTGAAAAAGAATTTTATTTTTGAAAAAAATCAAATAAAGTAGAAAAATTAATTATAAATCTTTTAATGATAAAATTTCTAATTCTCTTCTTAGTTTTATAAAATATTTTCATTTAAAGGTTTTGTATATATATCAGCCAGCTGGTTTCAAAGGATACAAATTCCAATCTGACTATATCCTTTTCAATATTATCACAAATGAAATGATGATGAATGTCAATATGTTTAGTTCGTGAATGATTGACAGGATTTTTAGATAAGTTTATAGCACTTGTGTTATCAAAAAAAATAGTTAATTTAGATAAATTTATACCAAAACCTTGAAGTGTTTGTTGCATGTAAATGACTTGAGCACATGCTAAAGTAGCAGAAATGTATTCCGCTTCACATGACGATAGTGAAACATAATTTTATTTCTTGCTAAACCAGGAAACTAAGGATTGTCCAATGAAGTGAAAAGTACCGCTCGTACTTTTCCGAGGCATTCGACATCCTCCAAAGTCAGCATCACTATATGATACTAAACTCGAAAGGACAATCTTTCGGATAGAAAAATCCGAAATCTTTGGTTTTTCTTAGATAACGTAGTATTTGTTTCACTGCTTGCATATGTGATTCTTCAGGATTTGCTTGAAATCGAGCACATAAACAAACACTCATCATTATGTTGGGTCTACTAGCAGTTAGATAAAGTAATGATCCAATTACACTTCGATATAATTTTTTGTCACCACTCTTGCCATCTTCATCCCTATCGAGATGTATTGTTGTACTCATTGGAGTTGGTTTGGCAGAAGTATTTACCAAAGTGTTTAATTAGATTATTACAATATTTTTCTTGATTAATAAAAATTCCATTTCCTAATTGTTTAATTTGTAATCCAAAAAAGTAAGATAATTCTCCCATATGTTACATTTCAAATTCTTTGGTCATTATATTAGAAAATTCCTGACATAACTTATCATTTGTAGAACCAAAAATAATATCATCAACATAAATTTGAATAATTAAAATATCCTTTTTAGTTCGTTTAATAAAAAGAGTTTGATCAACCTTCCCAATTTCAAAACCAGAATCTATAAGGTAGCTTTTAAGACGTTCATACCAAGCACGGGGTGCTTGTTTTAGACTGTATAAAGCTTTCTTAAGTTTATAGACATGGGCCAAAAAAATTTCATGTGAGAATAGAGGAGGTTGTTCAACACAAACAATCTCTTTTATATATCCATTTAAAATTGCACTTTTAACATCCATTTGATAAAGTTTAAAATTATGAAAACATGCAAAAGCCAGTAAGATAGTATTGCTTCTAGTCGAACGACTGGAGCAAATGTTTCTTCATAGTCAATTCCTTCTTCTTGATTATATCCTTATGCAACTAATTTAGCTTTATTTTTAGTTATATTTCCTTGTTCATCTGCTTTATTTTTGAAAACCCATTTAGTACCAATGATTGTTTGATCACTCGATCTAGGAACTAATTCCCAAATTTCGTTTCGTTCGAATTGGTTTAGCTCTTCTTGCATAGCTATAATCCAATAGTCATCAGTAGAGGCTTCTTTGGAATTTTTAGGTTCAATATTTGAAAGGAATGCTACATGGCCTATTTGATTAAGTTGATTTCTAGTTCTGACATGTGAATTAATTTCCCCTATGACATTTTTTACTGGGTGATCTCGTAAAATCTTAGGAGGAGATCTTAATCCATTTTCATTATGAACAATGTTTTCATCTTCTTCAAAATTATGAACAATGTTTTTATCTTCTTCAAAATTATTTTGAGTAATTGTATTTGTGACTGTCTTAGTTATTATCTCATCATCCTCAAAAAATTTATTAAACTTAAAATTTTCATTGAAGGAAACATGTAGTGTTTGTTCAATTGTTTTAGTTCTTTTATTAAAAATTTGATAAGCCTTGCTTCGTTTCGAATATCCTATGAAAATTCCTTCATCGGATTTTGGATCGAATTTTCCAAGCTGATCTTTTGTGTTTAAAATAAAACATTTTGAACCAAAAACTTTAAAATATCAAATATTTGGTTTTCTTTCATGAAATAGTTCATATGGAGTGTGTTTAGTTAGTGGTCGGATGGAAACATGATTTAGAACATAACATGCAGTAGCTACAGCTTCTGCCTAAAAATGTTTTGGTAAAGTGCTTCCATTTAATAAAGTTCTTGCACATTCTTGTAAAATTCTATTTTCCTTTCTACAACTCTATTTTGTTGTGGTGTTCTAGAAAAAGAAAAATTATGGTAAATTCCCTTGTTATTACAAAAAATGTTCAAAGGCTTCATTTTTGAATTCACCTCCATGATCACTTCTAATATTTTTAATTTTTAAGTTTTTGAGATTTTGAATTCTTTTAGCAAAAATTTTGAAATTTTCAAAAGTGTCACTTTTATTTTTCAGAAAAATAGTCCAAGTATATCTTGAAAAATCATCTACTATAACAAACACATTTTTTCTATGGTTTGTAGGTTGAACTTGAGTTGGTCCAAAAGGATCCAAATGCAGTAGTTCAAGTGGTTGTACAGTAGAAATGTTTTTCTTTAATTTAAAGGATGATTTTGATAATTTTCCTAATTAACAAGCATCACAAATATTGTTTACTTTAAAATTCATCTTTGGTAAACCTTTTACTAATTCATTTTTAGATAATTTGTTTATTGCTTTGAAATAAATATGACAAAACCTTTTGTGCCATAACCAAGGATCATTTTCTTTGGCTATTAAACACAAATTAGTATTGTAATTTATATTCGTATTCAAAACATATATATTTTTATCTCTAAAACCTTCAAAAATAATGTTTTTATTTTGATAAAAAAATGCTACACTTATTTTCAAAAAAAGATATATTGAATCCTTTATCACACAGTTGGCTGATGCTAAGTAAATTATATTTAAAATTTTTAACTAATAAAAAATTTGTAATAAGAGGTAAATTAGATATACTATTATTGCTCACATCGCCTATGCCAATGATATATCCTTTGGAATTGTCTCCAAAAGTGACAGATCCTCTATCTGAGTAGGTAATGTGTGTTAGCTTCTCTTTGTTTCCTATAATGTATTTCGAGCAACCACTGTCCAATATCCATTTTCCTCTCTTTTTAGGTGGTACCTCGTCATTTGTGGCCAAAAATCATACGTTGGCTTGTTCCATATCGCTGTCTGAGTCACTATCTGATGATGAAGATGATTCTGAATCATCCCAAGTGACCGAAAAAGCTTTCTTTTTGAATATGTCTTTCATGTGCTTAAATTTGTCTCTCTTTCGATCAGGACAGTCTTTCTTGATGTCGCCTTTCTTGTGACACTCATAACATTCTAGAGCAAAAGATGATGGTTTTTTGTTGTTGTTGTTATTGTTGTTGGAGCTGTTCTTGTTGTTTCTGAATTTGTTGCTCTTTTTGAATTTCAAAAACTTTTTGAAATTTTTAGCAATGAATGCCATATCTTCTTCATCTGAATCTAATTCATCCTTTTCTACTTGGAATGCTATATTCTTCTTATCTTGAGCCTATACTCGTTTTGTCTGGAGATTAACTTCATAAGACATTAGATTTCCTATCAACTCTTCTGGTTTAATGGTTGAAATGTCATTAGCTTCTTCGATCGCTAAGACCTTTCGTTCCCACTCATCCGTTAGAGAGTTAAGGATTTTTGAAACAATATCAAAGTCTATATATGTTTCTCCTAATGCTAAAAGAGAATGATATATATCTTGGAATCTAGAGCACATTCATTTATTGTTTCATCTTGCTTCATTTTGAAATTATGAAACTGATTTTTGAGCATAGAAATCTTACTCTGTTTTACTTTGTCAGTGCCTTCATGTGTAATTTTAAGTGTATGCCAAATTTCATAAGCTGTTTTACACATGCTCACTCTATTAAACTCATTCTTGTATGATGCACAATATAACATATTCATGGCTTTAACATTTGCAGTAGCATCCAATTTTTGTGTGTTAGACCATTGTGAATATTCTGTAGTAGGTATGGTATATTCAGTTTGAGTAATATTCCAGGCTTCATACTATTAGCTTGTATATAAATTCTCATCCTAGTAGCCCAAGAGTTATAGTTCATTCCGTTAAATAGTGGTGGTCGTGCAGTAGATTGACCATCAAGAAAAGTTGTGTTAGTTACTGTGATAGTGTTGTTTTCCATAATAAAATATCAGATAACTATGTCACGGTTATAAGATGACCTTGCTCCGATACCAAATGAAGGAGACTATGCTATAGGATCGTGTAATATGGATATATCTATAAACAACTTGTGCGGAATATAAAATAAGTAAGTAAATAAATAAAGCAGTAAAGTAAATGACACCAGAGATTTTTATACTAGTTCGAACTCCCATTCTACGTCCAGTCCCAGACTCCTTCTGGAATTAAACTAGAAACCCTCACTTAACCTACAAGAGTAGGTTTACGCCGCCTGAGCAACCGAACAGGACTTATACCGCCTAAGCAACCAAACAGGACTTCTACCGCCTAAGCAACCAAACAGTACTTCTTTACAAATAAACAAAGGTATCTGACTGTAGTATGCTCTTTAAATAGCACTGATAAGTCAATTAAGTACAATCTTCCTATAATCTTCTCCTTTATGATATATAGTGTAATATGCTTGAAGAATGTGGAAGATAGAGCGATCAATAATCAGAGATTGTATGCAGTTTGAGTGCAAATTGAAAATAGAGAATAAGATATAAGAATTCAAGAATACTAAAATCAGTTAAGTAAATTGTTTGTTGAATTATAGATTCTATTTATAGGTTTTTAAGAGTTGCAATATTTGATGAAAAGAACAGATGCAACCTTTAGATTAATTGATGTTTATCTTCGTCGAAGAGAAGCATCCCTTCAGAAAACTAGCCGTTATAGATAATCAGCCGTCTGAATTTTCAATTCAGCCTTCTATTTTATTTTAAATTCGATACAGCAAGCAAATAGGCTATTTTTGGCCTTATTTAGCCATCTGAATGATACCATTCAGCTGGCTGAAACTGCAAATAAAAATATTCTATGTTTCAGCAATCAAACGGCTGAATGGTGTCATTCAGCTGGCTAATTTAGCCTGCTTTTGTGCATATGCATGGTTTGTGTGCATGTTAGTGTATATATACCATATCGGAGAGATTTTAACATATTTCTAATAATATACAGACTCTAAACAAAAGAATAACAATTTCATATCTTTCTGAATCTGAATCTTCAATGAATCTCCTACATAAATGGTTATTACATAAGAATATTGACTTATATAGTTGTCACAATCAAAATGATGAAAATCGAGATTCTAGCAGTACAAGTAAAATTGCTAGTACAAATGGGAGTGCCACCATGTTGCAGAACTTTCAAAACTCTCTCCGTGATCATTAATCAGCTATCCTATTACAATGCTTTCTTTGACAGACCATGGCTTGATTAGATAGATTCTTTTGTCTCACTTAAATATCTGATGGTGAAATTCTTGACCAAGAGAGGATGGGGAACTATGCACGGAGAGAAATTCAGCTCTTGCGAAATGTATTTTTCTACAATTGATCGATACAAAAGGGAGTCTTCTACTGTTTTTCAGCCTTCGGATGATGAATTTTTACATCCAACATTCGAAGAAAAGATTAGATCTAATAAAACTAACAAACATATGTATGAAAGGTACATTTCCCCTGGAAGCAAGAGGAAGAGAGTCGATGCTAATTCTGCAGAAGAAGGCAAAATCATCATAAAATTTGATTACCGTGGAGAATCAAAAAGAATGAAACCTATAGAAGACGTTGAGGAGACATGCATAGACCTAGATGATTCCACTAAAGTAATCAAAGTGGGAAAGGAATTAGATAGCAACTTGAAGAAGGACTTGATACAGTTTCTTAAAACCAATAAAGACGTATTTTCTTGGTCTCATTCAGATATGGTAGGGATTGATCCATCAGTTATGTGTCATGCACTAAACATCAATCTAGAAGCAACCCCCATTAGACAGAAAAAATGATAATTGGATAAAGTGCGGTCTGATGCCTTTAAAGAGGAAGTTAATAGGCTCCTTGAAAATGGATTTATTCGGAAATTTACTACCCAAAATGGTTAACAAACCCAGTATTAGTAAAGAAGTCGAATGGTAAGTAGAGGACTTGCATTGATTATACTGACTTGAACAAGGCTTGTCCAAAAGACTGTTTTCCATTACACAGATTGATCAGTTGGTTGATGCAACTAGTGGGCGCAGATTGTTATCCCTCATGGATGCATACTCATGATACAATCAGATATCCATGTTCAAACCAGATGAGGAACATACAGGTTTCATTACTGGTTGGGGAATCTACTACAAAGCGATGCCTTTTAGATTAAAGAGTGCAGAGGCTACATATCAAAGGTTAGTCAATAGGATGTTTAAAGAAAAGATTGGACAAAATATGGAAGTTTATGTTGACGACATGCTAGTGAAGTCTTATGAGGCTAAAAGTCACCTTAATGATCTAGGAGAAATGTTCGAAATATTACGGAAGTATTAGATGAAACTGAATCCCTAGAAATGCTCTTTTGGAGTCCATTCAAGGAAGTTTTTAGGCTATCGTGTGAGTGCTTAAGGGATTGAAGCTAGCCCAGATCAGATTCAAGCTATCAAGGACATGGCTAAGCCCAAAACTAGCAAAGAGGTAATGAGTTTAAATGGAAGGATAGCCGCTCTAAGTGGATTAATTTCCAAGGTGACTGATAAGTGTATCCCCTTTTTCGATGTAATCAAGAAGAAGAAAAACTTTGAATAGGGAGAAGATTGTAGGAAAGATTTTCAAGAGTTAAAAAATCATTTAGAAAAACAACCAATACTATCCAGTCTTAAGAGTGGTGAAATCTTGTACCTATACATGGCAGTCTCAGAACATGCAGTGAGTTCGGTCTTGATCAGAGAAGGAAGTGGGACTCAACTTTCTGTTTATTACGTAAGTAGGCGATTAAAAGATGCAAAGGTTCTGTACCCAGTAATAGAAAAACTAGCTTATTGCTTGATACTCATAGCGTGAAAACTCAGAGCATACTTTCAAGCATATGCAATCAGGGTATTGACCAATTTTCCCTCAAACAGGTTTTCAGTAAGGCGAAAACTTTAGGTAGGCTGGTAAAATGGGGAATTGAGCTTAGTCGGTATGATATTGAGTTTCAGCCATGAGCAGCTATCAAAGGGCAAGCATTCGTAGATTTTATTAATGAGTGTACCAACTTCATTAAGGAATAATTAGAAAATGAGAAGGATCAAAAACCTAAGTGGCAGTTATTTGTCGATGGTGCATCTAATGAACATGGAGTTGGTGCGAGATATGTCATGATTAGCCCAGACGGACACCGCCTACATTATGCAATGAAGTTGAGGTTTCCTGCAACAAATAATGTAGCAGAATACGGATCCATGGTGGTAGGATTAACTCTGGCCTTAGAGCTCAAAATCCCACGGGTTCAAATCTTTAGTGATTCGCAACTAATGGTAAATCAAGTAAAGCAAGTATATCAGACTAAAGATGCCAAATTATCTCTTATGTAAAGAAGATATTGAAGATGCTCGCTTTATTTGAAGATTTTTCTATACATCAAGTTCCGCAAGGAGAAAACTCACAGGTAGATTCATTAGCAAAATTGTCTAGTTCAAGAGGAGCCCTAGAAACTCAGATTGTGCCAGTAGGATATCAAACAAATCCAATCATTGAAGAGGGGACATCCGAACAACGGAAGGAATTGTTAGTCCTAACAAGATCCCAAACCATATTACAAGATAAAGAAGGAAGGGAAGTTAGTAGAGAAATCTCAGATGAGAGAGTCAATCAGCTAAGGATAGATGATTGGTATAATAACACTTGGATATCCCTTATTATCGAATATCTTTTTAAAGGAACATTGCCATCTAACAAGGGTGAGGCTAGAAAAATTAGGCGACAAGCTCCAACCTTTACAATAGTGGATGGAATTCTTTACAAGAAAGGATATGCACTACCTTACTTAAGATGTGTAATCCTGAATGATGGGATGAAATTGATGGTGGAAGCGCCTGAAGGATTCTATGGAGATCACTCTAACAGGACAAAGTTAGAAAAAAAATAATGAGGCATGGTTTTTGTTGACTGCGTATGGTAAGTCAAGCCATTGAGTATGTAAGCAGATGCGAGAAATGCTAGAAATACTCGAAGATTCCCTGGTTACCACCAAGTCAGTTAACCCCGATTTCAAGTCCATGATATATGGGAATTGACCTAATCGGCCCATTACATATTTCTAAAGGAGGAGCAAAATATGATGTAGTTTCCATAGACTACTTTACTAAGTGGGTCGAAGCAAAACCCCTCCCAAAGATCACTTCAGGGAAAGTGCTCAGATTTGTCATTAAAAATATTGTAGCCAGATTCGGAATTCCCCATAAAATTATCTCAGACAACGGAATGCAGTTTCAAAGTGAGGAATTCTCTCGGTTCTATCATAAGAATGGGATTATTAAGAGCTTTTCCTACGTGCACATCTGAAGGCAAATGGGGCTGTTGAAGCTGCAAATAAGACTACAAAGACTATTTTGAAAAAGCGACTGAACAAAGCCAAAGGAAATTGAGTCGAAGAGTTGCCACTTGTAATATGGGCTTATTGGACATCAACCAGAATAGCGACACGACATACTCCCTATTCATTAACATATGAGTGTGAGGCAATGTTACCTATTGAAATTGAAATACCCTCACATCCAAGGATCACATATGCATTCGATTTAAACCAGGAGCTAAAGTAAGAATCGCTAGATTTAATACATGAGTTGAGAGATGAAGCCGCAATTCGAACACCAGAATATCAGAGAAGAATTTTGAAATATTACAACTCAAAAATGAAAAAAAGATCATTTCAAGAAGGAGACCTAGTACTCCGAAGGGTAATGGAAAACACAAGAAATCCCATGGATGGATCGCTAGGACCAAATTGGGAAGGTCCCTTAATCATATGCAAAGTAATTCCCTCAAGAGCTTACAAGTTATGCCGACCAGAAGGCAATATGGTTCCTAGAACATGGAACACAGAACATTTAAGACCATATTTTCATACAATGAATGAATAAAGCATCTCTTTATTCAAAACAAAAGTCTACATGGTTGGGAGTAGAATTCTCCTTGCATTTGGACACTAACTTTAACGGTCAAAGCCTTTGTCCACGCCGATTTAGCCAGGGCAAATTACCTCTTGGAGGGAGGAATGTAAGCCTTTACCTGCGCCAAGCTATGGCCAGGTTAAAGCATCGACAAGCCCTTGGCCATGCCCTGCTATGGCCAGGTCAAGACGCGTCCTGGAGGGAGGTTAGAGTAAGCCTTTATTCACATCATCCTATGGCTAGGTTAAAGCATCAACAATCCCTTAGCCACGCAACGCTATGGCCAGGTCAAGGCACCTCCTGAAGGGAGGTAAGTGTAAGCCTTTATCTACGCCACGCTATGGCCAGGTAAAAGCATCGACAAGCCCTTGACCGCGCCACACTATGGTTAGGTCAAGGCACCTCCTTGAGGGAGGTTGGGTAAGTCCTTGGTTCCAGCTTGAGAGTAAGCTAACCAAGCGCACCAGACAATAATGGACAAAGACGTCCAAGCCCAAGAAGTGGCACATCAGCAATGGATTAAAACATCCAAGCCCAATAAGGGGCATATCAAACAACAGACTAAGACATCCGAGCCCGAAAAGCAGCAAATCAAATGATGGACTAAGACGTCCAAGCTCGAGAAGCAACCAATGAAACCGCAACTACATACAAGGCCTAAAGGGTTTATATATGTCAAGGAAGACAAAATCCAAAGAGCAGAATAGAACTTCGCTTAATAATACCCAAATCTGGGTTTCGAGACTGTTATTAATGACCGGACTTCACTTATTAATGCCCTGATTTGGGCTTGGGGTTTCTATTATGAATTCCTGATTATCTACCACTAATACTAAAATCTGGGTTTGAGAGTTCTATTATGAAGACCACTCCTAATTTTAGTTTTCGGGTTTAAGGTTAGATCCGAAATGTTTTTGCAAGTATATGCCATGTTTTGATGATTAAAGTTATATATATATATATATGCTTTTTGATGAATTATATTTATTCATGTTAGATTTTTATGATATGTTTGACATGAAAACCTTATTTAATGACATCCAAATGCTTTGAAAATTTAAATATAGGTCAGAAATGATATTGTAGAGATGGGTTTCGATTCTCATAATCTATGAATTTATATGGATTTTATAATAATTTTCTAGTGAAGGAAATTGTTTATTAGGTTATAAATTATTTTCAGCTAAAATAATTATTATTTGGGGTTGAAACTTTTATATGTTAGGCAACATAGTAAAATAGATTTTCTGTGATTTTTCCAGATTTTTCTTAAGTGTTTTGATGAATATATAAAATTATTTAAAGTATGGGACTTAAATGTTTTATATATTTAATTAAGGAGAAGGGGCATTTTGTAAACCAAAATAATTATTTAAATTTGAAAATAGTGGCAGCACATTTCTTAAAAGAATTTGTTAACTAATGAGAATTTGACAAACGAAGGCAGGTTAGTTGAAAAGTTATCATTTTTAAGTTAAAAACAAAGAGATCATACTTTTAGCATGTTTCAACCTATTATAGCAGTAAACCTTCCAGCCCAGACCTTCCAACTAGGTCGAGAGGTTCAAAGCTTTCGGCAAGGTCAAACCAACGCATATGGTATCAAGTAACTTGGTACGTAATGAATTGGACAAGGTCGAAAGGTTCTTAGTCGAAAGTTTAATAGCCAAAGAGGTTGGTGTATGTTGGTTTTATAAACCAAAAGCTTTCACCTACTTTTCTTTCGAATTAGAGCTTTCGACTTGGTTGCTTTTGACCAGGTCAAATGTTTAAACAAAGGTTTTAAACCTTTCGACACAGTCGAAAGGTTGCTGCTACTTTGTTTTGTTTATTTTGAACCATTCGACAAAGACCAAATGTATACTTGTTTTAAAACCAGCTGCTTCTCCCAATGCTTTCGAAAGGAAGCTTTCGATTAGGTGACTTACCCTTGTTTTATAAATTGAAGTATAACCCAAAGCTTTCGAAAGAGTTGTTTTAAAGGATATGTTTAAAGCCTTTGAAGCAGAGATTTCGCCTTAGTCGAAAGGTTATTTCCAAAGACTTCGAAAGGTTTTAAAAGAGGGTTTTCCATTTGTTTTGAATTGAAACAAGTAAGCTTTCGAAAGGTTTAAGTAAATAATTTCGAAAGGTTTTAGTTAAATGATTTCAAAAGGTTTGAAGAATGATTTCGAAAGGTTTGGTTCAATGGTTTTGAAAGGTTACGGCTGAATGATTTCGAAAGGTTTGATGATCAACCACGGAAGGTTTAAGTCCAATGATTTCAAAAGATTTAAATAAGTGATTGCGAAAGGTTTAAATGAATGACTTCGAAAGGTTCTGGTTGAATGACAAAGGTTTAAGTGAATGGTTTCGAAAGGTTTGAGATGGAAGGTTTTCCAAGGTTTTCTAAGGCAATGTTTTAAAGGGATTTTAGAAGGATGTCCAAAGTTTTATTGTTTTTGAAAGGTTTGATTTCGAAAGGTTTGATATTTGAATTTGAAATAGATGATTTCAAAAGTGTAGAAAGAGGTTCTTTCAAATGGCTAAGTGTTTTCATCGGCTAAAATTTGAGTAAAGAGGATATATAACACGGTGATATGATTTTGAGTAAAGTATATAGATTATATACTACTCCTTGTTTACATTTGATTTAAAGGCTTAAATCGGTTTGGAAATGTTTTCAAGGAAAAATTATGGGAGGGGATCTTTAAGTGAAAATGACTCAGATATTAGAATACCAGATGGGACTAGTATGGGGTCGTGCCCTATACATAGCTTTTAGCCCCAGCTAATTGTTGTCCAAAATTCCAGTGTGTAGTAGTCACAGGTAGGCTAAAATTATGATTACACACCGAAAGGAATATATGTTGTACACAGATAGGTTATTAGTGAGTCTGAAATACCATTAGGATCGGGAAGACCTGAGAGATGATTACGTTAGGGATAGACCGTCCAGAAGTGAAGTATTTAGTAGATAGTTAAGGATAGATAATCCAATAGAAGAATACCTAACAGGTGTTAGGTAAATTTTGATTATATTGTCTGGTAAACCCGAGTCAGCCAAAGGTTAAAAGTTACCCAAACAAAACTTATGTATTTGAATAGATAGTTCATCATTGCCTGAGATTTATGTATGTTTACATAATGATTGCTTTATAGTTTTTAACCATTGTAGATGCAGGAGCACAATATATGGTTTTATAATGGTTTTAGAAAGATATGTTTTAAAAAGGATGTTAGTGTGGGGAAACCAGTTCCGCTAAGCGGCGTGGTCTCACTTAACATGTTTAACCGGGATGTATAGTATTATTCATACCAGGCTTTATGTCTGACTCGAAGTTTATGTTTTACCCTTAAACTCTCGGGTGCTCAAAATTAATTTGAGTAGGTTGAGGGATTAAGGTCTTTTCAGGTTTAGTAGGATGACGAATAAGGCTACTGGAGGCATGCAAGAGGCACTTCGAAACAGCCAAATCCCTTTCAACTTGATCGAAAGATGTGTTTCGAGGAAGATCAGATGTGTAAATAAAAGGCAATGCTATATGGAATGAATTCCTTCAAAAGGGATACACACCCTACAATACCTATAACCCTTTCGAAGGAGTTCTTCCTAAAGAAGCGAAACCAATGGTGTTGAAAGCAAATTCTTCTCTTCAAAGGCAGAGTGGACCTTTTGATATGGTTGAAAGGGGATGAATACCAGATATACATAACCACTTTCGACCCATTCGAATGAGATGCTTTCTCCTTAATCCTCACCTTGAGAAGGTTGATTAGATCAATAAACCACTATTAGTACTTTCATAAATCATCCTCCAAAAGAAATCTGTCCAGGTCAACCCAACCGAAAGGGGGTTTCGAAGGGAGTAATCTCTTCTAATAATCTTCTTTCGTAGAATAAATAACTTTACTTGCTATCCGCTTAAGCTTTGGGGATGTGGACAAGTTTTCTTGTTAACAACAAAGCTAACAGCAGGATGATCCGAGATAAAGAGTCGAAGATGGCCATTTTAGCAAACTTGGGGATTGGTACAGACCCTTAATTATGGATTGGTACCGACTCCTATCAACTGATGATGTGGCACCTGTTTTCATGGGAGAATTGGTCTAAATCGTGTACAACAGTAGGAGATGTTTTATGTGAGATATTAGACTCCCTACCTCGATAAATAGGAAGATAGGGCTCATTTTCAGGATCTTTTGACTCTAGTTCTTCCCTACTCTATAATCTTGTAATTATGAAAATCTAAGTGTCGGAGTTGTACCGACCCCTAAGAACTTCTGCCTCTAAGTCATATATATGCAATAAAATCTTAAAGTGGACATAGACATTGCTTTGACAAACCACTATAAACGATTATGTCTTGTTTATTTCTCATTTTTCATTTACATTTCTTTATATTTTATTCTTTACATATACTTCTGGGTGTTTGTTCCATTTTTGGTTCAATCAGCTTTCCACTTTGAATTCTCCCTTTTTAGTCTAGACTATCTTTGTTCATTAATTACTTTTTTTCTTACCTGATTATTTCAAGGTTTGACTACATTCGATTATTTGATTTTATTATGTTAGTTTCAAATTTTATTGTACTGATTGCTTGGTTTGATTACGAAAGTGGAACTGATTTTCAATGTTTACATACTTTCATAACTTACTATAAATTTATTATATAAACTAGAAGCTACTTAAAAATGATTTTGTCTAAATATATCTTACAATTCCACCCGAATTTCTTTAGTAGTCTTTAGGGATTTGATGTGCATGCTGTTATTTTGTTATCCATCTTATATACTTAATTACTGATGGTAAACTTTGCTATACCCAAACGTACTATCATTAATTTTCATAACTTATATGATAATTGTTATTGCCTTGAATATGTTTGCTAATATGTTTAAGAGATGCGTGGATCTTATTCAGCCTCTATAAAATTTAGGACGGTGTAATGTAACATGCATGAAAGATAATTTAACATGCACTAAATTGACAAAATATTGAAAATCAAAGCAAATATAGTGTTGTTTAATATAATATAAATAGAATTTGTTGCAAATTTTAGTTTAGTTCACCATTTTTGTGGGAAAAAAATTTGAATGTGAAACAATTTATTTTAAACCAAAGAAAAACAAAATTGATGCCACATTCACATTTTTGTAAAAAATGGTCTCTCATAATCTATGAGAATGATTCTTAGTTAATTTTTCTTCTTCTAGCTGTTACACATTAGAGAAGGTTTCCCTTCATCCACGTTAATCTCTCAACTAGTTTCAACAAAAGTTCATCCTTACTAACACTGCTGCCTTATTCTTCCATATAGGTTTTGTGATGCAAACACAATATGGATTCTAGTTGAGATTAAAACACGAGGTCATCATTACTATCATGTATGCTACATCTACGAATTGACTCAAGCTTTGAGTTTGCATTATATGCTGAACCAATCTGTCGTCAAATACATATTTTATACCTATATATTTACTTCTGCAGGTTGTATATTTCACTTCAAGAAAAATAGAGGCTAAATAAGAGCTATGTTGGGTGTGTACTGATTTCTTTACCCAATCCCAAATTATTTAAAATGCACATGCTTTCTGACGCAGCCTACAGGATCACACACTCACGAATTGATGAATTCGCGGAAAATGAATCGATGAAACAAAATGAATCAATGAATTGAAGATACCCAAGTGCCCAAATCCATTGATCTCTCGAGATACCGGATTCTAGCTATCTTCAACACGTTGATCGCGCACGATACCGCGTTAGAAGATCTACGATTCTTTGACGTTGATCTCGCGCACGAGATTCCGTGAATCGGCTTCAAGTTCGTTGATTCGAGCGCACTCGAATATCCGAAGATGGAGAAAGGAGATAACACTCAACTTCCAATTTTAATGGTGGCACAAAGCACAAACCAAATTTTATTCAAAAATCAACTCCTTTTACAAATGACAACACATCCCTATTTATAGGGGAAGTACAACTCAACACACATTACAACACTTCACACGACTTAAGAAAATACATCACAAACGACTTACAAAACAACACAAACAGTACAACGACTTAAAACACACAGTCGCACGCGACCTAAACAATACAGCGACTTAACGACATAAGAAAGAACGACACAATATTTACAAACGACACACGACTTAACAAAGCCAGGCAGCGACCTAAGAAAACTGAGCGACTTAAGCTTCTTCAGCGACATAACAAACTCGTTCGCGACTTAAGAATTCGCGACCTAAGAATTTGAAAATTTGGAGCTGCTCGCGACTTAAAGAACTGGAGCGACTTACTGGGCTTCGCGATTTAGGGCGGAGGAGCGACCTAATCTTCGCGACCTAACTGGAAGGTCGTTTGCGACATAAGGAGCTTCAGTAGCTTCGCGACTTAAAGAATTGGAGCGACTTACTGGGCTTCGCGATTTAGGTCGGAGGAGCGACCTAATCTTCGCGACCTAACTGGAAGGTCATTCGCGACATAAGGAGGAGGGGAGACTCGCGACTTAGCTAAACACACTCAATTTTAATTATTTAATTTATTAAAATCTTTTGAAAAATAAGGGTATCTCGTAATACCGCGTCACACACAAACACGACAGGTTTTTTCCATATGATAACCAAAACATTTTTATAGAAAATCCAGTGATATTATAATAGTGTCTAAGTATAAATATTTATTGAAATAACTAAAATTGTTACATTAATTAAATTCCAGCATACTAGGCTCTACAATCGAAACCATAAAGGTTTGTAGTGGTTATTGGATCGAAATGGTTTTCGGATAATGCAAATATCTGATCTCGGTCTCATTGAATCCAAAACGATAAATTAGTATAGACCAAGTCGTTAAATAAACAGTTCTAAAAATCAGGGCGTCAATATTTACATATGGAAATTCATTCCATATGTTTTCTTTACCATGACCAGTCCATCGAAATTGATTCGTTTGTAATTATCACATTTTCCAAAATTCGGAATAGCGATTAGTACAATTCGATTTACCTTCAATAAAACGTGTTAACGTTTTATTCTAACTTCTTTAATTTGTTTGGCAACTTAATGGCACAGACAAAATAATTGAAATCCACATCTAAGAACAATATGAGTCAACAATAGACTATTAGCTCAATCAATGGTTATAATTGATATTAAATCAATTTACAATTCAGAATTGAGTTAGTTACCAATTAACAGAGTCGAGTTATGTATTTTAAATCTAGATTAACTAAAGAAATTTAATGAAATAGTTTATTCCTTGTTAAATACAATTTAACAGTTCATTAACTATTTATTTATTTATTTCATATGATTGAAAATTAAGAAATTATTTAAATTGATCACTTTCAATTAATACAAATCATTTAAATTTCACATTGCGGAAAACTTAATAATATTATTTCAGATGAAACTACTAGACGATAGGGTCTCGGCACAAAAATCGACTCGTTGTTCGGATTTTAAAACGAGTGAGAAAATAGGTTAGGTTTATAGATTTATAAAATATAAAATTTAATTTACTTACTTCCATATTTTCCAACCCAGCCCCAATCAATTCCGGTCCAAACCCAGCCCATATCTCTTCTTCTCCTCTCCCAGTTTTCCTCCCTTCTCCCTTTCATTTTCCTTTATTTTGCAACCCAAAACATGCACGAGGCATGGTGCACGGAAACGTGCACTTGTACGACTCGACCCTAGCCTACACCTTGCCACCGACCATCCACTTAAATCGCCCTAGCCCAACTCAACTCGATCGACTACCTAGAACCCACGACAACTTCCTCGTTCGAAAATTTGAATTTCAAAACCAAATCCTTGAACAACCATCACCCAAAATCGCCTTGCCTCGGCCACCTCGACCACTGTCCATCACCAAATCTCGCCCACGGCCTCGCCATCATCCCCTCGACCTAATCCCCCTATGTGCATGCCTCTACACCTTCCTTGTCGTCGCCAAAACCCCAAACCTGAAACCCAAGTAAACTCACCCTAAAACCCTACAATCACTTCGTCCAGCCTCCACGACCACTAAAAATCTCCACGCCATTTTTTCCTGATTTCCCATCGTCTACTCCTCCTCCACGTCCAACGTCACACCCCAACATTTTTTGCCATGTCACCAGAGTTTGGCCAAACCCCCAAATACGATCATCTCCAAAATTCTCACTCCACACCACAAAAAAAAGTCCCAAACCATTTTAAAAAAATCATGTTTTCAACAATGATTACAATTATGTAATCCATACATTAAATTATGATAGTTGAAAACTTGCCTTAACTGATCTAGTTACTGTATTGTGGGTTTTTCTTTCTCCCTGCTTATCGAAAATAAATGAAAGGATCTATACTCAAAATCAAACTACATTCATTTTGGAATCAAGATTTAAAGCTAAGTATATGTTGAGATATAGATTTTACAAAGTTGAAGGCTTAATTGATTTGGACTAAAACATGTACATGAAGTATTTCCTGAGAGATGTGCAGTGTTCTTTGATGTACAAGTGACCTTTTCCTTGTCTAAGCACACATATATCCACATCAACACATATATTTTTGATACAAATCAAGATTCATAAGATCATAGTTGTTTGTATTTATAGAAATGTTAACCAGTAACAAACTCATGTTATTTTATTCAACGTTTAAAATAGATGAACTGCTGCTGCTTTACTTCTCCCTCCAAGCTTTTAATTCTTTTCTTTAGTTTGATGGCAGATCTTTGTTTTGGTTTTTATATGTATGATACGTGAAGGAACAAATGAACAAGTGAAAAAGCAGGTATGGCTATATATATATATATATATATAGGAGAATGAAAAGGGGACATTGAAACAAAAAGGAGGCTGAGATTTTATACCTGTACAGGCTTTATTCATTTTTCTTTTTTTTTCTTTTTCTTTTGGGCTGATTTGATTTTGGGTTGATTTGATATTATGGGATGATTTGATATTTTTTATGTGCTTGATTTAATGTTTTGTGTGTGATTTGATTTATAGTATGCTCTTGATTTTATGTTTTGGAGGCTTGACTTTGAAATTGTTATCATGAAGCATGTATATACATATACATATATATATATATATATGGATATGCATACATTCACATATACATATTTATCTTATCATATTTACACACACACACATACACATATACACTACTTTTTATAAACATATATATATATACTTATTCTTTTTTTTGTCATCATGTAGCTTCCATGCATATGTATATAACTTACGTGTATATATATTTACCATATACATATTTATTTTATCATATGTTTTGAAATTCTCCATTATGAAACTTGTCTAAGTATATATACATATATTTTTGATCATAGATTTGAAATGGTGAAGTACATATGCATATATATATTTATCATATTCACATTTTAAAATTTATTATGGTTTTCAAAGTTTATATATCCAGATTTCTCCAATATCAGAAAATTTTATTTATTCGGCTTATAAAAATTAATATTTCAGCATTTAAAATTAGATAATCATTTTTTTCTTCATATCGAATTTTGTTATTTAAAATTTTATCTAAGTTCATATCAATAAATTACATTAATAAATCATTAAATTTTATTATTTTACCATTTTAATTCAAAAATTATATTAAATCTAATAATTTGAAATAGTTAAACTTACGGTTCGTTACAATCTCCCACACTCAAAACTTTTCATCCTCGAAATGGAATGAAGTAAGAAATTTAACATACGATATATTTTACTCAAAATAATCAACTTATAAAACATAAGAATCATTAATACAACTATGTTCAACTCATAAATGCAATGCAACTAATAGGGATGACGTCAAATTACATGCAATCAAACAGTATAGCAATCCTAAGCAAGAAACAATCATAGCTAGCAACCATGGCATACAATCATTTTGTTAGAATTCGTACGATATATATATATACACACCATTCGTACGTATAACGATTCTGATCTCTTGTTTGAATACGCAATTTTATTTTCCGAACTAGTATTGGTAACTTGACTACTCTAGTACGTACTCTAATCCGATTTCTTGATTAGAAACTTCCATCCTCCTTACATAGTAATAAACTATGATAGAGAACTTCAGATTCATATCAAAAATCCATATCAGTGTTCATCGTCGAGAATCGAGTGAACAATTCTAAATCAGACATGTATGAATTACCTTAAAATCGTGTATTCAACCTGAATCAAAACTGTAAATGCAATTAGAATGGTCTATATTCAACTTACATATTTATTCTATTGGTTTCTTAATTACACCAATAGATAATTCGAGTGGTTTTTATATTCACATTTTAAATGCTTGAAAAAATTTCTTTTTCAAAAATTCTTTTATAACGAAATACTTTTATATGGAAAATACTTTTGATAACTCGATGTTTCAACAAGTTTATCCTCGCTCTTACAGAATCTAGTAATACGTTGATCAGGCGCAAGACTAGAAATATCTAAGTACTTAGTAAACCCGTTTCAACACCCAATGAAAATATTTGGAAAACTTTAAAACAGATATGGAAAGTACAATCCAGTCGCCGAAATCAAACAAACGGGATCGTCATGGAATGCAGTCCCTAAGGTCGTTCTCTCGCTAAGTCGAGAGGAGAGAGCGAGGCGGCCTCAGGTGACTTTAGGCAGTCACTACCCCACGTCTTACGCCATGACATCCAAAACAACCATAGATCATAGATACATAATGGTTTTGCCTGGATCCTCCAGGTAACATCCGTATCTGTGAGCAATCACTGCTCTACGAATTACGCTATGCAAAACACTCGCATGGATCGTTATCTACTTAATAGTAACACTGGTGGTTACGTCGTTATCACTCATAGACTCAAGGCAATCATCTGCCCCCTCGAATTACGCCATATGGGTCGTAGATACACAATGGTTTCGCCCGGTTCCCCCAGGATACATCTGTACCTCAGGGCAATCGCTCTACCTGGGTGGATTACGCCGAAAACGACCATAGATCGCAGTTACACAATGGTTTCGCCTGGGTCCCCCAGGTAACATCTGTAACCGTAAGCCTTTACTACCCTGCGAATTTCGCTATGCAGCCGAGTCGAAGGAAACTCATGAGTATTATGTCCGGACAACCTATATCGATTAGGACCCATTTTTGGATCCACCCAAGTCCATCTGGGATCAAATCAAAGAATCAATAGAATGTATCCATAATGTGGCCACCAAGCGGATAATCAAGCAGAAGGTACTTCCTATATCTACAATTTTAAAATGTATATCATACTATACATAGTACATTTTCAAATCATCACTTCAAAATCATACTTATATAAATTCCGTTATATATAAGATCATCGCTTTTCAGATCGAGTACCTTTCAAAATTAGTAGTTTTCGAATTAACTTCATACTTATACAATTCATTTTATACAAGTTCAAAAACTTCTAAATCAATATTTTTATATGGTCAAAGGTTCTCGAAATCAATCACTTCAAATATCGGTTCAGCTTCAAATTCATATATGATTTCAACAATCATTTTCCTCAAATCAGATATCATTCAAATTCAAAATTTCATAATTTCAAATCAATGGTTTCAAAATTTTCATTTCAATTTCATATTTCGTAGAGTCATATTTATATAAATCCAAATTTTCTTTCTAAAATCATTTTGTAAATAAATAAAAGTTTATAAATCAAAATTACTTTTAAAATAAATTTGTAAAATAAATAAGTTTTTTTTCTTTTAATTCTCTACATTATTCAGAAATATTTCTTAAAACAAAATTTCATTTAAAACATTCCAAAACAAATTTCATACTTGAATAATAAAAAATAGTCTTATTCGTTTTGCTTACCAAAATATTTAACGTTTTAAAACCTTTTTAAATATTAGTTAAAGAGTTATAAACTAAACTTGTATATACTTTTTCAAAATACTAAACTATAAAATTAAATATCAATTTGGAAATGTTCAACTATTCAAAATAGTCGGAAAAATCAAATTCCAATTCAAAAATTGGAAATCAACAATCAATCATCTCTACGAGATGCATAATCAATTGATAAATCAATCCTAATGCATAGGATACCTGTGTTCATAATATAATTCAATCCAAAATTTGAGAACCGAACACCGGGTTTTTATTTTCTTTTTTTTTGAATCGTTTGAAATAAATATGTACATATTTCTTTCGAATATCAAATCATACTTCAGGGATTTGAATCAAATCGGTTTCATAAACAATCGAGTAGCAAAGCTACTAAAGTGGCCTCCCCCACTTTGAAACTCGAAAATGAATGCCGATGATGCTGCAGTCATCACCGAAATTTATTTTCCAGCGGCAGAAGTGAGTTCCGGACTTCATTTCTTTTAAATCTTTTGAAAATCCCTTTTTGAAATCACTTTGAAATGATTTATAACAGTTATATTCGGAAAATAATTTCAAATTATGCTATTATATACTTTCAGAATCTTAAAACTAATTTCAAAAATCCCGAAATCCAAACTCTCAAATTTTCAGTTTGAATAACTTTTTGTTTATTTATTAACCATGTCTAGATAAACCATATTTCATATATTACTTTCAAATGGTATCCATTACTCTTTAAAATGATACAGGGGGAAATTCAATTACATATTCACTTCAAAATCCATGTTAAACATGCAGTTTCTTAATTGGTTAAATATTTTTCAAAAACCAAAATTTTCTAACCATAGTCAAATGCTCAAATCAACAATCAATAGTCGATGCTCATAAACTGGCCGAGCACGACTCATCAATCAATAAGCGATAATATGCACATCCATATTAATCGAACAATCAATCAACAAAGAGATAATAACCAATTCATTATCAACAGTCACGAATGATTTTATCGGTTTATAGGGTTCATTCTTTTATATTCTATATAAAATCCAAGTTAAAATCATTTCATTTATTAATAATACTTTTATATCACTAACAAGTATGCTCTCTCTTATACGTATATACACTCAGACTCATTCTAGGGTACTACTGACCCTATCTCTAATGAGAATCCCCACCAAAGTCAAGGTTCTCGCTTAACCTTCAGCTCTGATACCAAGTGCAACGATCGGGGATTTTCGACCCTCGAAAATCGACATCAATAAGTTCACTGTATAGAATGTCGAGCAATCGAGTGCCGGAAATACCAGATCTTAGGGTTAAGAAGAAAGAGATAGAATAAGAAACAAAAACAACAACATAGAATCTCACAATCGCAACGGAACAAAATATAATATATAATAACAGATCTTTATACAATGAAAACTGTAACTGTCAATATATATATATATATATATATATATATATATATATATATATATATATATATCATCAGAGTACAACAATCAATACATCAATATGGACAGTTATTATAACTTATCCTCACCAGTGCTGAATACAGCCTACAATACACAGCGGAATATAATCAAGTACGTGTAATACGTCTCCGTCATCCAGTTCATCTCCTGAGCTTCATAACACCCTAACCTGAATCTGTAATATTCGGTCTGACCCGAGCATTATAATAAAATAACACCCGAGTCAGTCTGGAAAACCAGCGTGAGTAAACACACTCAATTTGAATTATTTAAGTTATTGAAATTCTTTGAAAAACAAGGGTATCTCGTAAGACCGCGTCACACATAAACACGACGGGTTTTTCCCTTACGATAACCAAAACATTTTTATAGAAAATCAGTGATATTAATAGCGTCTAAGTATAAATACTTATTGAAATAGCCGAAATTGTTACATTAATTAAATTTCAGCATGCTAGGTTCTACAATCGAAACCGTAAAGGTTCGTAGTGGTTATTGGATCGAAGTGGTTTTCAGATAATGCAGATATCTGATCCCGGTCTCATTGAATCCAAACGATAAATTTTATAAGCCAAGTCGTTAAATAAACAGTTCCAAAAATCAGGGCGTCAATATTTACATATAGAAATTCATTCCATATGTTTACTTTACCATGACTAGTCCATCGAAATTGATTCGTTTGTAATTGTCACATTTTCCGAAGTTCGGAATAGCGATCGGTACAAGTCGATTTACCTTCAATAAAATGTGTTAACATTTTATTCAAACTTCTTTAATTTGTTTGGCAACTTAATGGCACAGACAAAATAATTGAAATCCACATCTAAGAACAATATCAATCAAACAATAGACTATTAGCTCAATCAACGGTTTATACTTGATATTAAATCAATTTACAATTCAGAATTGAATTAGTTACCAATTAACAGAGTCGAGTTATGTATTTTAAATCCAGATTAACTAAAGAAATTTAATGAAATGATTTATTCCTTGTTAAATACAATTTAACAGTCCATTAACTATTTATTTATTTATTTCATATGATTGAAAATTAAGAAATTATATAAATTGATCACTTTCAATTAATACAAATCATTTAAATTTCACATTGCGGAAAACTTTATAATATTATTTCAGATGAAACTACTAGACGATACGGTCTCGACACAAAAATCGACTCGTTGTTCAGATTTTAAAACGAGTGAGAAAATAGGTTAGGTTTATAGATTTATAAAATATATAATTTAATTTACTTACTTCCTTATTTTCCAACCCAGCCCCAATCAATTCCGGCCCAAACCCAGCCCATATCTCTTCTTCTCCTCTCCCAGTTTTCCTCCCTTCTTCCTTCCATTTTCCTTTATTTTGCAACCCAAAACGTGCACGAGGCTTGGTGCACCGTAACGTGCATGTGTACGACTCGGCCTTAGCCTACACCTCGCCGCTGACCATCCACTCAAATCGCCCTCGCCCAACTCAACTCGATCGACTACTTGGAACCCACGCAACTTCCTCGTTCGAAAATTTGAATTTCAAAACCAAATCCTAGAACAACCATCACCCAAAATCGCCTCGCCACTTTCCATCACCAAATCTCGCCCACTGCCTCGCCATCATCCTCTCGACCTAATTCCCCCTATGCGCACGCCTCTAGACCTTCCTCCTCGTCGCCAAAGCCCCAAACCCGAAACCCAAGTAAACTCACCCTAAAACCCTACAATCACTTCGTCAAGCCTCCATGACCCACTAAAAATCTCCGCGCTATTTTTCCCCGATTCCCCATCGTCCGCTCCTCCTCCACGTCCAACATCACACCCCAACATTTGCCATGTCGGCGGAATTTGGCCAAACCCCCAAATACGATCATCTCCAAAATTCTCACTCCGCACCACACAAAAAAATCCCAAACCATTTTTAAAAATCATGTTTTTCAACAATGGTTACGATTATGTAATCCATACATTAAATTATGATAGTTGAAAACTTGCCTTAACTGATCTAGTTACTGTATTGTGGGTTTTTCTTTCTCCCTGCTTATCGAAAATAAATGAAAGGAATTTTAAAACAATCTATACTCAAAATCAAACAACATTCCTTTTGGAGTCAAGATTTAAAGCTAAGTATATGTTGAGATATAGATTTTACAAAGTTGAAGGCTTAACTGATTTGGACTAAAACATGTACAGGAAGTATTTCCTGGAAGATGTGCAGTGTTCTTTGATGTACAGGTGACCTTTTCCATGTCTAAGCACACATATATCCACAGCAACACATATATTTTTTATACAAATCAAGATTCACAAGATCACAGTTGTTTGTATTTATGGAAATGTTAACCAGTAACAAACTCAAGTTATTTTACTCACCGTTTAAATAGATGAATTGCTGCTGCTTTACTTCTCCCTCCAAGCTTTTAATTCTTTTCTTTAGTTTGATGGCAGATCTTTGTTTTTTTTATATGTATGATTCGTGAAGGAACAAATGAACAAGTGAACAAGCAGGTATGGCTATATATATAGGAGAATTGAAAGGGGACATAGAAACAAAAAGGAGGCTGAGATTTTGTACCTGGACAGGCTTTATTCATTTTCCAATTTTTTTTCCTTTTGCTTTTGGGCTGATTTGATTTTTGGGTTGATTTGATATTATGGGATGATTTGATATTTTATGTTCTTGTGTGTGATTTGATTTACAGTATGCTCTTGATTTTATGCTTTATATATATATATATATATATATATATATATATATATATATATATATATATATATATATATATATAGAGAGAGAGAGAGAGAGAGAGAGAGAGAGAGAGAGACACACTCACCTATACATATTTACCTTATCATATTTACACACACACTACTTTATATAAACATATACATCTATACTTATTCATTTTTTATTTGTCATCATGTAGCTTCCATGTATATGTATATAGCTTACGTGTATATATATTTACCATATACATATTTATTTTATCATATGTTTTGAAATTCTCCATCATGAAACTTGTCTAAGTATATATACATATATTTTTATCATAAATTTGAAATGGTGAAGTACATATGCACATATATATATTTATCATATTCACAATTTAGAATTTATTATCGTTTCCAAAGTTTATATATCCAGATATCTCTAATATCAGAAAATTTTATTTATTCGGCTTATAAAAATTAATATTTCGGTATTTAAAATTAGTTAATCATTTTTTTTCTTCATATCGAATTTTGTTATTTAAAATTTTATCTAAGTTCATATCAATAAATTACATTAATAAATCATTAAAAAAAATTCCATTTTAATTCAAAAATTATATTAAATTTAATAATTTGAAATAGTTAAAATTACGGTTCGTTTCATTATCTCATGATAATTTTTTGTTGATTTATGTTTAGAGAATCAAAGTTGCTTAGTATTTTCAAAATGCTCTGTGATGAATGTGGAGTGAATCGTCCTCGATCATTTCCAAGAAAAAAAAGATAAAAGAAGCTTATGGGCTTTGCATTTGACAGTGAGGATGCAGCGGATAAGGTATTATTGCATTTCCCACTTAATGCATATGACATCATTTTTGTGCAAGGATTTTCATTGTTTTTCTTGTTTCAAATATTCAATGCATAATTGCAAATTTATTCTTAGAAAAAAGAGCGATTATTGTGGAACATAAATTATGTTAACCTCATTTTTGCTCTTTCTTCCATATGGTTCTATGTTTGCATTCATTGATTGCTTTCTTGACATGTTCTTATACGTACTATAATATTCCATGAAATAGCACTCTTAAGGTTAAAGAAGCATAAGCAAGTTCGGGACCCTATCTGTGTATTATCATCAAAACACAAATGAAATATTACATGCAAAAGTTTCCTACAATAACACAATACAAGTTGGATGTAACGCGATAATACAATATATGCATATAAGATACAAACCAATCTGTTCACAAACAATTTAGAATCCCTTCATTATTGGTTACATACAAACCAACTGTAATAGTATTACCCATATTTTCCATGTATCATTAGAAGGAAGCGTGTTTTAGTTTTTGCATGTGCAATCATATAAGCTTGGCTGTCATATACCAAATTGTCATTACAGTGGCTTATCCGACATCCACCTATCGATCATCTGCAAGCAATTCTCAGGCTTGTACTCTGGCGCTGTATGACCAGCATCCTGCATCATCATTTTCAGCATTTCTTGGAAATATTAATTATCTTTTTCATATTTTCATTAGCTTTACTGGAACAAAGAGGATTTTTACCTTTACTGTTGCAAATATAAAATTGTTCGAGTACAAAGTTGTATACCTACAATCCATACAAATAGTTGTAAGCAGTTTAAACACATAAATTTATCTTTAGTATATTACATAATTATCCAAATATAAAACTTATAGGGAACATTGATAATTCAATCATTTTTTGAAACAGCACAATACTTTTTGTGTTACACTATACACAAATACTGTTTTGAAGAATGATCAATCACAAAATTTAGAAACTCTAGCCACTGTTTATTTATGCAACTGAAGGTCATGAGTTTGACCCATAAACACATATCATAATCAATATTCATATAATCTTAGCAAATTTTAAGCAATAATTAAACTTACCCAGCAACTTGGCCATTCACATGCCATGATCTCCACTCATCGATAATGGATAGGTTAAGGGATTTTATCCACTTCTTTGTGCCAATAAAACTGTATAACATGTCTTTGTCGCCACTGTGTGAAATAAAAGAAGAATTCAAGTGGAACAAACATGATAATAAGAGAACAAAATTCATTAGAATCTTATTTGGTATACATGCATACCTATACACCAGTGCTTTATATCCTTTCTTGTTAAGACTAGCATGATATACTAAACTACTTGGAATATCTTTCACGTAAGAACTGCGTATGCTGTGGTTGCATCTCACCCATTCGCTCACCGTTCCCTGTTCATTGAATTTTATATAAATATCAAACAATTGAATTGTAAATGTATTTAGCATGTTCAAATGTATACCATCTTGATATGAAGGGCTTCTCTTGTCTCTTTGCTATTTGTCCAATAATAGGATAACACTTTAGAGTAAGTCTGCAAATGGTAGTACATTCCATTCATATTATGAATAGAGTTACATATATATTGTTAGGTGGAAATTAAGGTGATACCCTTATTTTGAAGCTAAATGTAAAACCAACCCCTTTCAAAGATCCGCTATAAATTACCCCCTATTAATTATTTTTGGCAAAGTATATATTTTTTTCACAGCTTAAACTTGCACTAAATCATTAATCATGATTTATTAAGAGCAAAAATAAAAGGACAAATTTTATTTATACTCCCGAGAAAAAAAACCTATTTCAACTTTAGACTTCGTTCAAAACTTATTACAAAAATATGCTTCTTTTTTTTCATATAACAACATTTTATACTTGCTCAATTTGCATTTGCGCAAACACAATTTTTTTCAAAAAATTATACTTGCACTTTAAATTTGCGCAAGCACAATTTATTTTCTCAAAAAATAATACTTGCGTAGTTTCAAATTGCGTGAGAGCAATTGGGATTTTGTGCTTATGCAATTTCAAATTGTGCAAGTATAAATCTCGACCTAGTGAAAACCAGGCCTATTTTTTTAATAAAATTTGAACAAGACCTAAAGTTGGAATATGTTTTTTTGGCGGACCTATAAATAAAATTTGTCCAAAATATTTTTTTTTTAAATATTCTAAAATATTTGCAGTTTAAACTATAATTTTATAAAGGGCTTCGCTAGTTCAGCCTGCTCAAATGACCGGAAATTTATACGGGAGGAACATAATACATGGATCTAAAATTTGAATTTAGGGGAAAGGTTCTGATTTCTTCCACGGATTATTTTGGAACTTAAACCAGATTGCTTTAGCATTATTGTTTTGCAAAATACTAGGTTGAAACTTTTTTCCATCAAATTAATTATTTTTGTTTTTTTTTTACATTTAGCTGATGTATTGGAGAAACTAGTTATATTGAATGTTGATTCCCAACGTTTTTCCATGGTTTATGCGAGTTTTAAATATAAGTGTGATTTATAAGGATCTTTTTGAGGAGAATTTCACCTATTTTGAAACTTTCGAATTATGTACGTCAAAAATTCCCCATTGTTAGGGGTCAAATGTACAACAAAAAGTTGACATATGGAAAGTACTGTATGGTGTATTAAACATTACTATTTTGAGAATTTTTTTAAATAAAGAATTATGTGAACACAATTCACACTACTATGTTCATAAACAATGTATATGTTAATAAACAAGTAGTAGTATATTTTATCTCAAATAAGTTACAAATGCGAGTAAATGTGTATGATATGTGATAATAAGAACACTACTCCAACAATCAGGAAATGTGAATATGGGGGAAGACGGAGAGAAACCACAATTGTGGCGGAATTCGCAGGGGCTCTATTTGTTTACTCTAAGCCGCATACTTTCATCGGCTCCCGGCAGATCGATTAATTAGCATTTTCTGATAATTAAATATTATAGTTTATGAAGAAAAATAATGACATTGTTGAAAGCATTTTAAGATTTATTTCCATAAAGAAGTTGTTTTTATTTTATTTTGTTTGTTTAATTAAGAATCTATGATTTAATATTGATTAATTCAACGGTTACAAATTATCCAATCTAATGGTCCTAAACTTAAACCATATAAAATATTATTAAAATTAGTACATGAAATTGATTTGGCAATCCCAGTAATAATTTAGGCAAATGCTATTTCAATCCAAGTTTTTGCTATTCATGGAAAAAGTGTTAACTGTTCATGAAGTTTCTGTTTCACTGAAATTAAGACTAAGATAGTAGTAATAAATTATATTCCGACTTACTCTACATTTTATATCTGGAAATATTGGTCGATTCTGCTTGAACTCTAAATATTTCTCTCTCAAGGATCTAGAACTTCTTTTTTGCAAATTTCTTCCCCCATTAGGGTCACACATGGGATCCAATATATATTCTAACTGGAGTTCTGAAGAAAACTGCAAATTTAAGAGGTTTACCACTTTATCATTAGTAGGTTATCCAGAAAGCCTAATACATTATACTATAATACATAGGTTCTCACGTTATGAAACTTGTCCATAGCTGCAATGCATAGAGGCTTATCAGGACTTGGATCAAAATAATTTTCTCCTTCGCAATTCACTTGTATAGCCTGCAAAATAATTATTCATCGAAGCCTCCAGGAGTTATTTGCTTGGCTGATAAAATGTGTGGAATAACTAACATACACACATATTTCTGAAACTTGAAATGTACGTATGTATGTATGCGTGTTACCTGGTAGAGTTCATCTGATATAATGCCTAATCCATGTGCATATTCGACACCAGAATTCATATCAACTAATTCACCGGTATAAGGATTGCCAACGAGGTAACCCTAAATAAATGAATAGTTATAGCTGATGAGAAATAAATCATTTTATGCCCTCAAAATTAGCTCATAGTCGGTTGTTGTGACCAGAGCACTTAGTGTGAATAAGAAATTCAATGATAGATTTTCAACAGGGACAATAAATCTCTTGACTAATAGCATAGACTGTGGGTACTTAATGATGCACTTCATTGTGAAAAATTCATGATAAATTTCTTAGAAGTTATGAATAGTTTTCGGTTTACTACTTGGCTGCTAAAAAGAAATTTTTTCTAGTCTTGCTCTTATACCTTCAGATTCATATGAGGGTAGTGCCCAGCTTCAATACCTACATAAGTCATTTAATTCAAGTTTCAGTAAATTCTAGCTTCCTTGGAGCACTTCGTAAAACAAAAAGAAAAAAAATTAAGCACAGGGTACATACTCAGAATGTATTTTTGAGTGTTCTGACCTCATAATACTTTCTTGAAGTGTCATATTTTATCTTACTTATGATTTATGTACAGTTTATAAATCAAGATTAAACCGTTGAAAAACTTCAGCCTAAAATAGATGTAAGCAAGTTTCCATGGGCTTTTATAACCTTCTTAGTTTTTGCTATGCGAATTTGAAAGCGACCGTGGGTCCAAAATAAAGTTTTCTTTCAGCAAAAGTGTGGTTTATCTCGAAAAATTCGGGAATGCTAAGCTCCTTCGTTTTATGCTAGAGAGAGCGTGTATAATATAAAATATGCATACCTTCTGCAATTATATGAGTAATAATGGGAGCAACTTTTCCCGCATACGAATCTCCACAAATGTAAAGTGGATTTGATAGAAATTGTGGATTCTCTAATTAATAACCACTACATGAGAACAGTACAAGCAAACAGCATTATTATATCAAGGCATAATTTATAAATACATGCAAATAAAATGGCAATATTAAATGGTTGTAAGATTACCTTTTGTAAGAACTTATAAACTCGTTGAGATGATTCTTTGTCACCAGTTGCATAACCCTTGGGATTTCTAGAAAAAGAAAACCCGGTTCCAACAGGAGTATCAAGATATATAATATTTGCAACCTGAAAATTCAAATATGATCGGTTATAAAGAATGCAAATGCATAAATAAAATAATAAAATATTTTGGTATGCGTATAGACCTTTGTCCAAGAAATAGGATCATATTTCAAAGGTGGTATGTTTCCGTTGTATTCAGCGATCGCAAACCTTAAAGGACCTGCATAATTAGATGCGAATAGAAACCTTGACAAATGATGGAATTGGACGTATATAAACACGTGTTATAGCGCATTTGAAAATACATGTGTAAAACATTTATATGGAAAAAAATAATAACCTGACCTCAACGATAGTTCGGTTGAAGTCTAAGGGCATTATCCATGTTATAGCGTATATGTTTTTATTTTTTGGTTATAACACATTCATTCTTCTATGTTTAGTCACACACACAACGCATGGACACACATACATACATGCATATAAAGTTCAGTTGAAGTCTAAGGGCACTCTCAATGTTATAGCATATATATTTGATTTTTTTGGCTATAACACATTTATTATTCCATGGTTAGTAACACACACATACATATATACATACATACATAAACACACATGCATAGATACATGTATGTCTATATGGAAAGAAACCGCATCCTCTAAAATTTGATTTCCACATGAATGTCCAAAATTTTGGAGGGGTGATCTTATTACAATCAAGATCAACATCGTTTTTCATTTTGAAACCATTTTGAAACATCTATTGCATACAAAGTCTAAATCACCATGAACAGTTGAAAATATTTATTTTAATTGTCAGTTGTAAATGTAGTTTTATAGAAGTTCAAGATTTTAAAATCTAAGGGCTTGTTTGGTTTCATTTTGAGTTTTGTGTTTTGCATTCTCAACATGCATCACAAAATATCAAGATAGCGGAGGAGAAGATTTAAAAATCTAAGCCATTGAGGGGCCGTGGGAAATGAATTGTTTTCCATGATCTTGTTATTTACCGAAACATGGAAAAACAAAATAATTTTTTTATATATTTTGTATATTAGCATCATTTCCCAAATTAGTTGTATTTCAAGAAAATGCATGTGCCGTGCACATTTTTGTTTGGACGGTAGCCCAAAATTAAAAATGACAAACCAAACATTGTCTATGTTTTTGTGAAGATAATCTTGATAGCAAACAGATTAACTATAGAACTTCGTTTCATTTTAAATAATTTGAGCAAAAAAAAGGTTCATGAAGGATTTTCAAGGGATGAGCAAGAGAGGATGCCAATCTTTCCCTTTAAATCCCCCTTCGCCTCTTTCTATAAAAAAAAATTAAAAATGAAACAGTTTTTTTCATAGATATGATCGATCTTATTATTATTAATATCATCTTCACAAAATTTATGTCATCTTGAAATTTATAACCTATTCAAAATGATGAACCAAATTAATGGTTAAAATAAACTTTTCTAATGCCTCATTTAGGTCATAGTTATGAATAAGATGAAAGTCTCAGATTTTCCTAAACGTTTATATAAATGATCTTGACGTTAATAGAATCATATATAAAATTTTCTCATTTTAATACTGTACACTGAGGATTTGAGGTGGGTCTATAAAAGATGGTGTATATATAAAGTATAAACACATACATGCAGATACTACCAATAAATAGAATTAAATTTGTGGGATTCATCAATGTTCTTTGCTTCAACCATCTCAAAGTTACATAAATGCTACTAATTTTTCATATCCTATCACAAGTCTATGTCACCGGCTTGCATCCACACATCGTGCGCATCATACACACACACACAAGATTGGTAAATGGCGTGCGAAAGTTTAGAATCCCGAACATTTGGGTTCAGATTCAAAGACGTTACTAATGTGCTAGCACTCTTAACTTTTACGGTGAGTTCATATTTAGTTTTTAATATTCAATGAGTTTTCCAATGTCCACTAATAAGTTTGATTGTGCAATCGCATATAAAATGTTCAATTTCCACGGCCAGCCCAGGGGTAGCCTACCACAAGCTCACGGGCTGCAAGTGTAGCTGCAGTATACTGGTAAGTCATATTAAATGTTTAAAATTTGAACTAGGTTTGATTCCTGCATTAAAATATATATCATATCATTAATAAAATAGTATCTTCCTACGATAAGTGTAGCTGTGGTATACTGGTAAGTCATATTAAATGTTTAAAATTTGAACTATGTTTGACTCCTGCATGGTCAACATATTCCTGCTTCAAAATACCTTATGCGTACTGTAATAAACCCGTGCATCTGTGTGCATCCAATAAATATATTACTTTTTATTTAAAAAATATTTAATGTGGAAAAACAATTTTATAATAATAATGTTGTTTTTATGATGTGAGTTATAAGCGAAAAACCTTTGGTGGTCACAGACGCTTTTATTTCAAACAGTCTTGTTGACGGTGGAGATTACACATTGATAATGAGATTCCCTTGGTTGATGGACACAAAGGGGATAGTGGTGTGTGCTACAAATTGATAATGCATTCCGTTGACAAGTGATCGAAAGAGGTTCCTATATAGAGTATTTTTAGAATTTCAAAAAGGCACGGTGGAAACCCTATTGACTGAGCTTTCATTTTTAACAGTAGAGAAGTAAAGGTAAAGTGAACTATAATTTTGGTTTGGGCTGGGTGACCTAAACTGTGGGCCGGGCTTCTCAACTCCTAGTTATGTTATAGTCAAAATAAAAATAAAGTATATTGAAGAGTTTTCTCCTCCTTTCTCTCTTCCTTTCTTTTTTCTTAAAAAAGAAAAAAAGAAGAAGAGAAAAATGTTAGCAAGTTTCTTATTTAAGAAGCAGGAATAAAGAAGTTGCCTGTCTCCAAAGCGAGATCGCAGAAACTTGAGCAACCAGGTCCTCCAGCAAACCATAGGAGAAGAGGGTCTTCTTTTGCGTTCCTTTCTGACTGTATGAAGTGATAAAATAGCTCCACTCCATTCTCCTCATCCACATTTATATACCTATAATTTTAACCATAAAGTCAAGATGCAACTAATACACAGCATTTCAATTCATCAGTTATTATCATAGAATCAAAGGAGGATACAATGAAACGTTTCATGCAAAAGTTAACATAAATTTATAATTGACGATTTTCTTTGAATTTTTTTCTTTCCTACATTCTATTAATATGGAAATGGACAATTTATAGTTAATGCTTAACAATCTAGATTAGACAAAGTTCAATTGATTTAAGGTCTTGTCTGTTTCCATGTGTATACCTACGTGTGATGAATAAAATGGAAGAAAGATTATGATATTTGCTTTCTTTAATTTGTATTCATTTCTTCTCTCATTTCTGCTCGCAAATTTTACATTCTATCTGAGCGAATATTTTTCTAGGGTATTTTTTCCTAAATATGGTTGTCATATCATCAATTTCTAATTTCTAGAGAAGGTCAATCTCTATCAAAAAGAATGTGTCAGCAACAACTCAAGTATGTATTCATTAAAGCAACATCATCTTCATCCTTCAAACTACCAAGGTAAAAATGATGTTTATGTATTTTTATCTGTATTGAAGGTTCAATTAATTTAGTTTTCAATAAACCTTGGATTTCAGATGTGGTGCAGTAGATTCCATGATTTCAGTTTAATTGTGTGGATCATAGTCATCCTTTCATCAAGTATCAACTTACCTACACTTTTATCAGCTTCTATTACATCCACTGGAAATATATCATTCTCAATCAGGTTTTATGTGTTACTCTATTTCGTTTAAGCCTTTGATGTCAGTTAGTACAATTACCATTGTGTTGTATTCAGTGACGTAACTAGGATTTTGGTTTGTGGTGGGCAGATTATATGAATGTAAATAAAATAAAATTCAGCTAATTGCATTAATTAATGTTGATGCTTTCACGCACACCAAAGTTCAACTATTTGCATTAATATTGGTAATTTTAGTAAAAAAATTCAGTAAATGAGATACTATTTAAATCAGCAACAAATTTGGATACTGAAAATTTGGATACTGAAAGATTAATTTTCACACAAGACTAGATGCTAACAAGTTGATTTAACTCAGCAACAAATTCAGTAACAAATTTAGATGATAAAAATTCAGATCCTAATATAACGTAGCTTGGAAAATTAGTAGATATTTTTTTGCTATATTTTCTGAGCAAATTTAGATACAAACTGATATTTATTCGAGCAAATTATTTGTTGCTAAGGTTTTGATACAAATTTTAAATTTAGGTTCCTTTAGTGTTTGGAGAATTTTTTTTTGAGAAATTTCTTTTCAGCAACAATTTTGTGAGCACACTGTTTTGCTGCTAAGGTTTGAACAAACTAGGATACAAGTTTTGCGAAACAAAATTAGATGCAAATTGGGAGTTTACTACTCACAGCCATATTAGAAAGCTGCTAGGGTATTGAAGATTACAAGATGAAGAATAATGAAGCAAGCAGTTGCCAGTTGATGATCAAGAGCAACAAGCTTACACATGTGATGTTAGTATAGCTTCTCCAATCTGCTATAAATTGAAACTGGGATAGGAGATGGAAAAGTCCATGAATTTGTGATGAGGGGTTTTTGGGCAAGTACACAAAGCTCTCTGTTTTTGCTTTCTGTTTTATTTTTTGGGTAGGGCAACTGCCCACCCTACCAATGGTCTAGTTACGTCCCTGTTTATGTACAAATAAGGTTGTAAAATAAATGAAAAGATCATGCTCCAGTCAAAAGTGTTCTTCTCCTTCACTTTCGGCATGGTATCAGGGTCATGATTTTTTTTTCCTTCGTACCAATTAATAACTTAAATATTGTAATTGAATGAACAATTAGTTACTTAAATTTTATAAATAATTAATGAATGATCTATTATCTTCATCAGAAAATAGAAAATCTAGAATATTCAAATTTATATGTATAACAATTTTAATTCATTAATTAATTGCATAAATAATAATTAAAATAAAAAATTATGATATAAGCAAATGGATGTAAGCTCACATTTGAACTCTAACATTTAAAAAAAAACAAAGTCTCGCATTGCCAAGACAATAGGAGACGGATCTCCTTATATCTTAAATAAAGTTGTAATAGCTTGGTTTCATATATTTTTGTTGTGAAATCAAACTGCCTAAGATACTCCTATATTTTTTTAATTAGAAACATTGATATACACAAGAGGGTACTTATTCTAATCTGGATTCAAAACAAAATATCTCTTTGTTTTTTATTAGAAAATTTATGTATAAATAACGTCATGAGTTTGAATCCAAAATCTAACAGTAACAAAAAATTTGCTCTATATTCTCAATTTTTTTATGTTTTATATTCTCAAATATCACATATTATATTGTTCAAAGTATTATTCTTGGTATTCAATTTCGTTAACTTTAAATCCTCATGAACAATTTTAAAACTATTATAAAGATCGTTGTATTTATGCATTTTGTTTAGTGAAAATAAGGGACCCACATCCTTAAAATCAAACTTAATATACAAGACATCCTTCTCATAAAAAAGATATAAATTACATCCTTATTTTCAAATACTACCATTTTCATCTCTACAATACCCCTCTTCTCCATTGCAGCAATGTTGATTCTTCATATGTGGATGTTATTCTCACATCCATAATTAAAATTTGCACCCCATTAATTATCGATCTTTAAAACACGATAAATTCTTATAGAAACGACGGATTAAGAAACCATTTTCATCATTAAATCACAAATTTTATTATCTTTCTAAGGTGTGACATTGTGCATATGTAAAAACAATGGCAGTACAAGCTATTCGCGGAACCAACTCCGCGCTAAATTATATAACTCCAGACATGTCTGCAATTATATGCAATAGTTGCAGACATTTCTGCAACTATATACAATACTATATAATTGTAGAAATATCTGCAATTATATGCAGTTGCAACCGTATGCAATAATTGCAGACATGTCTGTAATTATACCATATAATTGCAGAAATGTCTGCAATAATTGCAGATGCAGAAATGACTGCTAAAAAAATGTCTGCAATTATATGCAATGGTTGCAGCCATTTCTGTATCTATATGCAATAATTGCACACAGTTCTGCAATTATATGGTATAATTGCAGGAATGTCTGCAATTATATGCAATAGTTGCACATTTGAAGAAAAATCGATGATGTTCAAAATTTGCAGAATTCTCTGCAAATATATGGAATAATTGCACTCTTACTGCAAATATGATTTTTTTGGTATCAACAATGAATCTCATTTTAAAGATCATAAATTTTTTGATTTTTTGGTGAAAACGGTATACTGATCTGATGTTTCTACAGAAAGTTATATGCGTTTGAAATGTTAAAAACGTAAAGGGTTTTTGGGTCTTCGTGCGCGCATGAATTTGAAAACAGAGATCAGAAACTTAATAAAAAAATGGAGGGATGTTTGGTGTATTTTCAAACTTTACCGAAAATGTATGCCAAACGCACCTTTCTGTTTGTATAATGTATCGGTCAAATTTAAAATAGTCAATACTATATCACACGTGCACTTCAATTAGTATGTTTATTTCGAAAGGACAAATTTAAGCATTATGCTCTAGAGAAAAAAACTTATTTCAACTTTAAGCCTTATTCTAAACATATTATAAAAATAGACGTTGTTTTCGTCATCATTTTCTATTTGTGCAATTTCAAAGTGAGCAAACCCAAATTGGAAAAAAAAAAATTTACTTGCACATTTTCGAAGTGCCCAAGCACAAACTATAAATCCGTGCTTGCGCACTTTAAAATTGCACAAGTACAAATCCTGATGCGCTGAAAACCATGTCTATTTTTTTAATAAATTTTGAACAAAGTCTTATGGAAATATGTTTTTTCTCTCTAGAATATTACTAAAATTTGTCCTTTCAAAAATATTTTATACGTATTTGCATCACACGTGTCAAAGCAGTCATATTACAGAATCTCTATAATATCTTATCCTTCAATACATTCATTCATGTGCTACGCAAAAAAATAACTTAAGGTTCAAAAAGGAACAGGACGAACGCGAATTCTTCCTTTCTCATCTATCTTATTGATAATTAACGATCCGACGTAATACATTTTTGATGTGTTCGTTGGTTTGGTTAAAGTGCCCACCGATTCTTAACTAGTGAAATTTGATATCCACGTAACACTCCCCTTCAAATAAAAATCCAACATTTTTATTTGTGTCAACTGTAAAAACCAAATAAATCTGCATGGACTGAAGAAAACTGCATGAAATCACACACATATAAAATGTGCGTAAAACAAGATAAAATAAGCAAAGAAGATAATGAAATTACCCAGTTTGAAGATGGAAGGGAAGAGCTCCAGTATAGCCGGGAAGATGAGTTACAGTAAATGCAGATTTCACTAAGTTTGTTAAAGATAAAAATATCAAAAGAAGAAGGTGAGTAGAAGCCATAGATTTATTAATGATTATTTTATGCATATATACACACAGCTCTCACCAAACGGTCACTGTGCTGTCTTTTTCAGTCTATCTTGGAACATGATTATGTTTGTTGAAAAAGTGCAGCCAGTACAGCTACCAGTCACGGCACTTCCCACTGTTCCTGGTAGCTCTCTGTTTTTGTCTTTCCATAATCATCTAGTTATATTATTATTGTCTAAATCAATAATAATATAATGTGTATTAGTGTGATCCTAAAGCTAAATCAACGAGATGAACCAATATAAAGTAATTTGACCAAACTTTTCTCCATTGTTGTTTTAACTTTTATAACTAAGTAGAGGTGAGTGTTTGGTTGGTTTGGTTTATCCGGTGATGAAAGTAGTTAAACCGAACTAAAACTCATAAAAATAAAAACTAAACCAAACCAGCCAAGTTAAGTTTGGTTGGTTCAGTTGGTTATCCGATTTAACCAAACTAATAATGTTTTACACTTTATGTTTGGAATATTCATTGTAATTTGAAATAAAACCATAAATATATAATTAAAGTATTCTTATTTATCATTCTCATGCTTTCTAAAGTAATTTTGGTACATATATAATAAATAAATTTTATTTGGATCATTAAACTATTCTACAATTTTTATTATACCATCGGTAATTTTGAAAATATAATAAAAGTTCGGTTAATTTGGTTAAACCGATAACCAAAATAAATTTTTTTACAGGTCAATTATAAATCAATCTAGTTTCAAAACCAATCCAAACCAACCAAAATGAATTGGTTTGGTTAGTTTATTTGGTTTAATCAAATAATGCTTACCTCTACAACTGAGTGTGATAATGGTTGGATGGAAAAAATGTTACAAAAATTAAATGAGACAAAATTTAATCCAAAATATTCACATTAAAGATTAGGCCTATAAAAGGTCAGATACAGATTCGGTAAGATACGGATTCGAAAAGTGCCAAATTTGTATCTGAAATCATTTTCGGATATCAGATATCTGTATCCGTGAATGTAGATAAAAATCGATATTCTTCAACCAGTTCATAACTAATAAATCTAAACAAATAAATAGAAAATTTTAATTCATTATTAATCAATTTCAGTACTAAAAAAAAGATAATAAATATGCTAAGAAAAATACTTTTAAGTAGCAAATATTGATTTTTATACACAAATTAAAATTTTCAGCTAGATAAAAGAGTAAACGACAATCATTTTATGTACTAAAATATACAAAAATATAGTTGTAATCTTAATAAAAATAGAATGGATAATTATCGGATGTGGATATGATCTTATATGCATCTGTATCTATTTTTCGGATGTCAGATAATTTTTAATTTGTCAATACAGATACGAATGGATTTTGAATTTTTCAGATACCGATTGACAACCGTATTAAAGATGTTGCTTCACTAAGTATACTTGAGTACCATAAACATTTTTTTAACGACAAATATCATATTTATGAATCTTAATTTTTATTATTTTTCTAGATTTCATGTGTTGTAGAACTTTGGTGAAATATATTTTGTTCGATTGTCATTTTTATACATTACCAAAGAATATATGACATTTGTCAACCAAGGCTGAGTGAAGCAAGGAAAGTTATTACCTTGGTATTTTAATTACGTATTCTTCATTTTCGAAGAGAATGTCATGTTGCCCGAATCAAGGAAATTACACACACACGTACATGTACATACATATACTTATACATATATACATACATACATTTATATATATATATACGTACATGTACATACATATACATATACATACATCTACATATATATATACATACATACATATACATATATATATACACACACATATACATATATATAACTAATACAACCGCACAACGCTAAGGAAACCGACTATTTGGTTACTCGGTTTCAAAAAAGAATATTTGTTACAGTTTGTTATTAATTTCAAATGAATACAAAATGGTAAAATATTGGATTTAACTATGAAATTTTGAAAATTAACATTAAAGTTCGAATTTTCAATTAGAAAACTCAAAACTCAAGTTTAAATCTAAAACGATCAAATGTGAAAACCAAAAATCAAAGTTGAAACTCTAATTTAAATATTTAAAGTTACAATTTTTGAATTTTGAAATTATATTTCAATTTTTTAAATGATGAAATTTGAATTAGAAGCTGTATTTGAAAATTCATATTTGTTGATTTATTTTTCCAAAATTTGAATCTTTTATAAAGTAAAAGGTTCAAGTGGTAAACCTTCTTAAGGAAAGAAAAAAAATCTATATGAAATTTGAAATTTTGAAATGTTAGTTTTTGGATTTTGAAATTTTGAAATTTGAATTCTTAAATTGAAAATTTGAAAGCTTGAATTTGAAATTTGAGTTTTTAAAGTGTGAATTTAAATTTGATAATGTGAATTTAAATTTGAAATTATCAGATATGAAATTTTGAAAATTTGAATTCCTCTTTGAATTAAATTCTTTTAAATTTGATTTTGTGTTTGGAAATTTCATTTTAAATTCGAAATTTATGAAATTAAAGCTGAAAATACGAATTTTAGTTTGGAACTTGAAATTTAATAATAATAAGAATTTGAAAGTTTATGATAACAATCAAAACCTTATGAAAAAAATGTTATCATTCAAATATCAAACTAAACGTGATTTGATATATCTATGGAGAGAAATTGTATTGGAGAGATTTAAGGGGCCTTGTTCAAAGACAATATCTTTTATGTTTCTTCATTTTTCAAATTCACATTATTTTATTTTGCAAGCCAACAGCAGACAAACCTCTGTTTGACTAAATACATAAATATTGAACCCATCAGCCACGGACATTAGCGATACAGTTAAGTGTGTTTCCACTGTTATCATTGGTTCTTACCCTAAAATGGTATCAAAGCTAAACAGAATTCGTGTATATTTAACTACCACCATGCGTCAAATCCCGATAAACTTAACTAGTATTTAATAAAGTTAAATAATGAAATGATTTTAAAATATTTAATTCAATATTGAAGAAATGTCGGAACTACGGTTGTATATTATTTGGTATATTGAATTTGTTGGGTAACGGCCAGGCGATTTTCGACCCCGAAAATCGACACTAATACGTCCTCTGTATAGAGTGCCGAGCAATCGAGTGCCAGAAATGTCAGGCTGTTGGGGTTAAGAGGAAAGAGAGATAGAATAAGAAATAGAAAACAACAGCACAGAATCTCACAATCGCAGTGGAATAAAATATAATAACAACATTTTATACAAGAAAAGCTGTAACTGTCAATGTACATATACAATATATCAGAGTACAATAAATCTGGACATTTATAATAACTTGTCCTCAAATACTGACTATACAGTCCATAATACACAACAAAATTTAACCAATACGTGAAATACGTCTCTGCCATCCAGCTCGTCTCCTGAGCTCCAAAGCGTAACCTGAAATTCTTTAATTCTCGGTCTGAACCGAGCATTACAATAAAGTAACACCCGAGTCAGGCTGGAAACCAGCGTGAGTAAACCCGTTTAATATGAAATGCTGGAGTTATCAAAATCTTTAGAAACCAAGGTAACTCGTACAACACGACGAGTTTTAACTCATTTATAAACAAACGCTTTTTCTGAAATCCATCGATATTGTAAAAATGTCTAGGTACAGATTACTTGTTTAAAATAATTAAATTTGTGACATTAACCCAATCCCAGTCTAATAGACTCTATAATCAAACCCGTAAAGTTTTCGGAGTGATTTTCAGATCGAAGTGGTACTGGATAACCCTGATATCCGATTCCGGTCTCTTTGAAACCAAGCAATAAATTTAAAAGGGTAAATTGTTTAAAATAATAATTTATTATTCAGGGTGACGTTATTCAAATATGGGAATTTATTGCGGATGTTTATTTCAGATAAAACGTGTCATCATTCTAATCTACTATTTAACTCGCCTGACCACTTGATGGCACAGGCAAGAATAATTGAAATAAATGTCCAATATAGATCGTTAACCAAATTAACGATCTATAAGCATATCATATAATTCCACATTAGGATTTATTTACTTTAATCAACTGAAATCCATTTCTGTCTTAATCCAAATTAATTACAATTTAAAGAAATTATATAACAATTTATTTCTAGTTAATTAAAATTAAACACTTTGTTTAATATTTGACTTTGATAATTTATATAAGTTTTAAGTCAACTAACAACAAAATCAATTACCCATTTAATTTATAAAATATCATTAACTTTAAATCACGGTTTTAAAATGATAATAGCTTTTTATTTAAAGAAAGAAAATATAAATCATCATATAAATGTATATATACAATTTCCATTTCTTCTCTTCTTTTTCCTTTTCTTTCTCTTTCTCTTTCTTTTTACTTTTTTTTCTTATCCTTTTTATTTTCCTTTATCTTTATTTTCTTTTTCCCTTTTCATCTTTTTTCCCCCTTCTTTCTTTCCTTGGCCCAAAACCCGACCCAATCTCTTCTCCTCTTTTCCTTTTGTTTCCATTTCTCTTTTCTTCTTCTTATTTTTCTTTCAACCCGAATGTGCACGAGGCTGTGCACGAGATACGTGCACATCACCACATGCTCCGGCTGACGAACCTCGCCGTCGACCTTCCCAACATGTCAACTCCGACCCCCACACTTCGTTTGCCCAACCGGAACCACCATCCACCTCAAATCCAAAATTTTCACCTTCCAAACCCAACCTGGTAACCACCGAAACTTATCAACGCCTTGGCGCACCACCACGGCCCATCATTCTTCACCTGAGTTTTCCACAAGCTTCACCATAACCCCCTCGACCATTACCCCTCCGTGCGCAACCTCCTCTTTTCCTCCCTCCGATGTAATTCGACCACGATCGAGGCCCTACATAAACATGCCCTAAACCCTACTGCGAGCTCGCCTGGCCACCACATTGATAAGTAAGATGCTGCACTAATTTTCCCTGATGCGCCGCTCACCAAAGCCCCTCCATGCCAAACCTACCGCCATGAAATTCGCCACGACGCCGGAATTTGCCCTTATTCCTAATTCCGTTCAACTCCCTCTTTCTACCTCCTTGCAATCTTAAAAATTACCAAACCACTATTAAAAATCATGATTTCCTATAATGATTTCAGATATATAATTCATTTGCAAAAATTTGATACTTGAATTTCACCCAAGGTCAAGACATCTATTGTAACACCCTTCATTCTTTTTCTATACATGAAGAATTTTAATGAAACGACTTTTAAAATGAGCTACCCTCTAAAACAAACAACATTTGTTTTGGAATCATAGGTTAAAACTTAATGGATTTTGAGTTGTTAATTTTTGAAGTTGTAACTTAACAGGTTTTAAAATGAATAAACAAGAACAGAGGAACTAAACTTGTTACTGTGTTTTTCCAGTACTCAATCATGGCTAAATCCTCATGTATACAACATAGATATTAGTTGATACATGTACGCTTGACAAAAATACATCCATTCATACAAATTTTAAAGATATATAGATGCATATGAGAGTTACAGTAAGCAAAGGTTTTGTATTTACTCACAGATTTCACCAAGACGAACAGCTGCCACCTATATATATATATATATATCTACACTACTAGTAAAACCAGATCAAGCGATTTACTCACAACTTTGCATAGAGATGACTGTTGTTTTTTATTTTCCCCTGCCTCATGTTTTACTATCTTGATTCCTTTTTTTTTCTTCGAATGGCAACACTTTGTATATTTTTTTATGTGTGAGCAAACTGGAAGGTTAAGCTATGAATATATATAGGAGAGGAGGAAGCGTACAGAGCAAGGTAGAGGTCTGTACATATGCAGGCTTTCTTTTATAAATTTTTTATATATATCTTTTATATTTTCTTTTGAGTGATTTGATTTTTTTTGAGCTGATGAGATCTTTTGATTTGATTTCCTAAAAAGGTTTGATGTATTATGGCTTGAGTAGATATATCTCATGATGATGTTCCCTTAGCTTATACATACATTTATATGTATGCTAGTTAGACTATATGTATATGTATACTTTCATATATATTTTAAACATCACAAGCTTTGAATATATGTGTGGATATGCATACGTTCATATATATTTTAAAAAAATGTATATATATATTTATTTGTTATCATAAGGTTTGTACTTCCTTGCCTATACATATTTATTCATTACACATTTACTATTCCATACAACATATATATATATACACACTCATGTATATTTTGTCATTATATATATATATTCACATTTATACAACTTTCCTATATTTTACTTCATACGGGCATATATAAACATATATATATATATATATATATATATCTATACTTATATACTTATATATATATATTATCAAACATCACAAAGCTTTGTGTGTGTGTGTGTGTGTATATATATATATATATATATGGATATTTTTTCTCAATTTAAATGGTGGAGTTTCTATATATATACACATAATTTATTTTTCTACAAGATTTATCACATTACCCTGATTTTATAATTCAATATTTTATATAGTTTTTAAATTTATATACATTCAGACATTTTAATTACGAGAAATTCATTAATATTTCAACAATTAAAATTAGTTAATTACCCAATATTTGATGGCCAAAAATCCGGGTTGTTACATTCCTCCCCCTTTTAGAACTTTTCGTCCTCGAAAAGGAACGAAGCGAGAAATTTTAAATTTTGATGTGTATTATTAGTTAAATCATTCTTTAAACATTTTAACTCCTTACTCTTTTATTATACGATTTAAAACACTTTAAATTTTATAGTATTACCAATTTAGTTTTATATAAAAATACTTTTTATAACTCGATGTCCAAACAAGTCCATCCTTGTTCTCATGGAAATTTAGTTAAACGTTGATCAGGCGTAGGACTGAAAATCTGTAAGTACTTAGTAGACCCAATTTCAACACCCAGTGAAAATACTTAAAAAACCTCTTTTCAAAAATGCTATGGAAATCATCACCCCCTCCATGGATCACAGTTAGCACGATGATTGCGTCGCCATCCCGGCGAAATCCATAAGAAAACTGTATGCATCCGCACCTCCCGACTTTCGCCATGGAAACTGCACAGATCGCAGCTGCACCCAGGGTTGCGTTGCTATCACAGCAAAACCTATGTAACTGTAGACATCAGCGCCCCTCGAATTACGCTGCTAAACGAAACTTTACCACATAGATCGCAGACTACACAAAGCTATGTCACTGTTCCAGTGGAACCCAGTGTAGACTGTAGGCACTCACTGCCACACGAATTTCGCTATGGAACCAAACCACATAGATCGCAATCTACCGATGTTACGTCGCTATCCCAGCGAAATCAAACGTAGATTGTAGGCAATCACTGCCACTCGACTTACGTTATGGAACTGCGATAGATCGCAGTTACAATAAAGGTTACGTTGCAATCACGGCAAAACCCAATGTAACTGTAGGATCAACACCACCCGACTTACGCTACCCAAAAAATGATCATCAGAAACTCGAGTTTTGTCCAAACGTCCTCTGGGATCCCAATTTCATTGAACCTGCCCTTAGGGTTCTAGGTAGAACCACCTAGTGGATCTCCTACTATAAGTTTCGACTCTCAATGGGGGTGCCTTTTTTCCCATACCCCTCTCAAAACATATCATACTATATATACCTTTCAAATTATACTTTTATACGTATCACATATAAACCTCATTTACACAAAATCGATATCTTTAAAAATCGATAATTCTCAAATTTGGTTTACCAAATTTCCAAAATTTGCTTTTTTTGCCAAATCAAAAGCCTTTCAAAATCAATGGGTTCCAAAACCTTTCCAGTTTTATTCTCATATATAATATCATTCTTTCAACTCGAATAATTTTTTGGACCAATAAATTCTGAGTCAACTTCACACTCATATAAACTCCATTTAGTATTCCAAATATCTTTCAAAGATCACTTCTTCTGGTTATAATTTCAAGAAGGGGAGTTTTTAATATATAACAAATATATATAACCTTATTAATGCCAAATCAAAATTTTCAAGTTCGATTTCCTTTTTCAAGGTCATTTGTCACATTACTTATTTCTTGCAAACTAAGTTCCCAGTTATAGTGACAATTCACTTTTTATTTTAAATCATCATATTTTTCTCAAAATATATTATTTCACTTCAAAACCATTTTTGTCTTAAATCCGATTTCGGTTCCAATCCAAAATTGCTTCGAATTCCCATTTGGATTATAACTTCAATTCAACCCGATTAGTATTTAAATCCATGATTTAAATATAAGTAATTTCCATTCTGACTAGTTTGAACTTAGAAAATAGATTGAATAGGTTTTAAAAATAGTTAAATAGTTAATATAAGATAGTTTGAGTTTTTTTAAATGGTTTGTATAGTAAATAGCCTGAAAAATCAAAATAAATTTGAATATTTAAGAAGATAGATTTAAGACAGTTTATATTAAATAATTTATTTGAAAATAGTCTCAGAGTCCAACTAATTAAATTTCCAATCTCTAATTCAAATCAATTTTCAATTTCCACTTCCATTCAAATTGATTCAATCCAGATTCCAATTTGAATTAATTTCGATTCCAAATTTTAATTCAAATCAATTCCCATTTCGAATTTGAACTAATTCAACTTCGATTACAATTCCAATTAATTCAATTCAATTTCAATTTGAATTAATCCCAATTCCATTCTCAATCTTCCACCATCTCAATTTATATCAATTCGAGTTTGGATTTTCAAAATATTGATTTAATCACTTAAATCAAATTAACCCTTAATATTTAATTTAACCACCCAAGTCTTTAAAACAATTAAATTCTGAGCCCAAATTCTAAATATTCATTTAAATTACCTTTACTTAAACTTATTTCAAGGTTCAAGTGGGAATTCAAATCTTTTTAAAACAAATTAATTTTTGGAAGTTAATTCATTTTCCAATTATAACTTCAAAATTTTAAACCCAATTCTTTAAACAATTTCAGTTGACAAGTTTTGTTTAAACATTTCAACTTAAGTTCAAAATGACTCCATTTTCATAAGTTTAATTTTATTTCTATTCAATTTCAAGGTTGGATATATATATCATTTCAATCCACTTCTTAATTTATTCGAAATAATCCAAATTACAGCTTTATATATACTGTAAATAATAAACAGGATGATAGCAGGTTATGCCAAGGTAAATAAACATCTAAATTACCTAAAACACCAATCAATAGCACCCATCACAACTTCCAGAATTCAAGACTCGTTTTATTTCAAAAATCGCTTTAAAATCACATATACATTCTTCCTTTGCAACCCACATCCATTCCATACCTTTTCTTTCACAATTTAATTCATTTAACTTCCATAAGTTAAATCTTAATTTCACCCTGAAATCTCTCATTTCAGGCTATAAGTTCAAAACTTATTTAACTTGCCTTAAGTTAAATTCCAATTTATTCAATCCATCTAACCCTTCTCAATTTAAATTTTACATTCCAAATCCAATTCTTATTAATATCACTTCCCACTCATAAGTTCAAAAACTTATTTCTCTTTGGGTTATACATCTCATTTTAAGGGGAATTCCAAAATTCAAACATCAATATTTATTTCAAATCAACTTTGAAATCACATATATCCACATGTATATACATATTTATCCTATTTACATATCAAATCACACTTAGAATTTTAAACCGTTCTTGGTTTTTAATCCAAAACAAATTCATCTTCAAACAACTCTTGTCTTAAAATAAAGATTTCTATACTAAAAAATATTCTAAATAATATTATTTATTATTTCCTTCAACACTTTGAAACAAAATTTTAAAATTCTCTGGACTTAGATTTAAAACTTCACCTTTAAATTCATTTTAATTTATAGGTCACATTTATAAATTCAGCTTATAACATTTCACTATGTTTCATAATTGTTTATTCCATAATAAACATCCCTTTATTTAGACACAACAATAATTTTTATGATAATAACCAATATTATCATATCTAGAAACCATATATTCCATAATAACTTCTTGGAAAATGCAATCAGGATAAATTTATTTCATTTCAAAACACTTTGAAAAACATTCCCGAAATCTCCGGGATTTAAAATTCTACTTTGAGTTTACTTCTTAACTTATTTGTGTAATTAATCCTTACCCAAATTCCTATTTGGTTATATACATATTTAACCACTTAAATCTTATAATCTTATTTGATTATAATAATTACAGCCAATCACCTCAACATACTATAATAATCTAAAAATTATTTCTTTTATATCCAAAATACAATCTTATATAAAAATTATTTTAAAATCATTTTAAAATCATTAAATCATTATATAAGAAAATATCAAGTACGCCCTCATATATAATACACTCAACTCATTCTAGGGTACTACTGACCCTATCTTTAATGAGTAATCCCCACCAGAGCCAAGGTTCTCGCTTAACCTTCAGCTCTGATACCACGTGTAATGGCCGGGCGATTTTCGACCCCGAAAATCGATACTAATACGTCCTCAGTATAGAGTGCCAAGCAATCGAGTGCCAGAAATGTCAGGCTATTAGGGTTAAGAAGAAAGAGAGAATAAGAAACAGAAAACAACAACACAGGATCTCACAATCGCAGCGGAATAAAATATAATAATAGCATTTTATACGAGAAAAGCTGTAACTGCCAATGTACATATACAATATATCAGAGTATAATAAATCTGGACAGTTATAATAACTTGTCCCCAAATACTGACTATATGTCCATAATACACAGCGGAATATAACCAATATATGAAATACGTCTCTGCCATCCAGCTCGTCTCTTGAGATCCAAAGCGTAACCTGAAATTCTGTAATACTCGGTCTGAACCGAGCATTACAATAAAGTAACACCCGAGTCAGGCTAGAAACCAGCGTGAGTAAACCCGTTTAATATGAAATACTGGAGTTATCAAAATCTTTGGAAACCAAGGTAACTCGTACAAGACGACGAGTTTTAACTCATTTATAAACAAATGCTTTCTCCGAAATCCATCGATATTGTAAAAATGTCTAGGTATAGATTACTTATTTAAAATAATTAAATTTGTGACATTAACCCAAACCCAGTCTAATAGACTCTATAATCAAACCCGTAAAGTTTTCGGAGTGATTTTCAGATCGAAGTGGTCCCGGATAACCCTGATATCCGATTCCGGTCTCTTTGAAACCAAGCAATAAATTTAAAAGGGTAAATTGTTTAAAATAACAATTTATTATCCAGGGTGACGTTATTCAAATATGGGAATTTATTGCAGACGTTTATTTCAAATAAAACGTATCATCATTCTAATCTACTATTTAACTCGCCTGACCACTTGATGGCACATGCAAGAATAATTGAAATAAATGTCCAATATAGATCGTTAACAAAATTAACGATCTATAACCATATCAAACAATTCCACATCAGGATTTATTTACTTTAATCAACTGAAATCCATTTCTATCTTAATCCAAATTAATTACAATTTAAAGAAATTATATAACAACTTATTTCTAGTTAATTAAAATTAAACACTCCGTTTAATATTTGACTTTGATAATTTATATAAGTTTTAAGTCAAGTAACAACAAAATCAATTACCCATTTAATTTATAAAATATCATTAACTTTAAATCACGGTTTTAAAATGATAATAGCTTTTTATTTAAAGAAAGAAAATATAAATTATCCTATAAATGTATATATACAATTTCCATTTCTTCTCTTCTTTTTCCTTTTCTTTCTCTTTCTCTTTCTTTTTACTTTTTTTTCCTTATCCTTTTTATTTTCCTTTTCTTTATCTTTATTTTCTTTTCCCTTTTTTTTCCTTCTTTCTTTCCTTGGCCCAAAACCCGGCCCAATCTCTTCTCCTCTTTTCCTTTTGTTTCCAGTTATCTTTTCTTCCTCTTATTTTTCTTTCAACCCGAATGTGCACGAGGCTATGCACGAGATACGTGCACATCACCACATGCTCCGACCGACGAACCTCGCCACTGACCTTCCCAACATGTCGACTCCGACCCCCACACTTCGTTTTCCCAACCGGAACCACCATCCGACTCAAATCCAAAAATTTCACCTTCCAAACCCAAACCGGTAACCACCGAAACCTATCAATGCCTTGGCACACCACCACGGCCCACCATTCTTCACCAGAATTATCCACAAGCTTAACTATGACCCCCTCAACCATTACCCTTCCGTGCACAACCTCCTCCTTTCCTCCCTCCGATGCAATTCGACCACGATCGAGGCCCTACGCAAACATGTTCTAAACCCTACTGCGAGCTCGCTTGGCCACCACATTGATAAGTTAGATGCCACACTAATTTCCCTGATGCGCCGCTGACCAAAACCCCCCCACGCCAAACCCGCTGCCACGAAATTTACCATGACGCCGAAATTTTCCCTCGTTCCCAATTCCGTTCAACTCCTCCTTTCTACCTCCTTGCAATCTTAAAAATTACCAAACCACCATTAAAAATCATGATTTCCTATAACGATTTCAGATATATAATTCATTTGCAAAAATTTGATACTTGAATTTCACCCAAGGTCAAGACATCTACTATAACACCCTTCATTCTTTTTCTATACATGAAGAATTTTAATGAAACGTTTTTAAAATGAGCTACCCTCTAAAACAAACAACATTTGTTTTGGAATCATAGGTTAAAACTTAATGGATTTTGAGTTGTTGATTTTTGAAGTTGTAACTTAACAGGTTTTAAAATGAATAAACAAGAACAGAGGAACTAAACTTGTTACTGTGTTTTTCCAATACTCAATCATGGCTAAATCCTCATGTACACAGCATAGATATTAGTTGATACATGTATGCTTGACAAAAATACATCCATTCATACAAATTTTAAAGATATATAGACGCATATGAGAGTTACAGTGAGCAAAGGTTTTGTATTTACTCACAGATTTCACCAAGATGAAGAACTGTTGCATATATATATATATATATATATATATATCTACACTACTAGTAAAACCAGATCAAGCGATTTACTCACAACTTTGCATAGAGATGACTATTGTTTTTTATTTTCCCCTGCCTCATGTTTTACTATCTTGATTCCTTTATTTTTTTTCTTCGAATGGCAACACTTTGTATTTTTTTTTATGTGTGAGCAAACTGGAAGGTTAAGCTATGAATATATATAGGAGAGGAGGAAGCGTACAGAGCAAGGTAGAGGTCTGTACATATGCAGGCTTTCTTTTATAAATTTTTTATATATCTTTTATATTTTCTTTTGAGTGATTTGATTTTTTTTGAGCTGATGAGATCTTTTGATTTGATTTCCTAAAAAGGTTTGATGTATTATGGCTTGAGTAGATATATCTCATGATGATGTTCCCTTATCTTATACATACATTTATATGTATGCTAGTTAGACTATATGTATATGTATACTTTCATATATATTTTAAACATCATAAGCTTTGAATATATGTGTGGATATGCATTCATTCATATATATTTAAAATAATGTGTGTATATATTTATTCTTTATCATAAGGTTTGTACTTCCTTGCCTATATATATTTATTCATTACACATTTACCATTCTATACAACATATATATATACACACACTCATGTATATTTTGTCATTATATATATATATATATATATATTCATATTTATACAACTTTCTTATATTTTACTTCATATGGACATATAAAAACATATATATATCTGTACTTATATACTTATATATATTATCAAACATCACAAAGCTTTGTGTGTATATATATATGGATATTTTATCTCAATTTAAATGGTGGAGTTTCTATATATATACACATATAAATTATTTTTCTACAAGATTTATCACATTACCCTGATTTTATAATTCAATATTTTATATAGTTTTAAATTATATACATTCAGACATTTTAATTACCAGAAATTCATCAATATTTCAACAATTAAAATTAGTTAATTACCCAATATTCGATGGCCAAAAATCCGGGTCGTTACATGTTGGAACTAGCCTATTTCGGCAGTAAGTGAAATGAGTAAAGTTTAATTTTTTTCTTCATATTTGGATCTTAATGGACGTATGTAATCTATTAGATTTAATCTATTTATTAAAATTAAGTCACTAGATCCAATCTATTTATCAAAATAAAGTCATATTTTATTTTAAAATATTTTGTATTTATTTATTTTATCATATTAATTAAATTTATTTAATATTTATATTAAATACATCATATATATTCATAATATAACATGATAACAAAATGATATATAAGCATGCATATAACTGTAACAACTCGACTTTTTGACTCTCGAATGTCGACACTAAATTCATCCACGGTATTTGTGTGCCGAACACCCAAGTGCAGGAAAGACAGAAAGTTAGGGTAAAAAAAAGAATAGAACAAGAGAGGAAGAACACAACATCAGAATCTCACAGCCGAATGATAGAATATAATATCAAAAGAATAGTACAAAGGGTTACTCTGAATATAGAAATTTCAAAGTTACAAAACCAAAGTACTATCATCAGCATAGATAGTTATAACTGTCTGTCTTCACAATGCTGATATATACATAGCTAATACGGAACAACAGAAATAGAAATATATAGATAATGGATGCCTCCAGCCCATCTCCTGAACTCTGAAGCGTTAAGTAAAGCCTGCTATACTCAGCCTACTCGAAAGAGTACGCGAGTAATTTAGTGAAAACAAAAACTAAGCGTCAGACATAAGTCCGGTATGAGAGAACTTGGGATACATGGATACATGTAACAGTAGCTATTGAGACTGTACATATTTTCATAACAGTTTTTCCCTCAAAAGAAACCAACCATTCATTAAATTTAATATAGTGGTATGATAGATAATGTCTAGGATGTAGAATATAATTCATATCAAATAGTTGTGATGCTTACATTGGTCACACCACAACATATTTAGGGTACAATCAAACTGCTAAGGTATGTTAGCGTAATGGATTTTCTATGGAGATTCCTTCGGTCAAGCCAAAATCCAATCTCCTGCACAAGGGTCAGAAACTACCTCCAAGCATCGTATACCTTTAGATAAAATATACCATTAAGGTAAACATAGCCGATCCATATCTAAACACGTGATTCCGAATATCATCAACTCTTGGTACCCACATATCGATAAGCAAACTCTAGATATGGAGTTGATAATACCCTGTGTGGGTTAGCAAAAACCCAAGCTAGCTCCTACTCCATTTTCTGCCATTTCCGATGTCGACGTCTCATTCGACATCTCTCATACGAGTCTTCATCACTCGAACAGAACATGAATCCCTAAATGGATTCCATTATCTCGAACATATCATGAATCACTATATGGATTCGAGCATCTCGAACAAATCTCGAATCTCCACATAGATTCCCCTTTTCAACCGCTTTCAAAACATAAAACCTGTATACTAGTTTTGAAGTGGTATTTGGTAAGTAAAACACTTACAAATTCCGAACTGTTCAAAACCGATCGATGAATTTTTGGTTAACACAATTCCAGTTTTTTTAGAAGTAAGTGAAAGCTAGAGGCGTTTCGTACCAATACTCCTCTATGTGGGTTACCATTGATATGAAATCGCGAAGCCTTTCGATTAATTCTTAAGTTATATTTGGACAAGATCGATAGTCGACTATCCAGTTAAGACTTTTACAAATCAATGTTAGTATACATAACATGTTCCCGACATTTCAACTTATACTATCCATCGGCCAAGAGTGAAGCCAGGTAAGTTAGAGCACTAGTTGCATATCAAAGTCTTGCCTAGGCACTTCATTCTTAACTGAGAGATAGACAAGTCTACTCGTCCGCTTTTAGTGTTAAGTATAGTATTAATGATTTCCATAAACAAGTAAGAAATCAACAAGATTAAAATGTTTTCAACATTCCAACTTAACTATTCCTTGGTCAAGAGGAAAGTCGGTAAGTTAAAGCGCTATTGCTTCGTCCCTACTCGAATATCAACCTTAACTCTAACAAATAGAGAAGTCTACCTTGCTCGACTTTTAGTGTTAAGCATAGTTGATTGCTTTTCACCAAGTAATCGTACAATCAAACAATTTAGCCACCAATCAATTCTTAACCCTTTTTTGAAAACATTTGTTTGTACTTTTAAAATACTTAGAAATACGTATAATAGGTTTTTAAAAAATTATCCAAAATATTACTTTAAAATGACAAATTTGTAAAATCTTTAAAACTTGGGAAAACAAGTTTTTCTTATAAAAACCAATTCTTTAACAATTTACAACTAACTCTTTAAAATTCGTAAAAATCTTAAACCACTTTTAAAATACTCTAATAATAGTTAGTAAACACTTGTAAAAATAATGAAACAAAATACCTAAATTTAAATATCTTTTCAAACATTTTAAAGTTCAAAAATCAAGTCTAAACGGCACAGTTTTGCACAAGTGAAGTTTTGATCGCTTTTCGAAATGTTACTTAACTTTTTACTATCCAAACTTTTTACAGCAACAAATATACGTCTAAAACATTATAAATATGACAAAAAACCCCTAAATATCTCTCTACAAAGTTCCACAAAAATCACCAAAAACAAGGTAATTCCTAAGTGCATCCATAGCGACCATCGCTATTAGTGCAATATCAAATCTGAGTTCAATCTGACCTAAAGTTCAACTACAGCATATGTGCTTTGTTCCAAGGTTTTTCCACATCTTTATACGAGTCCGTTCAATTCCGTTCAAGTCCATACATATGCTACTTGCTTTCAAAGCAAGAATCAAAACCAATGTTTTCAACATATGTCAATATCAAAACCAACAACTTAAACACAAACAACTATGTGATATATTTTCAATCAAAGTGGTAAGTTAGCTCACCTTTAACCCAACAAACAATCAAGTCCAACCTAACCAAGTCCAACCTCAACATTGCAACCACATTTCCTTCATTATCCTTGCTTCCCTTTGCTTTTGCCTTCTCCTCTCACCAATTACTCACGACCTATGTATGTCAGTGGAAATCTACTTCACTTTTTTACAATCTAACTTGATAGAAGGTGTTGTAATATTATAGTATCACTCTAGTCCAAATTTGAGTTTATTTGGAGAAGATTTGCAATAATTTTGCTTTAGGACATTATGAAGAGGAAGACATGAAATAGCTCACTTTAGCTTTATGAATTTTTGATTTATTAACATGGATATGCCCGTCCTTATATAGGCTCAATAATGGTGTTGCTTAGCCTTGCTCTCACTCCTCCACCATGTCATGGAAGACTCACCTTCCATCACTTCTCCTTTACATCACTTCTTCTTTAGTTAAATTACATTTATACCCTTCTCGTGATAACATCTCATATCCACTTGGAGGCTTCTAGAACCTTCCATCTCATGATAACTTCTTCTTATTGATTTCTCTTCAAAAAATATATTTGTGTGAACAAATTTCAAAAACTAGTTTCTTATCATTATTTATTAATTAAATGATTTTTAACAAGGTTATGAAATCATATTTAATAACACTTAATTATATTTCAAAACGTTTCGATATTCAAATATGAAGTGTTCGAATTTTTAGATCGTTATATTATCCACCATTTAGAATATTTCATCCTCGAAATTCAAACAAGAACAATAATAAAAGAAGATAGAAGAATAAGATACATATATGGAGTACCGCTGAAACCATATACAAACTAAATGCAAACCAAATGCATACTAAGTGACTCCACCTTAAGCAGTGAGTACACTATAAAAGATATATGATACTAAGATAAGAAATCTTCGGTCTAAGAAAAAATCTAGATAGGATTCCCTCAAACTATCCTCTGATTTCCATATATAATCCCAAGCATCTTTGCTCCATTGTACTGTCTGAATATAGTCAAATTTGGCTCAATCACCAAGTCCTCCTGCTATGATGCTACCACTATCATTGAAAGATCATTCACAAACTCATGCAAATGTAGCTCATGAAATATATTATGCACACCTAATAGCCTAATCGGTAACTCGACTCTATACGCGAGTGTAACAGTCCTCTCAGAATCGGGAATAATCCTATATAAGAGGAGCCAACTTCGCAGCCCTTCCAAACCGAACTACACTTCTCATCGGAGAAACCTTTACAAACACAAAGTCTCCAACTGAGAACTCTAAGTCTCTGCACCTCTCATCTGCATAGCTCTTTTGTCGATTCTGCGCTTCCTTGATTCGCTTTTGAATCTCTATGACCTTTTCCGACGCCTCTCGAATCATATTCGGCCCAACCACTAGAAGGTCCCCAGGTTCTACTCAACACGATGGAGATTTGCAAGGCCTTCTATACAACGCTTCAAATGGTGTCATTCCGATACTGGCCTAATAATTGTTGTTGTATGAAAACTTAATAAGTGGCAAGTGCTCTTCCCATGAACCCCCAAAATCTAAAATGCATGCTTGAAGTAAGTCCTCTAACACTCGGTTCACCATTTTCGTTTGCCCATCAGTCTACAGATGGTAAGCGGTGCTTAATTTAAGCTCGGTTCCTAAAGCCTCATGCAAACTCTTCTGGAATTGGCTTGTGAATATTAGATCTCTATCACTCACGATATCACAAGAAACACCATGCAATCTGAGGATCTCCTTAACATATAACTTAGCCAAACTAGAGCTATCCTTGTAGTCTTAGCAGGTAAGAAATGCGCGCTTTTGGCCAATCGATCCACGATAACCCACACACCTTCGTTACCTCTTTTTGACCTCGGTAATCCATCGATGAAGTCTGTGGAAATCCGCTCCTATTTCCACTTAGGAATCTTGAGTGGCTGAAGCAGTCCAGCCGTCTTCAGGTAACTACCCTTTACCTGCTGGCAGTTAGCACACCTGCTTATAAAGATAGAAACATCCCTCTTTATGCCTTCCCACCAGAACGTCCTCTTCATGTCTTGATACATCTTAGTGACCTTAGGATGTTTCGTCAACCTAGAATGGTGACTCTCTGCTAGACTTCCTACCTAATCCCATCAACATTCGGGACATACAACCTTCCGTTCATCCTTAAAATTCCACGGCTATCCACCTCAAATATCGACCATCTCTCCGTTATCTCATTCTCGCTTACATTCTTAGCTTTCCTAGCAAAATGAAGATCTCTAAGTTGATTCTCTTCAATATGACTAATCAGAGTCGGACAAACCTTAACATTTGTCATAACTTCATACCTCTTACTGAGCGCATCAACTACGACATTAGCTTTCCCTGGTGTATATAATATATCCATATCATAGGCCGCAAGAAATTCCAATCACCTTTACTATCTCATGTTCAGGTCCTTCTACATAAAAAGATACTTAAAAGATTTACGGTCCATATATAACTCGAACCTTTCACCTAGCAAATGATGCCTCCACATCTTTAACGCAAACACCACTACTAATAACTCCAAAACATGAGTTGAATATCTTGCTTCATGCGGTTTAAGCTGCCGACTTGCATAAGCAATCCCCATTCCATGCTGCATCAACACAGCACCTAGACCCGTTCCACACGCATAAGTGTAAACATTCGAACCCTCACCTCCATTTGGTATAGTAAGAACAGGAGCACTAGTTAACTTTACGTTTAGCTTTAAGAACGCTTGCTTGCATTTATCCGTCCATACAAATTTGACATCTGTCTTCGTCGAATTCGTTAAGCGAGAGGCAGTCTCCGATAAATCCTCTATGAATCTCCTATAATAACCTGCTAGACCCAGAAATCTCCCAATATCAATTGCGCTTTCCAGCCTCTTCCTATCCTGAACAACCACAACCTTAATGGGATCAACAGAAATACCCTTCTTCGAAACAACATGACCTAAAACCTAACTTCTGAACGTCAAAAATAACACTTTAAGAACTTAGCCTTCAATACATGCTCTCTTGGTGTTTCTAGGACAATCCTTAAATGGTGCGAATGTTCCTCCTCGTTCTTGGAATAGACCAGAATATCATCGATAAAAAGAAGGACAAACTTATTCAACACATCTCGGAAAACTCGATTCATTAAGTCTACGAAATATGCTGGAGCATTAGTTAGGCCAAACGGCATAACTTGAAAGTCTATACGGAGTGGATCGTGTAGTGTATATGCAAGTATATGTGGAAAAATATATGATGCAACTAAAACAATATTAATCTAAGTAAATATAAAATAATCACACCAGGATTTTATACTGGTTCGGACCTCCCGTCCTACGTCCAGTCCCGAAGCTCCTCTTCGGAATTTCCTTTCACCAAATAACCCTCACTTCACCCGGAGGAACAGGTTTACAATAGCAGAGTTTCTTTGTCAACTGTGTGTTCTCTATTACACGGATTTTGAATATATAGTACAATTGAACTTCTTATATCTCTTGGATGATTGAATACAATATTGTTCGAGAGAATATAGAAGTGTATGATCTCAGATTTTCAGATTGTATAGCAAGTGGATGATTAGAACAAGAGATGATCAAGATAGAGAGTCGAGTTGTAAGGTAGTCAAATTGTTATCTTCTCTTGAATTCCTGATGCTATTTATAGTGATGAAGAGTTTTCTTGTATAGTTGCATCTGCTGTAATCTCCGTAAAGTCGCTTCTGATGGTGACGAAGAGTTGCGACAAAGAGAAGTGAATGTGTCTTTTCGAATGTGGCAGTTGAGCTTTGAAAATGCACAGTCGAGTCTCGAATCAGACATTTGGAAAGTAACCTCAGACGTCTGGTCTTCATATCTGTTATAAGCCTGGATACTTTTCAGACGTCTGATGTTGGTAACCAAACGTCTGTTTGCTTCTGAATTATGAACCAGAGGAATCATTCAGACGTCTGGATAGTGCTCTCAGACGTCTGAAAGTGTGCATGTTGCTTTATCTTGTGCATGTCCTATTTCTCTTCAATCTCTTCTGATTTGACGTCTTTTAATTCTTCTCTTGAGTGTTGCTTTAGTCTCTATGGTGACGTTACTTTATCAACTATCTGTAACTATATATATATATATATGTACATTTGATTTTCATTGTATAGTTGTTGTCATTAAAACTATGAATTTGATTTCCTAACAATCTCCCCCTTTTTGATGATGACAACTATACAATGTACTTATGTGTAATTTTTATAAATCTCCCCCTGAATATGTGCTTTCCATTATCTCTCCCCCTTTGTCATTATCAAAAAAAATGTGGGAATCATATTTGTAAATTCCAAAATCTTTCCTTTTGTTTCTCTGAGTACATGCAATAAAAATCATTTTTTGGTACCCGCTTACTATGTTAGGGTCCGGGGGTTAGATCTTTGGAAACCATACCCATTTGGGTGTGGTTGAACCTTTATAAATATAATTTTCATTATTAACTACCATATCAAAATAATCATCAATGTATTTTTCTCTATTTTTCCAATTAACAGGAACCCAAATACTAAGATAATTTTTATTCATATTTCCGTTCAATGATTTTGTACTCCTAGAGAAATTATAAATATTATTGACCATAGCAGTATTTGAATTTCTATAAGAATTTGATCTAGACTTTACTTGAAATTTAGTACTAGCACTAACATTTTTACTATACATGAAAGCGTATCTAGTGCTATTTCTACGATCATTTTTATTATATCCTAAACCGCTTTTGTCATGTAAAGGTCTAGAACTAGATAAAATCATGTTTAAATCGTTTTGACCTTTATTAAATTCTGTGACTTCAGTGTTAAGTTTATCAAATTTAGCTTTGAAGTTAAAATTATTTTCAAAAGAAATATTACTGTCTTTCAAAATATCAATTTGCTTATTTAATTCAGAATTCTCCCTTTTTATCGTACAGTTCTCTTTTTCGAGAAGAAAAATTCGAGATTCTGAATTATCTAAAGATGATTGTAATAAATCATTTTGTCTTTTCAAATCCGTAATTTCTTTTGAAAAAGTTTCCTTTTCTTTATCAAAGATAGTATTTTTATTTTGCAAAACGTTGATTTCCTCTAAAATATCATTGTTTTTATCTTCTAACTTCTCATTTTCTTTTTGTAGGAAATCTTTTTGTGAAACAAGTTCTTTTGCGGTATTTTCAAAACATTTAGTTTGTTTTATCAAAAATTTATTTTCCTCTTTTAAACTGGAATTTTCTTGCTCACAATCTTTTAACTTTTCTAAAGCAAATCTATTAACTTTATTCAAGGTTTTACAATCTTTTAATAATTCATCATGTGCTGACAGAAGATCTTTATATAAAGAATCTAAACATACCGATTGTGATCTAAGTTTAGCCATGAAGCATTTGTTTGTTTTCTCCTTTGATTCTTCTTTATTGCTCTTCCTCTTCCTATTGCCTTGAGTAGATCTCTTTATAGCCATTTATTCCAGGATGTTGTTACGATCTCTAGAATTCCAGGCTCTGATACCAATTGAAAGTCTATACGGAGTGGATCGTGTAGTGTATATGCAAGTATATGTGGAAAAATATATGATGCAACTAAAACAATATTAATCTAAGTAAATATAAAATAATCACACCAGGATTTTATACTGGTTCGGACCTCCCATCCTACGTCCAGTCCCGAAGCTCCTCTTCGGAATTTCCTTTCACCAAATAACCCTCACTTCACCCGGAGGAACAGGTTTACAATAGCAGAGTTTCTTTGTCAACTGTGTGTTCTCTATTACATGGATTTTGACTATATAGTACAATTGAACTTCTTATATCTCTTGGATGATTGAATACAATATTGTTCGAGAGAATATAGAAGTGTATGATCTCAGATTTTCAGATTGTATAGCAAGTGGATGATTAGAACAAGAGATGATCAAGATAGAGAGTCGAGTTGTAAGGTAGTCAGATTGTTATCTTCTCTTGAATTCCTGATGCTATTTATAGTGATGAAGAGTTTTCTTGTATAGTTGCATCTGCTGTAATCTCCGTAAAGTCGCTTCTGATGGTGATGAAGAGTTGCGACAAAGAGAAGTGAATGTGTCTTTTCGAATGTGGCAGTTGAGCTTTGAAAATGCACAGTCGAGTCTCGAATCAGACGTCTGAAAAGTAACCTCAGACGTCTGGTCTTCATATCTGTTATAAGCCTGGATACTTTTCAGACGTCCGATGTTGGTAACCAGACGTCTGTTTGCTTCTGAATTATGAACCAGAGGAATCATTCAGACGTTTGGATAGTGCTCTCAGACGTCTGAAAGTGTGCATGTTGCTTTATCTTGTGCATGTCCTATTTCTCTTCAATCTCTTCTGATTTGACGTCTTTTGATTCTTCTCTTGAGTGTTGCTTTAGTCTCTATGGTGACGTTACTTTATCAACTATCTGTAACTATAGATATATATGTACATTTGATTTTCATTGTATAGTTGTTGTCATTAAAACTATGAATTTGATTTCCTAACATAACTAACCACTAATAAAACCAGTCAGATCTAAAAGCGGTCAAGGGTACACTCTTCTCTACCACCCTCAACCGATGGAACCCAATAGCAAGATCAAGTTGAGAAAACACTCGAGCTCCATGAAGCTGATCGAATAAGTCGTCTATCCTGGGAAAAGGATACTTGTTCCTAATAGCTCATTTTGTTGAACTCGCGATAACATACACACGGTCTTAGGGAACTATCCGCCTTCATAGCTAACACAACTGATGCTCCCCAACTCGAACGACTCGATCGGATCAAACTCTTCTTCAGCAAATCATCAACTTGATTTGATAGCTCCAACCTCTTCTTCGGTGCAAGTCTACAAACAGGCAACATGATAGGCTTTGCATCCTTCACTAAATCAATGCGAAATTCTATCTTTCGATAATGTGGTAAACCTGACACTTCTTCAAAGACATCCGCAAATTCCTGAACAATAGGGATCGAAACCAACTCCTCCTCCGCTATATCAAAAGAATAAATAAAACTAATCATCAGCGAGTTATGCTCTTCACAAGATACTACTTGGACTTTCCCTTCTCCCATCTTGAATGATACATTTCATTTAACACAATTTAGGACTGGTGATTCCAAGACAACCAATCCATTCCAAGCAAAATATCAAACCTCATAAAACCCAAAACATATAATCACAATGAAAGAGTCGGTCAAAACAAGAAATATGAACTTTAAACATATCATACTAAGATTGGCTGAGCCTCCAATAGGGTTTGACACACAAATAGAATCTAAAGCCATAACTGGCTTAGGTTCCAATCTATTAACAAGAGCACGAGATATGAAACTAAGAGAAGTACCAATATCAAATAAGACACGAATAGGAATACCACAAATATATAGAATACCTTCCAAAACTTGCTTCCCATTTGCAGTGGCAGAAGTAGAAGGTGCTGAAGCTAAAGAAAAAACTCTATGTTGCTCCCCTTTATGAAGTATCGGACAATCCTTAACTATATGACCAGGCTGATGGCACTTGTAGCAGCTCCTTTGTGCAAATTGTGGCTTGTCCATCTATGGGTCTAGCTTTGGTACCTTAGCAATAGGTGCCTTCGCTGACGGTGCTTTTGTCACCTGTCCTCCCCCAACTATTGTACAATCCCAAACAAGATGCCCCTTCTTTCCACACTTTTAACAAACCAACACATAAACATCCATCAACGGCTAAAACTTCCGCTTGTTGTCCTCAACTGGTGCAGGAATAGACGGCTTTGGTGCTAAGCTCTCAAATCTCAACCTCATGGTCACCAAATTTACATAAGACGCCATGATGTGATTAATAATATTACCCTTGCATTCTGGACGCATCCTTGCGATGAACATCTCAATTTCCTTCAATGGGGCGTTTACTAAACCAGGCCCGAACCGAGATAAGGCAATGAATCAGGTTTCATACTCTGCCACTATCATGGCCCTCTACTTTAGGTCGAGGAAGCTCCTAAATAACAAAGTCTTTTCGGCTTCTGGGACAAACTTCACCTCGAATCCCTCCTTAAATTGGGCCCAAGAGATGTCGTTCTATTAGACATCAACAGCGATAGAACTCAACCAATCCATGGCTACATCCGTCAGATGTCGCGATGCCAACCGATGCTTCATCGAACCAACTAACTCCATATCCCCAAATATACAATCACACAATTTGATCCAAGTATGGATTGTTATCCCGCCTTTTGACAAGGCCAGAACACCAAGGAATTGATTGGATTCCAAATATCGCTTATCATGGATATCGATGAATTCTGTCCGAGTACGGATCGAGCTACAATTGATGAGACATGACTAGGAGAGCAAAGGAAGCCAACATTCCAAGTTTCAAGTCAATCCGAGTTTATATGCTCAAATTATGATAGATACAAGTTGGAGGGAAAAGCATGTTTTTGTATCCATCAATGATGTTCATTTCGTATCCATCAGGGAACGCCGTTTCGTATCGATAAAGGTAGCCGTGTTTCGAATCCATCGAGTTCGTATCGATGGATTTCGTGTCCATCGATAATTAGTACAACTCGTATCGATTGGCCAAGTGTCTTCTTCGTATCCATCCAGCCCGTGTCCATCATCCGTTTCGCATCGGCAAGTTCCCACAACTTCGTATCCATCAACAGATGACGTGTTTCGCAACCATCAGTCGATGTCTACTTCGTATCCATCGGGCCACTGTTCTTTGCATCCATCAGAAGACTTTGCTTCGAATCCATGTTCACCGGATTATTCGTATCCAACGAGTCAATAAACTAGGGTGACGTGTCATCCATCGAAATAAACGAGGCGAGATCTATGGAGTCAATACGGTCAATACGGAGTAAAGACCGGATCGAGACGAAGTGCGCGCGCTGCGTCATCTCAGAAGCACGTGCAACCATGAATGCGAGGGGATCGATTCGAAATGATGGATTCGAACCAAACAGCCTCCGAGAAATTCCACTTCGTATCGACGATATCTCACGATCCACTGATCCAAATCCAATGAAATTTTCACAGGAGCTTGCATACACATTAAGGAATATCCTTGCCAAATTTCAGCTCGATTGGACATTGTCTTGATCGATACGAAATGAATTCATATCGATCACAGATCAAGGCGAAACTTTCTGGAAATGGTCGCGTGGGTCCCCTCACGTGCCAGACCAAGTCTCTCGAAGTTTGAGCGAAATCTCAGCCTCCTACGCCTATAAATAGAGCCCCAGAGCATACAGAAAAAGGATCTTTTGATTTTCAAGCGCCCAGACTCTACCGGATTGAGACTTGCATCCGACTCTTGCCGTTGAATTCGAATTCTAAACTGTAATTCGTTGTTGTTCGCTGTAATTGCTTGTAATCATTGAAAGAGAATCAATAAAATCATCAAAACTTCATAGTGGACGTAGGCAACACGCCGAACCACTCTAAATTGCTTGTCTTTGCATTTTACATTTCTATTTGCTGGAGTTTTTGTTAGATAATCTCTGTTTTACATTTACATTCTTCATTTTATCTCTTCAAATAACTTCCGAAGAGTGTTGTGCCCATTTTTGGTACAAACACTTAGGTGCTTTCACTGAGAAGACCAGCTTTTTCTCCTGCTCCTTGGATCTACCTTCGATACCGGATTGCATAAATCCAAGAGGAAGATTCAGATATCTGATCCGGAATCCTTCCATTCTATTCAGATTTGCATAAAATCTAGGAAAGGACTCCACCATTGAAAATGGTTAGTACAAGAACTGCCGCTACCGCTGCTGATCAAGAAGGCCGGGATAGACAGAATCCTACACAACAGCCTTCATAACACTGCTCACTCGGATCTGTCAGGGCCAGTCACCCGGCAAGAGTTCCAAGTGCTGCTCCAAGAACTGACCCAAAGCCGACAACAGTTGGCTGAACAGTTGCGCGCCAATGTTGAATTGACCAAGTAACTAAACCGCCAAAGCCACAGAAGGTCCAGGAGGGATGATGTTTCCCATGCGTCTACTGAAAGTTCCGCTTCGTCTGACTATCACCAGGTCTACCCGTCCCCGACTAGAGGGGAGTCACACTCAAACTACTGGATATCAACCCGCCTTGACTGTTGGACAATTAAGGATAGGGCCGTCGACCAGCTTCCAAACAGGACCCTGAACACGAGGAGGCACTGCTCCACAGTATACCACGGACAACCGCACTACGACCGCCATGGTAGAAACGAGGGTTGATACCCGGAATCTGTCAGAGCCGAACAATCAACAGCGTGGACATACTCCTGAACCATATGTCCCAGAAGACGCTGAGTCAAGGAGGCGAAATACGGACCGTCGACAGCGCCCGGTCCAAACTCGCACTGTGGAACCCGACCACACCTTAGCTCAGCATGCTCAGAATGTGCCAGTATCAGATATTTCGACCATGATACGTCAGATGATTCGCGAGAGTCAGGGGCTCACTAATGACGATTGGGGAATCTCCCGTAGTCATACCCCTTTTACAGACGAGATATTATATGCTGAACCCCCTCGGCGATTCAGAATGCCAACTCTCCCAATGTACGAAGGAAATAGTGACCCGAATCAACATATTTTGAAATATGAATGGTCAATGAGTGCTGCAAGAGCTGACGATGCAGTGAAGTGTCGAAGTTTCCCCATCTCTCTGGGGGGAATCGCAACAATGTGGTTCACAAGGTTGCCACCTAGATCTATCTCTTCGTTTGATCAACTGGCTAAAAGGTTTGTAGAGCAGTTTCGCATGCATGTTGCTAGACCGAAAGACGTTAACACCTTATCTAGTGTTAACCAAGCTCATGGAGAGACGCTCAGGCGTTACTTGGAGAGGTTCCACGCAGCATGTGTTGAAATTAGTAATCCCAACGATAACTCGATCTTGATGGCATTAACCAAAGGGATCGATCCCGATTCTGAATTTGGGAATTGGTTAGCTGGAAAACCACCCGCATCGTTGGACCGTTTCTACTCCAAAGCCGTTCAGTTCTTACGGCAAGAGGACGCGAAACAGTCTAGGAAGCAGGACGATGTGAGGCCCAGTAGTGAGGGAGTACAGAGTAACGTAGCGGTTAAGCGGTCCGGTGAGAATTCCGGAAAAGTTCAGCTGAACATACAGAACAAGCAAACTCAGCCGAGAGGCAACAATGGCCAGGATAAGAAAAGAGATCAGAACCGAGGCCCACGGCGTAGGGCTCAAATGTTTGACAATTACACGTCGTTGAATACGTCATTGGAAAACGTATACTTACAGACTTGCAACACTATACAGTACAAGAAGCCTGCTCCGAAACCCTCATCGGAGAGGCAGGTTCAAACAGGAAAGTTCTGTAGATTCCATGAAAGCTACGGCCACAATACCAATGAATGTCGACATTTACAGGACCTCATCGAGAAGTTGATCAAAGAGAGGAAGTTGGATCAGTTTGTATGGGCGCCGCAGTCTGGTGGTGCGGGCCCTTCAAATCAAAATCGTCCACAAAATCAAGAGAGACAGGAAGAACCCGCTCGTGCGGGCGGAAGGCTAGTTATCAACACGATAAGTGGTGGTCCCCACCCAGCAGACAGAAGCTGGGGGGAAATGGAGTCGTATGCTAGTTCGATCAGGCATGCAGACTTCGAATGTTGCAGTAATTGTGAGGATGGAACTCCGGCTAAACAACAGAAGATAATGTCTGATGATATCGTATTCAGAAGCCGAGACACGGATAAGGTCGAAGCCCCTACAATTGACCCACTAGTCATATCTGCCCAGGTAGGTCCTGCTTGGATGAAGAGGATCCTGGTTGATAGTGGGAGCTCTGTGAATATCTTGCTTAAACGGGCTTACGATTTAATGAAGATGGAAGCGAAAGATTTGAAACCCTGCCAATCCCGAATCCACGGTTTCAACGGGAGTGATACGATACCCATTGGAGTAACAGAACTACCAGTGGAGTTGGGAGTGGGAGAACGTCGAAGAATCCGGATGTTACAGTTTGTTGCTTTAGAGATTGATTCATCTTATAATGCGTTTTTGGGCCGACCGGCCCTTGCCAAGTTCAGGGCAGCCATCGCCCCATGGTGCTTGACTCTGAAGTTCCCCACCGATCGTGGGATTGGAGTCGTTCAAGGAGATCAGGCAACGGGGAGGGCCTGCAATGTTGCTGAGCTGCGCGGGGCGCAACAAAAGGAGAAGGGAAAGGGCGTAGAGGAATCTCTCTGCATCCGTTCTATTGATGATTGACAATTGATGCCTGGGCCTCGGCCCGGGCACCACAACCAATTCCTGAAAGACCTTGACCCTAGGGACAATGAGGATAAAGACGAATCTAAGGAGAGTCAAGCTTCTCCGGCCGAACTGACTGTGGACGTCCCAATCAGTGAGGATGATGATTCGAGGATGCTAAAAGTTGGGTCTCAACTGAGCAAGCAAACACAACAGGAATTGGTTGAATTTCTCCGGGCGAATCTCGACGTCTTCGCCTGGACACACTCTGACATGTGCGGGATCTCGCCAAACATTGCAAGTCACTCCCTGAATATAGATCCGCGATATGTCCCGGTCAAGCAGAAAAGGCGCGGTATGGATCCAGAGAGATCTGCCGCCCTTAAGGAGGAGGTTGATATGTTACAATCGAACGGTTTTATTCGAGATGCCTTGTATCCAGAATGGGTGTCCAACCCCGTACTGGTTCGAAAGCCGAATGGGAAATGGAGAACTTGCGTCGATTACTCTGACTTAAACAAAGCTTGCCCGAAAGATAACTTTCCACTTCCTCGAATTGACCAGCTTGTAGACTCGACTGCTGGTCACGAATTACTATCTTTTATGGACGCTTATTCTGGCTACAATCAAATACCCATGCATTTGCCCGATCAAGAGCATACCAGCTTCGTAACCAATCTAGGACTCTAGTGTTACAAAGTCATGCCATTTGGTCTAAAGGACGCCGGAGCAACATACCAACGCTTGGTCAACCGGATGTTCGCCAACCAGATCGGGAAGACCATGGAGGTTTATGTGGATGATATGCTAGTGAAATATCGATTCTCCACATATCATGTCAGAGATCTAGATTCGATGTTCCGCATCCTTCGGGAATATGGAATGAAGCTTAACCCATTAAAGTGCCACTTCGGCGTTGCATCTGGAAAGTTCCTCGGGTTCATCGTCAACGCTCGAGGGATAGAAGCGAATCCCAAAAAGATCTGGGCAATAAGGAACTTACAAACTCCAAGAACAATAAAACAAGTCCAGAGCCTCAACGGGAAGGTAGCAGCGCTGAGTAGGTTCATTTTGAAATCCACCGATAAATGTATTCCTTTCTTTGATCTGATCCGGAAAGGAAAACAAAACTTTGAATGGACCACAGAATGTGAAGGCGCGTTCCAATCGCTGATTCAGCATCTTTCCATGCCTCCGATCTTGTCATGTCAAAACCAGTCGACCACGAGCAACTGTACCTTTATCTGGCAGTATCGGAGCATGCGATCAGTGTCGCTTTACTTCGGGAGGAAGACAAAGTGCAGAAACCGGTCTACTATGTCAGTAAGCGGCTAACAGGAGCTGAAAGAAATTACCCGAGACTGGAGAAACTGGCTTATTGCCTCAAGAAAGCTCTGCCCTTACTTCCAAGCTCATCCTCTTACTGTGTATACCGATCAGCCGTTACGACAGGTCCTCGCGCGGCCTGAGACGTCTGTTAGGTTACTCAAATGGAACATTGAACTAAGCCAATTTGATATCACTTATGCTCCACGGAGAGCCATTCAAGGACAAGTCCTGGCAGATTTCATAGCCGAATTTACCGTTCCAGAGGACTTGCCCGAAACCAGTAAATCCCACGAATACATCTGGAAGTTGTATACTGACGGTGCATCAAACGACCGATGTTCGGGCGCTGGTGTTGTACTTGAGATGCCCGAAGGCCGATCTATATGTTATGTATTGAAGTTCGATTTTCATGCAACTAATAACGAAGCTGAATATGAGGCCCTCTTAACTGGGCTAAAACTTGCCAGAGATTTGAGGATTATCGCTGTGGAAATTTATTGTGATTAACAGTTAGTGGTATGTCAAGTACGGGGAGAATATCAAGCGAGAGATCGAAGGCTGGCTGCTTACTTGGCTCAAGTTCAGAGAGTACTGACTTAGTTTGATTATTACGCCATCTATTACATACCTCGAGAACGCAATCAAAAAGCCGATTCGTTAGCAAAGTTAGCTAGCACAGGTGAAGCATAGCAGATGGGACCTGTCCCCGTTGAAACTTTATCCTCCCCAAGTATTGATCAAGTAGAGACGGATTTTGTATTCGAAGCCGCTCCCAGTAGAGAATCGTGGATGACTCCGTATCGAAATTACATTGAGAATGGGACGTTGCCTGAACATAGAAATTAGAAAAGACAAATTCTAAGAAAAGCTTCACGGTTCGTCATTCAGAACGGAGTCATGTACAGAAGAGGTTATTATGTTCCTCTCCTCCGATGTATCGCACACGATGAAATCAAACGAGTATTACATGACGTACACGAAGGAGCGTGTGGCGATCACACCGGTGGGCAAGCTCTCGCTAAGAAAATACTCCGATATGGATACTACTGGCCGACAGTGAACCGAGATGCAGTAAACTATGCCAGAAAATGCGATAGGTGCCAGAAACATGCCCGAATTCCAAGAGCCCCACCTACCGAGATAACTCAAATGGTCAGTCCCTGGCCATTCGCAATGTGGGGCATCGATATCATCGGCGCTCTACCTCTGGCGAAAGGCGGTGCGAAGTACGCCATCGTCGCCATTGACTACTTTACAAAGTGGGCTGAAGCCGAAGCCCTCGCAACCATTACGACAAAGAAAGTGATAAATTTCGTGGTTCGCAACATCATATGTCGATTTGGACTCCCGCATACCATCATCACCGATAACGGAGCTCAATTCGAAAGCGCATAATTTAAGAATTTCTGTCAACGGTTCCATATCCATAAAAAATTCTCGGCAGTCGCACATCCCCAGGCAAATGGACAGGTTGAAGCTGTCAATAAAGTTATAAAATCCATCCTAAAGAAACGACTGGAAAAGGCCGGGGGCAAATGGGTTGATGAACTTCCTATGGCACTATGGGCCTACCGAACGACTCACAAGACCGCAACCGGACACACCCCGTTTTCGCTATCTTACGGCTCAGAGGCCGTTATTCCGGTCGAGACGGAAGTGTCTTCCCATCGCGTGACTTACTACGATCCGAAAACGAATGCTATATTGCTTGCTGAATCTTTGGATCTACTGGATGAGAAGCGGGAAGAGGCTGATTTGAGAGCAACTGCATATCGAAGTCGGGTCGCCCGATTGTACAATACCAAAGTTCGACCTCGAACCTTTGAACTCGGTGACCTCGTTCTCAAGAGAATCTATCCAGTCCCTTCACACATGAAACCAAATTGGGAAGGACCATATGTGATTAAACGAAGACTCGGAGATGCATGGCACATTCAAACTATCGACCGTTGACGGTCTAGATTTTCCCAGGGCCTGGAACAGCGAGAGTCTTCGTCGTTATTACACATGACAGGCTTTTTTTATTTCATTATATCTTTCCATTTAGCAATTTGTTTCTGCATTTCGAAATTTGAATTATGTAATAAGGCAACTGACTTTGCCGCGTTTTCTTATTTCAGCAATAAAATGCCATCTCTTCGAGCCAGAACTGTGATTCACTAAATACGATATACAACATCACGATGCACAGAGAGCTAATTCCCATCACGCACTGGGACTTATTCAAATGGAGAGTGGCTGTGATACGACCGGCCACTCGCTAAGTGAAACCCGAGCTCGGGGGCAAGTCATTACACCAATGTTAAATAGGGTTGGCGCACAACAATCCTATAGTCAACTCCGTATTCCCAGAGTGCGAAACGGAGTATAAACATTCGACTCTGTATTCCCAGAGTGCAAAACGGAGAGTGCGAAACAGAGTATAAACATTCAACTCTGTATTCCCAGAGTGCGAAACGGAGTATAAACATTCGACTCCGTATTCCCAGAGTGCGAAACGGAGTATAAACATTCAACTCCGTATTCCCAGAGTGCGAAACGGAGTATAAACATTCAACTCCGTATTCTCAGAGTGCGATACGGAGTGTAAACATTCAACCCCGTATTCCCAGAGTGTGAAGCGGAGTATAAATAGTCAACTCCGAACTCCCGGAGCGTGAGTCGGAGTAAGGACACTAACTCCAATTTCCCAGGATATGGGTTGGAGTACTAACGTCAATCTTAAGTTCCCAGGATGTGAATAATAGCTTGCGAGATGACCTGTATCCCCAGAGTGTGGATAAAACGATTCATAAGAAAACAAGTGTAGTTCGATCGCTCAATCCTCACTCCTTGCAATCGCAAGCTGATCGCCATAACTTCACCCCGGAACGGGGGGCAGGTTCAAGTGTTAATCACTACCCGAAACTGCATGGTGTTCAAGTCCGATTCAATCTCCGATCACAACTCAAGTCCGAGATTTCCAGGCTTGGCAGACAAAACAATCTATGCTTGAGCGTTAAAATAATACAAGTACACCGGACTGAAGTTCGGACGCTGCAACATTTAAGCATAAAAGGAATTTAAATTGAAACAAGAAGGCAAAAAATTTATTTCAACTAATCAAAAGCAATGGTTCATACACGAGCCTTTCCAAAAAATTCCTACTAGCAGGGGCCGAACCCGCATCTATACACGGCCTGCAAAAAATAAAAAGATAACAAAATTCCTGACTACAAAAGGGAAACACATGCCTAAAAAAGTCTATCTAATCCTTCTTTTTCCTCAGCTTCTTCTTCTTCGAGGAGCTACTGGAGCCACCAGTGATCTTTCGTTTAGAGCCTTTCTCCTTAGGCGGGCTCCCTTCGGACGAAGGCATGATGTCGACATCATCCTCCGAGCTGGAATCTATGGGGATGCTTCCCGTAGGAGGAGTTGGGGGAACGGAACCTACAGCCGGGGGCGGAACTGGCACACTAGTATCAACGAGTGTGCCCCCGGGAGATACAATCATAAGCGGAGTAGGGCACTGCGCTACTGCTCCGCCATCCGAACTACCACCATGCGCAGCTGCCGCCATCTCGGCATTAATCTTGGCCAACATCATTGCTTCTCGTTGTGCTCTGGCCTCACTATGTGCCGTAGTGGTCTGAGTTGAAATATCAGAAGTAGACGAGAATCCGCCCAGGCCGAATGGTAAGTCTGCAAAGGGATCACTCTGTCGGCCAAGGAGCTCATTTATCATCTGTTCATCGAAAGAGAGTGAGCTCCCCTGCGTTACTTCCACCAGCGCTGTTGTCACAACGGAGGTCGCCTCAGAGATGATGGCCTCCAGCACTTGGCATGATTCCTGGGCTACGGGAGGCGTAGCTGGCGCAACTTCGGTCACTGATCAGAGAAAAGAAACGTTTGTTAGTATACATTTCTATACAAGCTCTTCAATCCAGACATACAAGAAGTTAGTTCAGACTACCTTCCTCGGTTCGGCTCGGGGTCGTCTGAACGACTTCATAAGGATGCTCTTTAACAGGAGATAGATGTGGTCGGTCTGGATCATATGCCGGTATAGGCTGGGAGTCGATCGTCGGAGTTGGCTCAGATTGAGATGACACGACAATCTCGGAGCTCGCAATATGGTGCTCAGCACCAGAGCCTCCTCCAACTTCTTGAGACTGGACACCAAGCCTCTCCTTCTCACGAGAAATCATTGAGCCATGAAGAATTTTCTTTTCGTCATCATTAAGAATGTGGTTCTCCAGCTCGAATTCATCAATGGCTTCATCGGGATGCCCAGATTTCTCCTCCTCAACCAGCATGTTCCAAGCGTTGTAGAGATGTGTTGGATAGTCGTCAAGCCAACTCAGATCTTGGTGCCTTAGCACGTTGGCATTGTAAGTGACGAGTAGCTCTTCTATCTCAGCCTCGATCCTGGCTTCCGCCTGTCGTATTTTATCATCAACTCCGGCTTCAGCTTCGCGGACTTTTTCCATAGCCGGTTCCTTCTCCTTCCGAAGCACCACCGCCTGATCACAGGCCTCCTGTGCAGAGACATTAGCCGCATCCTTCTCCCTCGCTATTTCGAAGAACTTTGATTTTAGCTCATTAAGCTCCTTGAGAGCGGCGTCTCTCTCGGCAGTAATGGTGGTGTTCCTATGACCCATATCTTCGATTGCAGTGTAGTGCTCTTGTTTCATCCTGGTCATGGCCGAGTTTACCTCATCGACCTTTTTAAGAGCTTCCATTTCAGACTTACGAGAAGACTCGGCCTCAGTGTTGAGCACTTTCATGATTCGGTCTTTGTGACCCAGCTTCTTCTCCAGCTTTTCGATGACAACACCCCGATCGAATGCTACTTTGGATGCTTTTCTCGCGGCCCTTGCCCACTCCTTGTACTGAAAGAATATGTCCGCAACATAATCATGGATAGTGTTTTCAGCTGCTGGCGGAATTCTCCTCAAGTGCGGAGGGAAGACATAACCGTCAAAGCAGATGTCGGGGAATTCCTTCGTCATCTGTGCCAGTTTAAGTGCTCCTTCACTGGTCGAATCAGTCGCGACCGGTGTGGTAGTGGAGGAGGTGGCTATTTCAGTCCGGCGAGGAGGATCAGACCTCGAAACTTGAGAAGGCGGCTTAGGCTGTGAGATTTCAGGAGGACGGGCAACTACAACCGTGGGCGGTACAGAGGTCCTGGGAGGGGGAGAGCGGGATCGAGATCGACGTACGTATCCCCTATCTCTGTCAGACCTCTCCTGGCCAGAATGTCCCGACTCATGACCTCTGTCTCCCTCTTTCCTTCGCGGCTCATAATAACGGTGCTTGTTGCGCAAACTGCTAAGCACAGAACCTCGTCCAAACATCGTACCTGAAAAGTAAAGATACGGAAAGTCAGTAACTGTTTACGATGTATTGTTTGCGGCTAGAAAAATGTGTTGTGCCGTGAAGAGTGTATGGACGTGTAACCCCCCGGACCAACCAGAAGTGTCGATCGCGCTAGTGGGAAGAGGTTCGCTAACATCGAAGGTATGCTGCAGTTCATCCAATTCAGCGTCATGTTGTGCGGACGTAAGGTCCGGAATTGGAAGGTCAGCAAGCCCTTCGAATTGATTTTCGGCTTGCAGGGAGGATGCCTCCGAGATTTTAATTCCTGAAGGGGGGAGGTTTAAGACCACAGACTTCCGTCTCCCAGATTTAGCCTGTTTAAAAGCAACTGCCTTGCCTTTTCTCTTTTCCTCGGAACCCGGGGTCCCATCGGCAGGCTCGACCAACGGCTCCTCATCAGTATGAGTTCTTTCGGAGTTAGGTTCCTCGATTACTACGACTTTGGGTTTCTTCCGCTTGACTTTTTCTCTGGAGACAGTCTTTAGTGTGCCATCAAGCCTTATGCTCTGCCTCCGCCCAATCAACCCGAGAACTCTGAGATTCCTGTCCGTCAATAACAATTCAATATTCCTTTCTTCACTTGGAATTTCTTGGAGGACCCGGACTATCTCTTTATAGTAACTGCCTTCAGGTCGCTGGATTATTGCTGGAAGAAAAGAAATAGAAAATATGAGTTCAATTTCGTTCGTGAATTGCTTTGACAACTACTTGGGAAAATAATGGTACTCACGCCTGAACAGCCATCTTCTAGCAAACCCTGGAGGACAACGGGCATAGAACCACTCCGACTTGAAGTAGCTCAGTCTAGTCCAGGACCCTATGACCACTTGGCAGTTTCTTACAGACTCCAAGAATGTGAAGGATGGACTGTCAGTTCGACTTTTGAAGTTGAACAAATATCTTATATCGGTCATGCGAGGAGGTCGATACAGGTACTCCATAAATGCAATGAACAGGCTATTGAGTGAAGCATATCCATTCGGGTGAAGCTGAGATGGGGCGATCCCCAGATAAGCCAGCACTTCTCTTATATAGTCGTTAAACAGAGGAAGTGTCCCGGCTGCGCACGCATGACAGTTGAATGCGGTGTATCCCTCCGGAGGATTATGCGGTCTGTCATCTGGTCCCGGCAATATTACGTCGTCCAACGATAGACCATGCCTTAAGCATATTCTCCCTAGCATGTCTTCGGAAACATTGGACGGGACGGAATCATGTGGACTATTGATGAAAGATGCGTCAGGTAACTCGTCCGGGGCTGGACCGATGACTTCGGCCTCGATGTCCGGTATTTCAAGCCTGGGAAAGGTTAGGCTCTGAGTCTCCTGCTGCTGCGAACTTGATGGTTCCATAACTAGCGAACTCACGAGAAATCATCATTAGACGATAAAAAGCCCATGCATTCCCCAGTGTAAAGTGTATGAATGAGTTGTGCAGTGCAGGTGTTGTGCATGATTTGAGCAAAAGTATGCAGAACTAAGAGGAAATATGCAAGCGACAAGGTTTCGAGGTCCAGTAGGAATGGCCGTCATCGCTGACCGCCACAACCACGGCATCCAGATACTAACGGTTGATTCAAATTGAAGTTCGTTATATTTTCGTTTTTTTTTACTAAGTTATAGTTCCATCGACAAGCTTCGAAAGGCGGTCAAATGTGTAGTTTAACAGTCAAGTCCAGATATGCGAAAGTGAAGCTCATCGGAATTATGCTAGAGAATGTCGCATATTCGAGTCCATCGGGATATAAATTCGAATCGATCCCGAGAGGCCCATTTCGAGTCCATCATAATACCAGTTCGGATCGATCAAGATGAGGTCATTCGAGTCCATCAAAGCATCAGTTTGGATCGACACCAGTGAACATGTTTCGAGTCGATTATCAGGGGCCGACTTCGTATCGATCAGGGTAAGATGACTTCGAATCGATCCTGAGCTGCTTGGTTCGTACCGATCGAAAAAGCCTTAGCTTGACATCGATAACGCTCGAATCAACATTTCTCATATCAATTGTAGACGTAAGATTCGTATCGATCTGAAGCTAAAGACTTCGTAATAATCATTGACTGATTTTCTCGTATCGACCACTTCGTATCGATATGATTAACCACCATGACCATCGGTTCGAACTGCATCGCCACTAGTTAGTCCCAAGAATCGATTCGAAATCCAGGAAAATACCATTGCTCTCATTAATTCGAACACGACTCCCATATCGATTCGAAATCGTCTATTCCACTCTTTCTTCTCCAATCTGCAAAAAACGCCATGGCCATCATACTTTCGAGCCAAATCTGGTTTTACCAGTTGCCAGAAGGGAAGATTAGTGGAGAAAGAGTAGATCCATGGCGGCCTTATCATTTAGATTCATAGTTGCTTACCTAATTTGGGATTGGGATTCGAAGATCTGAAGGAATAAATCTGATCGAGTCGAAAGTACGGAGTTGTTGTCTCTTCCTGAATCGATCGCAAGCGGTTAAAGGCAACAGTAAAAGAAAGTAAAAAAGTGAAAAATGGCGAAGTCCCAGGTATTTATATGGAGTCTAGGGTAGAACCGAGTCGATTCGTCTCCCAATTTACACGACCGGCCACAGCCAGTTAACTCATGGGTCGAGTCGAAAATTGTGTTCCGAACCCACTTGACCTGAAGTCTCCATCGATACGAAATAGACAGCGAACCATCGATACGAAACGCACAGGGAAGACGCCTGTAGGCGGTGAGCTCCATCAATTCGAAGTGTCTATTTTCACAACCATCAACTCACAGCGGTACAAATCGACTGATACAAACATTTAGTTCGTGTCCATCAAATGCTCATCAACACGAACGACCATTTCGTACCCATTGGAAATCGTCGATGCGAAACAAGGTCCACCATAACTTGTGGCCATCGATTCGAACCTTTGTATCGTATCCGTCAACTTGACCCACACCGCTATGGAAAACTGCTTCTCAACCTTCTATGTCGATTCAGGAGAGGATCAACACGAAGAAGCTACTCAAAGACAGCCGTCAAGCGTTGTTTCAACTTGAATTTCAAATCGGTTCAGGAGAGAATCAACACAAAATTCGATAATAAGCTAAACTGACAACGACTCACGAACTTGCGGCTTTTCAAAGCACGTCATGTTTTCACAAGACGTACTTTGGGGGGCAAATGTTATCCCGCCTTTTGGCAAGGCCAGAACACCAAGGAATTGATTGGATTCCAAATATCGCTTATCATGGATATCGATGAATTCTGTCCGAGTCCGGATCGAGCTACAATTGATGAGACGTGACTAGGAGAGCAAAGGAAACCAACGTTCCAAGTTTCAAGTCAATCCGAGTTTATATGCTCAAATTATGATAGATACAAGTTGGAGGGAAAAGCATGTTTTCGTATCCATCAATGATGTTCATTTCGTATCCATCAGGGAACACCGTTTCGTATCGATAAAGGTAGCCGTGTTTCGAATCCATCGAGTTCGTATCGATGGATTTCGTGTCCATCGATAACTAGTACAACTCGTATCGATTGGCCAAGTGTCTTCTTCGTATCCATCCAGCCCGTGTCCATCATCCGTTTCGCATCGGCAAGTTCCCACAACTTCGTATCCATCAACAGATGACGTATTTCGCAACCATCAGTCGATGTCTACTTCGTATCCATCGGGCCACTGTTCTTCGCATCCATTAGAAGACTTTGCTTCGAATCCATGTTCACCGGATTATTCGTATCTAACGAGTCAATAAACTAGGGTGACGTGTCATCCATCGAAATAAACGAGGCGAGATCTATGGAGTCGATACGGTCAATACGGAGTAAAGACCGGATCGAGACGAAGTGCGCGCGCCGCGTCATCTCAGAAGCACGTGCAACCATGAATGCGAGGGGATCGATTCGAAACGATGGATTCGAACCAAACAGCCTCCGAGAAATTCCACTTCGTATCGACGATATCTCACGATCCACTAATCCAAATCCAATGAAATTTTCATAGGAGCTTGCATACACATTAAGGAATGTCCTTGCCAAATTTCAGCTCGATTGGACATCGTCTTGATCGATACGAAATGGATTCATATCGATCGCAGATCAAGGCGAAACTTTCTGGAAATGGTCGTGTGGGTCCCCTCACATGCCAGACCAAGTCTCTCGAAATTTGAGCGAAATCTCAGCCTCCTACGTCTATAAATAGAGCCCCAGAGCATACAGAAAAAGGATCTTTTGATTTTCAAGCGCCCAGACTCTGCCGGATTGAGACTTGCATCCCACTCTTGCTGTTGAATTCGAATTCTAAACTGTAATTCGTTGTTGTTCGCTGTAATTGCTTGTAATCGTTGAAAGAGAATCAATAAAATCATCAAAACTTCATAGTGGACGTAGGCAACACGCCGAACCACTCTAAATTGCTTGTCTTTGCATTTTACATTTCTGTTTGCTGGAGTTTTTGTTAGATAATCTCTGTTTTACATTCTTCATTTTATCTCTTCAAATAACTTCCGAAGAGTGTTGTGTCCATTTTTGGTACAGGATTTCTATGATCGTCTCCATAGCTCTAAACATCTTACGTCCCAACCTCTCATAATCACGATAGAGCGGAGCAAAATTCACCTAAAGCCTGACCTACATGACCTCTTCTATAGTATCCACCCTTGGTTCCTTAACCGAAACAACATTCCTTGGTGCTCGATTTCCACCATTAGTGACAGTACAAATCCGACCACCTCTACCTCCTCGAGCATTGGCAACTCTAGTATTCATGATCTGTACTACCTGAACATAGCAGAATATATTTAGGATACGAAAGGCTAGAGTTATTTCAAAGAAAGAGATTATTTCTAAAGAAAAGCTGAAAAAGGGTATAAGTTTATAGAAAATACAAATAAGCTCTCGTATATATAATACACTCGACTCATTTTAGAGTGCTGCTTATCCTATCTCTAATTAGGCATACCCAACCAAAACCAAGGTGTTTGCTCAATGCCGTGATACCAAATGTAATGACTCGACATTTCAACTCTCGAATGTCGACACTAAATACATCCACGGTATTCGTGCGCCGAACACCCAAGTGCTGGAAAGACAGAAAGTTAAGGTAAAATAAAAAAGAATAGAACAAGAAAGGAAGAACACAACATAAGAATCTCACAGCGGAACAATAATATATAATATCAAAAGAACAATACAAAGGGTTATATTAAAATTAAATTTTAGAGTTACAAAACCTAAGTACTACCATTAGCCTAGACAGTTATAACTATCAGTCCTTACAATGCTAATATATACACAGCTAATACAGAACAATATAAATAGAAATAGATAGATAATGGAAGCCTCCAGCTCATCTCTTGAACTCTGAAGCGTCCAAAGTAAAACCTGCTATACCTAGTACTCGAAAGAGTACGCGAGAAATTTTGGCAAAACAAAAACCAAGTGTTAGATATATATCCGGTATAAGAGAACTCGAGAAACATAGATACATGTAAAAGTAGCTATTCAGACCGTACAGATTCCCGTAATGGTTTTCCCTTCAAAAGAAACCAACCATTCATTAAGTTTAATATAGTGATATGATAGATAATATCTAGGGTGTAGAATATAATTCATATCAAATAGCTGTGATGCTTACATTGGTCACACCATAATATATTTAGGATACAATAAAAACTGCTAAGGTACGCTCGCATAATGTATTTTCCATGGAGATCCCTTCGGTTAAGCTGAAATCCAATCTCCTTCACAAGGATCAGAAACTACCTCTGAGCGCAGTAGATAAAATATACCATTAAGGTAAACATACCCGGTCCATGTCTAAACACATGATCCCTAATAGCATCAACTCTCGGTACCCACATGTCGATAAGCATACTCTAAATATGGAGTTGATAATACCCTATCGTAGGTTAGCAAAACCCCAAGCTTTCACATACTCTGTTTTCTGCCATTTTCGATATTGCGGTCTCGTTCGACATCTCTCAAATGAGTCTTCATCACTCAAATAGTACATGAATTCCCAAATGGATTCTAATATCTCGAACAGATCACTAATCACTACATGGATTCGAGCATCTCAAACAGATCTCGAATCCCCACATAGATTCCCTTTTCAGCCGCTTCCAAAGCATAGAAACCATATACTAGTTTTGAAGTGGTATTTGGTAAGTCAAACACTTACTAATCTCGGACTCTTCAAAACCAATCGATGAATTTCCGGTTAACTCAATTCCAGTTCTTTCAAAAGTAAGTGAAAACTAGAGGCGTTTTGTACCAATACTCCTTCCTGGGGGTTTTCATTGCTATGAAATCATGAAGCCTTTTGATTACTTCTTAAGTTATATTTGGTCAGGATCGATAGTCGACTAATCGACTATCCAGTTAAAATATTCGCTTATACAAATCAATGTTCATATACATAACACATTTCTGACATTTCAACTTATACTATCCCTCGACCAAGAATGAAGCCATGTAAGTTAGAGCATTGGTTGCATATCAAAGCCTTACTTAGAAACTTCATTCTTGACTCTCACAGGTAGACAAGTCTATTCGTCGGCTTTTAGTGTTAAGTATAATATTAATGATTTCCATAAACAAGTAAGAAATCAACAAGATTAACTTGTTTTCGACATTCCAACTTAACTATTCCTCGGTCAAGAGGGAAGTCGGTAGGTTAAAATGCTATTGCTTCATCCCTACTCGAAGAGAAATCTTAACTCTCACAAATAGAGAAGTCTACCTTGGTTGGCTTTTAGTGTTAACCATAGTCGATTACTTTTCAACAAGTAATCGTATAATCAAACCATTTAGCCACTAAGCAATTCTTAAGCCCCTTTTGAAAACATTTGTTTATACTTTTAAAATAATTAGAAATACTTATAATAGGTTTTAAAACATTTATCCAAAATATTACTTTAAAATGAAAAATTTGTAAAATCTTTAAAACTTGGGAAAAACAAAATTTTCTTATAAAAACCACTTCTTTAAAAATTCACAATCAACCCTTTAAAATTCATAAAAATATCAAACCACTTTTAAAATACTCTGATAATAGTTAGCAAAAACTTGTAAAAAGAATGAAACAGAATACATAAATTTAAGTATCTTTTCAAACCTTTTAAAGTTCAAAAATCAAGTCAAAACGATGTAGTTTTGCACAGTCGAAGTTTTGGTCGCTTTTTGAAATGTTACTTAACTTTTTACTATCCAAACTTTTTATGAAAACAAAAATACTTATTAAACATTATAAATATGACGATAAACCCATAAGGATCTCCCTACAAAGTTCCATAGAAACCACCAAAAACATGGTAATTTCTGAGCGCATCCATAGCGACTATCGTTATAAATGCACTTTCAAATTTGAGTTCAATCTAACCCAAAGTTCAACTACAACATATGTGCTTTGTTCCAAGGTTATGCCACATGTTCATACAAGCCCATTCAAGTCCATACATATGCCACTTGCTTTCAAAGCAAGAATCAAAACCAATGTTTTTGATATATGTCAATATCAAAACCAACAGCTTAAACACAATCAAAAGCAAACAAATATTTGATGTATTTTCAATTAATCAAAGTGGTCAGTTAGTTCACCATTAACCCAACAAAAAACCAAGTCCAACATAACCAAGTCTAATCTCAACCTCATAACCACCTTTCCTTCCTTCTCCTTGATTCACTTTGCTTTTGCCTTCTCCTCTCACCAATTACTCACGGCCTATGTATGTGGGTGGAGATGTGCTTCACTCTTTCACAATCTAACTTGGTAGAAGGTGTTGTAATATTGTATTAAGGCTCTAGTCCAAATTTGAGTTGATTTGCACAAAATTTGCAATAATTTTGCTTTAGGAAATTATGAGGAGGAAGACATGAAATAGCTCACTTTTGCTTTGTGAATTTGTGATTTAATACATATCTATGCCCCTACATATATAGGCTCAAGAATGGTGTTGCTTAGCCTTGCTCTCACCCCCTACCATGCCATGGAATACTCATCTCCCATCATTTCTCCTTTACATCACATCTCCTTTAGTTAAATTACACTTATACCCTTCTCATGATAGTATCTCTTATCCATTTGGAAGCTTCTAGAACCTTCCATTGCTTTATGAAGAGGATTATTTGTTAATTAGTTGCTAATGTGTTCATTTGATCATTAGACAAGTGCAAAAGAGTACGGACAACTTATATCAATCAAAAAGCTATTTACCGACAAACCGATTTTCGGTCACATTATCGATTTCTCTTATAAGAATATATTTTTTAAACAAATTTCAAAAACAAGTTTCTTATTATTATTTATTAATTAAATGATGTTTAACAAGGTTATAAAATCATATTTATAACACTTAATTATATTTCAAAACATTTCGATATTTGAAGATGATGTGTTCGAATTTTCGGGTCGCTACAGTAACTATACACACACAAACATATAGATACGGAGATTTATATGTATTGTATTTACACATATATTATACTTAAATATACATATGATAAAATCATATGCATACCAGGTGTAACGACCTGACTTTTCGACCCTCGAATGTCGATACTAATATATCCACGGTATTTGTGTGTTGATAACCTAAGTGCCCAAAAGACAGAAAGTTAGGGTAAAATAAAATAAGTATAGAACTAGAAAGGAAGAACACAACATCATAATCTCACAGCGGAACGATAATATATAATATCAAAAGAACAGTACAAAGGGTTACTCTAAATATAGGAATTTCAAAGTTACAAAACCTAAGTACTATCATCAGCCTGGACAGTTATAATTGTCCGTCCTCACAATACTGATATATATAGATAATATAAAACAATAGAAATATAAATAGATAGATAATGGAAGCTTCTAGCTCGTCTTCTGAACTCTGAAGCATCCAAGTTAAAGCCTACCATACTCAGCCTAGTCATAAGAGTATGCGAGGAATTCAGGGAAACAAAAACCAAGCACCGGACATAAGTCGGGTATGAGAGAACTTGGGATAAATGAAGTTATAGTACAGTGACTATTGATACTGTATGGATTCCCGTAATGGTTTTCTCCTCAAAAGAAACCAACCATTCATTCAGTTTAATATAGTGATATGATGATAATGTCAAGGGTGTATAATATAAATCATATCAAATAGATGTGATGCTTACATTGGTCACACCACAACATATTTAGGTTACATTCGAAACCCAGGCACGTTCTTATAGTGGATTTTCCTATGGAGATCTCTTCAATCGGCTCCGAATCCAATCTCCTGGATAAGGGTCAAAAAGTACCTTCTGAGCGTCATATATCTCTAGATAAAATATACCACTAAGGTAAACAAAACAGGCCCAGTTCGAACATTAACATGAACAACGTGAACCAAATATCACTAACTCCCGCCGGCCAATGATCGATAAGTATATCTAGAAATGGAATTGATAATGACAAGGGTCACTGAATCTCAGGTTGTGCATCCTACTTTGGTTTTAACCATATCCGATATCAAGGTTACGTTTGGCATCTTTCGCATGAGTATTCTTCACTCAAACAGAATACGAATCCCCAAATGGATTCCCATATCTCGAACAGGTCACGAATCACTACATGGATTTGAGCATCTTGAACAGATCTTGAATCTCCATAAAGATTCCCTTTTTCAATCAAAATAGCGAGTTAGCTTACCTTTTATCCAACAAACAACTAAAATCCAAGAACCCAAGTTCAACCCCAACCTAGTAACCTCCTTTCCTTCCCTTCCTTTCCTTGTTTCACCTTGCTCTTATCTTCTCCCCTCTCTTGTTACTCATGACCTATGAGGAAGGGTGAGATGTGCTATACCTTTTCAACTTCTAATTAGGTAGGATGTTTTGTAATGTGGTAGTAAGGCTTCACTCCAAATTTGAGTTGATATGGATATGATTTGCAACTATTTTGCTTTAGGAATTTATGAAAAAGAAGAAGACATGAATTGCTTACTCTAAGTTTTGTGAATTTGTGATTAATATACAAGGGTGTGCCTCTCCTTATATAGGCACAATATGATGTTGCCTAAGCTTGCCTTCACCCTCCACCATGTCATGGAAGACTCACCTCTTATCACTTCTGCTTTATGCTAATCACTATTATACCCCTCTCATGATAATATCTATTATCCTAATAAAATATTCTAGAATATTCCATGCTTTATGAAGTGGAGAGTGTGTTAATTAGTTGCTACTGTGGTCATTTGATCATTAGACAAGTGAAAAAGAGTTCAAACAACTTATATCGATTGAAAAACTATTTACTGTTAAACCGATTTTCGGTCACATTATCGGTTTTCCATCAAAGAATATATTTTTGTAAACAATTTTAGAAAACAAGTTTCTTATCATTATTAATTAATTAAATGATGCTTAACAAGGTTATAAAATTATATTTATAACACTTAATTATATTTCAAAATGTTTCGATATTCGAAGACGAAGTGTTCGAATTTCCAGGTCGCTATATTCTACCTTTTCATCCTTAAAGTTAAAATAAGAATGATAATAAAAGAAGATAGAATTGAACAAGATACATATAAAGAGTACTGTTGGAACTATATACAAACTAAACTGCAACCAAAAATGCATACTAAGTAACTCCACCTTAAGCGATGAGTAAACTACAAAGATATACGATACTAAGATAAGAAATCTCTAGTCTAAGTACAAATCTGGATAGGACTCTTTCAAACTATCCTCTGTTTTCCATGTACAATCCCGAGAATCCTCACTCTATTGTACCTTGACCAACTTCACAACCTTAGTCCTCAATCGCTTTGTATCTCTATCAATAATACAAATAGGCTGTCTCAATACAAACAAATTTGACTCAATTTCCAAGTCCTCCTACTGTTATGCTTCCACTATCATTAAAAGGATCATACACAAACTCATGCAAATGTGACATATGAAATACATTGTGCACACCTCATAGCCCAATCGGTAACTCAACTCTGTACACAAGTGTACCAATTCTCTTCAGAATTGGGAATGGTCCTATGTAACGAGGAGCCAACTTCCCAGCCCTTCCAAACCAGACTACACTTCTCAATGGAGAAACCTTTATAAATATAAAGTCTCCAACTAAGAACTCCAAGTTTTGCGCCTCTCGTCTACATAGCTCTTCTATCGATTCTGTGCTTCCTTGATTCACTTTTGAATCACTATGATCTTATCCGATGCCTCTCGGATCATTTCTAGCCCAAGCACAAGACGACACCTATGTTCGACCCAACATGATGAAGCTTTGCAAGGCCTTTCATACAATGCTTCAAATGGTGCCATTTCAATACTGGCTTGATAACTGTTATTGTATGAAAAATCAACAAGTGGTAAGTGTTCTTCCAATGAACCCCCAAAATCTAAAATACATGCTCGAAGCAAGTCTTCCAACACTCGATTCACCCTTTCCGTTTGCCCATCAGTCTGCGGATGGTAAGCGATACTCAAACTAAGCTCGGTTTCTAATGCTTCATGCAAACCGTTCCAGAACTGGTTCGTGAATATTGGATCTCTATAACTCACTATATCACAAGGAATACCGTGCAATCTAATGATCTCCTTAAAATATAACTTAGCCAAAATAGAAGTAATTCTTGTAGTCTTAACAGGTAAGAAGTGCGTGCTTTTGGTCAATCGATCGACAATAACCCACGCACCTTCATTACCCCTACTCGACCTATGCAATCCGTCGATGACGTCCATGGAAATATGCTCTCATTTCCACTTTGGAATCTCAAGCAGCATAAGTAGTTCAACCGTCTTCTGGTGACTACCTTTTACCTGTTGGCAGTTAGCACACTTGCTCACAAAGATGGAAACATCCCTCTTCAAGCCTTCCTACCGGAACGTTCGCTTCATGTCTTGATACATCATAGTGACCCCAGGATGTATCATCAACCTAGAATGGTGACTCTTTACCAGAACTTCCTACCTAATCCCATCAACATTCGGGACACGTAATCTACCATTCATTCTCAAAATGCCATAGCTATGCACCTCAAATCCCAGCCATCTCTCTGGTGCCTCATTCTCGATTAAATTCTTAGCTTCCCTAGCAAAATGAATATCCTTAAGCTGATTCTCTTTGATACGACTAATCAGAGTCGGACGATCCTCAAAATTTGTCATAAATGCATACCTCCTACTAAGCGCATCAGCTACAACATTAGCTTTTCTCTGAGTATATAATATGTTTAGATCATAGGCCGCAAGAAACTCCAACCAACTTTGCTGCCTCATGTTTAAGTCTTTTTGTGTAAAAATATACTTCAAAACTTTATGGCACATATAAAACTCGAACCTTTTACCTAGCAAATAGTGTCTCCACATCTTAATGCAAAAACTACTGCTAACAACTCCAAGTCATGAGTTGCATACCTTGCTTCATGCGGTTTGAGCTGCCGACTCGCATGAGTGATAATTCTCCCATGCTGCATTAACACAACACCTAAATATGTTCTACATGCATCAGTGTAAACAGTCAAACCCTCACCCCCATCTAACACAGTAATAATAGGAGCACTGGCTAATTTTTCCTTTAACTCTATGAATGCTTGCTTGCATTTATTAGTCCACATAAATTTGACATCCTTCTTCATCAAATTCGTTAAGCGAGTGGAAATATTTGAGAAATCCTATATGAATCTCCGTAATAACCTGCTCGACCTAGAAAGATCCTAATATTAGTTGCGCTTTCCGACCTCTTCCAGTCCTGAATGGCCACAACCTTAGCGGGATCAACAGAAATACCCTCCGTCGAAATAACATGACCTAAGAAACTTACTTTTGAATGTTAAAAATGACACTTTGAGAAATTAGCTTTCAACACATGCTCTCTTAGTGTTTTTAGAACAATCCTCAATTGGCACGAATGCTTCTCCTCGATCTTGGAATAGACCAGAATATCATTGATAAAAACAAAAACAAACTTATTCAACACATCTCGGAAAACTTGATTCATTAAGTATACGAAATATGCTAGAGCATTACTTAGGCCGAACAACATAACTAACCACTCCTAAAACTGGTCGAATCTAATAGCGGTGAAGGGTGCACTCTCCTCTGCCACCCTCAACTGATGGAACCCCGTAGCAAGATCAAGCTGAGAAAACACTCGAGCTCCATGAAGCTGATAGAACAAATCATTTATCCTAGGCAAAGAATACTTGTTCCTAATAGTTCGTTTGTTGAGCTGGCGATAGTCTACAAAAAGTCTTAGGGAATCATTGGCCTTCATAGGAAAGTCGATGGGCGCTCCCCAACTTGAACGACTTGGTTGGATTAAGCCCTTCTACTATAAATCACTAATCTGATTTGTTAGCTCCAACTATTCCTTCGGTGCAAGTCTACGAATAGGCAACATAATAGGCTTTACATCTTTCACTAAATCAATGTGAAATTCTATCTCTCGATGAGGTGGTAAACTTGACACCTCTTCAAAGACATCCTCAAACTACTGAACAGCCCTGATCAAAACTAACTCCTTTTCGCCACATTCAGAGAATAAAGAAAATCACTCATAAGAGAGATAGGTTCCTCACAAGGTACTACCAGTTTCTTCTATCCTTCCTTCTTTAGTGACATAGTACGCTTAGCACAATCCAAGATAGCATGGTTCTGAGATAGCCAATCCATCCCAAGTAAAACATCAAAACCCGAAAACCCAGAACATACACATCACAAGGAAGGAGTTGGTCAAAGAAAGAAATTGGAATTCCTAAATGGATCATGCTAAGATTGGACGATCCCCCAATAGGGTTCGATAAACAAATAGAATCTAAAGCCATATCTGGCTCAAGTTTCAGTCTATCAACAAGAATACAAGACATTAAACAAAGAGAAGCACTAGTATCAAATAAGACATGAACTGGAATGCCAAAGATAGATAGAATACCTTCCAGAACCTACATCCCCTTTGCAGCTGCAGAAGTTGAAGGCGTTGAAGCTAGTGAAAAAACTCGAGGTTGTTCCCCGTCTAGAGCATTGGACACTCCCTAACAAAAAGGCCTGGTTGATAGCAGTTGTTGCAGTCCCTTGGTGCAGACTGTGCCTTGGCCGTCTATGGTCTAACTTTAGTATCTTAGCAATCAGTACCTTAACTAACGGCGCTTTTGCCACTTGACTTCCCTTAACCGTTGTACAACACATAGCGAAACGCCTCTTCTTTCCACACATGTGACAGGTTAAACCTGAAATAACCTTCGGTGGCTTAAGCTTCTGCTTATTGTCCCCAACTGCTGCAGAAATAAACAGCTTTGGCGCTAAGCTCTCAGACCTAAACCCTATGTTCACCAGATTCACATAAGATTCCATGATGTGATTAGTCATATTTCCCTCCAATGTCGAATGCATCCCCACGATGAACATCTCATTCCTCTTCAATGGCGTGTCTACCATACCAGGTCCAATCCGAGATAAGGCAGTGAATCAGTTATCATACTCCGCCTCTGTCATAGCCCCCTGCTTCAAGTCGAGGAAGTTCCAAAACAACGAAGTCTTCCTGGCTTTTGGGAAAAACTACATCTCAAATCTATAATGCCCCTGAATTTTAATTAACATTATTCGGGATATTTAATTGAATAAATTAAATATAATAATATGCATATTAGGGAGATGATATTAATAAATCAAATGGCCGTGTCTTAATGAATGAACTAAAATAAGACTTAACTAAATTTAGAAGAAGGAATTTTCCTTAGGGGTAAACTTGGAAATGGGGCAAGATTTCTTAGTATAAATCTCTTCCTCCACCTTAATAAATTTTCACTTTCTCATTTATTAACTACTCAACTACTTTCGGCCGGCCATTAAAAGCTCCAGAAAGAGCATAAATTGAAGAAAAAGCTAAGGAATTAAAGCTAGAAAATTATCACATTCTCTAATCAACTAATCAAGGTGAATAATCATGTTTATCATCTCATTTTCTCTGTTTGGATCGGCTATGGGTTATACCTGATTCATGTTTGTGTCTTGGTTAGGATATAACCATTTAAACGTTTGTTTGGATAAGACATAGGTGTTTTAAATGTTAATGGATTAATTAACATGTTTTTATTTAGTTTTGGTTAAATTCCGAGTGGTTTTGATCGTCATATGCTTTGAAATTTTAATATATTGAAGAGAACGTATTAATTGATTTTCTGAAATTTTTCATGATGTTTTAATAGTTATATAAAATTATTTAAGGTATGAGACTTAAATGTTTTGTATAATTATAAAGGAGAAAGGGACCTTTATAAATTTATTTAAATTTCCAAATAAGGAAAGTCGACAGCAATTTTGAATATAAAATTCTGCCAACCAATCAGATTTAGACAAACAAGGCATGTGGGGTACATAAGAACTATTTTAAAAATAGTATTTTCACTGTTTTAACTCTTTCGGCAAGACCTTCTGTTAGTATTTTCACTGTTTTAACTCTTTCGGCAAGACCTTCTTCCTCCATTCCAAACCTTCCGACAAGATCGAAAGGTATCAAACCTTTCGACTAGGTCAAGAATCAATGCACATGGTATCAGGCGACTGGTACGTAGTGAATTGAAAGGGGTCGAAAGGTTTAGGGACAAAAGGTTAGAGCTTTCGAAGGAGATGAAACTTTGTTTTGGTTTTAAAGAAAATACGCATGCTAGCTTTCAACAAAGAGCTTTCGATATTGTCAAATTGTTTAAAAGAAAAAGGTTTCGATTGGTTTGCTTTCTTGCTTTAAATGAAACCTTTCGACAAAGTTGAAAGGTTAGCTTTCGACAGGGTCGGAAGCATAGTTGCCGCTTCCAAACCTTTCGACCCGGATGGATTCAAAGGTTATCTTTTGTTTTATAAAACTTGCCACCTCTGTCCATTGATTTCAAAGGGTTGGTTCCAACACTTCTCTATTTTTGAATGGTTTCGAAAGGTTTTGACTTCGAAAGGTTTTGATTTCGAAGGGTTTTGACTTCGAAAGGTTTTGATTTCAAACGGTTTTGATTTCGAAAGGTTTCGAAGGGGTTACCTTCAATGATTTCGAAAGGTTTTAAGTTTCAATGATTTCGAAAGGTTTTGAGTTTCATTGCTTTTGAAAAGTTTATAAATGGGTTTATAGGAAGGATACCCCAGGCTTTCGACAAAGTCGAAAGGTGCAACCTTTCGACTAGGTAGACAAGAAACCTTCCGATAAGGTCGAAAGGTATGACTTTGTGATGCTTTCAAAAGGAAGGCTTCCGAAAGGGCTAACTTTGGATGTTTATTTGCTTTCGAATGGGGCTTCATTCGAAGGGGTTTAAAGGGCTGTTTTAGCCATTTTTTTCCTTAAATAAAATTTTGCTAATTTGAAGGGGTTACTTCGAAGGGCTATAGCATAAAATATTTATCTTTATTTTAATATCTAAGGGGGATCCTTATATAAATTGGATGTAAATAAACCTTGGTGACACTGAGGTGGGTTTAATGTTTTCGATACATAGTTTGGGGTTACAACAGAAATGTGCTTTCGAAAATATACATTGGGGCTATCAATGTGTTTTTATTTAGTTTAACATAATTGGGGCTACCAATTACTAATGGGAATAGGTTAAATAGGTGGTATACCTGGGGAAAATAAATAATCATGGGGATCTTGAATTTTTATACATAATCATGGGGATCATGATATTTTAATTGGCCAAGTGTTGGGTTCTTGGTTAACCTTGGAAAACCATGGAATGTGCGGTGGATAGCCCACATCAAATTTCTAAAGTAAAGAATGTTTTGCCAAAGGTGGTTAGCCTCGAGATTTGGCACCCAAGGGTTCATAATCATCCTAGGAAAACTATGGAGTGTGCGGTGGATAGCCTGCACCAACTTTTATAAAACAATGTACGATGGATAATCTGCATTTATTTTGATGAATTTAGGACGAATTGTCCTATTAAAGTTTTGACAGATAGTCATTTTAAAGATTTTAGAGGGGAACTCTAATAAATTGCTTTTAGTTGGGATATCTAATAAATGGTTGGATGGGATATCCAATATATATGATTTATGGTTTTATTTAATATTATGTTAAGACTAATCATTTTGGGTGGAGGGGCATAGTAAATGGTTTGCATGTTTTGTTTTGGATACTAGTGAGGGGAAAACCCGTTCCGCTAAGCTGCGTGGTCTCACTAGCTATCTATTTATGATAAGAGATGATAGAGGATTATTCATACCGGACTTATTGTCTGACGCGAACTTTGTGTTTCTCCACAAACTCTCGGGTACTCAAAATTAATTTGAGTAGTCTGAGAGTGAGAGACTTTCATGTTTTTGGACGAATAAACTTCCAGAGATGTGCAGGAGGCAGTGTTAGCTATATATGAGCTATTTTTTGTTTTCCGCTGCGATGTACTAAGAACTGTAAAGTTCATATTTATTAGTTCTCTGATCATCATAAGGGGACATCTTCATATGTCGCTTTATCGTATTTTGTACATGTATATGTAATCTGAACGTGGTTAATGTCTAGGATTATGCAATTAAATCTTAAAATTGTAATTTGTATGAAATGGGAAATTCTGTTTATTGGAAGTTTAAAATTTTCATATTCATGTGTTCCAATGTATCAATATTAACTATACCGCATTCGGTCGCCAAGAAATAACAACTAAGGATGACTGAAGCATCAGTAGCGGTTAGTTTTGGGCCTTAGAAGGCGGGATGTTACAAGTTGGTATCGGAGCATGGTTTATGTACTTAAAAGGAATTTAAATCTTAAAAGATTTTTAAAGCATAATCTAATGAATCTAAAATATAGTTAGTCTTGGGTAAGCGTTATAGTAACGTATGTGTACTTTGCTATAAATACCTAAGTATGTATTCCCCACTCTCCTAGACTGTTCTTCTGTTTCTTACAAAGATTGGATTTCAGGTAGTTGGGAAGTAAGATATGGAGGCAAGAAACGGAAGAGTGAAACAAGGTGGAAGATGCACCACAACCAGTGGAAATGTTTGACCCAATACTAGGAGCAACAAGGGTCGACAGGCAAATGCAAACCCAGATGCAAATGCTAATGTTGGTGCTGAGATTCCGCCGGTTGATATGAGGATAATGTATTAGTTATTCATGAATATGATGCAAGCAGGAGCAGCTGCGGGAGTGGCTGTAGGGAATGCTGGAGGAGCTAATCCGGCGGCCTCAGTTGGCAATAATTATGCCAAGCTGAGCAGAGATTACGTTATCTTGGAGGGAAGCCTTTTCTAGGAACCGAGGATGCAGTAGGAGTGGAAAACTGGCTATTGCATTGTAAGAGAATATTTGCAGATCTCGGCTTGACAGATATGCAAAAGAGAAGACTTGCTTCAAGGGAATTGCAGGGAGCAGCATTGTTTTGGTGGAACGGAGTTATTGTGGGAGAGCTAGAGGAAGACCTGATTTGGGCTGAATTTCGAAGGAGGTTCGAAGAAAGATTTCTATCAGAGGTTGCCAAGTCAGCATTACTCAGGAAATTTGCAAATTTAGTCCAAGGGGATAGATCGGTGATTGAGTATGCTACGGAGTTTGATTAGCTGTCCCGTTACGGATATGCTAGTGTTGATATTGTCATTCGGAGGAATGATAAGTTTATCAGGGGGTTGAATCCTGAGATTTCCAGAGCAACCATGCCAAACCTCCGGGATCCGTGTCATATTATTGTCGAGATGGCTATTTGGAATGAAGAGATGCTTTCTACTTTTGGAAAGGGGAAACCAGCTGAGGTTCAGAATTTTCAGGGTAAGAAGCGGAAGTTCTTCAAGAAGAAAGGTGCCCAGTCGGGGGTAGCAACTAAGAAGAGCAAGGCTGATATTGTTTGTTACAAGTGTGACAAGAAGGGGCACTATGCTAATGAGTGTCGCTCGGGTGATGGAAGAGCAGTTGTAGTGAGGCCGAACGTGAAGTGTTACAACTGTAGCCAGATAGGGCATTACAAGGACAAGTGTCCCGAGACTACTAAAGCTGGAAAGGTCTTTGCGTTGGAACCATCATCCTCTAGACCAGTGGCTGTTGAGAAAGGAAAAGTTGTGATGGAAGATATGATTATGATTCATAGTACTCCAGTTAGGATACTATTTGATACTGGTGCATCACACTCATTTATATCTCAGTATTTGGTAGATTGCTTATGTCTGGAACCTTTATACCTTATTACTCCTTTAAGGGTTGCGAATCCTATAGGAGGGTATGCAACTCTGGGAATGAGATATGACCAGTTAGAACTTGATTTGTTAGGTCATATGTTTGCATGCAGTTTATATGTTTTTGATTTCGTAGGGTTCGTGATCATATTGGGTATGGATTGGTTAGATAGATATGATGCTAGGATATTTTGCCAGGAGGGGGAAATATCATTGAAGCACCCTAATATCTATAACCGAGTTATTTACTCAATAAGGAGTTTCGGACGGAAATGCTTATGTGTTATTGGGTGCCATGGGAGCGGAAGCAGAGTTGAAGCAGGTTTATGTTGCAAGAGAGTTTGCGGATGTGTTTAAACCAGTTTCGGGCTTGCCATCGAAAAGAGAAATCGAGTTTCGGATAGATCTCATGCCGGAAGCTGAACGCGTAAATAGACCACCTAGCAGGATGTCACCAACCGAGATAAAAGGAATTGAAGGTGCGGCTAGTGGAATTGGAGGGAAATAATTTTATCCGGCCAAGCAGTTCGCCTTGGGGAACGGCCGCGATATTTGTGAAGAAGCTAGATGTGTCGTTAAGGATGTGTATCGACTATCGTATGCTGAACGAGAGGACGATCAAGAATAGGTATCCTTTGCCGAGAATCGACGACTTATTCGATCAGTTGAGTGGAGCCAGAGTGTTTTCCCAGTTGGATTTGGCGACAGGTTTCCATCAGCTAAGAGTGGCAGAGGACAGTATTCCTTTGATGGCGTTTAGGACTAGATATGGGTCTTATGAATGGTGGTTATGCCATTCGGGCTTACTAATGCGCCAGCTTTCTTCGTGGATTTGATGAATCGGGTTTTCCAAGAGCACTTGGATACGTTCGTGTTAGTTTTTATTGATGACATTTTGGTGTATTCTAAGAATGAGAAGGATCATGCAGATCATCTTAGAATAGTGTTGGAGACGCTAAGGCAACATCAGCTGAAAGCAAAGTTCTCAAAGTGTCGTTTCAGGAAGAAGGAAGTGAAGTTCCTTGTCATGTTGTTTTCGAGGAAGGTTTAGCAGTTGATCCGGACAAGATCGAAGATGTTAACAACTGGAAGAGACCAGAGACAATAAATGAGATTAGAAGTTTTCTTGGACTTGCAAGATACTACCGAATGTTCATTAAGGATTTCTCGCTGATAGTGGCATCCTTGACTATGCTAACTAGGAAGGACGTGAAGTTTGTTTGGTCTGACAAATATGAGGAAGCATTCCTTAGGTTGAAACATTTGTTAACCAATGCGCTTATGTTAGTAGTTCTAGATGGGAATCCGGGGTTGGTAGTTTACACCGATGCGTGTGGTACTAGCTTAGGTGATGTGCTAGTGCAGAATGGAAAGGTTATTGCCTATGCTTCTAGACAGCTTAGACCGCATGAAGTGAGATACCCTATTCATGATTTAGATTTGGCAACGGTAATCTTCGCATTGAAGGTGTGGAGACATTATCTTTTGGGAGAAAGGTTTGAGCTATTTATGGATCATAAGTCTCTACGGTATTTATTCTCTCAGAAGGAGCTGAACATGAGACAGCAGAGATGGCTGGAGTTTGTTATAGCTTATGATTTTAGCATCGAGTATACACCGAGAAAAGGAAATAAGGTGGCAGATGCGCTTAGCAAGAAACATTAAAATGTGGTGTTAGCTATGTTGGCCGAATGGAAAGACTTGGAAGCATTGGCTGCTTGCAGTGTGCAGTTGAGTTCGATTGCTGGATCTAGTCAGAATATTTCCGTGATGTCTTTTTTGGAAGTTCGACTAGTTCTAATCGAAAGGATTGCTCTAGGCAGAAAGTGGATCTAGTGTTAGCTGAAAGGATTAGAAGGTTAGAAGCTGGAACCGAGATTGATGATTTAAAGGATTTTATTCTTGACCGTAAGGGTTGGTTGAGAAAGAAGGAACGGTTATGTGTTCCGAACGTTGGAGACCTTAGGGAGGAAGTTCTTAGGGAATGTCATCGATCGAAGTTTACGAATCATCCTGGGGGAACCAAGATGTATCAGGATATGAAGAGAAGTTTCTTCTGGGAAGGAATGAAGTGGGATATTGGCTTATGGGTAAAATAGAGTTTGAACTGTCAGCAAGTAGAATCCGAACATCAGAAGCCTAGTGGTTTGCTTCAGCCTTTGGATGTTCCAGTTTGAAAGTGGGACTCGATATCCATGTATTTTATTAACGGGTACCCAAGGTCAAACCGGGATAATGAAAGTATATGGGTCTTAGTGGAAAGATTGACCAAGAGTTCCCATTTCATTTTGGTAAGGTCAACCAGGATGGCACCTATTTTGGCTAAGTTGTTCATGAAGAACATCGTTAGACTGCATGGAATCCCTGGTAGTATCGTCAGTGATAGAGATTCTTTGTTTACTAGCGAGTTCTAGAAGGTCCTGCAGAGTGTGTTAGGCACTAAGCTCAAGATGAGTACCGCATATCATCCTCAATTGGATGGGTAGACAAAGAGAGTCAACAAGGTACTGGAAGATCTGTTAAGGGCTTGTGTGCTGGATTTTGGTGGTTCTTGGGAAAATCACTTCCACTTAGTGGAGTGTTCCTATAATAATAGTTATCAGACTACTATAGGAATGGCGCCTTTTGAAGCTTTGTATGGAAGGCCATGCAAATCACCAGCATGTTGGTTAGAGACCGGAGACAGATTGGTCCTTGGTCCTTGGTCCAGATTTGGTGATAGAGGTGACGGAAAAGATCAAGTTGATACGGGAAAGAATGAAGGAAGCTCAGTCTAGGCAGAAGAGTTACATAGACAAGAGGCGTAAGGACCTAGAGTTCTCAGTTGGAGATAGAGTTTTCATTAAGGTATCGCCGATGAAAGGTGTGGTTTGGTTCGGGAAGACCGGGGAGCTAGCACCGAGATATGTTGGACCATTTCCTATATAGAAGAGGATTGGGAGACTTGCGTACATAGAAGATTTACCGAGCAGTTTGGTCAGGGTCCACAATGTGTTTCATGCTTCTCATCTTAGGAAGTATGTTCATGATCCAGAAACTACTATTGCTCCGACGGCACTGGAGGACTTAGTGGTGGAACCAGATATGACTTTTGTAAGGCAACCAGTTCGTGTTGTAGCAAAAGATAAGAAAAGGCTAAGGAACAAGAGAGTCAAGTTGGTGAAAGTTCACTGGAGCTACAACGTGAAGGACTGTACTTGGGAGACAGAAGACAGGATTTGGGCTACTTTTCATGAGCTGTTTTAGATGGTATGTTCTATATAGGGTTTATATAGAATTTGGCTGGTAGGTTATATTAGCTTTGCTTACATGGGCTATATGCTTGTTGTTTTGCCCTTACTGAAATTTCAGGGACGAAATTCTTTAAGGGGGAGTCTGTAATGCCCCTGAATTTTAATTAACTTATTCGGCATATTTAGTTGGATAAATTAAATAGAATAATATGCATAATTAGGGAGATGAGATGAATAAATCAAATGGCCGTGTCTTAATGAATGAACTAAAATAAGACATAACTAAATTTAGAAGGAAGAATTTTCCTAAGTGGTAAACTTGGAAATGAGGCTACATTTCTTAGTATAAATCTTCACTTTCTCATTCATTAACTCCTCACCTACTTTCAGCCGGCTATTAAAAGCTCCAGGAAGAGCATAAATTGAAGAAAAAGCTAAGGAATTAAAGCTAGGAAATTATCTCATTCTCCAATCAACTAATCAAGATGAATAATCATGTTTATCATCTCATTTTTCTCTATTTGGATCGGCTATGGGTTATACCCACTTCATGCTTGTGTCTTGGTTAGGACTTAGGATATAACCATTTAAACCTTTGTTTGGGTAAGACATAGGTGTTTTAAGTGTTAATGGATTAATTAACCCGTTTTTATTCGATTTTGGTTAAATTCCGAGTGGTTTTGATCTTTATATGCTTTGAAATTTTAATATGTTGAAGAGAACGTATTAATTGATTTTCTGGAATTTTTCCAAAATTTTTCATGATGTTTTAATAGTTATATAAAATTATTTAGGTTATGGGACTTAAATGTTTTGTATAATTATAAAGGAGAAAGGGGCTTTTTCAAATTTATTTAAATTTCCAAATAAGGAAAGTCGGTAGCAATTTTGAATATAAAATTCTGGCAACCAATCAGATTTAGACAAACAAGGCAGGTGAGGTACATGAGAACTATTTTAAAAACAACGTTTTCACTGTTTTAACTCTTTCGGCAAGATCTTCCGCCTTCATTCCAAACCTTCCGACAAGGTCGAAAGGTATCAAACCTTTTGACTAGGTCAAAAAAAATGCACACGGTATCAAGCGACTGGTACGTAGTGAATTGAAAGGGGTCGAAAGGTTTAGGGATAAAAGGTTAGAGCTTTCGAAGGAGATGAAACTTTGTTTTGGTTTTAAAGAAAATACGCATGCTAGCTTTCGACAAAGAGATTTCGGCATTGTCAAATGGTTTAAAAGAAAAAGGTTTCAATTGGTTTGCTTTCTTGTTTTAAATGAAACCTTTCGACAAAGTTGAAAGGTAGCTTTCGACAGGGTCAGAAGCATAGTTGCCGCTTCCAAACCTTTTGACCCAGATAGAGTCAAAGGTTATCTTTTGTTTTACAAAACTTGCCGCCTCTCTCAATTGATTTCGAAGGGTTGGTTCCAACACCAACACTTCATTGTTTTTGAATGGTTTCGAAGGGTTTTGACTTCGAAAGGTTTTGATTTCGAAGGATTTCGACTTCGAAACGTTTTGATTTCGAAGGATTTCGACTTCGAAAGGTTTTGATTTCGAAAGGTTTTGATTTCGAAAGGTTTGATTTTGAAAGGTTTCAAAGGGGTTACCTTCAATGATTTCGAAAGGTTTTTGAGTTTCAATGATTTAGAAAGGTTTTTAGTTTCATTGCTTTCAAAAAGTTTATAAATGGTTTTATAGGCGGGATACCCAAGGCTTTCGACAAAGTCGAAAGGTGGAACCTTTCGACTGGGTTGAAAAGAAACCTTCCGACAAGGTCGAAAGGTATGATTTTGTGATGCTTTCAAAAGGAAGGCTTCCGAAGGGGCTAACTTTGGATGTTTATTTGCTTTCGAATGGGGCTTCATTCGAAGGGGTTTAAAGGCTTGTTTTAGCCATTTTTTCCTTAAGTAAAATTTTGCTAATTTGAAGGGGTTACTTCGAAGGGTTATAGCATAAAATACATATCTTTGTTTGATAATTTAAGGGGGATTCTTATATAAATTGGATGTAAATAAACCTTAGGGACACCGGTGTGGGTTTAATGTTTTCGATACGTAGTTTGGGGTTACAAACAGAAATATGCTTTCGAAAATGTATATTAGGGCTATCAATGTGTTTTTATTTAATTTAACCTAATTGGGGCTACCAATGGGAATAGGTTAAACAGGTGGTATACGTGGTGAAAATAAATAATCATGGGGATCATGAATTTTTATACATAATCATGGGGATCATGATATTTTAATTGGCCAAGTGTTGGGTTCTTGGTTAACCTAGGAAAACCATGGAATGTCATGTGGATAGCCCACATCAAATTTCTAAAGTAAAGAATGTTTTGCCAGAGGTGGTTAGCCTCGGGATTTGGCACCCAAGGGTTCATAGTCATCCTAGGAAAACTATGGAGTGTGCGGTGGATAGCTCGCACCAACTTTTATAAAACAATGTACGATGGATAATCTGCATTTATTTTGATGAATTTAGGATGGATAGTCCTATTAAAGTTTTGATGGACAGTCATTTTAAAGATTTTAGAGGGGAACTCTAATAAATTTCTTTTAGATGGGATATCTAATAAATGGGTGGATGGGATATCCAATATATATAATTTATGGTTTTATTTCATATTATGTTAAGACTAATCATTTTGGGTGGAGGGGCATAGTAAATGATTTGCATGTTTTGTTTTGGATACCAGCGAGGGAAAAATTTGTTCCGCTAAGCGGCGTGGTCTCACTTGCTATCTATTTATGATAAGAGATGATAGGGGATTATTCATACCTGACTTATTGTCTGACTCGAAGTTTGTGTTTCCCCACAAACTCTCGGGTACTCAAAATTAACACAAGTAGTCTAATAGTGGGGGACTTTCAGGTTTTTGGACGAATAGGCTTCCGGAGACGTGCAAGAGGCAGTGTAAGCTATATAGGAGCTATTTTGTGTTTTCCGCTGTGATGTACTAAGAATTGTAAAATTCATATTTATTAGTTCTCTGATCATCATAAGGGGACATCTTCATATGTCGCTCTTATCGTATTTTGTACATGTATATGTAATCTTAACGTGGTTAACGCCTGGGATTATGTAATTAAATCTTAAATTGTAATTTTTATGAAATGGGAAATTCTGTTTATTGGAATTTTAAAAATTTTCATATTCATGTGTTCCAGTGTATCAATATTAACTATGCCGCATTCGGTCGCTAAGAAATAACAACTACGAATGACTGCATCATTAGTAGCGGTTAGTTTTGGGCCTCAGAAGGCGGGATATTACAGAATCCCTCCTTAAATTAGGCCTACGAGAAGTAGTTCTCTTGGAAATCAGCCGTGATAAAACTCCACCAATCCATGGTTGCATCCGTCAGATGCCGTGTCGCTAACCGATGCTTCATCGCTTCATCTAACCGATGTCCCAAAATATTTGATCACATAATTTTATCCAAGTTTGGACTTCTATGTTGTCTTTGTACCACCAAACCACTTACCTCCTAGCCTCTCCTAATCGCAGCAGAGCGAAGCAAAATTCGCCTAACGCCTGACCTGGATGACCTCCTATACAATATCCACCCTTGGTTCTTCGACTGGAGCAACATTCCTTGGTGCTCAACCTTCACCATTTGTGATGGTACTACCTCGACCACCTCTACCTCTACCTCCTCAAGCATTGACAGCTTTAGTACTCATGATTTGTACTACCTGAACATAGCAGAATATATATAGGATATGAAAGGCTAGAGCTATTTCAAAGAAAGATATTATTCCCAAGGAAAGCTGAAAATGGGGGTATAGGTTTGTAGAAAATACAAATACGGTCTCATATATATAATACACTCGACTCATTCTTGAGTGTCACTTACCTTACCTTTAATGAACCATACCCAGCCAAAGCCAAGGTGTTCGCTCAACCATGGGCTTTGATGCCAATTGTAACGACCTGACTTTTCAACTCTCGAATTTCAATACTAATACATCCATGGTATTCATATGCCGAACACCCAAGTACCGGAAAGACTAAAAGTTAAGGTAAAATAAAAAAAAGAATAGAACTAGAAAGGAAGAACACAACATAAGAATCTCACAGTGGAACAATAATATATAATATTAAAAGAACAGTACTAAGGATTACTCTGAATACATGAATTTCAGAGTTACAAAACTAAGCATTATCATCAGCCTAAAAGTTATAACTATCTGTCCTTACAGTGTTGATATATGCATAGCTAATACAGAACAACAGAAGCAGAAATAGATTGATAATGGAAGCCTCCAGCTAGTCTTCCGAACTTTGAAGCATCCAAATTAAAACTTGTCATATCAGCCTACTAAAAAGAGTACATAAGGAATTTAGGGAAATAAAAACCAAACGTCAAACATAAGTCTGGTGTAAGCGAACTTGAGATACATGAATACATGCAACAATAACTATTAGGACCGTAGGGATTCCCGTAATGGTTTTTCCCTCAAAAGAAACTTGCCATTCATTAAGTTTAATACAGTGACATGACAGATAATGTTTGGGGTGTAGAATATGAATCATATCAAATAGCTATGATGCTTACATTGGTCACACCACAACATATTTAGGTTACATTTGAAACCGCTAAGGCACATTCGTATAATGGATTTTTCCATGGAGATCTCTTTGCTCGGCACCGAATCCAATCTCCAGCACAAGGGTCGGAAAATATCTTCTGAGCTCGTATATCTCTAGATAAAATGTACCATTAAGGTAAACACAAGAGGCCCATCGTCCGAACATAAACATGAACAGTGTGAGCCAAATATCATCAACTCCCGTCGGTCAATGATCTATAATTATCTTTAGAAATGGAGTTGATAACATCTTGACGGGAGTCACTAAACCCTAGGTTGTGCCTCCTACTCCATTTTTAGCCATTCCCGATGTTGAGGTTACGTTCGGCATCTTTCACATGAGTCTTCATCACTCGAACATAATATGAATCCCCAAATGGATTCCTACATCTCGAACAGATCACGAATCACTACATGGATTCAAGAACCTCGAACAGATCTCGAATCTCTACGTAGATTCCATTTTTCAATTAGATTGGTGAGTTGCTCAACTTTTATCCAATAGACAACTAAGATCCAAGAACACAAGTGTAACCCTAACCTAGCAACCTCCTTTCCTTCCCTTCCTTCCCTTATTTCAACTTGCTCTTATCTTCTCCCATCTCTTGTTACTCACAGCCTATGTGGATAGGGTGAGACGTGCTTTAACTTTTCAACTTCTAACTAGGTAGGATGTTTTGTAATATGGTAGAAAAAATTCACTCCAAATTTGAGTTAATTTGGATATGATTTGCAACTATGTTGCTTTAGCAATTTATGAAGAAGAAGAAGATGATATGGATTTGCTTACTTTAAGATTTGTGAATTTGTGATTAATATACAAGGGTGTGCATCCCCTTATATAGGCATAATATGGTGTAGTCTAAGCTTGCCTTCACCACCTATCATTCCAAGGAAGACTCACCTCTTATCACTTTTCCTTTACATCACTTCTTCTTTATGCTAATTACCATTATACCCCTCTCATGATAGTATCTCTTATCCTAATGGAAGCTTCTAGAATGTTCCATGTTTTTTGTGTTAAATAGTTACTAATGTGTTCATTTGATTATTGGTCAAGTGCAAAAGAGTTCGAACAACTTATATCGATCGAAAAGCGGTTTACCAATAAACCGATTTCCGATCACATTATCGATTTTCCATCGATGAATATGTTTTTGTAAACAATTTTCAAAAACAAGTTTCTTATCAGTATTCATTAATTAAATGATGTTCAACAAGGTTATAAAATCATATTTATAACACTTAATTATATTTCAAGGTATTTCGATATTCGAAAACGAAGTTTTCGAATTTTCAGGTCGCTACACCGAGAATATTAATGCCTAAGTGTGTGTATATATGTTTAAATATACTATAATATATGTATAGTAAATTTCTAGGAGCTACACCACTTACTAATAACATCCCAAAAATCAAATACATTAATAACTAATATTTCTTAAATATTAATTTAATTAATTTATAACACTTTATAAATTAATCAAATCTTGTGGTATTTCAAAGAATTCACAAACAAGGTTACGTGAATTAGAGGTGTGTATTCAGTAAGCGATTAATATTGAACAATTCAAATATTAGTGTTCACATGCCACCTTAGCTTGTGATGTGGCAGTTTGATCGAATTCATCGCTTATAGATCTTTTAGGTGAAATCATATTTTACACAGCCTTAAGCGGTACCAACAATGACGATAATTTACATATGTTCTCTTCGTCAACACTATCATTTAGGATATATGGAGTCTAGTTTTGGTTAAAACTCCAATATTATCCACATTCAACTTTATCAGTCCATAAACAAAGTCCTTGGTTCAATAATAACACTATTATTAACCGTTCTACTTTAGCCAGAAATTTTGACTTTGTGTTGACTACAGTTGACTGTGATACTAACCTCGTACAACCAAAGAGACCACTTCTCTATTGAATATTACTTCACTTCCAATGCTTCAACTCAGACCAACTATTGTTGCTCGATGATCATCATGTCATGATTTAATTATAATCAAAGTGGAATATTCACGTCAAAGTTCAATAGTATTCTCAAGTCGGGAGAACTGTGTAACATCGTTACATTGAGATTTCTTTGTTGGCCTAGTTGTTATCAACCAACAAGAAACTATTAGATGATTCATTCCTTAGTTATCCAATAACTACATGTACGTAACCCCTTGATGCCACCGGTAGCCATGGGTAATACATTACCCAACATTGCGAGAGCGTTATGTACTCTAGTCTTAACAGGTGAATCGATATCCTTTCTCAAAACATTTTGACCGTGAATGTTTTAAAACAAAGTGTTATTTTATACGGTGATTAATTATTCATGAGTGCTACTATTTGCGACTACAATCACAAAACATTTGATTGAAGGATTTTCTTAACTATACTTACGATTTGTTAATTAATTATTTATATCACGGTATAAAAATGTATATAAAAGAAAATAAAACCTTTATTGCGAACAAGATTGGTTATAGTGTTAGTTATATATAACAAATTACATAATTTCCCCTCGTGCATACCACTAACTCTTTCAATCACCCACTTGCACTTGGGCCAATTATGGATTCTTAATCCAGATTACTTGGAACTGATCAAAATAGTCCCTTCGTGAATGGATCTATTATAAGTTTTATTATCTACTCTATCAATCAACACATCTCTATCGCTGATAAACTGCCTTTATCATGCAGAGCTTTCAGAGTATGTTCTTGGCTTCATGTGAGCTTAGGTTCTTTCACGATCTGTATCGTGGCATTGTTATTGCAAATAGTGTCATGGGATTTTCAACATTGAATCACTCCAACTCAGTTATAAATTTGAGTCATATATATATATATATATAAATTTGAGTCATATATAAAGGTGATGTACTTAGTCTTTTGGTTGAATCAACCACAACCTCTTGTTTGGAACATTTTTAACATGAAGCTCCTTAAATAAGGTTTAACATGAATTTAGGATTGACTTACTATATCTAATATCACTTATGAAGTTCTGGTCCGAACAGTCCTTGATAAGGAGTTCGTTGTTTCTGTAATAATTATTCAGTATTTCTTAAATACTTGAGAATACTCTTAACTACCATTTATTGATCTCAATTCAGATTTGACATTCACTCAGTGTACCAAGTATATAAGTGAAAGGTGATACGTGGACAATATTGCATATATTAAAATTTGTATTGCTAAGCATAAGGAATCCATCTCATATGCTCCATAGTAAACGTTTTAATATGGTGTCTATGTATATCATGTTGGGATAATCTCGACATCCTTTTATACTAATTATAAAGAACGTGATTTTCAAATCCTATATCAAGAATTAAACAGTTAAACTAGAACTAATTTTAACATGGGTACATCATTAACAATCTATAGTATATTATTTATGGTAGATTTAGAGGTGTGCCCTAAGAGCAATTATGTAACTTGTTGCATATATCTAACTCGATAACCAATCTTGTTTGAATAAAAGGTGTTTTATTTCTATTATATACTTTTATATTATAATATAATTAATCAAGTAATTAATTTGAAGTATATCAAATAGGGACTCCTTAAATGATATGATATATGATAGCACTACAATGTGTTTTAGTCATGAGAAACTTATCACATTAAAAATAACATATTATTTTAAATATTTCTAGTCAAGATGTTTCGTGGCAGAAAACTGATACATCCCTGAGACGAGAGTATTTAATGCTCTCCAAATGTTGGGCAATGTATTACACATGACTGTTGGTATGTATTGATAGTTATTGGATAACTATGGAATGACTCACTCGATCGTTTTCTATTACTTAATTTAACTAAGATCAAATAGAGATTCTCAAAGTGATAATGTACATAGTTCTCTCAACTTGAGAATATTGTTGAACTTGAATATGGACATTCCATTTTGATTATAACTGTTTGAACCAAAAAATTGAACAAACACCCAATCGATTAATAAGCAATAGTTATGGAAATAAAGAAATTAAAATGACGTAGATCACACAATAATTATAATGGTTCGGACAAAGTCAATAATCTACATTCATTGTCAAGTTTTTATTGGTTTCTTCTTTCTTTTACAAGAGTGATTTTATAACTCGGTTGCTTACAACTCAGATAAGAATCCAACAGAGTGTCGGTGTAAAATTTATTAATTTAGAAAGTAAGAAAATGATCTCATTTATTTGCACTCCTCCTATTTATAGACGAAGATCAATGAAATAATTTCTAAAACCCTCTCCCAACGTTCTCCATGTCCGGTAGAAGGCTCCAGAGGAAGATCATGGCCAAATTAGCATTCTAATGTCCACTTTGCACCGAGTTGTGCTTGATAACTCAGTGACAAGTTATGAACTTCCTTCCCCTTGAATGCTTTGCTTTGTCTTATCTTCAATCTTCTTGAGTATATCGAACTTCAACTTGTGCCTATAACTCGGTACCAAGTTGTGACTCCAGTTGTGCTTTCCACTTTTGATTTTCAACGCCTGAATTGTCTGAAGATTGGCTAAGTACTTTTCATGACAAGCAAGGATTAGCATTATCTCTTAGGGCTTTACTTCAATTCTTGTTTTACTTCACAACCATTCAATGACTCTGATTCGTCAGATATTGCTTGGTTCAAAAGCAGGATAATGCTTGCCCTCTAAAGTATGCCTTATATTAACAAGGCATGCTTTGGATAAAGACAAGCTATCGACTTCAAACTCTGATCAGAATAGATGGCATCATCAGCTGAACTATTTTCACAAAGCAATGTGTCCTCTTTGGATCATTACGTTGCTTTGAACAGTTATAGGTTTATATCCTTTAGATGATATAAGAGCTGAAGTATCTTATTTAGGTTTATCATTCGGGTCCAGAGACTTTGAAATTCTCTTCTTTCAGTTAGTTAGGTAGGATTCCACCTTTCCACTTCGTTCCCTTTCATTTTTATTTACATCACCCATTCTTTTTTCTTTCTCTTTCCTTTTTTTATAAAACTCGATACTGAGTTGTGATATATAAATCAGTACCTATTTTTACCGCGAATTTTATATGTAAATGACACTCAAGCTATTTCTACACTCTTACTTCTTCACTTTTCACTATCTCATTCATTGCGGAATTGACGTCAAGCCCTCCTCAACTTCCGATTCGAGCTTCGACCCTATTGCCAATAGCCCATAACTCTATTACCGCCTGTCTACTACCATTGCCAACACCTACCTGAGCAATTTAGCTTCTGAGTCATTAGAATTTATCCTTAATTCAATTCGAGCATCATCTTGACTCTCTTACCTTGACGTTGTCCTTGAGCTTAGTTAGGTGGCTGCTGGTATGATGTTGTTGCGTTCGATGGTGGTCATTGAATAGGTAAAATCCGACATTGTTCCATAGTGCAATGAAGATTGTTTGCCAACACAAGCGAACTGTTTACCTAGTGTGTTCATGTTCATTGTGCTTTGGATATAGGAAAACACTACTTAGACTAAATTACATATCACTACACCCATTAATGCAAGAGATTCGGTTGGTCAATATGCATTGACATCTATTGGGTCTTATACATCGAATACAAAGGGCTTAGTTTCAGCATGAAGATCAGAGTTGCATCTCACCTGACCTTACTCATCTGTCAAGTTTTTCATTAGTCATGAACCGTAGGTGTTCCTTCTCTCTCTGTGTCATGAATGCAGGTCCATCCACATCAGATTTCATCTCACCCATAACAACTAAGGGTTCTACTTCAATGTTTGCTTCATCATCTACTTCATCATTTATTTCCTTTTCCCATTGACCATCCTACCGTGGAGCTAGATAGTCTATACAAATTGTTCCCTTTATAATAGAAGTCAAAGTCGATGCATGGGTTGCTTTCGATATCAATCTCAAGGGTGCTGTAATTCCCGATAATCCCTCGGATTCTCCAGCATCCACATTGGATAAAGTAGGTGTTAGGATAATTTGTGACAGACACGGTATTCCATTTGAGAATGTTCTAGTTCAAGAGCCCATTCAACAGGCTTATGATCCACCTAAGGATACACAGCCTGTAATCATTATGTGTGGCTTTCTGGGGGAGTCCCATTGTTCAATCATTTTATTCAGCTTGTTCTCTAATTCGTGAGCTTGCCCCTACTCTGCTTCATCCGAATGGTCATGCTTCTTCGAATATCATCTATATAGTTTTCCATCACCATTTAGGTAGGGTGCCTACATTAGAGGAGATAAGATATTTATTCAGCTTCAAGAGGCGATAAAATAGCCCATCTTTTGACTTATTTAGAATCATCCAAGGGTTGCCATATGATCATTGGTCCTTGGAACAAGCTTAGCCATTTTAAATATGAATATTTCTTTATGTGTTGTCCGCCCAGTTTCGCTTAGAAGTGGTTATCAAGACATAAGTTTTACTGTTAGTCTTTATCTTGATGGTGTTTATTTCATCCAAATCGTTAACTCCATTATTTCATAAATTTATAGATATCGCAAGGAGATTTAGTAGTGTAGCTCTGGCACACACTCTCCAAACTTTGTAAAATATTCCCGTTGAAGAGGGAAAAATGAAATTTCATTTAATAAAGGATAAGATGTGACAGTTTTAGCTTTTACACAATGATCATAGTCTTGGTATTGTTCTTATTGTTCATAGAGATGTCCAGCCTGCTTAGGAGGCTAAGATCGACCCAAGCCGCTGAAAATTGAGAAGTTCCCCCCGTATCTTAGGATCCTGACATTGATCAGTAGGAGGACAAGACCAGTAGTGACAACGAAGATAATGATGAAGGTGATGATGAATATGAAGATAATGAGGATGGGGTTGATGGTGAGAACATGAATCTTTATCACGAGTATATATGAGAGGTGGGGGTAATAGTTAAGTACCAGATATTCCCCGTCATCCAAGGTTAAAGATTATTTCACCTCGCTTTGTTCCACGGCCACATTAGGCTCCAGTCAGAGAGGCAACTCTGGCTCATCCAAATGGTGTTATCTATGGCTATTTTAGGAGCATTCTAGATAACGTTCTCTTTTATGATATCGATAATTCCAGTCTCCTCGATATTGATTCTCCTGTACACACGGCTGTAGACGTCCTTTTTATTGCTGCGGGGGAGATTTCTCCACTTATTCGACTTCATGCGCATGGTTCGTGGAGGCACTAGGGAACACCGAAACTTTGCATGATATCAAAGTCACCACATATTTACACTGTACGTGTTGTCCCTCGACTTATAAACCTTAACCTGACCGTGTTTTTTTCAAGGTACAATGGTATGCCCTAATCTCTTTGGCGATTTGCATAGCTTAAGTATTAGTTACCACATATACTACCCTTCGTGCCGACATTGTAAATCATCCTATGAATCAGACTCACGAGGCGATGGAGGAAAGGTCAGGAAAGGAAAGAAGAGGAATGTAGCTGCCGTAATGATCATGGGCACGAGTTTCGCATTCGCTCAGGATCGGGCATGACATCTCCCACTCAACATCATACTCATTTTCCTTTCCTAAAAGGTATGGATCCATATTCTTCAAAGCCCAATCCTATCCCCACATCTAAAGCTTCGACCATTCTCACTTCGGTGGTGCCTTCTACACAACCTACAATATCCTTTCATAAATCCAAATAACTTGTTCAGCCATCCAGTTCTGCAACTTATAATTTTTCCAAACAAAGGCTAGTAAAGAGCATGCTTCCGCTCATATTTCTACCGCAGTTATAGTCTGCTTCAAATCTATAACAGATTGCATTGTAAAGAGCCTTACCCACATTCTACTTTGATGGGGTTAAGTTTGCCTATCCTTCGAAGGACATTCATATCAATGTGGCTCAAGGACATCATGGCTTGTGTGAATGATGCATATAACCAAAATTACATATCGCAAAAGCTCGCTCAAGGTTTATCTGATGTTAACATGGCCAATCAATTGTTCCTTCAGGAGAAGGAGATAGAGAAGAACGATAGTGAGAGGATGATCGCCACTCTAAATAAAGAGTTGGAGGAGATCAAGGAGTCTCTCAAGGCAAACAAGAAGAATTTATTAGAAGAGAGGAAGGCCTTTGTTGAATAATATAAAATTCACCAAGGGCAGCTTGAGTCTACCTATCACTGAAGCCACACGTTTTTCATGGAGAAAGAGGCCCTCCATGTTAAGGTTGGTGTGAGCAAACTTTGAAGATTTTAAAACTAGAGGTAGCGTTGGAATCCGAGAGAAAAGTAAAGAGCGATGCTCTTATCAGGAATGAAGAATATATAAGTAAAATGTTCGATGTAGACTGGGCACAGAAGGACGCAGATACCCGTGTGGCCACCATGAAGGAAAAGATCAAGGCCGGTATTGAGCCTAATTTTGCTTTTATGCGAATGTTATTAAATTTGGAGACCTAAGGTGGCTTGATGACAATTATCCCAAAGAGCTTACTAAGGCATGAAAGGAAATTATTAGGCAGGAAAGAGAAAATTCAGGCAAGGTTAATGAGGGCGGTCTAAAGGCAAAACTCCTAGATGATGAAGATCACTATGCCTTTGTCATAGGCATGGTGATTTTAGCTTCTAAGGCTTCTAATTCTACTCAGGTGTCTATTGAGGCCCTTCCTGAATCCAGTTCTAAGGATTTGAATGAAAGTTTAACTCATATATCTCAAGGACTTTCAACCGAAACGACCAACTTAGCAAAGGCTAGTTCTGGTGCCATCACTTCTATCACATTTGGGCCTCTCATCCTTGAGCCCGTTATTTCTTCTTTTAGTCCTTCTGAAACTTCAACCGTTATGGTAATTTTGGTGGCAGTGACTTCCTCAACATCCTTGGCTTATGCTCAATATAATCCTAAGGACCCTAGTTACACACTGCCCAAATCCACCTCGAAGCTGCCTGCTTTGTCTCCCGTTGTAGAGAAAAGTCAGATGGGTACTCCTTCCCAAACTAGTTCTGTTTCTCTTGAAGGTATACCATTAGTTTCACTATGTTTGAAAAGGCTCAAATGACACCCATCAATGTTTCCACTCTTTATCTTTCACTTTCTTAAGTTTCAGGTCCATGTGCCCTTACCCCTACCATAAGTGAATCTAGCTTCAGGCACTCAAGTTTCAATCACTGAGGCTATCATTGTCTCTGCCCCACCTTCAATTCTAACCTCTTCAACTGAATAGATTCATGCATTAAATGAGAAGGTCATGGACCATCCCGATATGTGTAGGGCGACGAAGATTTAACTATCACAAGAGGTAAGGATCATGGCTTTAGATCGTCGATGTCAAAACTACAAACTTTTTGTCTACGAATAATGAAAAATATTAAGAAAGAAAAAGGTATCGACGATATTCCACCTCCACTTTTATTAGCTTTGCCGACACCAACACTCGTCGTTCCAACTTCTGCTCCTACAATGGCTAACATTCAAGTTAAGGCCTCTAAATTCCTAGAAATCTATTATAATTGGGACAAGGACCCAGTGTGTCATCTAGTTAGGTAAAGAAGTTTAGCTCGATAAAAGGCCAAGCTCATCCTCTCCGAAGGGAAAAAGAAGGATGAAGAGGAAGAAGAATGATGAGACATTGTTTTCTTATATAATTGTTTGGTTGTTTTAATCTTTTGCATTTTGGCATGCATTTATTGGCCATTGTTGTGCAGGTATGACCCCCTATTTTGCTTTTAAAGGTCTTATGTGCGAATAAAGTTGACTTTCTTTAAAACTCTCATCTTATTTTATTTTTTATCATTGTGTCTGTGTGTCTACTTTGATTAAGTAAATTTATGATAATCACATCTGAACTAGTGCAATGCTATTATTAACCGTAGCCCTGTATATATAAATAATTTTTTGCCATCGCTTAGTGGTGCTTTTTTATTCAGTCTTGTTTTATCACCATCGAAGTATTTTTTTTCTTGGCTAAACAAAACTACAATGGTTTGGTCAACTCCATGACCTACCTTTTTTACTTTCAATAAAGTTCTATTTGACCATAAACAAGATTGTAGTTATAAGAGCTTCTAGCTCTATATTGTTTCGAATCTCTGAGAAATAATGTTTTGTATATCTATGGACATCAATCTTTGAGTCTGTCTTCAGCTGTAGATCAAAAGTATTCATTGACTATCATCACTTATCTTTAGCCTATCGTGTCTCATTGGGCTAGAAGTGTGGTTATGTTTGCAAAAGGTTCAGTCACATACCGGTTCCTATCTCCAGGACTAAGTGTTTCGGATGCCTATCTCTGGGCATTGACCTTAGATTCTGCTTATCTCCCTACATCGGCCAAAGATCGAATGTGTATGGTAAGTCTTCCAATCGACCTTAATATGATTATATTCCAGTGATCCGATCATGGATTAAAGGAGTTCATTAGCCTCTATCTCCAAGAACCAATTTCAAACCTCGCCTGTCTCTTAGCATTGGTCGAAGATCGGATCTATGGGGTTAAATCATTTGACCGACCCCAGTTCGATTATACACTAGCGAATTGATCATGGACCAAAGGAGTTTATTGGTAGCTATCTCTGGATACCCAGATACTGGTGTTTTCAAAACACAGAATGTTCAATATTGGCGCTATTCACATAGCACAGAGTCAGGCTTTTAAGATTACATTTCCATTGGTCCCCAAAATCCAATTATATTTATAAATGCAAGAATTAAAGGCTCTGCCTTATTACATCAAAGTCTAGTTCAATATTTACAAAGATACATCTAAGTGAAATAAATTCTCAAGTGAATGGAGATTCCATTAATAGTTGTCAGCTTGAAAGTTTCATCTCCAAGCCAAGTGCTACCAGACTGAGAAATACTTGTTTTAAAAGAGATTGCCTATCTTGAAGGTCTGGTTTCTGACATTGGTTTTGAATTATCATGCTATAATTTTCTGGTGAGTGGCCACCCTCAAATCAGCTTCTTCTCCCTTCTCATTAACCACATTAAGGGACTTAAGAAGGAGCTCCTTGTTCATCTTGGGATCATAGTGAGTTCTTTGATGAGATGGAACTTCCAATTCAATTGGAATCTTGGCCTTTGATTTGGAGGCCAAAGTGAATGGAGTATGGTCGGTCGTGGTCTTATGAGTTGTTTGGTAAGCCTATAATGCTAGCGGTAATTCATTAACCCAGCCGCACTTGGCTTTCGTCAATCGTTTCTTCAGGATGGATTTGATGATCTTGTTCATCGCCTCTACCTTTCCATTCGCCTGCAGGTGTGCTACAACCAAAAATTTCTTTTCAATTTGATACTTGTTGTAGAAATCTTTGAATTCGGTGCTGTTGAATTGGGTTCTATTGTCGGTGAAAATTTTTGAGGAACAAATGGGCATATAATTTTTTCATCACAAAGTTGATCACCTTCATCCTAGTTATCGTGGCTAGCGGTTCCGCTTTGATCTACTTGGTGAAATAGTCAACTACAGCAATGACATACTTTGCTTCACCTTTCGACATCGGTAGCACACTGGTTATATCAATTCCCCCAAACTGCAAATGGCCATGGGTTGACCATTTATGTAAGCTCAATGGATGGGGCTCTAGTAATCTTCGCAAATATTTGGCATCTATTGCACTTTCTAGTGTAATCAGTCGCATCCCGATTGATTGTTGGCCAAAAGTATCCATAGCGAGGAATCTTCTTTGCTAAAGTCTATCCTCAATGCGATCACCATAGCTTCCTTCATGCATATCGTCAAGGATCTTCTTAGCTTCTTCCTTGGTGACACATTACAATCGGCGACCAGAGAATCTTCTCTTGTATAATACTCCTTCCTTAATAATAATTCACGGTACTTTGCGTAGGAGTTTCCATCGTTCGTTTCTTTCATTCAGGAGAGTTCCCTTCAGCAAATAATTCTTAATTGAAGTCATCCATGACTCCTTTTTCATGTTGACCTCCAAGATCGAGTCGATATCCATATGGTCAATGCTCAAAGCCGAGAAAACCTCCACTGGAACCTGTCTTAGAAGTTGTGCTTCTCTACAACTAGCCAGTTTGGCCATTGAATCAACTTTCGTATTCTCTTCTCTTCTCTTGGAATGTGCATCATAGTGTGATATTCAATATCGTGTAGTAGTTCCAAGACCTTCATCGGGTGAGGGGCTAGTCTCACTCCCTTAGACTGAAATTCCATCTTTACTAAAAAGACCACCAATTGAGAATTACTGAATATATGCAATGTTTCGACTCCTAATTCTTTTTCTATCTTGAGTCCCAAGATCAATGCTTCATATTCACCTTCGTTATTTATTGCCGAGAATTCTAGCTTCAAGGCATAGCATATCATTCATTCCTCTGGGGTCGCCAAGATTACTCCTGCCCCAAAGCTATGTCCATTAGACGCTCTATCTATGTATAGCATCCATTGAACAAGCCAAACCACATCTTCCGCCACTTCTCCATCCGGGATAGTGAACTCGGCAATAAAATCAGCCAGTAGCTATCCTCCTATGTCCTTCTAGGATGGAAGGTGATATCATATTGGCTTAGCTCGATATTCCACTTTAATAATCTTCTCGAAGTCTTGGGTCGATGCGGTACTTTTCTTAAAGGTTGATCGATTAATACTTTTATCTGATGAGCCTAGAAGTGTGGTCGCAACTTCCTTGAAGCGATCAAAAAGTTATACGCTAGCTTCTTTAACTTTGGATAATTCTTCTCTACTCCAGCAAACTGCTTGTTGATGTAATACATGGGCCTTTGAATTTTGGGCTCCTCATGTACAAAAGCTCCACTCAATGCATGAGCAGACACTGCCCAGTAAACAAATAAATCATCTTCTTCCAAGGGCTTGGATAAGACTGGTGGTCTCCTATGTAATCAAGTAAGTTTTGGAAAGCTTTTTGACATTCCTCCGTCCAGAAAAACATCCTTTATCTTTTTTGAGGGCATTTAATAGTGGCATACATTTGTCTGTTGCATTCATAATGAATCAACTCAGTGCGGCAATTTTTTCTATTCAAGCTCTGCATTTCCCTCCTCGATCTTAGGGCATCAACATCTTTCAATGCTTTAATCTGCTCTGGATTAGCTTCGATTCCCCTTGAGGTCACTATAAAACCCAGAAGCTTGCTTGATACTACTTCGAAAGAGAAATTCAACGGGTTAAGCTTTATCCTGAAATTCTGAAGCATATCAAACATCTCTAAGAGGTCGCATATATGGTTCACGGATCGCTACGGCTTCACTAGCATATCATTAGCGTAAATCTCCATTGTCCGTCTGATCTAATCTTTAAACATCTACTGCACCAATCGTTGGTAGGTAGCTCTAGCATTCTTCAGACCGAATGACATCATGAGGTAACAATACGGTCCCAAATTAGTACTGAAACTTGTGTGTTGTTGATCTGGAATGTGCATTGCAATTTGACTGTAAACAGAATACTCATCCATAAAGGATAATAGTTCATGTCCGGTAGTTACATCAATGAGCTGGAGCTGGTCAATTCTGGGTAGTGGGATGTTGTCCTTTGGGCACATATTATTTAGATCTGAATAATTGATGCATGTTCACCACATTCCATTAGGTTTTTTGATTAACATAGGATTCGATACTCATTTAGGGTAGATTGCATCGTGGATGAAGCATTTGCCTTCCGCTTGTCCACTTCTTCTTTGAACGCAGTGGATCGCTCCAAACATAGGTTGCACCTCTTCTGCTTCATAAAAGGGCATCGTGGGTTCACAATCATTGTATGACACTCTACCTCCGACGATATTACACACATATCGGAATGTGCTCAAGCAAACACATCCAGGCTTGGTTAGAGAAATCTTACCAACACCTTCATCTTTACTCCAAGCCGAGACCCGATCTTTAGGACTCGAGTGTGGTCGTCCTCATTGATTAGGATGTTGATCGTCAACTCTGCTGGGATAGCACTCGCATCCTTTAGCTCTTTCTTCAGATCCATAGATTTGTGAAATTTTCTATGTCGTTTGAGCTAGAGCTTAGCCAGTGGTTGCTATGCATCAACTATCTTGATGCAGAGAACCTTCTCTATATCTTTTCCCACCTCATGTTGCTTCACTTCTCAAAGCTCAGCAATGCAATGCTCATGACCAGTACTCTGGTGTCCATGGATAACCTCTACCCCATTCTTGGTGGGGCACTTCAGCATTAAACACCATGAGGCAAGAGATATTCTGAAACTGCAGGGTCGGTTGGCCTAAGAAAGCTTTGTAAGCTGAGTACGTATTAATCACAATGAAGGTCTACACCCATGCCATCTTGCGATCTCCTTCACCAAGTTCCACTGATAAATTAACACAATCAACAGGCTCTGTAGTCTTTCTAGTAAATCCTTGGATACAAGATTTTCTTGGCTTCAGGTCCTTCTCACTCATCCTTATCCGATCAAATGTTTTCTTAAAACAGAATACTTACCAAGCTCCCATAATCAATGAGAACTCAATGCACAGAAGCCGGCCCAACCACAACCGCAATCAATAATTGGTCAAGCATCGACACTTACACTCCTATCCATATCTCGATTTCTATATACAACATCGTGGCTCTATATTCAATTTATGGCACACTATCTTCGACGATATTCCACACATATCGGAGTGTGTCCAGGAAAACACGTCCAGGCTTGCCTAGAGAAACCCTACCACTACCTTCTTCATCTTTACTCCAAGCCGAGACCTGATCTTTAGGACTCGAGTAGGGTCTTCCTTATCGATCGGGATGTTGATCATCAGCTCTGCTTAGGTCATCCTCGCATCCTCTAGCTCTTTCCTCGGATCCATAGATTTGTGAAATTTTCTATGCCGTTTGAGCAATGGCTTAGGCAGGGGTTGCTATGCATCAACCATCTTGATGCATAGATCCTTCTCTGCACCTTTTCCTTTCTTATGTCGCTTAACCCCTTTAAGCCTGGAAATGTGATGCTCATGACCAGTACTTTGGTCTCCCTGGATAACTCCTACCCCATTCTCGGTGGGGCACTTCAACATTAAACACCATAGGGCAAGAGCTATTCTGAAATTGGCAAGGGTCAGTTGGTCTAAGAAAGCATTGTAAACTGAGTATGTATCAATCACAATGAAGGTTTGCACCCATACCATCTTGCAATCTCCTTCACCAAGTTCCACCAATAAATTAACACAACCAACATGCTCCGTAGTCTTTCTAGTAAATCCTTGGATATGAGATTTATATGGCTTAAGGTCCTGCCCACTCATCCTTATTTGGTCAAACGTTTTCTTAAAACAGAACACTTATTGAGCTCCTACAATCAATGAGAGCTCAGTACACATTATCCTGCCAACCATGACCATAATCACCAAGAGTTCAATCATCGGCACTTATACCCCTACTTGCGTCTTGATTTCTACATACAATACATCAGTCATCGTTTTTATTTGTTTTGCCCGAGCTCCGTCTTCCACAGCAAAACAACTCTCCTGCACAACATGCTTCAATGAGCATCTATATCTTTCCATCTCATTCCAGCTTTTCTCGGTTGGATGAGGTTCACTAATAATAGTGTTTATCACAATTCTCTTTTTAGGCTATCTAGGATCATCACCACTAGGCCTAGCATGATGCCGTTGGGTTATCTGCTCCTGGGATCTATTGTTCATTCATCCACCATCTCGTGGGTCATTGACATACTACTAGAGCTTTCTTTTTCTAATCAAATCCTCAATTATATCTCTTAAACGTCGGCACTCATTGGTACTATGCCCATATATCTTGTGGAAACAGCAGTACTTCCTTGAGAGTTGTTCTAGTTAGGTTGACTCTCTCTGAGACAACATTCTATAATTTTTAGTTTCTTACGCAGCAAGGTAAATATTTCCAACAGTCTCATTCAAAAGGGTATAATCTTCCAGCTTCAAATATCTCAAACGCTTCTTGAAGTTTGGCTTCCTTCCACTAGTGCCCTAATTCCTTCTTTTTGGTCATCGTCTTTATTTCCAACATTGACTGTAAACGTTCATGGTGCTCTCACCGGTTTGCTTTATAACAACATTGCTCCACACAACTTCACTTAATGGTTTACCACCATATTTTCCAACGACCAGGTCTACCTCTTCCAAGCGCATAAATTGGTTGGCCTTTGGATATAATTCCTCTATAGTGGATGGCTATTTCATCCTTAGTCGTTTACCGAAATCCATATCCGGGTGTATCCCCTTGATTAGTGCCATCAGCATAATATCCTCATTCAGATTGTTCACCTTGGTTACAATAGTATTAAATTGACTTAGAAATCCCTTCAGAGTTTCTTCGGGACCCTGATAGATTCCTGACAAGGACATCAATTCCTTTGGTCGACCAGTATGGAGCCTGAACTACTCCAAAAACTTACTCGCTAACCGATCAAACAAAGATATGGATCTCGAGTGGAAGCTGAGTAAACCACATCATAGCTACTCCATCCAGAAATATGGGAAAACATTGACACCTCACCGCCTCCATCGCTCGGGCGTCATCCATGTGTCATTCATACTTCAACATATGTTGTCTAGGTTCCATGGTGGTCTAATTATATAATGGCATCGTAAGCATAACAGACTTTCATGGATAAACTTCATGTAAGATATCTTCCATGAATAGGATTCTACTGGATGTCGATCCCCATTTAACATAACTTTTATGCTAGTTTTCATTCACTAGCTTCTCACCATTTCAGCTATATACTCCGCCTAGTTTGATCGACTACATAGTGATCATCTAGGATAGCCCAAGTGTTTGGCCTCACAAATGCTCTTGGTTTGTTCCATAATGTGTGGATTCCTCTAGCTCTTGGAGAATCGTTCATCTAGCTTTTTGTTGTCTATGTTCTCTCTTTAATGGCTCAGTGACATCTGTTTGAACACTATCACTCTGACCACCAAGGACCTGCTCAACACCAACACTAGTCCCTTCTTGCAACTCATCATCTGACCTATTAATCATAATTTGGGTTCCCAAATCGGTACCGAGTTGTGGTGATTAGTTGTCGAGTTGTAACTTGTTAACTAGGGCTTTTCTGTACACCATTTTTGATGTCATGGCTTCTCCCCTATTCATTCTCGGGTTGCCATCTCTTCGATTTTTGTTCGATGAAGAAGAACTTTACACTTTTGAGTCAGAAGATGACGACTCTTTATGACTCTTCCTTTATCTTTGGGGGAATTAAGTCATCAAAGCAATATTTTTCTCCATCTGCTTCAGGATGGCATTCTAGCTCTCTAAAATCTTGTTGTTCATCTCAATCATCATTTTGTACAAATCCACCCTAGTCACCATCTGCGGTGCACTCAGAACTTCACCAGTAATTGGTTGATATGTTTCTTCCTCATGTTGAGAGCCTTCATTGTAGCATCGTTGGTGGGCCTTGAAGCGGTTGATTTTTCCTTACCGTTCCAAGGTGCCATAACTCTTTTGGATCCAATGATGGGCTCTTTAAAAATCTAAGTAATCAATGATCTTCAAATCACAATTTTCTAGATCTACCTTGTGGATAGCGGCAATCCAAAGTTTCAACGCAGATCTATAAGTGAGAACTTCAAATCTTCTCAATGGAAGCAACAAAATGTTTGCATCAAAATTTGAACACACATCCAATCAATTAATAAGTAGTAGTTAGTGAAATAAAGAAATTAAAATGAGGTAGAACATATAAGAATTATTGTGGTTTGGCCAAAATCAATAGCCTATGTCCACTATTAGCTTTGTTACCAATTTCTTCTTTCCTCTACAAGAGTAATTTTACAATTTGGTTTCGTACAACTCCGGTAAGAATCCAATACTATGCCAAGGTAAAATCCATTGTTTCAAAAAGTAAGAAAAGGATCACAGTTATGTGCCTCCTCCTATTTATAAATGAAGATCAATAAATAATATCTAAAAACTTCCCTCCACGTTCTCCACATTTGGTAGAAGGCCCTAGAGAAAGATTGTGGCCAGATTAGCATTCTAAAGTCAACTCGGTATCGAGCTATGTTCAATTCCGATTTTTTGAATTCCTTCACTTAAGTGCTTTGCTTTTTCTAATCTTCAATCTTCTTGAGTATGTCTGACTTCAACTTGTGCCTACAACTTGGTACCATGACTCCAAATTATGTTTTCCACCTTTTCTTTTCACCACTTGACTCGTCTAATATTAGTTAAGTACTTTTCATGGCAAGAAAGGATCAGCGTTGATTCTTAGGACTTCACTTGAATTTTGGTTTTACTTCACGACCATTCAATGGTTCTTACTCATCGAGACATTATGTGACGACCCACCTTTTTGGACGGTTTAAATCGACAATAGACCACATATTTCTAACTCAAACCATTCAAAAGGGTATATTATCAATGGGGTTTAATAAGAAAAATAAGAGAAAAGAAGGAAAACAAAACACAAAATCTCGCAGTGAAATGATAAAATATAATAATCAAATAAACAGTTCATGAAGCTATTTTACAATATACATTTGATTACACAATTTTACAACATTATCAGTGTACAACAACCACATACCAATAATGATGCAGTAGAAAATTACTAATAATATAATATACCAAACTTCGTCTTCGTCCTCCAGAAATAATGTCTTCAAACACTGAAATGCTCAGGATGACCCAAGCGTAATGAAAAGACAAACACTCGAGTCAGAACTAAAAATTCTTATGTAAGTTAAATCAACTCAAGTAAATATGAGTGTAATAGCTTCATACATGTTTACTGGATTTTACATCTCCTATCCAATGTATAACGTGCATGTAGTAAATTAAGAGATGTTACGGGATTTTCCATCTCCTAAGGATCAATTAAACTATCTATATGTAGTAAGATACGCTATATATGTAGTGTCTATCAATAAAATAAATATTTTTCTTAGCGGTAAGGCTTTACATTGATCCCCCTTAACACATTTTTAAGCAGGTAGTCTATGCAGGTCCTGTAACACAACTAGTAACATCGGTAGCCAGTGAGTCCCCTATAGGTACCATACTAAAACAAAATCATAGTGGTTACGTATAAGGATAAAAGTATGACAAGGCACGTGAGGCAATGCCCAAGGTAGGATACTACCAGTTCGGATCACAGGGCTGGTGGTAACGCATCGTAGCCACGACCGCCCACTGCGTCCAACATCCCCAAAAGCAAATCAAATCAAAGTGCACCGGTCGAGCCAACATCAATATAGTAATACGAAGAGGTGTGTCCGCTAGGGGTAGCTAGCCCACTTGGCCATGCAAGCCATCCTGTTTTAGTAATTTCAAATTGGCACAAGTGTCGGGGTCATCCATTATCGTTCTCTTTCTTCAAATCCAACAAACGTTCACCAAATCCAACCATTTCATTATGGATCATCCACCATGTACAAAGTTGTTAAAGTGGTTCCAATATTGACAGACAGTATGCCAATAAGAGGCCACAGTCTCTTTAACAACCAAACGTCGTTCTTTTACATTTCGAAAACGGTTCACATTTGATATCAAAATATCACATTCAATTCAAAATATCAAAATAATCATATTTACCCAAAATATGTCATTTTCACTTGAAAATATCATTTCAAAATCCAATTTAGATTATAAAATCATTTAACCACATTCGCGTTTAAATTAATGATTTAAATATAAACATCTCAATCTTGCACAGTTTGAAATTTTAGAAAATAGTTTGATTAGTTTAAATAGTTTAAATAGTGTAAATAGTTTGACATAAAAAAATGGTTTGAGTATTGAAATTAGTTTATATAGTAAATAGTTTGGAAAATCTAAATAATTCGAATATTAAAAAGATAGATTTTTAAACAGTTTATATTAAAATAATTTATTCTGAAAACAATTTCAAATCAAACTGTTTCTTTCCATTTCAACAATCTGGACCTATGTCTAATTTCAAATCAACAAATTCAATTTTCAATCTTTAAATTCAATTGACTAAATTTCTATTTAGTATCAAATCAACTTGATTTCAATTTCAATTCGGATTAGCCTCAATTTTCAAAACATTCATTTTTTACTTCAAATTCGATTCAACAATTCAATTCAACGATTTAAATTCCAATCCAATTCTTATTTTAAACATTTCAATTCATATCAATTTCAAGTCCAATTTCACTTTACTGATTTAAAACACTTAAATCAATTTAAACTCCATCGTCCAACTTTAAGATCCAAATCTTTAAAATAATTCAATTTCCCGAATTAAAGTCATATATAGATTATAACTTTAGATCTTCAATTCAATTCTTTTAAACAATTTCTTTAAACCAAATTTCAATTTCAACATCTCAAAGCCTGAATTAGAAAATAATTTAATTCATATAAATCCACAAAATTTTTCCTTTAAAATAATGTCATTTAATCAAAATTGAAAAATCATGATTTTAAAACCATTTAATTTAACCAATCCGGTGTCCGTATATAATATTCTACCCTATGGCCAAGTGATCATTTATTTTAATTTTAATTATAGGGATGGATATATATCATTTAAATTCAAATCAAAGTGTCATAGGTAAATATATCATTTCAACCTATTTCTTAATTTCTTTGAAATAATTCAATTAACGGTTTATATGCTGTCACTTAATACCCAAGGTGGTAGCAGGGATATATAAAATAAATAAACATCTAATCATCCGAAATGTCAACAAATAGACAACCATCACAATCAACATCCAAATCAGCCAATAAATCGCAACAATTAGCTAGTTATTAATATCAAGTACTTAACTGTCAATTCAATTTCAATATTAATTTAAATGGCAATTTAATTCAATAAAATCCAATTTCAATTAAAATGTCAAATAAACTACCAAACAACAACCAACAAAATTCTTATCATATCATAAATTTAATTCAACTAACATAAGAAGGTTTGGTATTGCGTGAGTGGGTTAAATCACTCACCTTTGATTTATCGCCGATTTAAAATCCAAATAAAGCCCAAAATTTGAACAATCTCAAAATTCAACCGAACTAGTTCCTTTGTTGTCCGAAATTTTGATACGAACCTAACGCCAGAAACCGCATCCAAATCCGAGCTCGTATGAAAAAGTTATTAAGGCTAGAAGATTGAGAATTTAAATTTAAATTAAAAATAATACAAGGGCATAAACGTAATTAAAATTACCTTCCTCAACCCTAAATCGCATACGAACACGATACACACATGAACCCTACCCACGAACAACGCCACCACCAATCACCTTGACGTCGCGCCACCATCACCCGATCTAACCCAAGCCCTGGCCTTGCTGTGACGCCCCACCTCTATACCCACGCTAACCAAGAACACTACGGGGTAGTGCTGTCAATTAGCACGGAGAATAAGGCTGTGGAGGAGCGACCATCCATGTAACTTCTTTGTGCGAGCATCGATACGTCAGATAGAATAGAATGCATATCTTTTAAGGAGGAAATCCGACATACCGATACAAACACAAAGCTATCACACGGTGGCTATATATAATCTTCGGAAACAATCATAGAAGTATGCATAACACAAATCAGTCACAGACATCCATATCACAAAGGCGGAAAAAGATATGAATATATAACTAACACATGGAAGTGTACATCAGAGTAGTGGTCAGAAAGATCCACGATAATACAATAAGAATAGCATCACGTGCTATACAAAAGAATAAGTACACAACATAGAGTCTATATCTCAAATGTGTACATCCAAAAACTACAAAACTAAATAGTTAGCCAAAAGTCAGAGTAGCGAATCCCGGGAGGAAGTCAAGCAGAAGCACCTGTAACATCTCGGTCTGACCCGAGTATTATTTAAGAAAATAATAAACGGATCAGTCTAACTATAAATATCAGATGACATGATATAAAATAATAGATAAGGCATAAACATAGAATACCCATGCTGACATACTACTATAAGTATGAAAATGATGATCAACAGGAGATCAACCGATGAGAAATGATAAATATCACAAGAATCTTCTCAGAGATCCAAAGAGGGCATCATACCCTAAACTTGTACTCATAACAAGTCAATGACATAAAAATCCAGAAATCAAAACAAGAAATCCAGAAATCATAAAAAGAGAAAGAGGCCTATCACATGACGGTCCGAAGACCATGGGGAGCTACCCCATATGTGTGAGTCGGAATCACACTGATTGAGGCCTAGGCTAACCAAAAAGCAGAAAGGTATGTGTGAATGGAATCACACAAGTGGTGTCTAGCCTACCCTCGCAAACAAAAAGATATGTGTGAGTCGGAATCACACTACTGCGGCCTAGACTAACCTTGCGGACAAAGAGATGTGTGTGAGTCGGAATCACACTATTGCGGTCTAGTCTTACCTTGAAAACAAAGAGACATCGCACAATTGCTAGTCTAAATCATAAAATGATCATCATGATCAGCGAGAAGTGTCAATCACACCAAGCTAGTAAATATATGAGTTTAGCTTCATGTCCCATAACCACTTGCTTAACTTAAATATTTACGAACAAGCTGCAAATCTTCACTAGGAAATTGTCACGAAAAGGGTTCAGTCGAACAAGTCCAAGAGCTAACCGACGAAGTGAACGCAAGCGTTTCATACCACTCGTTTTACTAAGTCGTTTAAGTCGATTTCTCATTCGAGTGAAGTAAAGGCTTATATATATTAGTAGATTGGAAATCGGTTTGAGAAAACGAACTTTTGATATATAAAAAAAATAGTGTTGAAATCGATTTGATGAAAGAGTTTTGATATTTACTACTAGTATAGAAAACCTTTATATTTTGAAGTGACAAATCATAGAAGTGATTGTAGAAACAATCAATCATAAAAATTCACGTTCGAAGACGTGAGTAAAGTTCAAAGAAATCAATTCTCAAAACCATCAAAGTAAGAAGTTCGGTTAAATGGCTCTCGGATAAGATTGCCTACGCAGAGTAATACGGGGTTCGACCTGCCCGGTCAGGTCGCGGGGGTCCAGGGGGCAGCGCCCACGGCGGGGTGCGGGGCAGCGCCCCGTCTAAACGGTACGACCTAGAGAGGACAAAATGAGGTCTAACGACCTAAGGGTGATAGGGTCGAGCTACCTAACGAGATACCATCCTGAAAGAGGAGTCATCAAACTCGATAATAATTGATAACAATAAGTCGGATCGACAAAAATCGATAAACCTTGATAATTTGCTCGAAAATAGGCAAATTAGGCAAAATCAGCCATTCAGACGTCTAAATATTTATGACAGACGTCTGAATTTAATCTCAGACGTCTGAATTTTCATGACAGACGGCTCAGAGGTTAAAAATTGAAACAGAGAGCAGAAAACATTTTGAACTAAATTCAGACGTCTAAATATTTAGTGACAGACGTCTAAATTTTACCTCAGACGTCTGAATATTTATGACAGACGTCTAAATTTGGTGACAGACGTCTGAAATAAATTTCAGACGTCTGAATTTTCCTGCTAGGCAAAAATGAACAGCCTAGCTCTAAAATCGACGAATCCAAACCGAAATGCGATCGAACGAGCGACGAGTACTAAGGGTTTACGCCAATTGGCAACCCAGCCCTATAGGTACTTAGATGCAATCACCAAAAACATGTTCAAACATCCATAAAAGGATTTTCAAAGAATTGAACTCAAAACACTAAAAATTGGAATATTCACCAAATCAATCCAAACCAAGTGCAATTGCACAAGAATAAGTGTTAGGAATTCATACCTAACAATCGAAGATAAATATAGTTTAAGATGTGAGATAAAAAATCTCACCTTTATACACAAGCACAAGTATGAAGGAGCTTTGAAGCAATGGCAAGAGCAATCACTCTTCAATTCCAACTTAACAAGCTTGAATCTAAGCCAAAAGAGAAACATTTCCCGAATTTAGGTTTAGGAAATTTCTGAGATTGAAAGGAGAAAGAGTTGGAGAAGGAGAAGAAGATGCTTACCAATGGCTTCAACTTGGATTTGGAGGTAGAAGCTTGAATTTGCAATTGAAGCTAGGGCTTAGGAATTTCCATTTCCAATCTCTTCCCCCATTATTCTCTTGAGCTTGAGGGTGTTAAGAAATGAGGAATGAATGAAGAGAAGCGGAGTGGAGAGGGGTAATCATATAACCAGATTTGGGCAAGTGGGCTGAATCCAAACCCAAACCCAAAGTCCAATAGAAAATAGCAAAATTCGACTTTCTCCAAACATATCGAAGCTTATACTTAAAAAGGTCGCAAACGGCATTTTGAACTCAATGGAAGTGGTCTCGAGTCCTAATTCGACTGTTTGCAAAAAGTAGCTTTTCGGACAAAAATCCGACGAACGATGTTATATTTAAATAAAATATTTAAATATAAAATCGACAAATGTGCGGGTTGTTACACTTGCTGAACCACGCCGCCCCTCCAGGCCTCGCGCGGTCTCCTCCGCCACCTCCTTGCGCTCCACGCCGCCGCGCCATAGATCACCAATTCTTGGAAAATTTAGGCACATCTGAGATGAATGGCTCCGGTGGATGAAGTCTGCTTGTTCCCATCTATGCGCATGCGCCTCCCGATCGTCGTATAGTCGACGATCCGCCGTTAAATCCAAAACCCAAGCAACGAATTGCTGAGAAAGATTGCCAAATTCTAGCCAAACCAAGACTCAACTGCAAAAATGGATTAGATGTAGATTGGATTCGTTGAGAGCTTCGTAACGATATATTATTCGATAGGTTTTATGGAGTCCAAATTTTGAAGTTTGATTGAAATTGAAATTTGGGTTTTCTGCCATTGGAAAGGAAGAGGAGATAGAAATAAGCAGTACGTACATCATACAGAAATTAGAATAGACTGCTAGGGTTTTCAAAACATATCTATTTATATAAACATAGATGGATAAGAACGAATGGACAGATCGAATTGGGTCGAAACGATAACAACGACCTGAAAAGCCCGTTTCGTTCCCAAAACGATAGTAGGTCATCCCATATATTAAAATATAGGTATTCGATATTTCTAAACTCAATGGAACATGTTTCAAACCCTAATTCCATTGTATTCAGAAGTTAGCTTTCGAAATCAAACATTTTTAATTAAATTCATTTAATTGATTTCTACGCGTTTCGAGCTCACACGATCAAACTATAAGTCCGACCGCTACGAAACTTGAAATCCTATAATAATTCACTATTACAGATCCGATAAAACTGGATTCGTCAAAATCCGAGACAATGGCCAAAATGGCTAATTTTCACATTAATTAAATAAATTATCATTAAATTGATTTAATCACCTCTAAATTAAAATTTAAAAGTTAACAATTTTATCATTATTGATTACATAGAAATTTATAATCTTTAAAAATAAATTTCCATGTTAAATCTAATATTTAAATATTGCACTAATTTCGGCATTCGATTAGAACTATAATAAAATCCTAGTTAATTATATTTTAATTTCAATTAATTTCTTTTATTTCAGTTTACACTCTTATTATTGTATCAACTATTACCTTATGAATACAATTAACATTAGTTTCCATATTATTGCATTCATATTCTACAGTTATTATCTTAACTCATATTAACTGCAATATTTAATTACATTAAATTTAATTGATTTCCACGTTAATTTCAATGGATTAAATAATATGGTGATAAATAAAACAATTGTCATATATTAATAATCCAAATACATTTCTAAATTTATTGTTTACAAACAGAAGCTAATAAATTTACATACTAATTAATTTATTTCATATTCTATAATAAACCTATTTCAATTAATAACAGATAATTTCACATTGAATCCAACATTTAATTTATTCCTTATTTACAATTGTAACCAAATTAACTTTATAATTATTTCAATTGATTGAAATTACATTAAAATAGTTGTCAATAACATCAAACAATAAAATTAAATCATATTCTAATTATTTTTTGATTAATAAATCATAAATTTTAATTTCTCATAATATTAAATTTCAAAATCTTATTTAATTTAATAGTTTTCGTTATCAAAAATACGGGTCGTTACACATTGCTTGGTTCAAAAGCAGGATAACAATAGTTAAATCATGGAATGGTGTCCATCAAATAATTATAGTTAGATCTGAGTTGAAACACTGGAAGTTACGCACTATTCAATAGAGAACTCATCTATTTAGTTATATGGAGTTAGTGTCACGGCCAACTTTAGTCAATTCAAAGTTAAAGTTTGTGGCTAGAGTCATACAGTTAATAATAATAATTATTATTAAACCATATATTTTGTGTTTGGACTTACAAAATTGAATGTGGACGATATTGGAATTCTGACCAAAACCAAATTCCATTAATCCTAATGTGATATAGTATTAACGAAGAGAATTGTGTAAATAATTGTTGCTACCGGGTACCACGTTACCGGATATTGCTTGTAACAAGCAAAATTGGATTTTACCAAAAATATATGTAAGCGATAAATTCAATCAAAATGTCACACTACTAGCTAAGTGGACGTGTGAATGTTAATATTCAAAAAAAATTATGTTTATCGCCTAATGAATTTACACATTTGAATCGCACAACCGAAATGATGAATACTCTTATTAAACCACATGATTTAATTAATTTATAATCGTTTTAAATTAATTAAATTAATTAATATTTTTGAAATATTAGTTATTAAATTTTATTTGATTTGTTTTGAATACCAATAGTATTTGATAAAGCGCGTGTATAAAATTTATAAACGTGTGTATTAATATATGATATCGATAGAATGTTTAAATTAGATTTGAGTGGAACAAATGTTTATGGATTTCGAAATTTTTGAGACCCACTCTACATCTCTCTATAGCCGTCCATCCATGATTAGGGAGGTTTTGATTAAATTTAGATGGAAATTAAATAGAAAATGTTTTAAAGGAAGGAATTTAAATATAACGCTCAGTATCTAAAGGTCAATGGCCTCTACCTCAAGTGGTTAGTGGTATAATGCTTTAGATAGAGGTTTTAGAGGTCGTGGGTTCGAGCTCCTAAGACATCATAATGAGTGCTCTACTTAAATAAAGCATCACTCTTATCGTAAAAAAGAAGGGAATTGAATGGTTTTAATATTTCTTTTAAGACATATTCTCTCTTATCCATTTTATTATTCTTTCTTGACAAAAATTTTCCTCTTGCTCTCCTTCTTCCCCTTAATGGCCAAAATTGTCATGGCCTCCATGGCTAAAAGTTTTCCCAAAACAAATATAGGTTATATCAATATATTAAAGATGGTTCATTCTCTTGATCTTTATAAAATCTGGAGGTTAATTCAAGAATCTAGAAGCATTGATTCATCATTCAAGGCCGACTTTTGCAACGTACTAAATTAATCCTCTAATTTAGTCTATTTACGTGTTTCTATTATTCATATTTTTAGACTCTATATGAGTCATCTTGTGTTTTAATTATATGTCCTGAACTTATAATTCAAAGTCCATTTATCCGTACTAGATAAAAGTATGTCAATTATGTTGTTTTGACTCAGATCCACTTTTCTTCTTCATTTCCTTTCAATATATGTTCATCATAATCGATATGATTTAGATCATATGTCTTCTTTGATAATTTGTTGTTGTTCGTTGTATTATTTAGATCTGAATATTCTTATCATGAAGTTGCATGTGCCTATTTCGTCAAATTCCTTTTCTTTTTTAAATTTCGTTAAATAAAGGCTAATTGTGATTAAGATCAATTTCATATATACATACACAAATCTAAATAGACCGTGTATATTAATTATTTAATCTTACCTTAAAAAATTAATTTCTTATGCCATATGATTGATGTTTTGAATATAAATATTTTGGATATTATTTACACAAAAATACAAGGTATTGATGTAGAATGCATAAATGGACTTTTGTGTAAATTCTAAATCTTTTGTCTCTTTTCTAAATATAAGGTTCTATATAAAATCCTAAACTTTAGTTTCCTTTCTAAAATAAAAGTTTGATTTTAATTGTTAACTTTAAATTCTAAAACATACACAAATATATATATATATATATAACAAATTACAATGTTTATATATATAAGTTATTTTAAATATAAAACATTAATTGTAATGTTTATAATGGAAACATACAGTGTTGCTTTAATTCAAATTCACAAGATAGATCTTTTCTAACAATGTAATATTTCATATCAAACTTTTTTTAATTGAAAAAAAATTAATTATTGTTAATTATAGATTCCAAAACATAAAAAATTGTCTGACATTTTTTTTAGCAAAGATAGCCGGCTTAAGTGGGTCATCCACATTTATAAATGAAGTTGAAACATGTGTTTGGCAGATGCACCAAAATAGCTTGAAAAAGAAAACAAAGTACAAGGGTTTGACAAGAATACTAGAACTAGTAAAAACCTAAACGCCAGTCCCCCTCTATGAAGGAATCACTACCATCATCCGAAGATTTAGGGTCAATTACATGGTAATACTCTAAAATGAATGTCGCTAATTAAGGGACAAATCTAACATATCAGAACAATACAGATATTTGTTATCCCATGTGTCATTTGGTAACACTAGCTTATTCAGGTCACCGGTTTGCCTAAGAACGTAAATGTCAGACCTTCGTCCTTTACATGACAATATAGCTACCTTTCTTCATCATCTCCACCCATGTTGTAACAACCCAAAATTTAAGGAGGTAATAATAAATAATTATAAGTGAAAATAAATAGTGTTTATAATTAGAATTCGTTTGAAATTAGTATTAAAATTAATTGGCAGTAGATTTATTGAAATGTTTCAATTAAAATGGGAAAAAGGAATTAAATTGTAATGATTGAGTTTAATATAAGAACTTGCATTTGTGTCAAAATGGAATGAACATTTTAAATAAAAATAAATGCATGTTTTGAGATAAATAAAACAAACTTCTCATTTTTGAATATATGTATGATTTTATAAACATGGAGTTTATTTTGTTACAAAAGAGAAAAAAAAGGTATAACAGTGTATTTAAAAAGAAGGCATCCACTTTTATAAATTTAGATGACGATGTTCAAATGAGATGGGTTATTGTAAATGAGAGAAAATGTAATCATATATTTATAAAAAGAAGGCATCTAATAAAATAAATGTTATATTTTTAAAAGAAAAGGCAAAAGTGTATTATGGAAGGATTACATTTCTTACAGTAAATAAGGTATGTTATATCTTTGTTAGTAAAGAATAAGGGTCAGTTTGATTTTTAAACATAAAAACATTAATACCAATCAATTAATGTAATTGATTGCTCAATTTAAAGGTAAAGAATTAGGTTACTAATTAATACACACTGTATATATACACGTTTGTGGACATATGTTATTTATCTAATTACAACAGATGTGAATATGGAGAAAAAATGTAGACATAACAATTCACATGTTATTTAATGAATTTAGATATGAATATATAGAATATTAACATATAAGTTCACATGTTCATCCAATTAATTCAAACGTGAATATGTACAATACTGGCATAATAATTTCTAGTTATTTATTAATTTATTTTAGACATAAACATGGAGAAATATTGACATGTTAATTTACTTATTTCAGATGTAAATGTGGAAAGATATTGATATGTTGTTTATTTATTTATTTCAGACATAAACATGTAAATTAAACGGGATGTTGAAAACTAAAATGAAACATGTGAATAAAGAGAGATGCATGGAAAATTAATATGAAATAAAATGTCACAATTTAGAAATAAATTGAGGAGAAGAAAACGTTATTTATAGTTTGTATATTATTGAGGGTGTAATTAATTAAATTAAATATAAGATAAGGCGTTTAAATGGCGCATTGTAAGATTTGACACAACAATGAGTCAACAGAAGTTTTTAGAGATTCTAATCTACGGTTGAAAGCACACCTAAAACACTATAAATAGGACCTAAACTAACCTAGGTTTTCACTCTAAAATCAAAACCTAGCCTCCATTTCTCTCTCTCAAATATTTACCTACATTCTTCATTTATAAAATAAAATTATAATATATATATATACATTCAAATAAATGATGGAGATTGTACAAATTAGAGGAGATTTCTATAGAATTTTGGTTGCTGTAAAAAAAGGGATTCTAACTTTTGTCTCAGGTGAGTGATTGTAATTATTTTAGATTTCTTTAAGTAATTTAAAATAATAGGGTTTCCAATAGTTGTAGTTTTACTACGATTTTTGGAATAACCTTTTTAGTAGTTTATTTACAGTTTTAAGAATTATTTTCAGTCTATTTCTTTTAGCTATTCTTTTAAGTTGATATTAATTTATTTCTATTAATTATAGTTTTCCATTTATTTACAGTTTATTTACAGTATTTTAATTTATTTACTGTTATTTATGCGTTATTTACATCGTTTTCCTATGCTTTGGATTTTCTTATATTTTCAGTTTTCTTTTATTTCTCTTTCTTCTTCATGTATGGATTAGAACAGATTAAACGTGAATTTGGATTAAATTATAAGAATAATGAAATAATGGAAGATAAGATGTGAATTGTAAGGACTGTAATAAAAGTGGAATTGGACTGAAATTGTGATGTAAATATTAGAACTAGACCAAGTTAAAGAAATTGGCCTAGTTATAACTTAGAATTATAAGTAAAAAGAGTAAAAGATGAAAGAAGCTTATTTTCACACTTCGACCTTGGGTTAAGTAATAAGCAGGATTATAACATAGGTTATAATAAGAAAATAGAACAAAATGAGGCTTATTTTAAGACTTAGGATAAATTAATAAGAACATATAGTAAGAATAATAATAAAGGTTTGTTTAAAATAATTTATCTAAGTTAATAAGCAAAGATGAAAGTAGGATCCGTACCGACATCATTCCCCTTATGCTGTTTAGGGTAGATAAGTGGTCGATAAATAAAAAGTAGGATCCGTATCAGCAGCATTTCCTTATGCTGTTTAGGGTAGATAAGTGGTCAATAATTAAAAGAAAAGATCTGTACCGGCAGCATTTCCCTTATGCTGTTTAGGGTAGATAAGTGGTCAATAAAAGAAAAGATCCGTACCAGCAGCATTTCCCTTATGCTGTTTAGGGTAGATAAGTGGTCAATACTTAAAAGAAAAGATCCATGCCGGCAGCATTTCCCTTATGTTGTTTAGGGTAGATAAGTGGTCAATACTTAAAAGGAAAGATCCGTACCGGCAACATTTCCCTTGGGACACGCTTATGTTGTTTAGGGTAGATAAGAGGTCAATAATTAAAAGACTAAATCATGGGGATTTGGACAAGGGACGCAATTAGATTTTGTTTGACAAGGACCAGTACCAACAGCATTCCCTATTTTCTATGGACACGGTGTCTCACAATAGCCTGAAGTGAGACGAGGGCACGCTTATGCTGTCTAGGGTAAATAAAAGGTCAAAAGAAGGAGCAATATATAGTGCGAACCGGCGGTGACCGAGCGTGCGGCATCGATTAGGGAAGATAAGTCGCTATTGAGTTCCAATCGCTTAGTATGTGTGTCTTTCGTAGACACCATTGCCTTCGGTGTTGGGAGCTATATAACGTGTAGTCTACAGTAGATACTTAGCATGTCATTTGTAGACACAATTGGCTTATGTGTAGGAAGCTATATAGCGTCTAGTCCGCAGTAGGTCTATGGAGTAGCAGGCCGATCAAAGGGTAGAATTAGGATTTCGGCCTAATTATAGGATTAGGAATTCAGCCTAATCAAAGCAGCTATCAAAGACAAGTGCAAACAATCAAAGTTAATCAATTATGTCAATTTAGTTAATTCGTATTTATTTCCAACTTATTCATTCTCTCTATTTCCTTTCTTTCCTTTTATATACTAGAACTATTGTAAAGTCTATTACTTTTACTTTGCTTAAAGATTATAGTAATTACTATCATTCAATTGACTTTTAGTCTGACCCACTCCTCCATTTTCCCTCTTTTCCCCCATAGGCTAGCAAGAGCAAGGACGATAGATTGCAGACACTTGGAGTCTTCTTTGGCAGAGATTTCTTATGTATTTCTCTTCTTTATTTTCAGTTTTTAGCTTATTCCATGTACTGGCACTTTGTGAGGGATAGTTTGCACTCTAATATTTATGAGACCGAGGTTTTGATTTCATGAGACATATATTGGTATTTTGAGACATGATGTATTTGGTTTTATAATTCTATATTATGAAGATTGACTTTTAGCAAATTATTAGTTTAATTATTTCCGCTGTTTTTTCTATTTTGTCTTGTGAATCTTAGTCTCTGCTAGTTTTAGTTATACCTACAACACACCACATCTTTTAGTATGTCCTTTTGGGTATAATAAGGGGTGTGGGGGGGGTTACACATGTACTTATAAAAACTTCCACCCTTAGGATTGTGTCCCATTTCAAAAGACTTATGAATTCACGCTTGCTCAGATGAGCCCTAAAAAAATCATCAGAAGGAGGAAGAACCACATCTAGTTTTTATTTGGAAGTACCTTCAATAACAATAGTAGAGGAATCATAGATAACAAAAGGCAAGATCTCGGAAGGAGGAACAATAATAGCAAGGAAAATAACCTTAGTAGTGGAATCCTATTAGAAAAAGGCAAGGGGAAATGTCGATCTGAAGTTTATAGGTTTCCTTAAGGTGACCAAAAGAGTGACAAGTAAGGCAAATTTCTGGTTTCCAACTATAATGAACGTCAACAACATTTTCATGCCCTTCAACAATATGAACAGTTATCTTGGATGGTAATGGATTTTCAAAGTATATTATTTCCAATCAGAGAATATTTCGAAAAAAATCAAATGTTTAATTCTAAATTCAATATTTAAAACACTTATTTATATTCAAGTCCTCTTAAATCACCTTTGAAAATAATTTATTAATTGGAATTTCTCTTTATATAAAAGCTTCCAAGTATTTATATTATAATATCTACCTAAAAATTCACTTTTATAACTAGATTCCAAAATTTCTCCTTTTCATCATAATTTGATGTAATAACTTTATATATTTCCAAAGGTATATAAATCGACTTCCTTTTTTGTAAAACAGTTAACCAAATATAAACCAGATTACTTCCAAAAATCATGCATCACAAAATATAATAATGAATTTATACTAATATTATTATTATTATAAATAAATCATAATCAAACATTTTATTATTTCAAAATATTAATTTACGAAAATTTCGTATATTTTAAATTCCATAAAACTAGACTTATCACCTTTGAGAAATACAATTTGAATCACAATTTATAAAAAATCCTTCAAATACTTTTATAATCATAGATAAATAAAATATATTTCCATAAATCTGCTAACAAAACAAATTCCATGAAAATTAATTTCGGTTTAAAAATTCTAAAATATTCCTTTTAATATGTGCGCGCATGTGTATCTTTTTTTTTATAATATTCTTTTATATGAAAAATTTTCAAAATCGTTCATTTCTAAATATTCAAGCAAAATTTTCTCATCTATAAATACTTCCAAGAGAATTTAACTTAACATTTCTCTTTATAATCAATTTCAAGTGCGAAGTCAGGCCAAACAAAGAAAAGAAAGTGTATGCAAACATCGTACATTCAATTTCAAACCAATCGATAACCAAATTATACTAAACAAATAAGGAATCGGATTCATTATGTAACGACCCATATTTTCAACCATTTAGAAATATTAAATTTAATATAATTGTTGAATAAAAATGGTTAGAAATAAAGATTTTACGATTTATTAATGGAAATGTTATTAGATGTATATTATAATCTAAGATAAAATTCTTAAATAAAAAATTTCAATAAGTTAAAAGAAGATAACCAATCAATTGAATATGAAATGATGTTAGGTTGCATATTAACAACATGGTTTGAAATAATAAATGTTAATGTTGTAAAGGATAAATTAAATGTTTATATATAAAGTTGAGACCATTGTTATTTAAATGTTATTAGGTAAGTTGATAAGAAACATTTATTTAGTGTGAAATGTATAATACTTGTCATATGGAATAATTTAACAAATAAATGTTGGAATATATGAAATGAAAAGAAAACAGGTGTGATAAAATGAAATTTCATTGAAATCTAATATTGAATATAAACTACAATAAGAGTTGTTGGAATCCTTTAATTGAAAAAGAAAAGACAAGTACATTGTAATTAATAAGACCAATGTAAGAACTTACATTTTCAATTAAATTAAAATGAACATTTTAATGAAATTTAAGCTTTGACTTGAAAAAGAATAAAATGAATGTTTATCTCTAATTGGAATATAATTATAAAGTTTAATTTGGGTATAATTGTAAAGTTTATAAAAAGAAAAATTTGAATTTATATAAAATTGTACAACTGTTAAATAACGGTAATAGCCAATACAAAATGATTGTAACAATAAATTTAGATTCTCACTAAATTGTAGTTGAATGAATTAGTGTGTTGAAATAAGTGATACCAAACGAAATTAGCTATTGTGAAATTGGAAATTTATTTCAATTTCAAATTTAATTAACAATCGATTTACATTCAAATGTAAAATGTTATGTTTGAAATGTAATTATTCAAATTTTATTCAAATGTGTAATAATAATAAGATCGAATTATTAATGAACGTCGTGGTTTGTAATAACGGATTTGTCAAGTAGAAATATTGTATTTGTCCATAGTTGTGAATTGGTAAATTATTTGAATATAATTTAATTTAAATTTTATCGAATGATAAAACGTTAACTTTCGTATACGATGGAATTAGGCCTTGAAACTAGTTCCATTGTGTTCAGAAGGAAATTTTACATATAGGTTGCCTATCAGCACGTCGATTGGAGTTCGGGCTGTTCTGGACCTTAACCTACAAATAGGCTCACAAATCGAGAATAAACTATTATTAAAATATTAAAAACCCTAATTTTTCATGGCCGCTGCCATATCCATCTTCAAAGGCTGAAAATTCTCCATCTTCTTCCCCTTTGATCTCTCTCATTTCTCACCGATTCGCGACGAAGTCTAAACAAAAGTTATTGAGCTCGATCTCCTCTACAATATGTACGATTAGATCGAGCAAGTTACGTTTGGATTCGCCAGAATTGGGGATCAAAGGTTGAAGCATTTATGGCAGTTTGCGAATGGAGTTGGGTGTCGGAGGTGGTGAAAATTTCGGTGGAGGTGGAGGAAGGCGACGTGATTCCGGTCGTGGCCTCTGATCAAGCAATAACGGTCTATAGACAGCGCAGTTGGCAGTCAAAAGCGTGGTCAATGGTTGGAGGATGGGTTTGGGTGTCCTGTAACATGAGGGAGAAGGTGAGATGTTTTACTATTTTGCCCTTCAATTATTTAAATATAAATTTAAAATTCAAATGTTCTAACCTTCATAACTTTTGCATACGAACTCCAATTCATGTGCGGTTTCTTCCATTGAACTTGTATTGAAATTCCAAACAATAAGAAACTCGTTTGGTTGAATTTGGAGACTGTTGGGATTTTGGGATTTTGTTGGATTTTTAATGGGCTTAAATCAAAGGTGAGTGATTAAACCCACTCACGCAATACTAAATTTTATGATGTTAGTTCAATCGAAATCATGAATTGATTAATTGTGTTGATTGTTGTTTGGAAATTTAATTTGACATTTGAATTGATATTGAACTTGAATTGACACCAAAATTGAATTGATTTTTAATATGAAACTGACAACAAAATTGAATTGACTTTAAATTGATAATGAGATTGAATTGCTAGTTAAACACGCGACTTTTGATAACTAGTAGCTGTTTTGATATATTGGTTGATTTGGATGTTGATTACAATTGGATGCCTATTGATTGATATGTTGGATGTATGGTTGTTATTTATTTTTTCATTTGTATTATTTGAAATGAACTAAGAAATAGGTTGTAATGATAAACCTATGTCATGTAAATATGGGTTGAAATGATATATATCCATTCCTGTACTTAAAATTGAAACAACTGATCACTTGGTCATAGGGTATAAAATTATATACGGACACCGAATTTGGTTAAATTAATTGGTTTTATAATCTTGAATTTGGATTTATTTAAATGATATTGTTTTAAAGAAATAAAATTTTAATGTACATGAATTGAATTATTTTCTAATTCGAGCTTTGAAACATTGAAATTGAAACTGCTTAAATGAAATTGTTTAAAGGATTTAGTTCGAAATCTTAAAGTTGAAATTGAGATATGATTTAAATTTATCGAAAGTGAATTATTTTAAAGGTTTAAATTTTAATTTAAACTTTGAATTTATTTTAATTAAAAGTGGTTTAAATTGGTATTTCAAATTTTGGATGTGAAATGGATTTAAACTAAATTGTTTAAATAAGAATTTGAATTGAACTTTCAGCCATTTTAATGGAAACGTTTAAATTGAATTTGAAGTAAAGTTTGAAATTGCTTTGAATTGAGATTGATTTAAATTGAATTTTGAATATGAAGTTGACTTGAATTGGAAGTCGAAAAATTGGATTCGTTGTGATTTGGAATTTATATCTAAGTTCAAATTGTTGTGAAGAAAGAAACAATTTTAATATAAACTATTTTAATATATAAACTATATTCAAACTATTTTCAATCTTCAAAACTACTTTCAATATTCAAATTGTTTTAATCATCCAAACTATTTTCAATATTCAAAACTATTTTTAATTATCAAAACTATTTTCAATATTCAAACCATTTTAATTATCCAAACTATATTTAATATTTAAACTATTTTAATTATTCAAAACTATTTTCAATATTTAAACTGTTTTAAAATTGGGAACTATTTAGATTTAAATCATTGATTTAAATACGAATGTTTCAATATGTAAGTATAACCTATTTTTGAATTCAAAATGATTTTGAAGTGATTCTGATATTTTGGTATGAATTATGATTCGTTCTGAAAATTCAAAGAACCAACCGGTGTGTAAAATGGACGATTGGTTAATAAAGAGACCGGGGCCAAACGAATAGCATACTTACTGGAACCACTTTAATAATCGTGTACGCGGTGGATGTTATCCAAAATGTTGAAGTTGAATTGGCAGCGTTTACTGGAATGAAGAAAGAGAACGATGATAGATGACACCAACACTTGTGTCAGTTTGAAATGACTAAAACATGATCCTATATCTGGCTAAGGGGTTAGCTACCTTTAGGGGCCATCATCCGTTCATATTACTATATTGATGTTGACTCGATCGGTTTACCTTGATTTGATTTTGAGGGTGATGGACTCGGTCGGCAGCCGTTGCAGCGATGTGCTACGACCAACCAGAAAGGGTAAGCTGGTATAATCCTACCTTGGGCATTGCCTCACGTGCCTTGTCATACGATTATCCTTATACGAGCCCACTACGATTTTGTTTTAGTATGGTACCTATAAGGGACTCAATGGCTACCTACGTTACTGGTTGAGTTACAGGACCTGCATAGACTACCTGCTTAAAAATGTGTTAAGGGGGATCAATGTAAAGCCTTAACGCTATTTGAATATTTACTTTACTGATAGACACTACATATATAACATATATTACTACATGCGAATTTTTTTTCTGACTCGAGTGTTTTGTCTTTTCATTACGCTCGGGTCAGCCTGAGTATTTCAATGTTGAAGACATTATTCCTTGAAGATGAAGATGGAGATTGATGATAGTATTTATTAGTATTATTCCGCTACATTATTTTGGTATGTTTGTTGATTGTACTCTGATTACGTTGTAAAATGAAAGTTAAATTTATTGTAAAACAGCTTCATGAATTGTTTATTTGATTATTATATTTGTCATTCCGTTGTGAGATGCTGATCATTGTTTTTCTTCTTCGTATTTTTCTTTTTAAACCCCATTAATTATCTGTCTTTTGGAATGTTTGAGTTAGACATGCGTGGTTTATTGTCGAGTTAAATCGTCTAAAAAGGTGGGTCGTCACACATTATCAAAGAGAATATTCATATATTGCAGAAATTAAATTTAACAATGTTGATTTAGGCAAAGTCAAGCAATAATTCAACCAAATTTGATTAATATCAATTATAATTCATTGCAACATTAAGCAAACAAGGGCATGCAATGCAGTCTAACATAGGCAATCAAACAAAAAGAATTAGAACATAGTTATGATTTGAAACCACTCATTAAATTCATAGTATACGATTGCAATGTGATTTACAAATAACGAAAAGTAAGTATTGATTGAAAACAAACAAAGTAAACTCATAGAACGATGTAGGCAATCCCCTTCTAGAAACTTCAATCCTTCACTTCCATCACCCAACACTGCCTCAGCCAATGAAAGCTCCAAACCCCATTGACCCCATAGTTGTGACTCCCTAAATCCCTGTACACAACACTAGGTCCAACCACCGCCATCAGGTCCAGTGCGCCACTAACCGACGTCACAAACATTATGCAAAGCCACTTCGACACCCTCCTGCACTAGCACCTCCAGGTCATACATGTGATCTTTCTTCGATGTCATCGTCCAGCTACAGTCGTGCACGAGACCAGACTTTTCCCCTCCCCCAATGGTGCTGCCAAGCTCCTCCTAACGTCATCACCTACCTAATCGCATAGGTTTTTAGTGCTTGTGTTTTTTTCTTGAATTAGGGATTTAGGGAGGGTAAAGGGGATAAACGAATTTTGAAGATCAAATGGGCTTGAGAGTTATGGGCTAAATGATGGAGTAAGGAAGATACAAGGGTTTGATTTATTTGTTTTCTCTCTTCTTTCCATTTCCAAATCAATCCCTTAAGTAAAGCAAGTCTACAATTCAATCCTTTTAATTACCAATTATAATCTCTTTACCTACATATATAATAATATTATCATTTAGTTGTAAGTATATTTTCAATTTAAAGTGATCTACTATTTATTTTACAAAAGGTACTTCAATAATTTATAACAAATAATTAAATTCAACAATTGTTCATTTCCAATTGATTTATTGATTTTATCTATATAAATTTTTTTTTGCGAAAAATGTGTGATCCTCTAAAATAGAGGAGAGCACACATGTAAATATGTATATATCACAGAAGACAAGGTGCTGCCAACATGCTTGGCAAGTAGCTAATCATAGTACAAATACAAAGGAAAAAAACTCAGGTACCTTTAGAACGAGCTTCGGCAAGGCCACCGCCCATTACACCCAATAACGAGCTCCGGCTAGGCCACCGCCCGATATTGAGGTGTTAGAAGTACCTTAAAAACTATGGAACATCTCAGCGCCGGTGATACTAGAAGCCAGCTCCATTTGAGAAGGAAACGCCACGCTGTAGACTCTGAATAAATGGAAATACGAATGATTTAGAATGGAAAGCGCCACTCTGTATATACGGTAGAATTGGAGAGAGCGCTTCGCTGAAAAGTGAATCATCCAGAAAGTAGAATGCCATAGTGAAGCTGTAGAAGAACCGGGAAGAACTCCTCACTATAAACAGCAATCCTGCCATCAGCAATCCTGTGAACCTGCAAAAAGAGTCTAACACCATTTCTGGCCAAAACCTATATTTGTAAAAGGAACTAAAAAATTATAAGAATAGTCAACATATATGTATATAAATGAAATTTATCAAACATGTATATTTATTAATAAAATAAAAGTAAAGAAACAAAAGCTAAGATAATAGGAAAGAATATAATAAAAATTAGAAAAATAAACGAAAAAGAATCCATGATCAAAAGAAGTTAAAGGTCTATAACTAAAACAAAAACACACAAAAACTAAAACTAAAACAAATCAAATCTTATCCTTATGGTCCTTTGATCAAAAGGATATTATGATAAACAGTGAAATCATCATTTAAGTTTGAAAAAAATGTTAATAGTACAATTATTAATGTCAAAAACGTTGTTTTTATTCTTAAATAAATTAATATTATTACTAACATTATTAATATATTCTTTAAAATGATTATTTTTAGCTAATTTATATTTAGGATTTGTGATCCAATTAAAACAAAATGAAGAAATTATAAATATTAATTTGTTAAAATGACTATTATTATTATTAAAAATTCTCCGATTTCTGTCAAACCAAATATACCAACAAATTATAATGAATAAAGTGTTAAGTAAAAATCTATTTTCCATTTTAAACTTAAATCTAAAATTATTCCAATAGTGGTCACAATCAGATATTTTAGTTGTAAGACTAAAGTTAAAGATTTTGAGAGTATTACTCAGAATGTAGTAAGTATCGATGCAATCATAGTATACATTTTTAATATCTTCAAAATATATATTACAAAAATAACCTTTATTATCAATTCCGTATTTTTTCTTTTTAAAAATTCTATAGTATTTAGTTTTCCATGCATGATTAACCGCATATGAATTTTTGATTTAGGAGGAGCATTTGTTTTCGAAATAAATTTAAAAGAGTTTTTAGCTACACCCGAGAAGTTAAGAAATTTATAAAAAGAATTAGAAGTATATTTGTTACCCTTATCCCATTCCCAACTAATATTATCATTTTCATTATCGATATTATAAATATTCAATCTAGCATAAAGTAAAGAAAGCTTCCTAAGAGTAGTACCTACTAAAATTCTATTAAAACTAAAATTCCAAGGGGGTCATTTTCGGGAGAAAAAACATCTGTAATTAAAGCATTCTTAAAGTTACAAATTTCGTGAGCTCTTTAAATTCTATCCTAGGAGGGATAACAGAAATCCAACGGTCATGCCAAAAAGTAGTACTATTTCTAGAATGAACTATTGTATTAGTACCTAGGTTAAAAATCTCATGACATTTTAAAATTGATTTCCAAAAATTAGACAGTTTACATATAATTGTAGGAGTAATTTGATGTAAATTATTACTACCATTATAGTAATATTTAGAAATGATTTCTTTCCAAATAATAATATCATTAATAGCCTTAAATTTCCATAACCACTTACCTAACAAAGACAAATTCATATTACACAAATTAATGACTCCTAAACCACCTTCCTTTTTGGATTTACAAACTGTTTCCCAATTTACTAAACATTTAATAGTACTGTTATAGTTTTCCCCACTCCATAAGAAGTCCCTTCTAATTTTATCAATTTTATCAATCACCCAATTTGGAAAAAGATGCATAGACATCCAATAGATTGAGAGAGCTGATAAAACAGAGTTTATAAGAACTAATCTACCGGCTCTCGATAAAAATCTCATGTTCCAATTAGAAATCCTATTTTTAATTTTATCAATGATAATAAACCAATCATCATGTTTAAGTTTAGTTGGTCCAATCAAAAAACCAAGATAATAAAATGGAAAATTCATAGTTTTAGCGTATTAGCAACTAATTTTTCAACCTTTTCAAAATCATTTAAAACTAAAACCGAACTTTTATCAAAATTTATTTTTAAACTTGATAGAAGTTCAAAACTATATAAAATAAATTTAAGGGTAATAACATGATTAGGCAAATGAGAGGTAAATAGCAAGGTATCATCCGTAAATTGAAGGACAGATAGACTATTTCGTGAGATTTCTCTACCAACACTCCCCAAAGATCCATTATCAACTGCTTTTTTAATTATCATAGCGAAAACATCTGCGGCTAAGTTAAACAAAAGAGGCAGTAATGGATCACCTTACCTTAAACCTCGTTTAGATTGAATTTTGTTACCTAAAATACCATTAACCATAATACTAGAGTTGCCAGTTTTAAGTAAAGTCGTGATCCAGCTAATCCATCTATGACTGAAACCTCTAACATATAACATATCAACTAGAAAATCCTAATCCACCGAATCAACAGCTTTCGCAAAATCCAGTTTTAAAATCACACAAGTAATATTATTCTTACAACAGTGATTAATGTATTCTTGAACAACAGCCACACCATCAGTGTTATTTCACCACTTAATGAAAGCAGTTTGTGAACAGTCAATTAGATCATTCATTCTTTTACCAAGTCTATTAGCTAAAACTTTTGAAATAATTTTAACGGAACAATTAAGTAAGGAAATAGGTCTAAAATCTTTTAAATTATTAGCACTGATTTTTTTGTGCAATAAAATAACATTTGCAAAATTAAATCTTCCTAATTGCAATTTTCCATTATAGAATTCGTTAAACAAATTAATTAGATTGAATTTTGAAACATCCCAAAAAATTTGTAAAAGAAAATAAGGAACCCATGAGGACCCGAGAATTTATCACCAGGTATGTCATTAATAGCTTTCAAATTTTCCTCTTCAGAAAAATGATTATCAAACTCAGAAAGGTCAATGCTAGAATCAGAAGGATAAAGATCATTCCATCTAGCATTAATTCTATGCTTATTTTTATTACCGAAAATATCTCTATAATAGTCGGTAAAAGCCTTACAAAGGTCTCATTGATTCACCAATTCTTCGTTATTCACAAAAATAGAATTAATCGTATTGCTACGTTTTCTACCATTAGCCATATTATGAAAACATTTGGTATTATTATCACGTTCATTAATCCATTGAATTCTAGATCTCTATTTCCACATGACCTCTTCTTTTTGTAAAATTAAATTAAGCTCTTCTTTTAGATTAGCAAGAATGTTACACTCACCTAGATTTAGTTGTCTAGTTTCTTCTATCTTGTTAATCTTAAGCATTTCGAAAAGTTGTTTTCTTTTTCAATTTTAATACTACCATAAACATTCTTACTCCAATTTTTAAGAAAGCTCCTAAGACCCCTAAGCTTTAATATAATTTTTTTGCAGAATTATCCATATTTCTAATATTATAAAAGCTCATAGAAATCCATTTATTTTTAATTAAATTTGAAAAACTGGATTCTAATAACCATATTTTTTCGAATTTAAAAGATCTATTAATAACTCTATGGTGATCACACGTAAGAATGATAGGACAATGATCAAAATAAGTGTAAGGCAAACTTGAAACTCTACAAATAGGAAACTTATCCTTAATTTCATCACTAACGAAAAGCTTATCAAGAAGAGCCATAGATGGGGACTCCCTAGTATTACTCCAAGTAAAAGCTCTATTAGAAAGAGCAATTTCAATCAAATTAAAATTAATAATAAATTGGTCAAATTCCTCCATAGCAGAGAAATCACCTTCCCATGGTGTACGCACACCTAGAAAACGCATAACATTGAAATCACCCCCCAAAATCCAAGAACCAGGAGCTAAAGATCTAAATTCTAGACATTCATTCCAAAGAATCCGACGACCATTTTTGAGTTAGGCCCATAAACATTAGAAATATTTAAAATAGAATTATCACTAAGGTTTAGTGAGAATAATATGCAGTGAGTGTTGCTTAGAAATACATTGGAGCAATTTAAATGAATTATCCTGCCACCCAATAAGTAGAGCCCCAAAAGCACCAACAGAAGGTAAACAAGCCCATTTCCTAAAATGATAACTACCAAATCTTCTATAAAAACGAATATCAGGACATTCGATTTTAGTTTCCTGTAAAAGTGCGATGTCAATAGAATAGTCTTTAAAAAAAGCTCTTATTTTATCACACTTATTTAAATCGTGCAAACCTCTGGTATTCCAACTAGTAATCCTCATAAACCAATAGATCTAGCCCTATCAAATTCTCTACTTCTAATATATGCTAAATCTACCTCAACATAAGAAAAAACAAAAGCGGTATCTCTAGCTAACTTACAAAACTCAGAAGAAGACAAACTACCTAAAGCATATGATGAATACATACTATCCAAATCAGACATCATACCTAAGCCTGAATTTGTAGCACCACTCGTGGCATACGAATCAGGTAACTCACGCAAAGTCTGAGAATGACCACGGATGGCGCTACGACGAACAGTCCCACAAATTGACGTTGATTTCCTACGTCTACCTCTCCTAGAATATTTAGGAACAGAAGATGAAATCCCTCCAATACTATGAATGATAGCATCCAATTTAGACGCGTACGACGAATTTTGAATCACGGTCTTCTCTGCTTTCTTATTCACGGAACCAATTTTAACATTATTCTCATCCATAATAGAGTCAACGGCTGGTAAACCATTATCTGCTTCAACTTGAGTCAGAACTAATTCCTTTTGATAAACATCAGAGAAACCATTATTCCATTGAGATTCAAGCATCCCATTCTCATTAGTATCTGTTAACATTTCACCATACAATTCACCAACAAAATCTACCTCCGTACAATCATCCCCGACATTTTCCACTGGCACAACAACAGTAAACAGCCGATTTCCAAACACAACATTATACTCTCCTAACAGATCGATAGAATTATCAGCAACACGATGACTATAAGGCACCAAGCGCATAGGCAACCCCTCCTTAACACTTAACATATCAACAACAGAATAATCAAAATTATTACGTGCACCATGTATACTGATACCTATTTGAAAATCTAAAACAACCACATCAGAGCAACACGAATTACCCTCAGCCAATTATCCCAAAACCCCCATTTCAACATCATCGATATGATCTGAAGCTGCTACATTAGCAATATAACTTCCTTGCATAATCTTGAAAGACTGTGAAACATCAGAGATACCGAGAGAAGCATTCACCATGTCAACATTGTTTCCAACCATAGCACTTGACTTTATACCATAATTCATCTTACAACAAGCCATTCGATCCATCGAATCATCATCGATATTAATTATCTGAGAGTTAGCCAATCGATCCATTGAATCATCATCATAACAAACTTTCTGAGAAGAATTCCCCATGCCTATCCTATTTCCATCCACAGCACTCAAATTTTTAGCCATTCAATCCATTGAGACATCATCATTATTAACTTTTCGAGCAATTATATCATTAACTAATCTCCCCTTTAAAACTGACGGTTCAACATGAAAATCTTTTAATTGATAACCTTCAGAGATCCATCACTAATCTCTGTATCTAAGTTCTCATTACTGACTACAACTTTCCCCACTTGATTTGCGGCATTAACATTGAATATCTGAGAATGAAGTTCTACATTACTCTCAACTTCAGTTAAGTCAGTATTAAGATCAGACTCCTCCATAGATGCAAGACAATCAAATTTATTAGCAATAGATAACTCAAACTTCCCCATCTCACGAGATTACGCTCTGTATCTATTATTATGAGACTGATTAAAACCTTGGTTTATTTAACTTGCTTTAGAATCAGAGCCATGCTCACCCAAAGAGAAGACAACACAATCCACAACTAACACATTTGCCTTCGAAGAAAGAGAATCCGCATAACATTGCGTAACAGAAGGGTTAAAAAGAATAGGGTCATTTCCAAAAAATTCCTCCCTCTTGGCAGTAAAAATAAAATCAGAATCAACACTATGCGAACAACCATTAGCCCTATTCAAAACAACCTTTCTATCGACATCCGAACCAAATTCATTGAAAGGACATATAGAATTTCCAAAATATTCATCCTGATCCCCAAATTTGTCTATGTATCCCTTACCAATATTTATCGAATTGATTGCATCAAAATGCACAAACATTTCCTCTAAAAAGTAAATTCCTTCAGACCTTTGTGACCATAAATGATTATATTTATTCTCGTCATAAAAATTTATCATATTATTACCAATATTTATCGATATAAAATTATATCTCTTTTCGTTTATTCTTGTCATAAAAAAGTTATTTACCATAAAAAAATATTTTATTTTCGCTGTAAATATTTTATTGAGTTCAATATAATTTTTGAAAAGAATTTATAAATTGATTTAATTTATTAAAACAATTTTTTTATAAAATAAGCTTTAATTCTATAGGAATATATTTTTAGAAAATAAATTTTATCCAAAATTGAACCCAAACCGTTTATTTTAATCAAATTTATTTATACTTTTTAAGTAGGGTTGTTATAGTTGTCATTATAGACGCTCATGGTAGACAACATATAACAATGGGCTAATTCATGGCCCATTTCCCAACTTTCGTAAGTCTTAACCTCATCGAGTATGAAGTCCTTAGTGGGTTTAGCTAAAGGTTGATTTGTGATGACATATAAATAATTTCATAAGTGGGTGTAGTTATTACGTTCCTTAGCAAGTCTTTGTACTTAGTTCCCCTTAAAGTGTTCTTTTCGAAGAATAGCTTCATGCTAGCCATCTATCTGTGCAAATCCATTATAGTAAATTAGATATCATTGCATAGGTTCTTACACTTATTAGAATGGTTTTTTTATTTATCTAAGAAGGCTTATATTGAATTTTGCATCTCTCAGAACCCTAAAAGAGATATGAGAATTTTATAAATCCCTTTAGTAGGTGTTAGGATTTGTTTATTATGTTACTACGACCTTGCGGTTGCTTAATAAATTATAGCCCCCATAAATGGTAAGTAACCTTTTACTAGTTATACCTTATATGTAACTCCTAGCCTACTTTTAATTATGCTTCTAGCCATCTTCATGACCTTGAGGCTCAACAATTGTTCATCTTCATGACCTTGAGGTTGCTCGACAAATCATGCTTCTAATCATCTTCATGACCTCTATGGATAGTATAAACGTCGCCTTAGATATCTTTTGCCTTGAGTTTGCTCAACCAACATAGATGTGTAAGTACTCTATTTATATTATAAATGCCAAAGAGAACTATTATTATTAAATTCTCATTTTAAAATAATTTAATAGAATATTATCGACGATTTAAGGAAGATGACCATATAACAATTATAAGTCATGATATCGAATATCATTTATGTACATCCAATGTATACTTCCTTAATTCTCATAGGTTTTATTTATATTTGCCTCCTGCTTTATTTTTACGTATAACATATATATACACACTCTTTTAATTGTACCTTTAATAATTTATTTACTTATAAAATTTATACACATAACAGAAGAGAAGAAATCTCGACGTTCGATAATAGGGTAAAATTCAGATTTTGAAGTTTCGAGATCGTTTTCGAGCACTTTTCAGCAAGTGGGTTTTTTGTTGTGTGAACTCCATGGATCCAAAGGATGTCAAAAGATAATTAAAATGAACTTTATTTAATGAAGTTCTGTTATGACGTAAACGAAGGCATTGGTTGAATGAAGATGCCTTTATGTGGTACATATTTCTCCATAGGCTAATTTGGGTCTGCTAGTTACTGGTTGTACTCAGATGTTCTGTATTTAAGGACCATACAGTGGTTTTGAGTTTAAATATTTTGTGATACTCCTACCACATTTTGTACCCAAAATGTACTTTCAACTGTGTTCCTTTTTATCTAATAGTGAATAAAGTATCTATTTCAAAAGAAAATATTCATATGTATTTCTTTTTATTAATTAAACAATTTAAGTAACTTATAAATATAACATTTATATTTATAAATTTAAAACAAATTTAAATTATGTTTTATAACCTTTATGAAATTAATTAATTACATATTTCATTTAAACCAATTTTAAATTTGCATTATATAATTTTTATAAAATTGTGTAGTTAACTATTTATTTAATTTGGACAATTTAAATTAATTTATAATATTCAAATATGTTATCTAAATTAATTTAAGACTCAAATAACATATAAATCTTCCAAAAGGGCATGCCTTAAAATCAAGCAACTTCGATGAGTTAGGTAAGGGCCAGGAGTATAGGGAGGTTTTACCCATAAGTGGTCATTAATTAAAGTAACATTCTCCTTAGTATAAGCACCCTTTCCTAGACACCCATCTACTTTGATTTTTTGTCTAAGGCATTACCCTTAGTGTTTGTTAATTTATTTACACAAGCACATTTATAGCTCTGATGCCATTACTGGATTTGGTACAATGGCAATGGGATAAAAGGGGTGGATTTTTTTTAAAATCCATTTATTAATTCGCACAAGATCTTTTATTATGTTTGTGTAAATAAATTTTTATTTATACAATATAGTGATTTGATTAATAAAATATGGTTTTAATTTAATTTTATTAATTAAAATAACTATTTGTTACTGACATTTAAATAGTTTATTTATAATTAATTTATAATTATTTAATTAATATGTCATAATACCCACCTTCACAATACAAACATCTTAAATAATACACACACACACATATCATAACTAAGGTTTATGGGAGAGTTTACCACTTTGTTTCACGGTCGATAAGATATCTAGAGTGATATATAAACTATAAATAATATAGTATAAAATGTTATATATATATATAAGAAACAAAACAATCTATATATATATATATATATTCATTTCTACCATTATAAATTTAAAACATATACGTAAATAATATATATATATACACACAATTCCATATTGAAAATATACATGAATAAAATTATATAAATAATTTAAAATAATTTGTTTATTATAAAATATTATAAAACTATTTTATAAGCATACACACATACTCTATATTTATTTTTGGCTATGTTTTATTTTATACAGAATTTCATATTTAAAACTTTGACTTATTTAAATGAATGAAAAAATCAAATCAAAATAAATCAACTGCAAAACGACCTCTTTTCAAATAATTTACATAAAAAAATTTGATTTTTAATTATTCAAAATTATCAAATTTAGATAACTAACTTGGGGAAATAAATTAAAAATATCTATCTTAAACTTTATATATAAGCACACACACATATGTATATATGTATGTGTGTGTGTGTTTGTATGTGTCGGATCTAAAAATTAATTTAATTTTTTGTTTAAAAATATTTAATTTATATATAATATATAGAAAAATAGGCATAAGGACAAACTTAGAAAAAATTTAGGCTGAAAGATAACAAGTTTGTTTTTTAGGCTGAAGGATAATGCTAGTTATAACTAGCATTTTGTATAGTGTAAAACTGAATATAAATCTAGATATAACTAGCATTTTGTATGGTGTAAAAGTTGAATATAATGCTACTTATAACTAGCATTTGTCCTTCAGCCTAAAAGTGAAACTTCATGTCCTTCAGTCTAATTTTTGTTCAAAGCTTGTCCTTTTTCCTAATTCCCTCTATAATATATTGTTAGAACCTCAATTGTTGGATTTTAATGACAACAACTATACAGTTATGTCAAAGAATCTCTAAGCTAATTTGCAGGTACACGAGCATCAAAAGGAGATAATCAAATATGTTCAAAATGAAGATACACAGTACAAAAGTATGAAAGAATGTATATTGAGATACAAGAAGAGATATATACGACAGAGACAAGACGAATGTGACAAACAAAGTATTATTAGTCATAGAGTGTTGTGTCTAGAGTTTACAAATGTTAAAATCTTCTCAAAATGATATACACACATATACATTCATATTTTAAATGAAAATCAAGTTTTCAAAAATTGCATGGAGTGGGACTCGAACCCAGGTCACTAGTTCAGAAGGAAAGTGCTCTAACCATTTGAGCTATGATAATTTTTCGTTACAGGCTAAATTCAGACTTCTGAATAATGTCATTCAGACGTCTGAATGCTGAAACCTGAATATTGTTTCACAATATTCAGACGTCTGAATGAAAATATTCAGACGTCTGAATCGGATCAAAAATGACCTATTTGCTTTCTGATTTGCACATAAACATTTTCAGAAGTCTGGATTCTATTTTTCAGACGTCTGAATTTCTACAACGGCTATATTTCTGAACAGTCACTTCTCTTTCCTTGAAGAGATGCGACTTTTAATCAACAGATATGACCATATACTTTCATGATAACTATTCACGAACAATTGCACCTTTTTATAGTCTATATAATCATGTTAGAATCATCAGTTTGATTAACCTAATCGATCTAACTCTTTCTATTCTTAATCTACTTTGATTCTAACACTCTTGTGCATTCAAGTTCATACAAAATCATTCATTTACTTCCATATTCTTCACATACACACACACACACACACACACACACATATATATATATATATATATCAAAAGGAGAAGATTATAGGAAGGTTGTACTATCAAGAGACAAATCCGTGTTATCAAGAACACACTGTGTCAAATACTCTCTGTATAAGTTGAAGTCCTGTTCTGATGTTCAGGCAAGTGAAGTCCTCTTCGGTTGTTGAGGCGAAATCCTGTTCTGTTGCTCGAGTCCCTGTTCGGCTGCTCAGGGGTTGTATAGACCTGTTCCTCCTGGTTAAGTGAGGGTTGTTGTTTTAGTGAAATTCCAGAAGGAGTCTGGGACTGGACGTAGAACGGGAAGTTTGAACCAGTATAAAAATCTCTGGTGTGCTTGTTTTTTATTTTATTTACTTTACTCTATTATCAGTCTTCAGTTTTATACTTCTGCACTGCTTGTTTTACACTGTTCCATATTACACGATCCATACAAACTTTCATTTGGTATCGGAGCATAGCGATTTTCATTTGGTATCAGAGCCTGGAATTCTATCGATCGTCACAACATCATAGAATAATGGCCAGAAAACGATCTAGTCGAAATACAACAGGCAAAATCCCTGTCAATGCCACCAGTGAAGACTACAAAAAGGTATTTTCTGATTTACAAATTTCAGTAAAAGATAATAATGAATTAGTTAGTGTATGCAATAAGATTTCAAAGCTTAATTTTATTATTTTAGAAAAGATGAAATCTGTAGAACTTGAAAATGAGAAATTGAAAAATGAGAAGTTAGATTTAGAAAATCAACTAGGTGTTTTAAAGAATAATTTTGAGGCTCTTACAGATTTTCTAGATGAACAAAACGCCATATTTGAGAAAGAGAGAGAAAAATTTTCAAAAGAAAACTTTGATTTGAAAAGACAAAATGATTTATTACAATCCTCTTTAGATAATTCAAAATCTCAAAATTTCCTTCTCAAAAATGAAAACTGTACGTTAAAAAACGAGAGAAAATTGATATTTTAAATAATAGTAATATTTATTTTGAAAATAATAATTGTGACTTTAAAGTTAAATTTGATAAACTTAACACTGAAGTCACAAAATTTAATAAAGGTCAAAACGATTTAAACATGATTTTATCCAGTTCTAGACCGTTACATGATAAAAGTGGTTTAGGATATAATAAAATTGATCGTAGAAATAGCACTAGATATGCTTTCATGTATAGTAAAAATGTTAGTGCTAGTACTAAATTTCGAGTAAAGTCTAAATCCAATTTTTATAGAAATTCAAATACCGCTATGACCAATAATGTTTATAATTTCTCTAGAAGTACAAAATCATTGACCAGAAATATAAATAACAATTATCTAAGTATTTGGGTTCCTATTAATTGGAAAAATAGAGAAAAATACATTGATGATTATTTTGATATGGTAGTTAATAATGAAAATTATATTTATAAAGGTTCAACCACACCCAAATGGTTATGGTTTCCTAAGACCTAACCCCCCGGACCCTGACATAATAAGTGGGTACCGAAAATGATTATTATTTTTTGCAGGTACTCGGAGAAACAAAAGGAAAAGGGTAGATTTTGGAATTTTAAAGAATGTTCAATACGTTTAATAGAATTACGTGCTTACAATGAAATACGGACTTCAGCAAATATGGTAAAATCTATTTTATTTTTCCTTCATAATTAATAATGAGTTTATCTCGTTATTTACAAGATATTTTATATAATTTATTATATTCCCTCATTCTTTTTGATAATGACAAAGGGGGAGAAATTCATATGCATATTAAAAGAGGGAGATATTATACTTAGAGGGAGATGTTATACTTAGGGGGAGCTTTAAACATATTAATATTATTTTTTATATAGAATGAATATTTTTTTAAAATTGTATAGTTGTCATCATCAAAAAGGGGGAGAATGTTAGAACCTCAATTATTGGATTTTAATGACAACAACTATACAATTATGTCAAAGAATCTCTAAGCTAATTTGCAGGTACACAAGCATCAAAAAGAGATAATCAAATACGTTCAAAATGAAGATACACAGTACAAAAGTATGAAAGAATGTATATGGAGATACAAGAAGAGATATATACAATAGAGACAAGACGAAGGTGACAAACGAAGTATTATTAGTCATAGAGTGTCGTGTCTAGAGTTTACAAATGTTAAAATCTTCTCAAAATGATATACACACATATACATTCATATTTTAAATGAAAAATCAAGTTTTCAAAAATTGCATGGAGCGGGACTCGAACCCGGGTCACTAGTTCAGAAGGCAAGTGCTGTAACCATTTGAGCTATGACAAGTTTTTGTTATAAGCTAAATTCAGACGTCTGAATAATGTCATTCAGACGTCTGAATGCTGAAACCTGAATATTGTTTCATAATATTCAGACGTCTGAATGAAAATATTCAGACTTCTGAATCAGGTCAAAAATGACCTATTTGCTTTCTGATTTGCACATAAACATTTTCAGAAGTCTGAATTCTATTTTTCAGACCTCTGAATTTCTATAACGGCTATATTTCTGAACAGTCACTTCTCTTTCCTTGAAGAGATGCGACTTTTTATCAACAGATATGACCATATACTTTCATGATAACTATTCACGAACAATTGCACCTTTTTATAGTCTATATAATCATGTTAGAATCATCAGTTTGATTAACCTAATCGATCTAACTCTTTCTATTCTTAATCTACTTTGATTGTAACACTCTTGTGCATTCAAGTTCATACAAAATCATTCATTTACTTCCATATTCTTCACATACACACACACACACACACACATATATATATATATCAAAAGGAGAAGATTATAGGAAGGTTGTACTATCAAGAGACAAATCCGTGTTATCAAGAACACACTGTGTCAAATACTCTCTGTATAAGTTGAAGTCCTGTTCTGCTGTTCAGGCAAGTGAAGTCCTCTTTGGTTGTTGAGGCGAAATCCTGTTATGTTGCTCGGGTCCCTATTCGGCTGCTCAGGGGTTGTATAGACCTGTTCCTCCGGGTTAAGTGAGGGTTGTTGTTTTAGTGAAATTCCAGAAGGAGTCTGGGACTGGACGTAGAACGGGAAGTTCAAACCAGTATAAAATCGCTGGTGTGCTTGTTTTTTATTTTATTTACTTTACTCTATTATCAGTCTTCAGTTTTATACTTCCGCACTACTTGTTTTACACTGTTCCATATTACACGATCCATACAAACTTTCATTTGGTATCGGAGCATAGCGATTTTCATATATGTGTGTATATATATATGGGTATATATATATAATTTATTTACGAAACCAAAAAAGTTTTATAAAAATATTAAATGAATATTGTTATCCTGCCTTTTGGCAAGGTCGAGATATCATCAAATTGGCTAGAAACGGATGGTTACCAGCCTTGAGAATCAGTTGTATATAATACTATGGACGATGGTCGAGTAGATCTGGACCAGTCCTAATAGAGGTGTAATTAGTATGGAGTGACAGGCATACCCCATGAAGCTATATTATAAATTTCAAGTCGATCGGAGTTCACATGCTCAAGTTACGGACAAAGCAAGGATTTGAATGGATCGATTGAGAACGATCCATAAAACAACTCAAATCAGCGAAGATCTATCGATACCTCAAAATCCTCAAGGCCAATTCACTTGAAACTTTTAAAGCTTTAGTATATTGAAGAGTGGAGCCTACAAAAACAATCGCATGTCAAAACTTTGAGGTTCAAGAAATGCCGATCGTTTTATGCCATCCTTTATAACGACCGGTATAACTCAGTGAACGATCTGAATGCAACAAAGATTGATCCATATCTCACCATCTACAACTCAAAATGACTTCATATTTTAGGAGCAAGGCATAGAGGCATGTGGGAACCCCCACAAACGATCACATGACAATCAGAGACAAAAATAATAATCGGTATACTTTATATCGATCGTTCTAAAACAATAAATAATGTTCACCGATCATTATGGTGGGCCCCTATGGACCTGGAGAGCCTTCTGCCAAAATCTTAGCGAAATATCCCATCATCTCACCTTATAAATACAGACCTATGGGTTCATTTTTAGGATCTTTACGCTGCCTGTTACTTTAGACTCCATTGTAATCAAGTGTTAGCTTTGTTCTACTGTTGTAATCAGATTCACAATTGTAATACGGATAATCTTCAGAGTGGATGTAGGTATACGACACCGAACCACTATAAACCTCTAAATTTTTTATTACTACTTATTCTCTATTGCTTGCTTGTTCATTTACTCAGTTTAATTTTGCTTTTCTTCATTTACTTCTCTATAAAACTATTATTGGGTGTTTGTAACCATTTTTGGTGCAAACATTTTGGCTGTGCAGTTAAAGCGCTCGGTGGATTCAATGCGGTAGAGGTGCAAAAAGTCATAGCGGGGATGTAGCGAAGATATAGCGAGATATATCGGATTACTCTAAAATAGCATATAAATCACATACTTGTTGTTTTTACAAATATATAGATGGTAATTATGTGAAAAATTAACATTCAATTGAATTATAATTAATACAAAAATAATTTTAAATAAAAATATGTGCAAATGTATTGTAAATGAACGTAAAACTGTTATATAACTTAATTTAATTTAGTAGAATATTAGAGTATTATCATTTCTAAACATATATCAAAAATTTAATGAAATTAATTAATTTCATAATTTTTATAGCGTATAAATATCATTTTTCAATCCAATTTTTTTATAGAAGATATAGCGGAAATAGCGGAAATAACGGGATATAACTGAAATAGCGGGGATTAAAGCGGAAAGGCTATATGTTGGGGATATATGGAAAAATCGTAGCGGTAGGAATCCGCTATAAGATATATCGGAGTTATAGCGGGGATATAGCGGGGCATTAACTGCACAGTATTTTGGTGCTTTCATCAAGAACCTTGATTCTCAACTTATTAGGATCCCTTTTTTACTATTAGATTGCATAAATCCCCCAAAAGAGATCCATAGTTACCTTTAGGAAGTTTGCTCGTTCTACTCAGATTTGCAAAAATATGAGCAAAGCTATCAATAATTGTGAGGAATACTAGATCTACTTCTCAGAACGTGGAAGCAAACAAAAACTCTACTATTCAGCAAGGAGGCCCGAGCAGTCAACCAACGGATGTGAATGCTGAACCAGTTGAATTCCAGAATCCAACTGATTCTATTACGAGAGCTGAATTCTAGAATCTGATGTGAGAGCTAATGAAAAGTCATCGAGAGTTAAATCGGTAGATCCAAGCTAATAACAAACTAATGGACCAACTCACTCAGCAACAACGAAAAAAAGCTGGGAGGGAGCCTACCCCTTACTCGGTATTGGAGAGTTCTAGTTCATCGGATGATTATCACAGGCATAGGCATCGCGAAACAGACAGATATCATGTTGAAACTTCGGGGCGTCAATAGGTAGACCATTCATGGTCTGCCAGGAACGATCAGTGCTGATCCCTCAACCAGAGATGGGAACTTACCTATGCACGCTGGGATTCAAACTGGAGTTGCTGCGGCCGATTTGGATGAAGGAGTTTAGTTAAATTTTGACCAAATGTTTTCTCAGAATGATGATGAAGTGAATTTATGAGATACACATCGAGAATATGTTGAACCAAGAAGGCGTGGAATGGCTTGTCGACATTGATCGGGCCATTCAGGGGAGATGGAACATGACCACCGCTTGGCACCAACTATCCAAACACCAGACTTGTAGGCTATGGTCAAACATCCAGCGAGAGAAAGCCAAAGCTTAACAAATGATGACTGGGGAATCTTCAAAAGCCATACCCCATTCACTGAAAATGTTCTGCATGTAGAATATCAAAGGAGGTTCAACATGCCATCGATGCCTGCCTATGAGGGAAAAACTGATCCCAGGCAGCACATCATGAGATATGAATGGCTGATGGATTCCATATGAGTAGATGATGCAACTTTGTGTAGATGTTTTTACATAACTCTCTCTGGGATAGCAACGACATGGTTCACAAGGTTACCCCCGCGGTCGATATCTAAATTTGATGATTTGGCAACAAGGTTTGTGGAGAAGTTCCAGATGCATGCAACTCGCCCCAAGGATGTATTATCCCTGTCCAATGTAATCCAGGCTCCAGGAGAATCGTTGAAAGATTATTTGGGGAGATTCCATACAGTTGTTACCGAAATCAGTAATCCAAATGATCATGCAATATTGATGGCCGTAACAAAAAGGATTGATCCAGAATCTAATTTTGGCGATTGTTTAGCCGGCAAGCCACCCACGATGTTGGAACGCTTTTACGCAAAGGTAGCTTAATATTTAAGAAAGGAGGAAGCCATATCCTCTAGGAAGAATAATGTTGCAGGACCAAGTGCAGAGGGAGTACAGAGTACTATTGCGGTAAAGCAGTCTGATAAAAACTCTAGAAAAGTTCAACTAAATGTCCAGAACAAACTGAATCAGCAAAAGAAAGGCAGAGATAGGAGCCGAGAATGAAAGAGGGATTCCGGAAGAGGAAAGCCTAGGATTCCGATGTACAACACTTACATGCCATTGAATACGTCCCTAGAGAATGTTTATTTATCTACTTGCAATACTACAAAGTACAGAAAGCCGCCTTCAAAAGAATCAACAGAGAAGCAGAAACAAACTGGGAAATATTGTCGGTTTCATGAATGTTATGGACATAACACCAATGAATGCAGGCATCTCCCAGATATTATTGAAAAGCTGATTCGAGAAAGCAAGTTACAGCAGTTCATAAAAAACCGCAGGATGGCGGGCAGGGACATCCGACCCCAACCGAGGACAAGCACCGCATAGGGCTGAGGAACCTGCGCAGAATGGTGGAAGATTAGTGATCAATACAATAGTCAAAAGACCGCATCCGGTTGATAAAAGTTGGCATGAGATGGAACGCTATGCTAGAGCGATTAGCATGTGGATTTTGAATGCTGTTCAAACGCGGAGGATGGAGCTCCGACAAAACAACAACGTATAATGACAGATGATATCATGTTTAGAAATAGAGATGCAGATAAGGTGGAGGCTCCAACGATCGACCCAATGGTCATTTCGGCCATGATCGGCCTCGCTTTTATGAGAAGGATATTGGTTGACTGTGGAAGTTCCGTAACATAATTTTCAAGAAAGCTTATGATCATATAAGGATGAAAACAAAGGATTTGAAATCGTCTAAAGCCTGCATTCATGGCATTAATGGTGCTGCAACTGAAGCTGTTGGTTATGTTGAATTACCTGTAGAGTTGGGAGAAGGTGACCGTAAGAGAGTCCGGATTTTGCCTTTTATTGTTTTGGATGTTGACTCTCCATATAACATTTTTTTGGGTCGACTGGCCCTAGCTGAGTTTCGGGCAGCTCTTGCCCCATGGTGTTTGACTTTGAAGTTCCAACAGATAATGGAGTTGGAGTTGTTCACGGTGATCATGTGACTTAACGTACCTGTTATGTAGCTAAGTTGAGGGATGCTCAATGGAGGGAGAAAGGTAAAGGTGTGGACAAGTCAGTATGCATCCAAGCCACTGAGGATTGACAAATAGAGCTTGAGCCTTGGCTTGGGCATCACAGTCGGTTATATAGAGATATAGATCTGAGAGATGACGAAAAGGAGCCCAAAGAAACCAAGGCTGCATCGGCTGAGGTAACAATTGACATTACATTTAGCCATGATGACCCATCACGGGTCCTAAAGATCGGATCACAACTTAGCCCCCGATGATGATAGAACTTACTGGATTTTTCCAAGCGAATCTTGATGTGTTTTCTTGGACTCACTCAAACATGTGTGGGATCCACCTGCCATTATGAGCCATGCTTTGAATATCGACCCGAAGTATGTCCTGGTGAAACAAAAAAGACATGGTATGGATCAGAAGAGATATACCGCTCTTAAAGAGGAGGTGGATAGACTCAAAGACAATAGGTTTATTCGCGACGCCCTCTACCCTGAGTATCTAATCATGTACTTATGTGAAAGACAAATGGGAAATGGAGAACATGCGTTGATTACTCAAACTTGAACAAGGCACGCTCAAAAGACAGTTTTCATCTTCCGAGGATCGGCCAGCTGGTAGATTCGACCACGGGACACGAATTTCTATCTTTCATGGATGCGTACTCAGGATATAACCAAATCCTGATGCACATTCCCGATCAAGGGCACACCAGCTTCATTACCGATGTTTGTTTATATTGCTATATGGTGATGGCATTTGGACTAAAAAATGCAGGAGCGACCTACCAGCGTCTAGTTAACGGAATGTTTAAAAATTAGATCAGGAAAATGTTGGAGGTGTATGTGCATGATATCCTCATGAAGTCACGACGGTCTAGCGACCACATTAAAGACTTGGTAGGAATGTTCCACATCCTCCGACATTATAAAATGAAGATTACCTATGAAATGTTGCTTTGGCATTGCATCTGGAAAGTTCTTGGGTTTTATTGTTAATGCCCGCAGAATCGAAGTTAATCCCCAGAAGATCCAAGCTATTCGCAATATCTAAGTGCCAAAGACTATCAAACAAGTACAGAGCCTGACTGGGAAGGTCGCTGCCTTAAGCCGATTCATGTCCAGAGCTACCAATAAATGCATTCCTTTCTTTGACTTGATCAGGAGAGGAAAAAGGAATTTGGAAAGGACATAGGATTGTAAAGATGCATTTCAAGCTTTGGCGAACCACTTGGAGAGACCTCCCATCTTATCAAAGCCAGTGGATCATGAAGATTTATATGTCTACTTAGCCATGTTGGTACAAGCTATAAGTGTCGCGGTGTTTCGTGAAGAGAATTGAATTCAGAGACTGGACTATTATGTTAGCAAGTGATTGATAGGGGCTGAAAGGAACTATCCGAAGATAGAGAAACTGGCACACTACTTGTCGATTGCATCACAAAAGCTTCACCCCTACTTTCAGGCACACCCTATTAATGTTTACACTAACCAGCGGTTATGACAGGTCTTGTAGCGATCTGAGATGTCTGGAAGGTTACCGAAGTGGAATATCGAACTTAGCCAATTTGATATCACTTATCTTTCTCAGAGGACTATCCAGAGTCAGGCACTTGCATATTTTATAGCAGAATTTATTGCACATGATGATTTCTCGGAGAGCAGTGAAATCCCTACCATACGATGGAAGTTGTATCCAGATGGAGCATCCAACGATCGTTTTTCTGGAGCTGGGATTATGCTTGTAACTCCAGAAGATCGGTCTATCTACTATGCTTTAAAGCTTGACTTCCCTACAACAAACAACGAAGCCGAGTACGAGGCTTTGATTGTTGAACTTAAGCTCGCTAGAGAACTAGGAATAAGGTCTCTTGAAATCTTTCACGACTCGCAATTGGTAGTATACCAAATCAGGGGAGATTGCCAAGCTAAAGGACAAGGGCTTGCTCCAAACCTTACCCAAGTCCAAGATTTGTTGACTGACTTTGAGTATTATGACATTATGCACATTCCTAGGGACCAGAACAGAGAGCCTGATTCATGGGCAAAGTTTGCTAGCACCGGAGATGCACTACAGATGGGCTTTGTTCTAGTCGATGTATTAAATGCCCTGAGTATAAACCTGATGGAAATTGACCGAGTACTAGAGACGGAGCCTGAGAAGCAATCGTGGATGACTCCGTTTAAAGATTATTTACTACAGGGAGTTCTTCCCCAACAAAGGAATGAAAAACAACAAATCCTTCGCAAAGCTTCATGGTATATTAAACAGGAAGGAGTTATGCACAGAAAGGGTTACTCCATTCCCCTTCTCTAGTGTATCGCTCATGATGAAATAAAACAAGTCCTAATTGAAGTTCATGAAGGGGAATATGGCGATTACACTGAGTGGCAAACCCTAGCACAGAAAATACTCTGTTATGGGTATTATTAGCCAACCGTTAATTGAGATGCTGCCGATTATGTAAGGTGATGCAAAAGTGCAAGATATATGCAAAAGTTCTAAGAGCTCCACTAATAGAAATTACACAAATGGTCAGCCCATGGCCATTTTCCATGTGGGGTATAAAAATTATCGGTTTCTTACCAATCTCTAAAAGTGGTGCAAAGTACGTTATTGTCGCCGTTGATTACTTCACTAAATGGGTCGAAGCGGAACCCTTTGCAACGATCACGACTAAGAAAGCAATCAACTTCATTGTCCGGAACATCATCTGTCATTTTGGTCTTCCACGAACAATTGTAACAGACAATGGGACTCAATTCGATAGTACCGAATTTAAAGATTTCTGCCGTCGGTATCGTATTGAAAAGTGGTTTGCAGCAGTCGCTCACCCTCGAGCAAATGGACAAGTTGAGGCTACGAACAAAATCATAAAATCCATTCTGAAAAAGTGTTTAGAAAGAGCTAGAGGCAAGTGGGTGTATGAACTCCCGATAGCACTATGAGCTTAAAGAACTACCCACAAGTCTTCGACTGACCATACTCCATTCGCCCTCGCTTACAGCTCCGAGGCTGTTATTTCTGTTGAGCTAAAAGTTCCTTCTCATCGAGTAACTTATTACGATACCCAAACAAACAAAAATCTCCTTTTGGAATCTCTAGACTTTATAGACGAGAAGCATGAGGAAGCTGATTTGAGGGTAGCTGCACACCGACACCGAGTCGCCCGATACTATAATACTAAAGTCCAACCTAGAACCTTTGAAGTCGGCGATCTTGTTTTAAAACGGGTTTTTTTATATCCCATCACATATGAATCTAACTTGGGAAGGACCGTATGTCATTGAGCAGAGGCTTGGAGAGGGAATTTTCAAGCTAGTGACTGTTGATGGCGTCACACTTCCAAAGGCATGGAATAGCAAGCATTTATGACGCTATTTCATTTAGTTTTCCTTTTTCATTCAGTTGCATTTAGTTTCAGGATTTTCTTTAGAATTTGCTTTTTCAAACATGTAATAAGACAAATTATGTCATTCCTTTCCATTCAGCAATAAAACCTTGAATTTTCCATCATATATGTGACTTACCATCGCTGTACATGTTAGTTGCGATATACGACCGACTAAATCTTACTGTTTGATGGGACTGACATAATTCAAGAGTGATTGAAATTTAACCGATTACTTGATGATTCAAACCCCATATTTTAGGGCAAAACAACTGACCAAAGAGAACTGAACTCAACAGTTTTCCGAATAACTCACGTCCCCAGAGTGCGGATATGAGTATAAATGCTAGGTGGGTGTTATTGATCACATATGAAATAACTCATGTCCCAAGAGTGCAGATATGAGTATAGATACTAAAAGGGTGTGATCCGACCGCCCATTAACTAACTCTTATCCCCGGAGTGTGGATATGAGTATAAACAATTAGATAAATGTAGTTCGACCACTCACTATTCCATAAACTCCGACCTAAAATCGACTGAAGGAGTATAAATTCGCTAAAGATGGAGTTCGACCGTCCACCATATATCCTCGCTAACCTGAGACTGGGGGCAGGTATAATTACCAAAACCATCGAATTCGAAAGCGTAACACTAAGGCTCGAATCCAATGTTTGATATGACTCGAGGCCACGACTTCAGGGAGGCCTTGGGATGGATAATTCCGATCAATATCCGACCCAACGAGCAACGAATCACAAATGCATTAAATGAAAACCATGATAGCTCGATCATTTAAACAAGCATGTACAAGAATCCTACACAAAAATAAAAGAATTCTTATTCACACCAATCTTGTTGTTCATAATACAAGTTTATCCAAAATGAGAAGTAAAAGTGAGAGTCGTACCCAAACAAACATGACCAACAAAAAGAAAAAGTAGCCATCCAAGATATTTACACATCACACCAACCTAATGATTATTTCTTGGATTTCCTATCTTTCTTTTGTTTCTTGGGAGTGGCTACCATCTAAACTGCCAATCGATCCTCTCTTCGATTCTTTTCTGCCCCGGCTTTTCTTTGAAGATACATCTTTAGTTATATGGATTGAGGCGGCATCATCTTTAGAAGCAGGAGGGATCGAGGCACTCTCAACACCAGAAGCAGCGGGGACCTCATCTCGGGGAATTGTCCCACCAGGAGGGATCATTTGGAGCGGCATAGGAATCGGCTCATTGAAATCCATGTCAACAGTCTCAGTTTTTGCCTTCTTTTTCAACAACTCTTCCTTCTTAACACGCTCTTTCATGCTAAGCTCATCAGTAGGGTTGGAAGAGCCCATGATTATGACATCCTCATCAAAGGGAATTTCATGTTGTGGGTCGCCTCCTTCCTTGAACAATGCCTCCATGAATTGATCATCAATAACGAAGGTTTCTTCCTGAGCACCTTGAGCAGCGGCCGAAGTTGTAACTTTAATGGATTCTGTCACGGCCGCTTGTGATCCCAATTGAGGCTCTTGCAAGGAAGGAGGAATGACACCTGATAGATTTAAAGCTGAGAAAAAATAGGCGAAAAGATTAGAAATATCAACTGATGACACCCCAACTTTTTGAAAGATGGAAGAGGTTGGGGAAATACCTTCCTCAGTGTAGCTCCCAAGTTGAGCGGAAATATCCTCAGAACCGCGTTCAGGAATTAGAGAATGTTAAGGCTTGTTCGGATTATACCCGGGGATGGTTGAAGAATCTGCCGTGGAGCTTGGGATAGCCTAGGATGCTAGGGGCAATTCAGTTGTAACATCGGGCTTTGCCAACCCGGATCCTTCACCTACTTCATGTGAAGAGACAGCTATAGATTCTTTCTGAAGTGTAAGCTAGATATCATGCAATGTTTTGGGTTCATCGTCCTATAGCATTTCACCTTCAAGTCTGGATAGGTCGACTTCCTCAGTATTAAGGAGTCTTTTTTCCTCTACAATAAGAAATACCCACGCGTGCTAGAGCTGGTAAGGATAATCATCACTAAACCAATTTAGATTTCTTTGCTTGAGAACGTTGATGCTATAAAGAATAAGAAGTGGGTCGAGCTCGTTCATTATCTCCTCCCTAACCTTATCCTTGGTAGCTTCTACTTCGCACTGAATGAGTGCATCAACATCTTCGGCCCTATCAATGGTCGTATCCCTCTCAAGTCTAACACTCACTAGCTCGTCACAAGCATCTTGAGCAATTTTCTGAGCATCATCTTTCTGCTTGTTTGCATACTCGAGCTTAGCCTTGAGTTCTGTTATTTCCTTCAAGGCTGGAGATTCATTTCCTCGAGCTATATCTCTCTCAAGTGTTATTTCTTAATTTCGATGAAGCAAAACCTGGACCATATCAAGATGACTGGATTTCATCTCCTCCATGGATTTGACGACAGCATTAGCTTTCCCTCGGCCTCTACTAGGGAAGTCATAGAAGCCTCTAACTCGTTTATCAAAGTATCGATAATTCTTTTATTTTGAGCTTCCTGGTGTTTTAATTTTCGACATCTTCTCCGCTACCTTCATCCATTCATGGTACTACTTGTGGATATCATTGACACACTCAATAATCATTTTTTGGACATGGTCTGGGACCATCTTCAGATTAAAAGGGAAAAAGAACTCTTTAAAGCATAGATTTGGAAACTCTTCTCGAAGTTGTGCCATGCGAGCAGCTGTATCGATCATAGGATCTTCCGTAGTGATTTCGACTTCAATACTTTCCTTGCCGAGCCTATGAGCAGCAAAATGTTTGCTATGATGACGACGATCACTAGATCGCTAAGAGTAAGAAGGAATTAAAGGTTGTGGAGGAACTGAAATGGGAGGGGGACCGTGAGAGGGATTGACAGGTGGATCCCGACGACCAGTTCGCTTATCAGAACCCTTTGGAGGAGGGGATCTCAATCTTAACCAATTCTTATCTTGAGATAGCTTATCCCTATAACCCCTATCTTGATGACCACGGTCCCGACTAGAGTGATAACTAAGATCATAATACTCTCGACTATCACCTTGACGGTATGAACTAGAGTGTGAACTAGAGGATTGGTTATGTATATCCCAAAGGGAATCAAACATGTTTCTTTTTTTCACCACCATTTCAGTAAAGGAAAACAGAAGTCAATCAACTTTAAGCATTAAAAAGCACAAGTTGATCATAGTGCGAGCTTGAGGGGTGCAAGTGTGTGAAAGTACCCTTATATTACCCCTCGACAAACCAGGTGCAGGAGCTTTGCTCATTGGAGTAACTTCTCCTTCAGAAGTTAGAATTTCAGTGCTAGTTCTGGTGGGAGATTCCGACCCATCGATATCAAGTCAATGGAGTGGAAAGCGTTAAGTTCATGCGGTATTTTTAGACCAGACAAAGAATCAAGCGGTAGACTTGAATGCTCTTATGGTTGAGAAGAGGATTCATCTTGAATGAGCCATCGATGACTTAAGTTGATCAGGAAGGCGACTTTTGGGAAATTTATAAAAAAATATTTTCTTTTTTCTTATATCGGTAACCGAAGGCTATGAGGTCTACGGGGATCTGACCTCGACTCCAAAACTAGATTCAACATCAATGCGACGGGGCACACTGCCTTTATCTCCTTCGACATTAATACCGATGAATTCCTGAGCCTCCATGGCTAGGAGCACGAGGGATCGATTCGATTTCCCCTTTGATTGACTCCAGCCCATGGTCTTATCATTGCAATTTGAGAAACTTTTGTTAGCCCTATACCGAGGCCCTCTTCTATCAAACAAAAAGTAACAAGGTGTTCTTCCCGTAAGAAGATATTCGATGTTCCTGTCATCGGGCCATGAACTTTTTAAGGTCATGACCGCCTCCTCATAAAGATTACCACTGGGCCGAGTGATGGAGATTGTAAAAAGAATTACTTAGTCAGGAATATGACCTAAATATCGGTTTTCCATGCTAATATAAAGATGGTGGATAACACTTACGTCTTTCAAGCCATCATCAAGCAAAACCAGGAGGACATAAAAAAAACCACTTGCTTTTAAAAGCGCTTAATTTATTCCATACATCAGTTAAAATCTGAAACTTCTTCGCCAACTCAAGAAATGTAAACAGAAGACTCCTTGTCCATCGCTTGAATTAGAATATGAACCGAATGTCGTCAACGATCAAAGGAAGATGCAAGAACTCCATAAATACCATATAAGTACAATTGAGAAGAGAATAGCCATTCAGAAGAAGCTGTATTGGAGCTATCCTCAAATAACAGAGAATTTCCCAGATGTATGAGTTAAATGGCGAGATGCATCCAGCCTAGCACATGAATTTGCTGCACGTTGTATATCTTTCAGGAGGTCTAGGAGCCCTATCATCCCGCGATGGAACCAATACATCGTCAAAAGGAATTTCATGCCTTATGTAGATTTAGAGAAAAGCATCTTCCTTAATTTTAGAGGCTACGGAATCAACAGGGTTCTCCAGAATAACTACATCCTTCAGAGTGTCGAAAGCAGAATCAATAGCTTTTGGTGAAATAATGGGAACTGCATCAGAAAAATCAAACTGTGGGCCTAGGCTTTTCGGTTGTTCTGAATGACGACTGGAGGATGGACTATCAAACTCAGTTGCAGAACTTAATTCCACATCAGGATTATCCTATTAAGAAGATGATCCAGCTGTCATAGCTGCAAGATACCCAAAATGTCTAAAACCCATTGCTGTTAAACTTAGTAAAAATCACATTTAGATACATTAACCTGTACCCCCCAGTGCATAGTGAGTGCTAGTGTGGTGTGGTGAAATGCTATACAATACAGTAATAAGTTGTACAGAATTAAAATCGAAAAAGACTAAAAGACTTCGAGGTTTAACCGGAAAGACCATCATTCCTAACCGTCTCAACCGTTTCTTTGTGTCATTAGGGAACGATGTAGTTTGATTTTCACAATTGATTGTTAGCAAGTGAAGATCTAATTTTTATATTCAAGTCACTGATGAGCTCCAAGAGAACAGTCGAAGGCATTAGTTCATGTCAAAGTTCAAATTTACCGAATATGCAGTTCAAGTCCTATAGAAGTCATATGAGTTCACTTGAATGTGCAAGGCCGAAGCTCATCATTGGGTTCAAGGCTATTTAATTAGGTTTCACTATTAAGGTTCATGTGCAGACAATCGATCATCCATATTAGCACCACTGATCATTCCCCATGCCTCAATAACGATCGTTCGAGCTTCACCCCAACCGATCGTTCCTAGGCCTAGTCCTACCGATCATTTTTTGATCGATTCATTCCCACCGATTGTTCCAATTTGGCCTTCTAATCCAGTCTTTGTCTCTACTTTATTCATACGATTGTTCTACCAAACGATCCATTCGCTTCAAAATTCACTAAGTCCAAAGCACTACCGGTCGTCCAAGGACGATCGTCATGCATCGATCTGCGTCTTCCACACTCAGCAACTCCATTTTCCTAATTCTGATCCTCTCCAACTTGATTTAGATCGAACGACTCCACTAACTAAACTGACTAACATGAGATTTAAGGCACTCGAAGTCTTGTCCTTGAAACACAAAACAAGTTCAAGTCATTTTACCTAAGTGTGAGATTTGGGAAAAAAAGAGACAGGTTCGAATTCGATTCGAGATGAGACTGGGAGCTAGAACAATGATGGATTGAGAAGGGATGGGATTGATTTTGGAAAAATCGGATCATTCTTGGATTGATAGAGGAAGGGGTGGGGCAGCTTGCTTTTTCATTTTCCGGTTCGAAGTCAGAATGATACAAAAGTGAAGGAGTGGAGATGGAGGTGACTAAGAAGAAATGTTTTTATATGAAGAAGAAGGCCGACACTTCATGGCCCAAACATAGAACCGATCCTTCTAATACGATCCAAAATTATGCGAACCCAGAAACGATTGGCTAGATTCAAAAAAGATGGTTAAGGATGAAAGTTTTATAGGAAGAGCATATACCGATCGTTAAACCCATGAGATATACCGATCGTTAAAACTAAAATTCCTACCGATCATTCCACCACCAAGAACAACCCGAAAACTCCTTTATGTGAACTAACGATCGGTAGTGGTCATTAAAAAATACCTATATATAAAGTGGCAACGATCATAAAAAGAAGTTCGTAGATAGATGGATGTGGAAATCCATTCAAAAATAACGATCCGCCTTGGTCATTAGTTGTTTTAAAAAAACGATCGTACGAAGGCAATCCAACTTTCATACAAAACAAGGAATAACTTTGAAACTTGACAATGACCCGTGGATGTGCGTGACCGAGGATCAGGTATGGACACATATATAAACCAATATACGTCCTAAAGTTCAATTTTTTAAAATTTACAGAAATTGAATTCGCACCTGAAATCTGCCAAAGGAAGATCAAAACTCAAATTATTATGGCCTGATAATCACCAGAAAAACAACAAGATGATCATCAAGAAGCCGTGATAAGGTATTTATACTATTTGGAATCGACAAATAGTCATAATGAATGAAAGGAGACACGACCCTCAACAAGAAAGTGACTCAACAAAAGGATAACGACCATTCAAGGAACTAAATGGAATCCTTCTTCGACGATTGAAGTTTGCAACTTTTCAAAGCACGTCATGTTCGAACAAGACGTACTTTGGGGGGCAAATGTTATCCCGCCTTTTGGCAAGGTCGAGATATCATCAACTTGGCTAGAAATGGATGGTTACCAACCTTGAGAATCAATTATATATGATACTTTGGACGATGGTCGAGCAGATCCGGACTGGGACCCAATCGAGGTGCCATCAACATGGAGTGATAGGCATAGCCCCATGAAGCTATATTCCAAATTTCAAGTCGATCGAAGTTCACATGCTCGAGTTATGGGCAAAGCAAGAATTTAAATGGATCGATCGGGAACGATCCATAAAACAGCTCAACTTAGCGAAGATCGATCGATATCTTATAATCCACAAGGCCAATTCACTTGAAACTTTCAGAGCATTAGTATATTAAAGATTGGAGCCCACAAAAACGATCGTAGATCAAAACATTGAGGTTCAAGAAATATCGATCATTTTCTGCCAATCCTTCATAACGATCAATGTAGCTCAGTGACCGATCTAAATGCAACAAAGGTTGATCCATTTCTCGCCATCTACAACTCAGAATGATTTCACATTTTAGGAGCAAGGCATAGAGGCATGTGGACTCCCACAGATGATCGCATGGAAATCAGAGACAAAAGTAACGATCGACATAATTTATACCGATCATTCTAAAACAATAAATGATGTTCATCGATCGTTATGGTGGGCCCCTATGGACCTGGAGAGCCTTCTACCAAAATCTTTGGGAAATATCTATTAATCTCACCCTATAAATACCGACCTATGGGTTCAATTTCAAGATCTTTACGCTGCTTGTTACTCCAGACTCAATTGTAATCAAGTGTTAGCTTTATTCTACTATTGTAACCAGATTCACAAGAGAGTAATAAAGGATAATCTTCAAAATGGATGTAGGCATACAATGCCGAACCACTATAAACCTCTATCTTTGATTACTGCTTATTCTCTATTGCTTACTTGTTCATTTACTCAGTTTAATTTTGCTTTTCTTCATTTACTTCTCTACAAAAACTATTCTTTGGTGTTTGTAACCACTTTTGGTGTAAACAAATATATATATATATATATATGTATATGTATATATATGTATATGTTAAAAAAAGATGATGCTCTCCTCCTAGAGCGGATCATTAATTTCTGTTAATACACACACACACATATACATATATATGTATATGTATATATATGCATATATATATAGTATGTATGTATGTTTGTATAAAACTAAAAATAATTTTTTTTAAAATTTTCTGTGTGTATATATATATTTAAAATTAGGTTTTTCCATTGTCAAAAATAATAATGAGTAAAGTACATACAAACATAAAATTATATATTAAATGTGATGACCCACCTTTTTGGATGGTTAAAGTCAATAATAAACCACATATGTCTAACTCAAACCATTCAAAAAGGAGGATTGTTAATGGGGTTTAATAAGGAAATAAGTGAAAAGGAGGAAAATAAACACAGAATCTAGCAGTGGAATGACAAAATATAATAATCAAATAAACAGTTCATGAAGCTATTTTACAATTTACATTTGACTACAAAATTTTAACAACATAACCAGAGTACAACAAACATACCAAATTGATGAAGCGGAATAATACTAATAATATAATGTACCAAACTCCGTCTTTGTCCTCCAGAAATAATGTCTTCAACACTGAAATGCTTAGGCTGACCCGAACGTAATGAGACAAAACACTCGAGTCAGAACTAAAAGTTCTTATGTAAGTTAAATCAACAACAAGTAAATATGAGTGTAATAGCTTCAGAGATGTTTAGGGGATTTTACATCTCTCCAAGTGTACAACGTGAGTGCAATAGCTTAAGAGATGTTATGGGATTTTCCATCTCCTAAGGATCCGTTAAACTATCTATATGTAGTAAGATACGATACTTAACACATTTTTAAGTAGGTAGTCTATGCAGGTCCTGTAACACAACCAGTAATGTCGGTAGCCAGTGAGTACCCTTTAGGTACCATACTAAAAATAAATCATAGTGGGCGTGTATAAGGATAAAAGAATGACAAGGCACGCAGGCAAAGACCAAGGTAGGATATTACCAGTTCGGGTCGTAGGGCTGGTGGTAACGCATCGTAGCCAAGACCGCCCACCGTGTCCAACACTCCCATAATCAAATCAAGGTGCACCGATCTAGTCAACATCAATATAGTAATACGAAGTAGTGTGTCTACTAGGGGTAGCTAGCCTACTTGGCCATAACAAGCCGTCATGTTTTAGTCATTTCAAATTGGCACAAGTGTTAGAGTCATCCATCATCATTCTCTTTCTTCAAATCTAGCAATCGTTCGCCAATCCAACCACTTCATTCTGGATCATCCACCACGTACACATTTGTTAAATTGGTTCTGGTATTGATAGAGAGTATGCCAATATTCGACCCCGATCTCTTTAACAACCAAACGTCATTCTTCACACCGGTTGGTTCTTTTACATTTCAAGAACAAGTCATATTTTATATCAAAATATCAGATTTACTTCAAAATCATTTCGAATTCAAAACAGGTCATACCATCATATCAAAGCATTCTTATTTAAATCAATGATTTAAATCTAAATAATTCCCCTCTAAAACAGTTTGAATATTTAAAAACGATTTTGAATAATTAAAATAGTTTGAATATTGAAAATAGTTTAGATAATTAAAATAGTTTTAATATTGAAAAATAGTTTGGAATAATTAGAATAGTATAAAGATTGGAAATAGTTTTGAATATAAAATAGATTTTAATATTGAAAATAGGTTGGATAATTGTTTACATATTAAAGTAATTTATATTAAAACCGTTTCTTCCTTTTCAAAACGATTTGAACTCTTGTTCCCATTTCAAATCATAACAAATTCAACTTTTCAACTTCCAATTTCAAGTCAACTTCATATTCAAATTCCGATTTACGTCAGCTTCAATTCAAAACAATTTCAAATTTACATTAAATTCAATTTAAACAGTCCTATTCAAATGGTTGAAGGTCTCAATTCACTTTCTCATTTTTAAACAACTTTTGTTTAAATCCATTTCATGTCCAAACTTGAAAATACCAATTTAAAAACCATTTTAAATAAAGTAATTTCAAAGTTTAAATTAAAAGTTTAACCTTCCAAATAATTCACTTTCGATAAATTCAAGTCATATTCCAATTTCCACTTTAAGATTTCAAATTAAATCCTTAAACAATTTCATTTGAAATATTTCAATTTCAACATTTCAAAGCTCGAATTTAGAAAATAATTTAATTCGAATAAATCCAAATTTTATTTCCTTTAAACCAATTTAAATTCAAGATTTTGAAACCATTTAATTTAACAATGGTGTCCGTATATAATTTTCTACCCTATGGCCATGTGATCAGTTAATTCAATTTTAATTACGTGGATGGATATATATCGTTTCAACCTAAAATTAAATGACATAGGTATATATCATTTCAACCTATTTCTTAGTTAATTCAAAATAATTAAAATAACAATTTATAGGATGGCAAATAATAAATAGGGTAATAACAGGGATATATCAAAATAAATCAATAACCATACATCCACATCAATCAATAGGAAAATCAGCCAATATATCATAACGGTTGTTAATTATAAATTGTCGGTATTTAACTAGAAATTAAATTCAATATTGATTTAAATGTCAATTTAATTCAATATAAAATTCAATTTCAGCTAAATGTCAATTTAAGCTATCAAATAGCAACATATAAAATTCTTATCACTTCATAAATTTAATTCAACTAACATAAGAAGATTTAGTATTGCGTGAGTGGGTTAAATCACCCACCTTTGATTTTAAGCCCATTAAAATTCAATAAAAGTCCAAAATTTTAACAGTCTCCAAATTCAACCAAACTAGTTTCATGTTGTCCGGAATTTTTATACAAACCCAATGGAAGAAACCGCGCACGAATCCGAGTCCATATGCAAAAGTTATTAACGTTAGAAGATTTAAAATTTAAATTTAAATTAAATAAAACAAAAGGGCAATTATGTAATTTCGTTTACCTTTGCTAAACCCTAACGCCTATAATAGCTCGAACAACCCATCAGGCCGCCTTAAACACGTCGCTACCGCACCTTCCTAGAGGCTGCGCATTGATGATCAGACTCAACCATCGCGACCCCCGCCTTAGGTCGCGCCTACGATCTCCGCCACCGCCACCTTCGGTGCTCCCCACACGCTCCGCCGCCGCTCTATCGAATGCCAGTTTCTAGCGAATTCGAGCCACTAGAAGGCGATCGACCACCATAGATCAACTCTTCTAGATGCCTTCTACGCTGCAGCGCTTCCCAATCGTCGATTGGTTGACGATCCACCGTTGAACGATGACTCTAGAATGGATGGCCGAGAATGATTTGCTAATTTCTGGACAAATGGAGTCTCCAATCGAAAAAAGAATTGCAGATGCTGATTCCATTCCTCAAGAGCTTCGCGATGGTATATAATTCGATAGGGTTTGACTAGTTTGAATTTTTGGAGTTTGATTTGAAATTAGTAATTAGGGTTTGGGATATCTTCCATTGAGAAGGGACAGATTAGAACTGAATTGTACATACAGAAAATAGAACAGAAGGCTACTTGGATTTATAACAGCATATATATAGGCAAATATTGAATAGAAATGGATGGAACAGATCGATTGGGTCGGAGCGATAATAAAGACCCGAAAAGCCCGTTTCGTTCCTGAAACGAAAATATGTCATCCTATATATCGAAATATAGGTTTTCAATATTTTTAAACTCAATGAAACTAAATTCAAACTCTAATTCTATTGTATATAGAAGTGAGCTTTTAAAATCAAATTATTTTAATTAAATTCCTTTAATTGACTTCTACGTGTTTCTAGCTCGCTGATCAAACGATAAGTTCGACCGCAATGAAACTTGAAATCCTATAATAATTCACTATCACGGCTCCGATGGAACTTGTTCGTCAAAATCCGAGACAGTGCCCAAAAAGACTAATTTTACATGTTAATTAGAACAATCTATTTCAAAAATCAATTTAATCACTTTTAAATTCTAAATTAAAAGTTTTCTATCATCATTCTTGATTAAAAAGGAATTAATAATCTTTTAAAATAAAATTTTCCATATTAAATCCAAGATTTAAATATTACATTAATTTCACCATTAAGTTACAATAGAAATAAAACCTAGTTTATTATAATTTAAATTCCAACATATTCTTTTATTTTTGATTTAAATGTTCTTATATTAATTTCAATATTTTAATCCCATTAATTTCTCATTGATTACCAAATTTTTTCAAAACGGATTAAATAATAAGATGAATTTATTGTTTACAAACAAAGGTTAATAAATTTACGTAAAAATTAATTGACTTCATATTCTATATTAAAATCAATTAAATTAAATAACATATAATTTCACCATTAAGTACAACATTGATTTTAATTATTACTTACCTTTATTATTGTAATTGATTGAAATTACCTTAACATAGTAATCAATAACATTTAATCAATATTATTAAATTATATTCTAATAATTTTTCCCATTTAATTTTTGACAATATTAAATTCCAAAGTCTTATTTAATTGAATATTTTTAATTGTCAAAAATATGGGTCGTTACCATCTCCCCCACTCAAAACTTTTCGTTCCCGAAAAGGAACAAGAAGAATCAATAGATTTTATATATTATATTTAAAATAATAAATTTATAAACAATTAAACTTTCATATTTAAGTTCAATATAAATTTGAAAATAACTCAACTTCCATAAAAAAATTCTAAGTCTTAAATTTTCGAAAATTTTCATCAGAGTCTCCTTTGCGCGGTTAGGTTCGGAAAAATCAAAATATCAATAATTATATTGTATATATCATATTTCAAAAATAAAGCGTCCCAAATCATGGGAAAATAATAAAATACCATTATAAAACCGTAATCCGAAAACGTACCTATTTGTCGGGCAAACAAACTTTATTTATGAAACCAAAGCAACTGCTATTACTTCCATAAACTTGTATCTTACTTGCATAATCCAAAAGAGTTGAAATTATGTAAAAAGAGAATATATTTTAGTTATGTTAATCAATAGCAAAAGCAACACACAATATATAATAATCATTAGCAAACAAAGTAGTACGACTATCATATGCAACAAAAGAATCCATCACACATCCATAGCAACCAAAACTAATGATTTGTCCAGGTTCAAAAACTTTTCATCGTACATGGGTGATAAATAAACTACCAAGTTTACCTTACGCACAACAGCCTTAGTTAATTACTCAAAAGATTATTCATACAACCTCAAACGATTTGAAGTATCATTTCCCAAACTTTCCATCAGCCAACAAACATAGAATTTAAATATTATTTTAGTTTGTACGATGTAAATATATCATTTGCACACAATATCAATTCTGATTGCTTACTTGAATACACAAATTTCACTTTCGAACTAGTATTGTTAATCCGACCACTCTAGTGCGGACTTTGATCCGATTTCTTGATTAGAAATCTCCATTCTCCTTGCATAGCCATAAACTATGATAGAAAACTTCAAAATCGTATCAAAAATGTGTATTAAGTGTTCGCCATCAAGAATTGAGCGAAAAATTCTAATTCGGATTGATATGAATTACTACAAATCATGTATTCGAATCTGGATCAAAATTGTTATGCAAATAAAATAATCTACGCACAACTTACGTATTTTATTTTATTTGTTTCTTTAACACATCTTTTACTTTTTATTTTTCTTCAATTCTCATTCATTCATACAAGATCATCATTTATTAATTTACATTCATTTACTTACATAAATTATTTTCCATTCAATATTTAAAATCATCAATGAATAAATTCTTAAAGTATTACATACCTTTCTTTATAGTTTAATTCACATTTATTTACATATATAACTTGATTTCCATTTAATATTAATATTCATTAATGAATCTATAATGACCTGGTATTTCGAACCATTCAAATCGACAATCATCCACACATGTCGGACTTGAATTGATGAAAACAACAGATTGTTAATTTATATATGGCAAATCTTAGCATATATAGTGAATAAATCAGTCACAGAATCACAGACACAGAGTAATACAACAATAAGCAGCAGAATAGATAAATAGTAGTTCATAAAGCTACTACAGAACATCAGAGTCTGAAACAAATACAACTGAAAATCCAAGTACATAGAAGTCTCAATACATAAACAAATGACAAGTTTGAACATAAACAATTGGAAACAACTGCAATGCTGAATAGATTACAGATAAATCTCCAAGCAAAGCTCCAAGCTCCAAAGGTGAGTCTCAAATGCTGTGACACTCAGTCTGACCCAAGCATAAAGCAAAACACAAAACACTCGAGTCATAATTAACATTCTTATGCAAGTAAATTAACTCAAGTGAAATGTCCAAGTGAAATGCAATATAACTTAAAGGATGTTGGGATTCCATCCCTTAAGGATCCGTGAAACTATCTACATACATAATACAATACGCTACATAGATAATGTCTATAGTAAAGTAAAATATTAAAATAGCATTAAGGTGTTACCCATATCCCCCTTAACACATTTTATATATATTACCGTAGTCTATATAAAAACGTAATTCCTCCGTAAACTGGAGGGCTATCAGAGGGCACTCCATAGGTACGGTACAAACCAAACTCGTAGTGGGCACGATAAGGCATGTGACAAGGCATGTGAGGCAATTCCTAGGGTAGGATTCTACCGTTTTGTAGAACCAGGCTGGTGGTAACGCATAGCAGCTACTACCGCCCACCTCGAGACACACTCCATAATCAAAGGTACACCCAATCAAATCACCAAGTAATAGAATGATACCAAAGAAGCATGCTCGATCGGAGGTGCGACCTCACTTGGCCCAGGTATAGCTCCTGTTTTTTACTCACATCAAGCTGACTCGCGGAAGTCAGGGCTGCGTTCATACCACATATAGACGTCGCCAAACCATCCTACATCGTTCTGGATTCTCCACCATGTACACAGTTGTTAAAGTGGTTTTCAGTATTAGCAGAGAGTATGACAATATCCGATCCCGGTCTCTTTAACAACCAAATGCTTATTTCACACCGTGGTCATTTTCATTTCAAACATTTCATAATTCATATCAAAATATCATATTCATTTCAAAAATCATGTCACTTTCGAAATCACATTCACTTTTGCAATCATTATTCACTTTAAATTATAATTCATTTCCAAAATCATAACCACAAAATAAGTTAAACCATCATATCATAGTATTAGCATTTAAATTCATTAAATCTAAATCCTAACAGTTCCAACTTAACAGTTTGAATATGGAAAGTAGTTTATACATTGGAATAGTTATATTTTAAAATAGTTTATACTTAAAAATAGGTTATAGATTAAAATAGTTTGTATATTAAAAATAGTTTATATGTTAAATTATATATATTTAAAATTGTTTATAAATTTAAAATAATATATATTAAAATAGTTTATATATTTAGAGGAGTTTATATCGAAAATAGTTTCAAATTAGAATTGTTTCTTACAATTTCAGAAATCAATTCAAATCAACTTTATTTCCAAAATTCAATTCAAATCAATCTCAGTTCAACAATTTCAATTAAAAAGGTTTAAAGGTTCGAATTCTCAAAAAAACCAATTTTATTATATCTATTTCAAATCCAGTTTTGAATTACAAATTTTAAACCACTTCTAATTCAATAGGTTTCAAAGTTTAAATGTTCAAACAATTTACAATAACTCAATTTGATAAATTTCATTTATATTTTCCAAATTCTACTTTAATTTTATTTAAATTTGAAAATATTCACTTAATCATTTTTAATAACATTTAAATAAAATCTCAAATTACAAATTTAAATCAAATCAATAACTATTCAATTTTATTTAAATTTGAAAATACTCATTTAATCACTTTTAATTAAATCAAGTTATAAATCATACCTTTCAAAATCTCAAAATTAATAAGTTTCCAATCAATTCTTATTTATATTCAATTCTCAACCAAATTAAACTACAAATCAACTTAATTTATCTTCCCAACCATTAATTTATTAAAGTTATTACACAATCTATTTTCAAAATATTAATATAAATTTTAAATAAATATTTAAACATATTATAGATATACTAATTAAATTAAATTTTATTAAATTTATTATATTAATTATTATTAAATTAAATCTTATTATTATTAAATCTATTTAAAATCTTATTTTATATATTTTAAAATAATAAAGTTATAAATAAAATTTTATAATTTACATTTGAAAACTTAACTTATAATTTTAAAATTTCCAAAACACATAATTTTAAAAATCTTAATGTTACACATATATTAAAATTAAGATATCTATATATTATATTTTAAAAATCAATATTTATTAAACCACGTATATTTTCTTTTCAAAATTCTTGAAATCATTTAAAAATAGTCCAACGGTGTCCGTATATAATTTTCTTCCTATGGTCAAGTGATACAGATATTTATCATTTCAATTCGCAATAATTTATATTTTACGGGTATATATCATTTCAACCTGCAATCCCAAAATTTCAAAAATCAATAAAATAACTTGGGTTTATCACTTCAACCCATAATGATTTTCCCTAATCTATAATATCGTTCAGGTATGTATCATTTCAACCCATAGGGAATTCCTAACTAATAGGGAACTTGTAGTGTGAGAACAATAGAATAAAATAACATAATATCAATTACAAGCATATATAATCATAAATAAATAAAAATTTAATATATATACTAACAAGTTATGGTGTCATATGCCAATTAACATAAGTTAACAATTTTAAATGATAACATATCATATTCAGCAATTAAATAACTAACGCTTTAAATCTAACAACATATTTCAATCGTCATTTCATGTGAAATCAATTTACTAAACATAAAAATGTTAATCGTGAGTGATCGCTCACCTTTCGAGGTTAGAGAACAACGGGAAATGAACACGACGCCTACATGGATACGGACATGGACACGCACACGAAGGAAAGCAAAAAGCTGATGCGACCAATTTTGGACAGCGACGAGACAAAAGCAAAGCACGATGAACTGGATTCGATGAAAATCAATTATATAAGTGAACTTATATATATAAGCTATATATATATACATTTTAAAACGATATTTACTGAAACCATATATTACTTCAAAAAATTTCAAATGAATATTTAAACAAAATATATATATATATAAGCCATTACAAAATCTATTTTAAAGATATTAACATAGATTTAAGTAAATGTTTTAAACATATTATATATATATATATATATCTTTAAACATATTATATAATACTCTAAACATATTACATATACCTTTATATATAAAAGATGTGAGAAGAGCTATAGATTTGAAACACGGTTGCTCGGCTAGGTGGCTGCGATGGTGGTTATAAGAAATGGACGAGCAGTCTTTGTCGCTTGTAGGCAGAGCTGCTCTAGGGTCTGCTAGGCCGTGGGGAGGAGGCTGTTATGGTGGTTGGAGATGGGTTTTGTTCGGCTGCTGCTACGTGTTTGGAGAGTGCATTGCTCGGCTGAGCGGTCGGGCTGGTGGACCAACTGCTATGAGCTATGGGCGGCACGAGGCTGGTCAGAACTGGGGAGAGGGGCGAGGTTGAGTAGGTGCCGAGGTGGGAAGATAAACGGAGATAAGAAGGTGGAGCAGGCTTACGGCTGTTGAAGGAAGCTTGGTGGAGTGGAAGGTTAAGGTGACAAGGATTTGGTGGGGAGGATGGTGATGTCTGTTTGGGTTGCTTATGTGGGCGAGTGGAATGATCGTGAGGAAAACTGCTAGGGGATGGACGTGGGATGCAAGGCTGGGAGAGATTGGCGCTGTGGGCTAGGCTGTGACTAGATGTGGAGGGGCAGAGGCTGCACGTGTTTGAGATAGGATGGTGCTGCTGTTTGTACCAAAATTGGGCACAACACTCTTTGGATGTGTTTGAAGAGATAAAATGAAGAATATAAATGGAAAATGAGAAAAATCTAACAAATACACTAATCGATAAACAGGAAGAAATGCACAGAAACACACAGATTTAGAGTGGTTCGGCATATGGCCTACGTCCACAATGAAATGGCTGACTTTTATTGATATTTGCTTACTGGTTACAAAGAGTTACAACAGTAGAATTCAAGTACAATAGTAATTTTGGCAGAGTCTGGACATAGAAGTGCCAAAGATCCTTTTTTAGTAGGTCCTAGGCTGCTATTTATAGGCTTACGCAGCGAATATCTCTCCCAGATCTCGGAAGATCTCTTCTCTCACGTGGGCGGGCCCACGTGATCGATCCCTAGTCGTTTGGACTCGATCCGTGATCGATACGAATGAAATTCGTATCGATCAAGATTTGGCCCAATCGAGCCGAGATCGATAATGAACATTCCTAAGGCTGTACGCAAGCTCCTGTGAAAATTTGGTAGCATTTGGACTTGTAGATCTCGAGTTATGATTGATGCAAGTTTGAATTTGTTGAAGGCTGCTAAGTTCGCATCACTTCCCTTTGCATTGATCTGTTCGCATCGATCTGTTCGCATTGCTTCCAGGCACGTGCTTGCTAGGTGACGTGGTGATAACTTTTAGGATCAATCCACTTTTCATGCCGAGTGACCGAGTCATCCATCTTTACGTATTCTCTTTGTATCGCTTTACTGCACTTCCCTTCGTATCGATCCCTGAAGCCACTTCGTATCGATGGCATATTGACCGCTTCGTATCGATAGCCTCCACTCCAATTCGTATCGATATAAACTTAAACTCTTTGTATCAATTGAAGATCGATTTTGTATTGACGCCTTTTAAGTGTTGTTTCGTATCGTTTGTTGGTGATCGATATGACTGTGTATAAGATGATCGATACGAACTGTGTACAAGATGATCGATACGAACTGTGTACAAGATGATCGATATGAACTGTGTATAAGTGGAAGTGATACGAAATCTCCTCAGTTGATGGATACGAAACAGAGCAGACGTGATGAATATGAAGTGGAATAGGTATGATGGATACGAGATGGATCGATGCGAAATGATGGATAAGAACAGAGCGTGCTTCTTACAGAATTTGATCGATCCATAACTTGAGCATACGAACTCCGATCGACTTGAAATTTGGAACATTGGCGTCTGTGGCTTTGATTGTCGTGTCATGTTAAATGTAGCTCGATCCGGACTCGGGCAAAATTTTACCAGCATCCATAGCGAACCTATGTATAACCGCTTTTCGGGATGAACTGTCTTTGATCTCCAGTCAATTCCTTGGTATCACGGCCTTGCCAAAAGGCGAGATAACATCTGCTTCGGCTACAGGGGATGGTTGCCGGTGGCTGTCAGGGAGGACAAAGCTGTGGGGAGATCTCGTCGGTCAGGGGAAAAGGAGGGGTTTGGTGCTGCTAATAGAGAGGGTGGTCGAAGCTGTGTGGTCAGGGAAATGACAAAGATAGGAATGGACGGATGGTTGATGATGGAGCATGTTAGGCGTGAAGTCGAACAGGCTGGAGATATAGGGACGAGGCAGAAGTGGATCGAAGAAGAAAGCATGTTCTCAGGCAAACAAATTCAAACTTGATTATATATATATATATATATATATATATTTGTTTTTCTTTGGAGAATGAAATGACAGAATGAAAACAAAGAAGGAGCAGAGAATGAAATGGAGGAAGGGAAAATAAACCAGTGAAGGGACGAAAAACAATATATTGAATGGTAGGAATAGTAATAGTCAAATATTAAATTTAGGGAATATAAAAAGTTTATTGTCTATTAGTTTCAGCAGATATACAAATGAATGGACATAAGGAAATCCAAAAGGCCCAAAACAAGTACCGATACGGCTAACCGTTTCGCAGATTTCACCGTGTACCGGACACCGAAATACACAAATGAATATACTGCGAAGATCAGCACAACGAGACGAACAGAATGGAACACAGATATCAAAGACAGACCATCCAATCAAAACTCGAATTTCGCTGCCAAAACTGTTGCTAAAACGCCGAAAATAATATAAACGGAGCTAGAGCAGTCCAAATTTGGCGAAACGAAATACGACATATCACTCAGATAAAGATTTACAATTTTCTTATATAAAAATATTTAGATTTCAAAATAATTTAGTTAATTTAAATTTAAAACTGAAATTTCACAACCAAACAATCTTTTAAATTTTCAAACAAAAATCTGCCACTTGCTATGCTTCAATAGACGCATACCAAATATAAAATTTTCACTTCAAAAATTTTATTATATATTTTCATTAACAATTTAGTTAATTACGTTATAAAAATCGTTAAAATTTCCGGGTCGTTATAGAATCATTTCATACTTATGTTTCTCGACTTTTTAATTCACATTTATTCCTTCATATATAGTATCATTTAATATTCAAACTATTTTTGAATCATTTCAACATTTTATTAAGTTTATAATCATTTACTTAAATAGTATTCTCATTTTACTATTCAAGTTAATTATTAAGAATTTCAAAACATTAACTTAAGTTTATAACATTTCTTGTAACATCTTAATTCTTTATTTGTAGACATAATTTCATTTTTGAACATTTTTATTACTTAAGTTTTTACTTGTATGATATTCCATTATCTTTTTGTTTACAAGTTACAAAACTTCAAAAAAAAATCATTAAATACTTAGTTTTAAATTTTAGATTTCAATTTGGAAGTTTCCAACTATTAAAATAGTCCAAGATTCCATTCTATTACAATAATTGAAAATCATTAATTAACAGAAAACTTAAGAACTAAATATTGGGTTTCATTTCAAATCACCTTGAAATAAAATAAACTTATACCATTTTTTCAAATCATACTTAGGAAATTTAAATTTAAATTTGTTTCACCAAAACAACTGTGTAGCAAAGCTACTATAGTAGTCCTACATTGAAACTCTAAAATGAACGTCGATGATGCCGCAATCATCACCGAAATTATTTTCCAGCGATAAAAAATGGGAGTATAGAGCTTATTTTCTTTAAAGTTATTTTAAACATTTCTTTTCAATCTTATTGAAAATATTTTGGAAACATTTCTATTTCCAAATACTTTCAAATAATACTAATATTACTTTTTCCAAAATCTTTGAAAACCAAATTTAAACACCGGAACTTAAGTTCTCAAATTTTCAATTTATATTCATTTTATCGGTAAATCATAATTTATAAACCATACTTACACAATTACATTTTCTTATAACATACACCAGTTAATAGTTTAAGAACCTTGACTAACCAACAATAAATGACAATAATCAAATATTATCATTTCCTAACAAACAACACACCAAAATAAATATCAATTTATGAAAATAATTCTTTTTGTATATATAAAGTATAGCTTTAAGTAAAATCATTTTATTTACCAATTTCAAAAAATAATACTATGCCGGTTTACCCTGTTCAAGTGTTTAGAAATCCGTATTGATTTCATAGCATCCTATGTACCGACCGAAATTTATAAATACTTAACAGAACAAATTAACACAATACGCCCTATCATAAATATATAGACTCAAACTCATTCTAGGGTATTACTAACCCTATCTCTAATGAGTTAAACCCCAATAGGCTAAGGAATCTCTAAACCAAAGCTCTGATACCAACTGTGATGACCCACCTTTTTGGATGGTTAAAGTCGACAATAAACCACATATGTCGAACTCAAACCATTTAAAAGGGAGGATTTTCAATGGGGTTTAATAAGGAAATAAGAGAAAAGAAGGAAAACAAACACAAAATCTCGCAACGGAATGACAAAATATAATAATCAAATAAACAGTTCATGATGCTGTTTTACAATATACATTTGATTACACAATTTTACAACATAATCAGAGTACAAATCAACAAACATACCAAATTGATGCAGCGGAATAATACTAATAATATAATGTACCAAACTTCATCTTCGTCCTCCAGAAATAATGACTTCAACACCGAAATGCTCAGGCTGACTCAAGCATAATGAAAAGAAAAAACACTCGAGTTAGAACTAAAAGTTCGTATGTAAGTTAAATCAACAACAAGCAAATATAAGTGTAATAGCTTCAGAGATGTTTACGGGATTTTATATCTCCTATCAAGTGTACAATGTGAGTGCAATAACTTAAGAGATGTTACAGGATTTTCCATCTCCTAAGGATCCGTTAAACTATCTATATGTAGTAAGATAAGCTAAATATGTAGAGTCTATCAATAAAATAAATATTTTTCTAAGCGTTAAGGCTTTACATTAACCACCCTTAACACATTTTTAAGCAGGTAGTCTATGCAGGTCCTATAACACAACCAGTAACGTCGGTAGCCAGTGAGTCCCTTGTAGGTACCATTGTAAAACAAAATTGTAGTGGGCACGTAAAAGGATAAAAGTTTGACAAGACACGTGAGCAAAGCCCAAGGTAGGATACTACCAGTTCGGGTTACAGGGTTGGTGGTAACGCATTGCAGCCACGATGTAACGACCCAGGATTTCGAACAAATTAAATTGAAAATATTTAATTAATTTTAAATATTTGAACGATGATTTAATTTGAATCCCCGATATAACTTTGAAATTGGCTATTAAATTTTAAAGTTTAATCTAGTGAATGCTGAATAAAAAAATTTGAATATTCCATTTAAAGTTGAAGAAAAATATTTCGAAAGCTTTTAAAAATTCGTATTGACAATACTGAAGATAATAGAAGCTTCAGAATCTAATTTCGAATTGATTTGGTCAGTTTTGAAAATTTATTGTTCGAATCGTTATTTAAAAATAGCCGTCCGGGGCGCAGTCTCGGAATTCAACGAAACCAGTTCCATTGGGTCCATAATATTGAATTATTGTCGGATTTCAAATTTCGTATTTATCGGAGTTGTTATGTGAGCACACGGTGAGTAAACGCATTGAAATTAAATCAAATTCAAATTTAAATTTAAAATTTAGAATTTGTCAATGCAGCAGAGATTCTTTTTTCAGTCTGCCTTCTTTCAACATCAATACTTTTTCTCTGCAATGTCGCGTACCCTTGTCTCCCCTTCATTTCCTTTATCACGCAAGCAGTTCTGTATCGTTCAGAAGCAATTAGAGAATAAAATAAATGGCCGAACAGTCTCTTCCCTTTACAATTCGAAGACGAGGCTTCTTCCTTCATTCAAATTCGTTCGAACAGAGAAAAAATGCTGAGCCTTCCTTAAAATTCAAAATCACGTTTGTATAAATCGAAATGGCGGAACGAGAAGATTCCAAAATCGAAAGTGAATCGCGTTCTCCTCATTCCTTTTCTCAAATCGAATTTCAAAACAAGGCCGTGTAATTTCACTTTCGATTATCGCAATCTCGTACGAGATGAAGGGGACGGCTGGAAGGCAGGCTTATGCGCATGCGTTGAAACTGAGGGGCGTGCGTTCGAGTAGGGAGCGGCGTCGCGATATGAAGAAGTGTGGTGGTGGTTCGCCTAGGATGTCGCAAATTGGGGTTCGCGAGCTAGGGGTTCATGCGTGGGCGTGGCATCGGGGTCGAGTCGCGATCAAACTCGCTTCTGCTCGAAGTAGCAAGTGGTGGTTTCGAGCCGTGAAGCTCGCAGTGGTTCAAGTGTAGTGATAGCGTTCAAGGGTTGGACGATCTGGGTTTCTTTCGAACTCGAATTCGACGAGGCTGGCTTCGATTTGGATTCTCCTTTCGACAGTAAGGTATAAATCTTGTATGAAGTTGAGCAATTGAATTGGTTTAAATTTCACAGTTTATTTGATGTTATGATATATCTATGTATATACTGAAAGAAAAAATATTGGAATTTATTAACTGTAAAAAATATACAAACGTGAGATCTTGAAGATGAAAATTTTTGTAGGGTTTGCATAAAAATAAATTTGACAGATCCTTAATCTGGTCAGTATATGCATGTGTTCATAATTTTTAAAATAAATATTTTTAATATTGCAGAGGTTATTTAAAAATTTGATTTTTGAATCCATATAAAGGAATTTATTTAAAAGGAAAATTTGTTTAAAACTAAATTATTAGTTGAATTAAAACTTTTGTTTCAAATGAAAATATTTTGTAAAAGGAGATTTGTTAGAAATTTAATCTATTGGATAATTAAAATTACCAAACGAAAATTGGTTATTCGATTATCTCGAATATTAACAAATTGTATAATTGCTTATACAAGGTTAAGAATGGAAAAACAAGCCGGAAAAGTAATTGGATTGCAAAATAAAAAGCTAAGGTGAGATTTTCCTCACTCAAAATGAAAGTGGAATTTTCAACTATTGATTGTTTGACTGTTTTGGATGTGATATTAGATATAGTAGGATATATCTATATATATATATATAGCAATATATACATATTGGCATATGTATATATTGGATTGATTGATTTCCCGCCTCGTATAGCGGATGAGACCCTATTGCGCCGTTAGTAAGCGGATTTTTACAAAACCTATATACCGCGATAATTCCGTACTGGAGCGGAATTGGTATTGTGCTAACGTCTTTGGATGCAGGGAAACAGGTTGGAGGGATCCAACTGGACCCCTCACATTGATTGATTTTATTTATACTGTGGTATGAATCTGTGAATGATTATATTGATGTTATTAATCATATTGATATCTGGAAATTATTTGAATGCTAAAATTTAGCTGAATGGATGTTTGATATCATTGGATTCCAAAGATAAACGAAGTTGAATTTTTGAAATTCAAGTAGAAAATTTCTAAGTGAATCAATTTTTGAAATTGAAGAAATTTTGAAGAAAGGAATTTTAAAGTATAAAAAGTTAATTTTTATAATCTTATCGAATTAATTACAGAATCAAGTGAAAATGTTAAATAAATGGATTTCGTAAAAATAGTGATTATAAATTGAAGAACTTAATTTAAAATTTGGATTTTTAAATAGTTTGAAAGAAACAAATTGAAATTTATTTTCTTCAAGAGGAATTTATTTAAAAGGAAATAAGTTGGAAGTCCAACTATAAATTTAATTGGAAAATTGAAACGAATTTGGAAAGTCAATATAAAATGTGAAGATATGAAATTTATAGATTGATAAATTATGAAGTTATAAAATGTGAAGGAAATTGTGGAATAAAATATTTATAAGAAAATCTACTTATAAATTAGATTTTTGCCCTTAGATGGAATGTAAATAGAAATTGCTAATAAAATGATTTTTGAAGTTGAAATTGTTATAAAGTATAAAAGCAATTTATAAATGTTGTTTTATAAATCTAGAATCACTCAATTTTGATAAGTGAATTATAGGAGGTTATTAAAGAAGATTTATAAATCAAAGTTGTTATAAGAGAGAAATAGAATTTATAAACGTTGTTTTATAAATTCGAAATCAATTGAATTTGATAAATTAAATATAGAAGGTTATTAAAGAAGATATATTCGCGATTTTGGATAGCGAATTATCTTTGAAATAAATGTGTAGAAAAGATTGAAATTTGGTTAAGTGAAGTATATTCACGATTTTGGACAGTGAATATATTATTGAATAAAATGGATTTATTTTTGAAGAAGTGATATTAAAAATGAAGTAACCATTTTTAAAGATGTTTTAAAAAGGTGTTAAATATCGAAATCATAGATTTCAACATTTATTGTTGAAATAGACGTTTTCGAGAAATAAGGAAATGGTTATAACCCTGTTGTTATAGTAGATGATTTCCGAAAGGAAATGTTTTATATAGTATTGGGATTTATATATCTATCTAAATTTCGAATCCCTATACTAGTGATTTTGAGTTGTCGTAACGATGTTTTACGTAACATTCGTTTTGACTCAAATAAATGTGTTTAAAGAGAATGATTTCCTTAAAGAATGAATATATACTTAATATTGATTTAAGTATATCGAATATTTTCAAATGTTGAAAACAAATGATTTGTGAAATACTTATTTTTGAATAAGTATGGAAATTCTTTTCCAATATGAAATGAACTGTTTTGAGATTTTATCTTCAAAGATAAAATGAAATGTGAATATTTGAAATTTGTTTTCAAATGGTTAAAGTGTGGAAATTTTATATCTAGTAAAAGATATTTTTGAAGAATAAATAATTTGGAAAATTATTTGGAATCTGATGATGACGCGCATCTTTATTGATAGTTAAATAACCAACTATCAATAATTACCTTTAGATAGGTATTTGTTGTAAATTGGATGAATTTGAATGCCACACTTATTTTTGAATAATCGCTCACTATTCGGGTTAGCCGGGAAAGGACCATGGGGTCGTATAACCCATTCCGAATATGTGATACGTCGTTATGAATCGCATTTGAAGACCGGTGTTGAAGACCGGATATTTTTGAAAACGGAAGGATTACCGTCGAGTTACTCTACATCGGCTGATCTCCGGTTTAGAGGTTTTATCACCCTTAGTGATGGGAAGTCCTGACGTGATTGAAAATTATCCGGATATGCAAGGGCTTCGTGAGAAGTGCCTTCGGTTCTGTTCGATCCCGGAACAGACTTGTATGGATTGTATGTCTGACGTTACAAATTGAGATATTGAGCTGATTTCTTTCAAATACATTTCTGTTGGTGGCGGAGAATTTATTCTCTTAGCTTAACACCCTTCTCTGAGACGTACGAGCTCAGAGGTTATGTAGTTGAAATTTATCAGCGATATATTCCCAATTTGGTAACGTGGCATACTGAGTGTTGCTGTGAAATGATCAGTGTTTGATCATTTGTGATATGATCATTTGTTTGATCTTATATCTTTGTGATCATAGGTTGATCATTTTGTTGACCCGAAGCAGGGCTTTTTGTAGAAAGCGTAGCTTTGTGGACGAGACTTCGTCGAGCCTCACACCCCGGAAATGGTCGAAACAGGAAGGATGCAGCAAGGTTCTAGGGAGTAGCGCCCCTTAGTGTATGTCATTCCTTCTAGATAAAGGTGGTATCATGGTATGGAGCCCAGATACTTAACCTCTGTGGTTGCTGCAAATTTATTACTTTGTGGTTTGTTGGAAATCGGGGATCCTCGGGAAGATAGGTGACGATCGGGGGATGGCATACGCGTGTCAGTAGTTACCTATTTTTGCAGAGGTAACCCGGCCTTGTGTTGGCAGAGATCCGGTTAGGTTCTCGGGTCGTCTATTCCAGGGACGTACCCATCGTGGGAAAGGAAGTTCCTTAGCCTGACCATTTGTTGGAAATCCAAACTCCAATACGTGACTTGTACGGTATTAGTTGTAGAACCTGCCATTTACGTACGGTGGTCACCACTGTTTAGATGGTAGCTATAGTAGGCATACGATACTGGTCGTATGTTGGCTAAGATTAATATTATACTTTCGAAATGTTTTCTACACTATGCACTAATAATAATATCAAAAAGAATTTGATTTTTGCGTAGTAAGCATCTTTGACTATCATAAGAAGAAATCTCCTCCAATTCTGCGTTTGCATTGTGTGTGTGGTGGGAGGTCTTATGGTAGTTTCATTTTCCAAAAGCATTGCGAATTGACTCTAAAAATATTCCCTTGTTGTTTTTAAAGATATAAACTGTTTTACGATCTCACACCAGTCACCATGACTGACTCGGAGTTTATTGTTTCCCTTCTAAACTCTGGGTGCCCACAAATTTCCACACGGGCAGTCTAGAGTTAGATTATCAGGATATTCTGGATATTCTAGAGCTTTGGAGATAAGCTGGAAGACGAGACGTAGTATTTGTATCTGATAGTATTTATTCCGCTGTGTATTCTGTATGAGGACAAGTTTATATAACTGTCCATTGTTGTATATTGACTCTGATTGATGTATGTATAAACTGATAAAATTCTTTGTTTAAAAGATTACTGATTTATCTATTATATATTGTTCCGCTGCGATATGTGAGATTCTGATATTGTTTTCTGTTTCTGTTCTGATGTGTTGTTCTTCTTTTCTTTTTCTACTCTCTTCCTTCTGCTTTCTTCTTCTTCTACTTTTTCTTCTTTTTAAAACCCTCACTATTGGAGTTTCCGGCACTCGATTGCTCGGCAGTCGATAAAGTGAGTATCGATGTCGAATTTTCAAAAGTCGAAAACTTCCGTACGTGACAGCGTGGTATCAGAGCATATGGTTAAGCGACAACCTTGCTCTGTTGGGTGTTACTCATTAGAGATAGAGTCAGCAGTACTCTAGAATGAGTTGAGTGTAATAATAGATATGAGCGCGTATTTGTTATTGAATATAAAAATTGTTTTGTATTGTGTTGACTTATCGGTTGATTGTTTATAGATTCTGGTCGGTGCAGTCTAGCTAACTGTAATCGATAGGGGTTTCTAAACTCTAAACAAGATAAACCGACATAGTATTGATTTTAAAGCAGGTAAATGAGATAATTTTACCTAAAACTATTTTCGTATATAAAGGAAATAATTTTCTGTAAATTATTACAGTATATGGTTGCATGGTTGCTAGAAGTAATAATATTAAATTATTCCCATTGGAATTAAATAAGAAATTGAAATTATAACTCCAAAGTTAAGAAATAAATTCATATACAAATGAAATTTAAGAATGTAAATTATAAATGTGACTTATAATTGGAAGTAGAATTCCAGAGAAGTTTTTGGAAATGTTTGAAAAGAATTTGAAAATTTTGGAAATTTTGGAAAGTTTAAATCCTTTTTGATTTGAAAATGAATTTCAAAGGTTTTGAAAAGTATTTTGGAAAGATGAAAGCTCTAAACTCTTTTCGGTCGCTGGAAAATAATTCCGATAATGATCGCGACATCACCGGTGTTCATTTTCGGATTTCCAAAAGAGGAATTGCTGCCAAATTGTTTTAAATGGAAAATTTGGGTTCTGTTTTGGAAATTCAAAGGATAATTTGAATTGTTTTCAAATGATTTTGAAATGTTGGTAAGATTCTGGAATACCATATGAAAATATCTATGAATATTATGAAGTTGAATTAGATAAATTGAGACTTGAATTGTGAACTAAATAAAAGAATGGTTCGGAATTGCAAATAAATTCAAGTAAGAAGAAATAAATTTCAAATGAAAGGAATTTACAATTGTAAGTGAATAAAATTGAAACTGAATGTTGAAACAAATTTGAATTGTGTGAAATAAAATGAAGCTTTAAGATTAGTTTGAAGTGAACTAAAGATAATTGATGAAATTCAATATTCAGAAGTAAACTGAATCTAAATTAGATTGAAAGTGTAAATTAAATTCAAATGAATGTGAAATGTGAAATTGAATGATAATGGATATAACTTCAATAGTAAACTAGAAATGGTATAAGAAGTTGATATTAGAAGTTTGTAATAAAGTTTGCAAAATAGTTGGATGTTATAACTAGATATTATGGCTAGTAGATATACAGGTATAAAGGGAATTGAATTTGATTTCACAGATAATTTGAATTGCTCGACAAAAGGTACGTATTTGAATTATAATATGAGTTTTTGATGATTTCTTGTCTAGCCGCTTGGCTTTTTCTTTTTCTTTTTGAAATCTGAGAGTCCGTAGGGACGTTTTGTAGTCGTACCGTATTAGCCGCGCAAAGGAGACGCTGGCGAATTTTTTCGAAAATCTCGAGTGTTAGAAAATTTTTGAGAAAATTTGGAAGTATAAAATTTGAATTTGAATTTAAATTTGAATTGTGAAGTAAAACAATGTTGTTTGAAACTTATAATTGAAGTTGGAAAATTAGTTGAATTAATAATGAATCTCTAGTAGAAAGATTTGTTTTGATAAATTGATTAACTATTGAATTGTGAAAAATAGTAGACGAGTTAAGAACCATTTTTCCTAACTTGTAATTTCGAGGACGAAATTCTTTTAAGGGGGGAAGTCTGTAATGACCCAGGATTTCGAACAAATTAAATTGAAAATATTTAATTAATTTTAAATATTTGAACGATGATTTAATTTGAATCCCCGATATAACTTTGAAATTGGCTATTAAATTTTAAAGTTTAATCTAGTGAATGCTGAATAAAAAAATTTGAATATTCCATTTAAAGTTGAAGAAAAATATTTTGAAAGCTTTTAAAAATTTGTATTGACAATACTGAAGATAATAGAAGCTTCAGAATCTAATTTCGAATTGATTTGGTCAGTTTTGAAAATTTATTGTTCGAATCGTTATTTAAAAATAGCCGTCCGGGGCGCAGTCTCGGAATTCAACGAAACCAGTTCCATTGGGTCCATAATATTGAATTATTGTCGGATTTCAAATTTCGTATTTATCGGAGTTGTTATGTGAGCACACGGTGAGTAAACGCATTGAAATTAAATCAAATTCAAATTTAAATTTAAAATTTAGAATTTGTCAACGCAGCAGAGATTCTTTTTTCAGTCTGCCTTCTTTCAACATCAATACTTTTTCTCTGCAATGTCGCGTACCCTTGTCTCCCCTTCATTTCCTTTATCACGCAAGCAGTTCTGTATCGTTCAGAAGCAATTAGAGAATAAAATAAATGGCCGAACAGTCTCTTCCCTTTACAATTCGAAGACGAGGCTTCTTCCTTCATTCAAATTCGTTCGAACAGAGAAAAAATGCTGAGCCTTCCTTAAAATTCAAAATCACGTTTGTATAAATCGAAATGGCGGAACGAGAAGATTCCAAAATCGAAAGTGAATCGCGTTCTCCTCATTCCTTTTCTCAAATCGAATTTCGAAACAAGGCCGTGTATTTCACTTTCGATTATCGCAATCTCGTACGAGATGAAGGGGACGGCTGGAAGGCAGGCTTATGCGCATGCGTTGAAACTGAGGGGCGTGCGTTCGAGTAGGGAGCGGCGTCGCGATATGAAGAAGTGTGGTGGTGGTTCGCCTAGGATGTCGCAAATTAGGGTTCGCGAGCAAGGGGTTCATGCGTAGGCGTGGCATCGGGGTCGAGTCGCGATCAAACTCGCTTCTGCTCGAAGTAGCAAGTGGTGGTTTCGAGCCGTGAAGCTCGCAGTGGTTCAAGTGTAGTGATGGCGTTCAAGGGTTGGACGATCTGGGTTTCTTTCGAACTCGAATTCGACGAGGCTGGCTTCGATTTGGATTCTCCTTTCGACAGTAAGGTATAAATCTTGTATGAAGTTGAGCAATTGAATTGGTTTAAATTTCACAGTTTATTTGATGTTATGATATATCTATGTATATACTGAAAGAAAAAATATTGGAATTTATTAACTGTAAAAAATATACAAACGTGAGATCTTGAAGATGAAAATTTTTGTAGGGTTTGCATAAAAATAAATTTGACAGATCCTTAATCTGGTCAGTATATGCATGTGTTCATAATTTTTAAAATAAATATTTTTAATATTGCAGAGGTTATTTAAAAATTTGATTTTTGAATCCATATAAAGGAATTTATTTAAAAGGAAAATTTGTTTAAAACTAAATTATTAGTTGAATTAAAACTTTTGTTTCAAATGAAAATATTTTGTAAAAGGAGATTTGTTAGAAATTTAATCTATTGGATAATAAAAATTACCAAACGAAAATTGGTTATTCGATTATCTCGAATATTAACAAATTGTATAATTGCTTATACAAGGTTAAGAATGGAAAAACAAGCCGGAAAAGTAATTGGATTGCAAAATAAAAAGCTAAGGTGAGATTTTCCTCACTCAAAATGAAAGTGGAATTTTCAACTATTGATTGTTTGACTGTTTTGGATGTGATATTAGATATAGTAGGATATATCTATATATATATATAGCAATATATACATATTGGCATATGTATATATTGGATTGATTGATTTCCCGCCTCGTATAGCGGATGAGACCCTATTGCGCCGTTAGTAAGCGGATTTTTACAAAACCTATATACCGCGATAATTCCGTACTGGAGCGGAATTGGTATTGTGCTAACATCTTTGGATGCAGGGAAACAGGTTGGAGGGATCCAACTGGACCCCTCACATTGATTGATTTTATTTATACTGTGGTATGAATCTGTGAATGATTATATTGATGTTATTAATCATATTGATATCTGGAAATTATTTGAATGCTAAAATTTAGCTGAATGGATGTTTGATATCATTGGATTCCAAAGATAAACGAAGTTGAATTTTTGAAATTCAAGTAGAAAATTTCTAAGTGAATCAATTTTTGAAATTGAAGAAATTTTAAAGAAAGGAATTTTAAAGTATAAAAAGTTAATTTTTATAATCTTATCGAATTAATTACAGAATCAAGTGAAAATGTTAAATAAATGGATTTCGTAAAAATAGTGATTATAAATTGAAGAACTTAATTTAAAATTTGGATTTTTAAATAGATTGAAAGAAACAAATTGAAATTTATTTTCTTCAAGAGGAATTTATTTAAAAGGAAATAAGTTGGAAGTCCAACTATAAATTTAATTGGAAAATTGAAACGAATTTGGAAAGTCAATATAAAATGTGAAGATATGAAATTTATAGATTGATAAATTATGAAGTTATAAAATGTGAAGGAAATTATGGAATAAAATATTTATAAGAAAATCTACTTATAAATTAGATTTTTGCCCTTAGATGGAATATAAATAGAAATTGCTAATAAAATGATTTTTGAAGTTGAAATTGTTATAAAGTATAAAAGCAATTTATAAATGTTGTTTTATAAATCTAGAATCACTCAATTTTGATAAGTGAATTATAGGAGGTTATTAAAGAAGATTTATAAATCAAAGTTGTTATAAGAGAGAAATAGAATTTATAAACGTTGTTTTATAAATTCGAAATCAATTGAATTTGATAAATTAAATATAGAAGGTTATTAAAGAAGATATATTCGCGATTTTGGATAGCGAATTATCTTTGAAATAAATGTGTAGAAAAGATTGAAATTTGGTTAAGTGAAGTATATTCACGATTTTGGACAGTGAATATATTATTGAATAAAATGGATTTATTTTTGAAGAAGTGATATTAAAAATGAAGTAACCATTTTTAAAGATGTTTTAAAAAGGTGTTAAATATCGAAATCATAGATTTCAACATTTATTGTTGAAATAGACGTTTTCGAGAAATAAGGAAATGGTTATAACCCTGTTGTTATAGTAGATGATTTCTGAAAGGAAATGTTTTATATAGTATTGGGATTTATATATCTATCTAAATTTCGAATCCCTATACTAGTGATTTTGAGTTGTCGTAACGATGTTTTACGTAACATTCGTTTTGACTCAAATAAATGTGTTTAAAGAGAATGATTTCCTTAAAGAATGAATATATACTTAATATTGATTTAAGTATATCGAATATTTTCAAATGTTGAAAACAAATGATTTGTGAAATACTTATTTTTAAATAAGTATGGAAATGCTTTTCCAATATGAAATGAACTGTTTTGAGATTTTATCTTCAAAGATAAAATGAAATGTGAATATTTGAAATTTGTTTTCAAATGGTTAAAGTGTGGAAATTTTATATCTAGTAAAAGATATTTTTGAAGAATAAATAATTTGGAAAATTATTTGGAATCTGATGATGACGCGCATCTTTATTGATAGTTAAATAACCAACTATCAATAATTACCTTTAGATAGCTATTTGTTGTAAATTGGATGAATTTGAATGCCACACTTATTTTTGAATAATCGCTCAATATTCGGGTTAGCCGGGAAAGGACCATGGGGTCGTATAACCCATTCCGAATATGTGATACGTCGTTATGAATCGCATTTGAAGACCGGTGTTGAAGACCAGATATTTTTGAAAACGAAAGGATTACCGTCGAGTTACTCTACATCGGCTGATCTCCGGTTTAGAGGTTTTATCACCCTTAGTGACGGGAAGTCCTGACGTGATTGAAAATTATCCGGATATGCAAGGGCTTCGTGAGAAGTGCCTTCGGTTCTGTTCGATCCCGGAACAGACTTGTATGGATTGTATGTCTGACGTTACAAATTGAGATATTGAGCTGATTTCTTTCAAATACATTTCTGTTGGTGGCGGAGAATTTATTCTCTTAGCTTAACACCCTTCTCTGAGACGTACGAGCTCAGAGGTTATGTAGTTGAAATTTATCAGCGATATATTCCCAATTTGGTAACGTGGCATACTGAGTGTTGCTGTGAAATGATCAGTGTTTGATCATTTGTGATATGATCATTTGGTTGATCTTATATCTTTGTGATCATAGGTTGATCATTTTGTTGACCCGAAGCAGGGCTTTTTGTAGAAAGCGTAGCTTTGTGGACGAGACTTCGTCGAGCCTCACACCCCGGAAATGGTCGAAACAGGAAGGATGCAGCAAGGTTCTAGGGAGTAGCGCCCCTTAGTGTATGTCATTCCTTCTGGATAAAGGTGGTATCATGGTATGGAGCCCAGATACTTAACCTCTATGGTTGCTGCAAATTTATTACTTTGTAGTTTGTTGGAAATCGGGGATCCTCGGGAAGATCGGTGACGATCGGGGGATGGCATACGCGTGTCAGTAGTTACCTATTTTTGCAGAGGTAACCCGGCCTTGTGTTGGCAGAGATCTGGTTAGGTTCTCGGGTCATCTATTCCAGGGACGTACCCATCGTGGGAAAGGAAGTTCCTTAGCCTGACCATTTGTTGGAAATCCAAACTCCAATACGTGACTTGTACGGTATTAGTTGTAGAACCTGCCATTTACGTACGGTGGTCACCACTGTTTAGATGGTAGCTATAGTAGGCATACGATACTGGTCGTATGTTGGCTAAGATTAATATTATACTTTCGAAATGTTTTCTACACTATGCACTAATAATAATATCAAAAAGAATTTGATTTTTGCGTAGTAAGCATCTTTGACTATCATAAGAAGAAATCTCCTCCAATTCTGCGTTTGCATTGTGTGTGTGGTGGGAGGTCTTATGGTAGTTTCATTTTCCAAAAGCATTGCGAATTGACTCTAAAAATATTCCCTTGTTGTTTTTAAAGATATAAACTGTTTTACGATCTCACACCAGTCACCATGACTGACTCGGAGTTTATTGTTTCCCTTCTAAACTCTGGGTGCCCACAAATTTCCACACGGGCAGTCTAGAGTTAGATTATCAGGATATTCTGGATATTCTAGAGCTTTGGAGATAAGCTGGAAGACGAGACGTAGTATTTGTATCTGATAGTATTTATTCCGCTGTGTATTCTGTATGAGGACAAGTTTATATAACTGTCCATTGTTGTATATTGACTCTGATTGATGTATGTATAAACTGATAAAATTCTTTGTTTAAAAGATTACTGATTTATCTATTATATATTGTTCCGCTGCGATATGTGAGATTCTGATATTGTTTTCTGTTTCTGTTCTGATGTGTTGTTCTTCTTTTCTTTTTCTACTCTCTTCCTTCTGCTTTCTTCTTCTTCTACTTTTTCTTCTTTTTAAAACCCTCACTATTGGAGTTTCCGGCACTCGATTGCTCGGCAGTCGATAAAGTGAGTATCGATGTCGAATTTTCGAAAGTCGAAAACTTCCGTACGTGACACACGACCGCCCACCGCGTCCAACACTCCCATAATCAAATCAAGGCACACCGATCAAGCCAACATCAATATAGTAATATGAAGAAGTGTGTCCGCTAGGGGTAGCTAGCCCACTTGGCCCTGACAAGCCATCCTGTTTTAGTCATTTCAAATTGGCACAAGTGCCGGGATCATGCATCATCGTTCTCTTTCTTCAAATCCAGCAATCGTTCACCAATCCAACCACTTCATTCTGAATCATCCACCACGTACACAGTTGTTAATGTGGTTCTGGTTTTGACAGAGAGTATGCCAATATTCGGTCCCGGTCTCTTTAACAACCAAACATCATTTTTCACACCGGTTGGTTCTTTTACATTTAAAAAAAATCATATTTCATATCAAAATATCAGATTTACTTCAAAATCATTTCGAATTCAAAATAGATCATACCTTCATATCAAAGCATTCGTATTTAAATCCAAATAATTCCCCTCTAAAATAGTTTGAATATTTAAAAACGATTTTGAATAATAAAAATAGTTTGAATATAGAAAATAGTTTAGGTAATTAAAATAGTTTTAATATTGAAAAATAGTTTGGAATAATTAGAATAGTATAAAGATTGGAAATAGTTTTGAATATAAAATATATTTTAATATTGAAAATAGGTTGGATAAATTGTTTATATATTAAAACAATTTATATTAAAATTGTTTCTTCCTTTTCAAAACGGTTTGAACTCTTGTTCCCATTTCAAATCACAACAAATTCAACTTTTCAACTTCCAATTTCAAGTCAACTTCATATTCAAATTCCGATTTACATCAGCGTCAATTCAAAACAGTTTCAACTTTACATCAAATTCAATTTAAATAGTCCTATTCAAATGGCTGAAGGTCTCAATTCACTTTCTCATTTTTAAACAACTTTTGTTTAAATCCATTTCACTTCCAAACTTGAAAATACCAAGTTAAAAAACATTTTAAATAAAGTAATTTCAAAGTTTAAATTAAAAGTTTAACCTTCCAAATAATTTACTTTCGATAAATTCAAATCATATTCCAATTTCCACTTTAAGATTTCAAATTAAATCCTTAAATAATTTCATCGAACTATTTTAATTTCAACATTGCAAACTCCAATTAGAAAATAATTTAATTCATATAAATCCAAATTTTATTTTCTTTAAACCAATATCATTTTAAACCAATTTAAGTTCAAGATTCTGAAACCAATTAATTTAACCAATCCGGTGTCTGTATATAATTTTCTACCCTATGGTCAAGTGATCCGTTAATTCAATTTTTAATTACATGGATGGATATATCATTTCAACCCAAAATTAAATGACATAGGTATATATCATTTCAACCTATTTCTTTGTTAATTCGAAATAATTCAAATGACAATTTGTAGGATGTCAAATAATAAGTAGGATAATAACAGGGATATATCAAAATAAATCACAACCATACATCCAACATCAACCAATAGGCATCTAATTACAACCAACATCCAAATCAACCAATATATCAAAACGGTTGCTAATTATCAATTGTCGGTATTTGACTAGCAATTAAATTCAATATTAATTTAAATGTCAATTTAATTCAATATGAAATTCAATTTCAACTAAATGTCAATTTAAACTATCAAATAGCAACAAATAAAATTCTTATCACTTCATAATTTTAATTCAACTAATATAAGAAGATTTAGTATTGCGTGAGTGGGTTAAATCACTCACCTTTGATTTTAAGCCCATTAAAAATTCAATAAAAGCCCAAAATTTCAACAGTCTCGAAATTCAACAAATCTAGCTTCATGTTGTTCGGAATTTTGATATGAACCCAAAAGAAGAAACTGCGCGCGAATCCGAGTTCGTATGCAAAAGTTATTAACGTTAGAAGGTTTAAAATTAATATTAATATTAATATAAAACAAAAGGAAAATTATGTAATTACGCTTACCTTTGCTAATCCCTAATGCCTATCACAGCTCGAACAACCTATCTGGCCACCTTAAACACATCGCTGTCGCGCCTTCCTAGAGGTCGCGCATTGATGATCAGACTCAAACATCGCGACCGTCGCCTTAGGCCATCCCTACGCACTCCACCACCGCCACCTTCGGTGCTCCCCACGAGCTCCGCCGCTGCTCCGTTGAATGCCAATTTTCGGTGAATTCGAGCCACTAGATGATGATCAGCCACCATAGATCGACTCTCTTAAATGCCCACTATGCTGCAGCGCTTCCCGACCGTCGATTGGTCGACGATCCACCGTTGAATGACAACCATAGAATGGACGGTCGAGAACGATTCACTAATTTCTAGACAAACAGAGTCTCCAATCAAAAAATGAATTGCAGACGCTGATTCCATTTGTCAAGAGCTTCGCGATGGTATATAATTCGATAGGGTTTTACTAGTTTGAATTTTTGGAGTTTGATTTGAAATCGATAATTAGAGTTTGGGATATCCGCCATTGAGAAGGAACAAATTGGACCTGAATTGTATGTATAGAAAATAGAATAGAAGGCTGCTAGGGTTTATAATAGCATATATATGGCAAAGATTGAATAGAAATGGATGGAATAGATCGATTGGGTCGGAGCGATAACAAAGGCCCGAAAAGCCCGTTTCGTTCCTGAAATGAAAATAGATCATCCTATATATCGAAGTATAGGTTTTCAATATTTTTAAAATCAATGAAACTAATTTCAATCCCTAATTCTACTGTATATAGAAGTTAACTTTTAAAATCAAGTTATTTTATTTAAATTCCTTTAATTAATTTCTACGCGTTTCGAGCTCGCACGATCAGACGATAAGTCCGATCACTACGGAACTTGAAATCCTATAATAATTCGCTGTTACGGATCCGATGGAACTAGTTTCGTCGAAATTTGAGACAGTGCCCAAAAAGACTAATTTTACATGTTAATTAAAACAATCTATTTTAGAAATCTATTTAATCACTTTTAAATTCTAAATTAAAAGTTTTCTATCATTATTCTTGATTAAACAGGAATTAATAATATTTTAAAATAAAATTTTCCATATTAAATCCAAGATTTAAATATTACATTAATTTCAACATTAAATTACAATAGAAATGAAACCTAGTTTATTATAATTTAAATTCCAACATATTCATTTATTTCTGATTTAAATGTTCTTATATTAAATCAACTATTACCTTATGAATTTATTAAACATAAGTTTTCATCTACTATTCTCATACTCTATAGTTGACGTCTTTTACCATATTAATTTCAATATTTCATTTACGTTAATTTCTCATTGATTACCAAATTATTTCAAAACGGATTAAATAATTAGATGAGAAAAAGAACAATAATTACATTTAAGTAATTTAAACGCATTATAAATTTATTGTTTACAAACAAAGGTTAATAAAATTTACGTACAAATTAATTGACTTCATATTCTATATTAAAATCAATTAAATTAAATAACATATAATTTCACCATTAAATACAACATTGATTTTAATCATTATTTACCTTTATTATTGCAATTGATTTAAATTACATTAACACTGTAGTCAATTACATTCTATCAATATTATTAAATTATATTCTAGTAACTTTTTCCCATTTATAAATCATAAATTTTTGTTTCTAACAATATTAAATTCCAAAGTCTTATTTAATTGAATATTTTTAATTTTCAAAAATATGGGTCGTTACATTAAATATATAAATATTGATATTTTCTATACACACACACACACACACACACACACATATATATATATATATATATGTGAGTGCGTGAGTGTATTTTAAATATATAAATAATTAAAATTTATTTTGAATAAATTATTTAAAAATACCATGGTTGAAAAATATTTAACTATTATGATGACGATGATGAACATGTTTGTGATTATATATGAGCATATAATTATATCAAGAATAAATTATATATGAGAGAACTGACTTCCACTGAAGTAGATCAAGCCAAGGGTCAATAAGTTGGTCAAGCAATTCTCTTATTGAAGCATCATAGTCTTCTCCTCTCTTATTGATTTGCAAGTTCTAGAGAAGGCATTACCAAGAGAGAGGAGGTAGAAAAGTGTATCTAAAACTGAGTGAGGGCTAAGCTATTTATAGCCATCAACCTACACCCTTTTCTCGACTAGATTTGGTCTCCTTTAAACCTCCATGTATGGCCAACCTTTGCTATGACCAAGTATGGTCATGCCCACTATTGAAATTAGGTTGAATCAACATTTAATTAATTATTTTCTGACTTCAAAATCGATCGAATCATCATATAATTATACATCAGTCTATTAATTTTAATCCTCTAATAAATAACTAAAATTAGTCATCAATATTTATACAATATCTGCATCAATTTATTATTAATTTATGACATTTATATATTAATTTTATCCTTGGTCAAATTCAGTAATAACTAAAGAATGCTCTCTTGAGTAGTGTGTCATTTGAAGTATTTCTATATGTACCCAACTATGGTTGTAACATGTTCGCCATGACATGGTTGCCTCTAATCAAAGTACAATTTAAATACTAATGTTCTACTATATTCTCAGGTTAGAAGACTATGATTATTGTTACTCTCAGAGCTTCTATTTTGACTAACTTATATAACATATGGAAGAGTCTTATTGAGTTGTATTGTGATTGTTCCAAATAGCCACAAGTACTTAACCTCTTGATGACCTCAAGGCCATGAGTACATCAATGTCCATCATATGGAGAGAATTATGTACAATAGTCCCAATAGATGTATAATACCTTTTTTGGATTCTTCTAGACTATGAACATTTAAGGAGTTGTGTTTTTGTTTGTATATATTCATTATTCATGGTTATGAACATTTCATAACTACAATCGATAAAACACAAATCTAAAGGATTTTCTACTTATATATGTTTAATGTTTATTTATTCATTACTCATACATAATATAACAAACACATTAATAGAAAAAAAAACTAAACGCTTATTTTATTTTGAACAAGATAGTTTACAGAATTAGGATCATATAACAAAATTACATAACTTCCCCTAAGGCATACCCTAATTCTATCATAAGCTTCTAATATTTCTTCATTGCTTTAGTAGCTGGGATTGTAATACTGTGCTTCTGCTTTTCCAGTTTCATTTTCAGATGCAATTATATTATCTGTTGTATTATTTGATATCATTCCTTAGTTTGTTGCTTATGATACTGCAAATTTTGATGATGTGAGCTTCAAGTAATATGAATCGTTCTGTTTTGGTTTTCCCCGTTGTCGACTGTAATTTTTGATTGATTCTGACCAACTAGGTTTTTATTATTTATTTCATTTTGTTCTTCTATATGGATGCTTTCATTATTTCTTCCATCTACATCCATGTTCGCCTCTTGATTATTATTTGGTTCTATTGTTTTTTGTTTCCATACCCTTTCAAATGCACAATACTTCTCCGTATGTCCAAAGCACTTGCAATTTTGACATTGCATTAGTCCCCACTCATATTCCACCTCTTGAAGTATGAGTTGATCATGTTCAATAATTATTGCTAAAAATAACATTGCTATTTATTTCGGCAAAAACCTGCACATATGATATCTTAATAACCCCTTCTATATATTTATCCATTTTTATTTTGGCAAAAACTGGCAGATATGTATATTTCAGCAAAAACCGATGTTATACGACTTGTAACTTCCTCTATCCAATAATCAAGTGGAAAATTTAGGAGTTTGATCAGAGTGGAATAGTATGTAGAAATTCCTTATTTAAATTAAGTGCGGAGGACCGTATTTTCAATATAACACGACATCAATCATAAAAATATGATCCTCTTTTGAAAACTTTTCACAATTATTTTTCGATTTAAATTTATTTACATAAGATCCATTATCTTTTGTAAAAAAATTAAGCTCACTATTTGGTTTCTAGAATCTGGAGATGTAAGCCTCAAAGTATGGGTAATACAATTTCGATCCAGTGACATAAATCACAATCGAATTGTTCCATTGTTTGCGGGTTGCTTCTACCATCGACATTGACAATTATGCACATCTTCTAATATTTTTTATCTATAGGCTCAAAAATTGACTTCGAAGAGGCAATCGAGATTTGACATCCCATAATGATCGCCTTCCATGACCATATAGTTGGATTACTCCTATTTAACGTGCTTTGATTTGCGTTTATTTTGTTATGAATTGCCTCTACTTGTGTGAAATTGGATCAGGTTGCCATCCAGTCTTTCCTTGTCAATGCATTATTAGACCGAATGGATCTACATGTGTTCGACTGTGTCTGAGGTTAAATCAGATTAGATTTCTTAGATTTCCCGTGCCTAAATTTTGGTTTAAATTCCTCCATGGAAACTTCCTTTTATTCTTTGAAGTTGCTAATATGAAGCCTTCATCCCCGTTGGAATAGTTGTGACCAAAACTATCATAGAAAAAAGGTGAAGATAATGGAAAGGGTGAAAGTTGAGAAGAAGAGGTGGCTTGGGTTTCCTCTTATTTATTAAAATCATAATCCTTATTTTTGAATATAACATCATGTATATATTATTAACAAAAATAAAATCTCTTTCAAAGTGTTTTTTTAAATCTTGTCTTTTCATAACTAAATCATTCTTGCTTAAATGAATCAATTTATAGTACTTCTAAAGTTATCTCACTTAGTATATACATATTTATAACTTATTTATTTCCTAAATCATTTAAAGAAAACTCTAGATCATTCAAAAATATTTTCTTTATTAACTAACTTTCTAAATGACGTACAGTTTGCTTTTAAAATTACTAAGCAATCATATCTTCTTTATCATGCCTTCTAAACGATTATTAAAAACCGCCGCAAGTTTATAAACAATTTAAAGATTACAACTATAAATACATCCTCTTAGCTTCAATCAAACAAACCACTTATGCATATGTGATTTCTATCATCATTTACTCATCAATTTTCATCTCAAATAAAAATCAAATAAACAAGAAGAAACCACAACTGGCGAAACAATAATAGTTATAAACCATACCATAAAAACAAAACAACACTCAATAATTATGCCATGACAACAAAATAGCAATCAACAACCAGACCATAACAATAGAAAAATAATTAACAACCATGCCATAACAACAAAACACCTCGCTCTAACACTAGTGACTCTGTTCAACCTTACAACACTACCAATAATGCCCCAGCTCTATACCCATACTACCAAATATACCATACTATAATATATCTCAGCCATAGGATCTATGAGAAAATGATGAACGAGCATACAACAAGTTTCTAAGTGTCAAATAATCGATGAGCTCTCAGTTTGTCTTCGAGTTAGGCTAACCAAAATGATAGATCGGCACATCGCAAGTTTCTTATGTCATAGCCGATCAATGATAATAATCATGTTCATCTCTCTAATTAGGTTACAAATCAATAAGATAATCTAATGAGCTTACATTATGTACTAGAAGGGAGACTGACAAACACCAAGTAATGCTCGAGGAAATGCTAAGGACCACGAAACAGTTTCCTATAGTCTCTTAGTGACTCCTAAATTCATGACCCTTAATTATCAATCTACATGTCATAAATATGTTGCAAGCCTATGTTATGCAATGGTCACTTCTTCTACTCGCCCTTAGTAATAGATTGTTGGTCTTAAGTGACATCATGGCAATTTCTCTTATGAGAGTAATAACTCGCAACTGACAAAACTGCAAAATTGACATCATGGATCTGGGGTGCGACCCCATAATCCGGCCGTAAGGATAGATACAAGCAAATCTGGTGGCCCTATTCACGCACTCTCCATAGTGGCATGGACCTAATGCATAAGTTCTTAACTCAAAATAATTATCTCGACTAGATGAATCCTAATAAGAGTAGAAACTCTTGACTCACAATTCCTAGGAGAGATCAAAACTAACTTCAATATGTAAACTTAGAGAGGAAAAACTCCAACTATTATCCCAATCAAAAATAACCTCTAGATGATTTCTCTCAAAAATGCCTAACCCATATCAAAGTATAAGTGACATTTACTCACCAATAGTAATTGAACAAGTATAACTTGGGGGTCCCATACCACTTAGTATTACTCGAACGTTTAGTAAAAGCTTGTAAACTACACTCATCAAATTAAAAAATATTCTATAACATGAGTCAATAGAATAACAAAAAAATATTACCGAGCATCCCATACCATAGGTATTACTAATTCGTTTATTCAATATCCTCATTATACAGAATTTTTTTTACAAAACAATCAAATATTTCATATGAGGAATCAAGAGAGTAATCGAGAAAGTATTACCGAATGTCCCATACTGCTTGGTATTACTTAACCATTTACTCAAAATTCTCATTATATAGAATTCAACAAAAATATCCATATAAATCAATTTCAAATCAAACTATATATAAAAAGTGGTTTATAATTCAAAACTCTTAAAACCTACTTGAATATCTCACAATTTGGCTTACATTCAAAACATATTTGTATACCCAAAATGACCTTTTGAAACCTTTAAGTCATTATAAAAAATTCCATACTTTCTATAAATCTTAAAATTAACCTTAGTATAATTTATTTGTACTTCTCATATCATAGAAAGAGAATTTCATTTATTTAAAATGTTTGCAAATCCTCGTAAATACTTCTCGAAAAGAGTTTTATATTTTACAAAGTCTTATAAACCGTTTTAAAAATATTTAGTGGCTTTTGTAAATAAAATCACTTGAAATGAAATTATTACTTTCATATTATATTTTATAAAATGGTAGCAAATTATATTTTTTTGCCCTTAAAACAACCTAATTTATAATACAATTATAATGTTGGTATTAAAAGGTTTTCTAACTGAAAGAAAACTATGTTTATAAGCAAAAATATATTTTTAAATACGAAAAATAAGCTAAATAGAGTTAAATTTTAGTAAATTATTCATAAAATAATTCTAATAAGACTTTAAAGCCCTTAAAATAATTTTCCAAAGCATTACAATTTTTTTTAAAAATAAGTAAAACAATTAAAAACATCCAAATATATAAATCACAGAGTAAAATTACTCCAAGAATATCAAACAATAATTTATATAAATTTATCGTGTGGCACAAGTCGAGTTCCATTGGACTCTACTCGTCCATACAGCTCACACACATCTTACAAGTAAACTACACAAATCAAAATCATTTCGATATCATCTCCATTGCATTTTGATGTTCCAACATACATGAAATCTCACCATCAAACATAGAATCCAATTCAATATTCAAAGCAATCAATTCAACAACAAAAATTAGATAATAGAGGGGTAAATTCATAACATGCATACATACTAAGATATAATTGTGAGTGTGAAACTCACCGATTTGATGAATAGAAAAGCACATGCTTAGCTTGGCCCCTTTGCTACCATCGACGTGGGCAACAACTTCAAAAAAGACAACACGCTTTCTTCCGATGTTTGTGACATTGCACCATTCTCCTCCACCTGCGCGATGTTGATAGGAACCTATCCTCAAAGTTTACATCCAAGCCTTCATAGCCATGCCCTCTAGTGCTGATCGCTCCTTCACAGTACCCTCTATTGCCATCGGCCTTCGCCACATCATGGCCCTGCCAATCATGAGCCGTCATCATTAATTACTCTACCTTCGAGTTGCCAATCACGGTGCCTTAAAAGAGTGTGTGTGTGTGTGTGTGTTTGTGTGTGTGTGTATATGTGTGTGTGTGTGTTTCTCACATGTTAATTTGGTGGTTAGGGCAGCAATGGGGACCTGTAACTAATTTGGAAAAGAGATGAGGAAAATGAATTGTGTTTAGGATTTAGGCGCAAATTTGTTAAACCTGGTTTCCCCATTTTCATTTTGGTCCTATAAGTTACTCAATTTGCCATTTTTTCATTTTTTATTTTAAATAACCCTTTTATTGATTTATAAGTAAATTTCAATCCAATTTCAATGATCCACGATTCATTTACAAAAATATTTCGATAATTGCATAATGTAATTCCTTAAAATGCTTGTTTATATTTATTTAACTATTCATTGTAGTAACGTAAAGTAAATTTAATTTTCAAATATTTCAATCATTTAAAAATTATATACACTTCAAAAATATTTTATATTTATTAAACATTTTATTTAGTCTCAAAATATTATCCAAAAAGAATTTATTAATTAAAAAAATTTAATGAAAGAAAATCTTTTATTAATAAGCTTTAATTAAGTAAAAAATCATTTTCGAAAACTAATTTAAAAAATCAAATTCAAAATTTATTATTTTAATTAAATTTATTTATTTTATGTTGTTGAAAGTAGAGTTGTTACAAACCTCCCCCTATGAAACATGCGTCCATGGAATTTCTTATAGGGAAGATGTCATATACAAATCATACCCTTAACTTTCTTCATGGTTACAATCTTCTATTAAGCTTAAGCTTCAATCCTCTATGTGGCTCTCTCTAGCTTATCTTATCATATGCTCTAATTTAAATAGACTCACTTAAAGACTTTCTATTTTTGCATATCATAAATTTTTGTGAAATTTTTTATGTATGGGACATTTCGAAAAATTTCGACAGGGACTCCTTTGTACGGAGAGCATTTCGAAGATCACAACACATTATAATCACAATATATATGCACGCACACACATCCTTACCATGGGGCATCCCAAAAATCATGGAAACAGTATAAAACATATACATACATACATACATACATACATATATATAGCATAAAATCATACCTCTTTGTTAGCGTTTTAAGCAAGTTACCCTGTTATTATTCGAGCAAAAGCTAGCTGTCGTCGCATATTAATCCAATTTGTTCTCCTGAGTGCATATTCTCAACTTAAAATATACATTAGTCTCATAGAAAAAGATAAAAGCATTCATTTATCATAAAAGCAATATAATGTTCAAGTTTAACCCACCTTTTGACAAACCCTTAAGAGCTAAAATATAAAATTAAGTAATGGAAGTAATGTTGTTTCAAATTGGATGATCTTTCCAAAAAACATTCAGATTATCAAAATGTCAAGTACAACTTAAGTTATGAGAGTTTTCTGTAGTAGTAAAGTATGCAACTATAATATAAGCATAGGCGCACTTTATAAATCTACATTTTTAGCCTAGGAAACATCAAATTTTGCGAATCCCTTAAAAAACTTGTAACACCCCGCATTTTTATATAGTTAAAAATTTAAAGAATAAACGATAAGCAATGAAAATAAATAATTTTGGAATTATCAGAATATGGCTCCGAAACTTGTACCATTGCGTCCGGGGCGATTTTTTGATCAGTTTCCACATATAACTTGTCGAAATCCGAGCCAATATGAAGAAGTTAGGAACGAAATGAGAACGAGTAACAAAAAGAAGAAAAAATAATAATACGTGTATGGGCCGACCATGAGGTCGACTCAATTAGCCCAATGCTCGACCGCACGGTCGACCGGTGGCTTTGGTCGGTCGACTGCCCGGTTGACCCGCATAGCGACCTGGACGAAGTTTCGTCCAAGTACGCACCAGTGACGTAAATTTCAGTTTTTAAGCGATCTGGGCCGTACATTCTTCAATCCGATGGCTCCAGATCGCCCTGTGACATGATGGCTCCATATTCAATCCAAGAATCCAACGGTCCGAGATCCCCAAGCTCCCTTATAAATAGAACCCTAAGCCTAGCTCTTTTCTCACAATTAGATTTTCTCCCAATGGGTTTTTGGCCTAAGGCTGAACCCTAAATAGAAAATATTTCTTTGGGTCCTTGGCCAAAAGGCTAGACCCTAATCAAAAGAAATATTTCTAAGGAGAAGATCTTCTAAATTTAAATATTATGCATCTTGGAGGGGGATCCAGAAGGACCATGGAGCCAAGCTGAGCACGGGCAAAGCTAAGGACGACAGTTGAGTGGATTTAATTATATTCTTTACGTTTATAATGTATATTATCGTTGAACTTCCATTAGATAATTTATTCCAGTAATTAATTAGTTATGTAAACACTGTAAATTTTATTTATATTTAATTAGGCTTGACAGTTAGAAAAGGCATAGGCCTAAAAGTAAGAAATTTACAATTATTTACATCTATTTTAAAAGTCATAATTTAACCTTAATACTGGTTCCTTTTATTCCCTTTTTACGTGAATAATATAGTTAGAAAGTGAATTCGCGGTTATGGGTTAAAATACTAGGCTTTATAGAAGTAGATGTAAAATAAGAAAATTGGAAATTGGAATAAAGTTAGAAAAGTGGAATTCTGCAATAAATTACGCTGAACGGAAACAATAAATTTATCTGATAATTCAATTTGGGGAGTAAGTAATAGAATAATTGGTTGGTCTAGAAACTAGAATACATTTCTATAATTTAATAAAAAGACAACGATACACGTAACTGCAAGAATAAAAAGAAAGAAGGAAACTAGTGTAAAATAGAGGGACCACTGTATTTGACACTGTCCAAAAATAATAAAAGAAATATCTTATAGTTATGAATTATTGTTTATAGTATTATATAGTATTAAATTATGGAAATAGATTTTAGTATAGCTTTCACAACCAACCAAATAAAATAGAATTACTTCCTAGAATAAAAGAAAATATATTAGAGTATGAAATGAATCAAATAAATTATAAGATAAGAAATTAAGGCTGTGAACAATAAACGAACCTAGGTCTGCATTTACCGCGCAGGCTATATAAAAAGACAGTTATTATGATAAGTTAATTGTATAATAAATGAGAATTAAAAAGAATTCTATATCGTAATAAAAGAAGACAGACTAGAATAGAAAAGAAACACTTGTAATAATATACAGATTTTAAAAGCAATAATAGTAACAATTACAAGTATAATTATAACATAAGTTATGATTAAGTAAAAGAACAGAAAGGCTTATTTGAGAACTTAGAATAAGTAAGCAATGATAGCAAAGATAAATAGTAAAAGCTTAATTTAGATTTCTATTAAATTAATAAGCAAATAGAACAAAAGATGCTTATTTGATAAACTTAAGACTTAAATTAAGTTAATAAGCAAGAAGTGGCAATACCAATAACATTCCCTATTAGATCAATGGTGGTCTAATAATAGGCAGAAACAAGATGAGGGCAAGAATATGCTAATTAGGGTAAACTAGTAGCCAACAAAATAAGAAAAGTAAACTAAGCGCAAATTAAAAAAGGTAGACTTAGGGTCTAATAGAAGAGAGAGATGCGTTTGGAGCAGCCCAAAGGATGAAGAGCCTAACGAAGCAGTTCATCACAGATTTCAGTATAGGAGAAGCACGTCCAACTTAGTTAATTTAGGCTAGAAGGAAGTACGAGACTTCAACAGGATGTGAGGGTACTCTAGGGTGGCCCTCTGGGTAGGCCTAACGAAGCTGCATTCCCAGAGGTAGGTATGTAGGTGTTCCATCAAGAGAGTATGCCTTGACTGCATTTGCATTGTAGGCCTAACGAAGCAGACCTTTGTAGGCAGTCAGAAGGGTTTGGTGTTAGGAGCAGGATATTCGTATGTCCCAGTACTTACAAGTAAGTTTAGTGGGAAAGACCCAAAAGGATAGTCGCATGCGGATATCATGGCAGCATCAAAACAAAGAACGAGTTTGGGAAAGACTAGAGTTAAACCAACTACCAATGATTATTTCACTATCAAGACATTGGGTGAGGGGCACCGCCAATTGGATGTTAGATTGTTTGCAGTAGGGCACGACCACTTAACTCTTTAGAAGTCTTTCGGTTGGTTGAGGGGTGGTTGCGTGGGGCCATAGCCACAATGAAAAAGAGACAGACCAACTAGAATATCTGTATTGTAGGCCTAACGAAGCAGTCCTTTGCAGATATAGAAAATCCCCGACTGAATTCCATACAAGGTAGACCTTGTTGGCGGGATTCAGATAGTAGACATAATGATTATGTAGTCCTCAATGTACGCACTGGGTGGTACATTGTGGATGTCTAAGCACTGGCATAGACTAGTGCGGACGCGATTTACGTTTTTATAGTAAGTATTGGAACATTTGTATTGTAGGCCTTACGAAGCAGTCCTTTACAGATGTAGCTACGGAACGCTCACGGAGCAAGACGATGGAATATCTGTATTGTAGGCCTTACGAAGCAGTCCTTTACAGACATAGCTACGGAGCAAGACGATGGAGTCCTTTTCGAGGAGGATACGGAAGGTACCATGGATGGTACCTAGGACCAATATGGTCATTAAGCATATAGCTACATATATATATATATATATATATCAGTTATTAGGTTTTTATCTACTAAGGAGTAGATGGGTACGATTCACGCACAGAGGCGAGAGTATGATAAACCTAGTGAACCTAATATAACAGTAAATGGAAATAAAACGGTATATGTAGAATTAAGCTTAAAAGTGTATAATTTATCTATTCACCGGAACTTTAGTTCTAACCCCTTCCTCATAACATCCTATAGGTTAGGTAGATGGCAGAGACTTCCCAACTTTAAGACACTTGTTTAGAAAATGTTATTATATTGGTGAGTATTTACTTACTATTATATTTTAGTCAATTCCACTATGAGATATTTAATTAAGCTCTGGTATAATTGTCTTTTCCTATTTGCAGAATAACAGATTCCCAACTCGGGTTTCAGTGGGCTTGGGTTTTAGCATTTTTGCGAAAAATCCAACCCACTGGAATTTGGGTTGCTACAAAAGTTTTCCTAATTTATTAGCTCAAAAGTACAAGACCGTCAAAATCGGATAAACCATTTGAAAGTTATGACTAAATGAAGCCAATGTTGTTACGAAAGATTTTCATTTTCGGGGCAGCATGGAACTTCTTTATTTATTCAAAATTTAACCATATTAATCTTCTCAAGTTTGAATTTTACTTTAAAAAATGTTCTATAATGACATAGGTTTCTAATGAATTTAAAATCATCGAAAGTGGATCAATGGTGTGAGAATTATGATTGAAACAAATCATTGCATAAGCTTAGAAAATTTCTATATATTGTCTAAAAATTATTCACTCAAAGCAACCTTTTATGATAACAATTTTCAATTTTTTTTAAAATGAAAAATGAAAAATTCATTTATTGATAGTTACAAAACACTTCTCACTAAAGAACAACATTTTTCTTATTAATAATTTGTATCATTAATATTTAACTTTTTTCTCCACTCTCCTTCCTTTGACGAAATTATGAACTTCATTCTTTTTTTCTTTTCTTTTCTTCTTCTTTATTTTTTTCCTAATCTACTTCAACATTTTCAGTATAAAATAATTTTTCGAAGTTTTCCAAAAATCTTTTAAAACAAGTGCATAAATAAAACATCCAAATATATAAATCATATAGTATAATTACCCTGAGAATATCAAACAATCATCTATATAAATTTATCATGTGGCACGAGTCGAGTTCCATCGAACTCTGTTTATCCATACAATGCACACACATCATACAAGTAAATTACACAAATCAAAATCATTTGGACAGTGTCTTCTTTGCATTTTGATGTTCTAACATAGATGAAATCTCACCATCAAACATAGAATCTAATCCAATATTCCAAACAATCAATTCAACTAAACAATTCAGATAATAGATAGGGTAAATTCATAACAAGCATGGACATTAAGATATAGTTATGAGTGTAAAAATCATAGATTTTAAGAATAGAAGACACGCTTAGCCTAGCCCCATTGCTACCGTCGACATGAGCAGCAGCTCCCAAAAAACCAACATGCTTCCTTTCGATGTTTGTGGCATTGTCATTCTCCTCTACCTACGTGATGCTGACACTGACAACCATCCATCCTCGAAGTTCGTGCGCAAGCCTTCATAGCCATGCCCTTAAATTCCAACCGCTCCTTCACCATGCCCTCCATTGCCGCCAGCCTTCGCCACATCATAGTCCTCCCAATCGCCAGCCGCTGTCATAAATCTACCTTTGAGTTGCCAATCACGGTGTGTTCAAGTCACTGATGCGTGGATATGTATGTATGCATGTATACGTGTTTCTCACGTGTTATTTTGGAGGTTAGGGAAATAATAGGGACCGGTAACTAACTTGGAAAAGAGAAGGGAGAAATGAATTATGTGTAGGACTTGGGCACAAATTTTCTAAAACTAGTTTTCCTTTATTCATTTTGGTCCTCTGAGTTATTCAATTTACCCTTGTTTTATTTTTTATTTAAATAGCCCATTTATTTATTTATAAATAAATTTCAATCCAATTTAAATTGATCCACACTTCATTTACAAAAATATTTTGATAGCTGCATAAATTCATTCTTTTCAATTTTCGTTAATTTTTATTTAACTATTCATTGTATTTGCATAAAGTAAATTTAACTTTTCAACTATTTCAATCATTTAAAAGTTATATACACTTTAAAAATATTTTATATTTATTAAAACATTTTATTTATTCTCAAAGTATTATCCGAAAAGAATTTATTAATTAATTCAATTTACTGAAAGGAAATCATTTATCAATAAGCTTTAATTCAGTAAAAATTATTTTCAAAAATAATATAAATATAAAATTCAATTTTTTTTATTTTAATTAAATTTACTTATTTTACGGCATTGAAAACAGGGTTGTTATGTACCTTCCCCTTATAAAAATTATGTTCACATAATTTCTTATAGGGAAGACGTCATAGACAAATCATACCCTTAATTTTCTTTCTAGTTTACAATCTTCTATCAAACTTAAGCTTCAATCCTCTATGTGGCTCTGTCTAGCTTATCTTATCATTTGCTACAATTTAAATAGACCCACTCAACGAATTTCAATTTTTGCATACGATAAATTTTATGTATATATCTGTATGTGGGATTTTTTGAAAAGTTTCGACGGTCTCCTTTGTACGAGAGCATTTCGAAAATCACAATACATTATAATATATATATATATATATATATAAACATATATACATCCCTACCATGGGGCATCCTCATATATATATTGATATAGCATAATATCATACCTCTTTATTATCGTTTTAAGCAAGTCACCTTGTTATTATTCGAGCAAAAGCGAGCTATCATCACTAATTAATCCAATTTGGTCCCTTGAGTACCTATTCTCAACTCAAGCTATACATTACTCTCATAAAAAAAGATAAAAGCATTCATTTATCCCGGAAGCAATATAATATTCAAGTTTAACCCACTTCTTGGCAAACCTTTAAGAGTCAAAGGCACAAAATTAAGTGATGGAAGTAGAGTCATGTAATATTGCATAATCTTTCCAAAAAAACATTCGAATTATCAAAATGTCAAGTACAGCTTGAGTTATGAGAGTTTTTTTATAAGTAGTAGAATATGCAATTATAATACAAGTGTTGGCCCACTTTATAAATTTGCATTTTTAGCCTAAGAAACATTAAATTTTGCAAATCCCATAAAACAAACGTCGTCCTAATTTATTGTCTTTCCAGAAAGTACAAGACCGTTCAAATTAGATAAAACGTTTGAAAGTTATGACTACATGAAGCTAATGCTGTTACGAAAGATTTTCATTTTTAGGGCAGCAAGGAACTTCTTTATTATTTCGAAATTTAACCTTAGTAATCTTCCAAGTTTGCATTTTACTTTAAAAAAATTGTTCTCTAATAACATAAGTTTCTAATAAATTTAAATCTCGTAAATGAATCAATGGTTTGAGAATTATGATTGACACAAATGATTGCTCAAGCTTAGAAAATTTCTATATATTGTCTAAAATCTTTTATCCACTCAAAGCAACATTTTACAATAAAATTTTCAAATTTTTTCTTTTAAAAACCAAAAAATTGAAAATTCCTTTATTATTTGTTACAAAACACTTCTCATAAAGAATAACATTTCTCTTATTAATAATTCACAGCATTTATATTAAATTTTTTTGCTCCACTCTCCTTCCTTTTACGAATTTATGAACTTCATTCATTTTTTTCTTTTCTTTTCTTCTTCTTTAGTTTTTTCCTAATCTATTTCAACATTTTCAAAATAGATTGCTTAAGTTATAATTCATTGCTATTTTTTTCCATTATTACTTCATAGTTGAAAAAAATCTTACTTTCTAAATTTATTTTATCAACACTATTATATAAAATATCCCTCTCTTAACTCATGTATACCTTTTCAAAATCAATTAATACCTTCACTTCTTTTTCTCCTTTTTCGCTGAATTTTGCTCATTTCTAAATGATTTTGAAACACCTTTACGTAAATTATATTTTTTTCCCAAGACATGTTTTAAAATTAAAAACATTCTCTCATATACTTTTTTTGGCAAACATTTATTAATAAAATGGATAACATATTTTTAATTTATTTTCTCTTTATAAAATTTATCTTCAACTTAAAAAAATATATTATATATCCATATATATTTAACTAAAAAATTCTTTTGATTCAAACTTAAACATACACACACACACAGAGACGCACACATTCAATAATCTACAAATTAATTTATATTAATGTATAAAACATTGTCGTGTCATAAATTTTAGCGATTCGTTTTACCAATTGTCTGCAATGTTGACTGCTTAGTATAAAATATCAACATTACCTCGCCTTTGATATCTACTCACACTAGTAATTAATGTCGTAAACATTGTTCAAAAATATTTAAATCTAGAAAAATAATATTTTTCGTTTTCTAAAATAATATATTACTTGATAAAACAATATACAATTCTAAGCAAATTATTTCTTTTACCCTTCCAAAATATTATGTAGATTTTGCCTTATTTAAGTGTATATGAATACATATCGAATATGTGACGACCCGAATTTTTAACGTGTGTTAATTGGTAGCTAACTGAATTAAATCATTAAACAAAATTATTTTATAAGTCGAACAAATAAAATTCTGATAATTAAAATATCGGGACATACATAAATTGGTTTAAAAACTATATTTGATGTTGGATTATGAATCTCTAAATATGGCATATCCCATAGATAATAAATAAATAATAAACTCATCATTTGAATTAGAATAAAACACCCATAAATATATATATATATATAAACATACAAAATTATAAATATTTGAGTTAGAGATTGAAATAGAAATGTATACAAGATAAATTATATAGTTTGTAAAATAGAGATAAATTAACTAAAAATCTAACAACACATTAACATAGAAATTTATTTATATTGTAAAGCACTTAGACAAAGCATAAGATAGTAACATACATTCAACTAAGTAATATGACTAAAACCAAAAGTATATATGTACATAGGATATAAAACATACCCAAGCAAATAAATGTTTCATGTAACCTGTAAAGTATAGAAATGCAGGCAAGAACATAAACAAAGTATAAAAGAAAATATCTTAGTACACAAACAATTAATGCAACTGTACATATGATAACAATACACAAATAAATGTATATACACATATTTTATATAAATTAGTAAATAAGTATAGAGATATATGCTAGATAAAATAGTGGGTAGACAAATATATATGTGTAAAGATAATGACACAAGCAAAATATACATGGGAAGATGCAAATACAGATGTAAATTCATATGAAGATATATATGTAAACATTTTTGGAAACAAGCATTTAATACACCTTGCAACTCTAGCATACAAAATTTCAATTCAGGGCAAAATATTTCAAATCACGTACAAGAAGAAGTCAAATCAGTTTAAGAAATCTTTGACCAAAGGGAAAAAATATATATAAAAAAATGGAAAGAAGCTTACTCTAGAATGCAGTAGTATACACTCATATATGTACCTCCACTATCATCATTTTCTTGATTCGAAAACTAGTAAATAAAGCTAAATATTCTGCCATCTCAAAACTGGAAATAAATCAGAGCACTCAAGTAAACAATGAAGATCAAAGTAAAACCCAAGCTTTAGGCAAAGCAACACTCTGGTTTCAGAGGAAAAGAAGGTGAGTAAATTTTTGATCTTAAATAAGTTTAAAATCTGAGACTTGAACCTGATACACGAATGAAATTCTACAGTTAAATGGCTTGAAATGATGGGTATGTATGTTTAGATGTAAATGGATGTGTATACATATTTGTGATATGGCTGATGATCATCTCTGTTTATTTTACAGTGCCCATTCATCAAATAAACAGGTCATAACTTCATTTGTATTTGATTATAAGCTAGGATCTGAGAATAGAAAATGTTTCAAAGTTTATATAGTTAATTTTAAAAGTAGTTTTAAATTAATATATGATGTATTTAAAAAAAAGGAATTTTTTTTGAAATCTACAGGTCTGATCATACTATAGGCTAAAATCAAGTGTTCAAAATTCTTGAATTAATCTTATAACATGATTCTAGATTGCTAATGATGAATTTAGAAACCAGAATCATAATTTTTAGCTTGGTAATCTCTGAGTTAATCGAAATTGAAGAATTTTTGGGTTTTCACCAATATTTGGCGATCAATGGAGATTCAGGGGTAGGGGTTGTTGTCGAAGATGACATAAGGGAGGTGGATCACTGGAAAAATAGTTCGAGATTTTTCTGTTCACTGGAGCAACCTGGCGACGATGATTTAGGGTTTTGAACCCTGTTTGAGTTGATGTCGTTTCCGAAGTAAATAAGGCCTCGCAAAGCGAGTCGAACTCGACCAGAGGTGGGGGAAAAGGTAGAGGGTTGTCAGTCGAAGCTTTCGGCGTTAGGACGTTGTGACGCCCCACCTCTATACCCACACTAGCCAAGAACACTACAGTGTAATGCCGTCAACTAGCACGGAGAATAAGGCTGTTGAGGAGCGACCATCCGTGTAACTTCTTTGTGCGAGCACCGATATGTCAGATAAAATAGAATGCAAATCTTTTAAAGAGGAAATCCAACATACCGATACAAACACAAAGCTATCACACGGTGGCTATATATAATCTTCGGAAACAAACATAGAAATAGTCATAACATAAAATCAGTCACAGACATCCATATCACAAAGGCGGAAGAAGATATGAAAATAAATATACAACACATGAAAGTGTGCATCAGAGTAGTGGTCAGAAAGATCCACGATAATACAAAAAGAATAGCAACACGTGCTATACAAAAGAATAAGTACACAACATAGAGTCTATATCTCAAATGTGTACATCCAAAAACTACTAATCTATGTAGTTAGCCAAAAGTCAGAATAGTCCTGAAGAGAAGTCAAGCAGAAGCACCTATAACATCTCGGTCTGACCCGAGTATTATTTATAAGAAAATAATAAACGGATCAATCTAGCTATAAATATCAGATGATATGGTATAAAGTAAAAGATATGGCATAAACATAAAATATCCATACTGACATACTACTATAAGTATGCAAATGATGATCAACAGGAGATCAACCAATAAGAGATAAATCAATATCACAAGATCCAAAGAGGGCATCATACCCTAAACTTGTTCTCATAACAAGTTATTGACAAAAATCCAGAAATCCATACAAGAAATCCAGAAATCATAAAAAGGGAAAGAAAGAGGCCTATCACATGACGGTCCGAAGACCATGGTGAGCTACCCTATATGTATGAGTCGGAATCACACAGATTGAGGTCTAGACTAACCAAAAAGCAAAAAGGTATGTGTGAGTGGAATCACACAAGTGGTGGCTAGTCTAACCTCGCAAACAAAAAGGTATGTGTGAGTGGAATCACACAAGTGGTGTCTAGACTAACCAAAAAGGTATGTGTGAGTGGAATCACACAAGTGGTGTCTAGTCTAACCTTGCAAACAAAAAGGTATGTGTGAGTGGAATCACACAAGTGGTGTCTAGACTAACCAAAAAGGTATGTGTGAGTGGAATCACACAAGTGGTGTCTAGTCTAACCAAAAAAACAAAAAGGTATGTGTGAGTGGAATCACACAAGTGGTGTCTAGACTAACCAAAAAGCAAAAAGGTATGTGTGAGTGGAATCACACAAGTGGTGTCTAGTCTAACCTTGCAAACAAAGAGACATCGCACAATTGCTAGTCTAAATCATAAGAATGATCGTCATGATCAACAGGAAGTGTCAATCACACCAAGCTATTAAATATATGAGTTTAGCTTCATGTCCCATAACCACTTGCTTAACTTAAATATTTACGAACAAGCTGTAAATCTCCACTAGGAAATTGTCACAAGAGGTTCAATCGAACAAGTCCAAAAATTAACCGACGAAGTAAACACAAGCGTTTCATACCACTTGTTTTGCTAAGCCGTTTAATTATATTTTTCTCATACGAATGAGGTAAAGGTTTGTATATACTAATAGATTGGAAAACGGTTTTATAAACAAGATTTGTATTAAAAATAGAGTTGAAATCATCTTTGTAAAGAGTTTGAATATTTACTACTAGTATAGAAAACCTTTATATTTTAAAGTGACAAATCATAGAAGTGATTGTAGTAACAATCAATCATAAAAGTTCACATTCGAAGACGTGAATAAAGTCCAAAGAAATCAATCCCCAAAACCATCAAAGTAAGAAGTTCTGTTGAATGTTTTTCAGATAAGATCGCCTACGCAGAGGTGTACGGGGTTCGACCTGCCCGGTCAGGTCATGGGGGTCCAGGGGGCAGCGCCCCATCAAAACGATACGACCTAGAGAGGACAAAATGAGGTCTAACGACCTAAGTGAGATAGGGTCGAGCGACCTAACGAGGTACCATCCCAAAAGAGGAGTCATCAAAGTCTTAAGAAATGATAACAACAAATAGGAGACAACACGAATCGATTAAAGTTGGAAATTCAAACAAATAGGCAATATAGGAAAAACTGGAAAATAGGAGCAGGTCGGTCAACCGGACTCCCTGAGTCGGCTGACCGGACCAGAGACAGAAGTGCTCGGGTAGCAGGTCGGTCGACCGGACACTGAGGTCGGTCGGCCGAAGCCTGTAACCTGCACTTCCAAACAGAGGCAGGGAGATGCTAGAGTAGCAGGTTGGTCGACCGGACCCTGAGGTCGGTCGACCGGAGCCTGTTTCCAGCACTCCCATGCCAATCAAATGAATGCCAAACACTTCCGAAATGCAATCGGTCGAGCAACGGCACTAAGGGTTTACGCCAATCGACTACCCGGCCATATACGCTCTTCGATTCATCACCAAAAACATGATTAAAACATCAAAGTTAGGATTTTCAAAGAATTGAACTCAAAACACTAAAAATTGGAATATTCACCAAATCAATCCAAACCAAAAGCAATTGCACAAGAATAAGTGTTAGGAATTCATACCTAACAATCGAAGATAAATATAGATTAAGATGTGAGATAAAAATCTCACCTTTTCACAAAAATAAGGAAGAAGGAGCTTGAAAGCAAAGGGAGAGTCAACCACTCTTCAACACAACCCAAATGAGCTTGAATCTATGCTCAAAAGAGAAACATTTCCTAAATTAGGTTTAGGGAATTTTCTGAAATTGAAAGGAGAACGGGTTGGAGAAGATGAAGGAGATGCTTACCAATGCTTCTTCTTGAATTTTGGAGGTAGAAGCTTGAATTTGCAATTGAAGCTAGGGCTTAGGAATTTCCATTTCCAATCTCTTCCCCCATTATTCTCTTGAGCTTGAGGGTGTTAAGAAATGAGGAATGAATGAAGAGAAGTGGAGTGGAGAGGGGAAATGATATAACCAGATTTGGGCAAGTGGGCTGAATCCAAACCCAAACCCAAAGTCCAATAGAAAATAGCAAAATTCGACTTTCTCCAAACATATCGAAGCTTATACTTAAAAAGGTCGCAAACGACATTTTGAACTCAATGGAAGTGGTCTCGAGTCCTAATTCGACTGTTTGCAAAAAGTAGCTTTTCGGACTTCAATCCGATTAACGATTCTATATTTAAATAAAATATTTAAATATAAAATCGACAAATATGCGGGTTGTTACAACGTGGTTCTCGATGGCTTGTGGTGGTGGAACGAGGGGCGAGAAGGCGGTGGTTTTGGTTCAGGTGATATTCGATTTTTGCTCAATTTCGATTTCGTGATAGTTTTCGAGATTTTGATGGTCGGACTGTTAGAGTTGATCGTCGGCAACTTGGCGATATGGTCGAGGGTGATCGCCGTAGCTCCGGCGCTATGTGCACGTGTACATGGTGTCAGTGTGTATCTGGGTTGTGGTTTTGTATTCGAGTAAGAGCCGGGGAAGATAAGGAATGGCTCGAAGTTGGCTCGGGGGTTTTTGGGTTCAGACCCGGGTATTTTGATAAGAATGATTAACCTGTTTTCAAGTAAATATTAACCAAGTTTAAAATAAAAGTTCCAAAGTAAATTATTAAACGAGTTTCAAAAGCAAAGGTATTAATCAAGTTATCAAACAAGTTTCAAAGAATTTAAATTTTAAAGTTAAAAGTTTTTAAGATTAATTGTTCGATTTGAAATAATTATATATTAGGTTAGTTAATTAAATTAATTCCTAAGTGTTTTAAAATGAAATTTAAAAATGATGTTTAGTAAGTGATTAAGATAAATGGAACAAACTTTGATCAATCAAAAGGTCTCAAGTGATTTCGTATGTTAATAACAAATTAATCTCAAACCTTTAATTTAAAAAAGATTTAAATGATAATTAAGTAATTAATTAAGATAAATGGTTTATATTTTAATTAATTAAGGATTTGGGTAATTAAAGGTTAATTAATTAATAATTAAAGAATAATTAATTAATAATTAAAGAGTAATTAATTAATTTTATTAATTAATAATTAAAGAGTAATTAATCTATGTGATAATAAAAGGTTAATTACTTAATGTAATTAAAGAATAATTAATCAAGGGGGATTAATTAAGATGGGTGATTAAAGAATGATTGATTAATTGGATTCTAATTAATTAATGTTAAGTGAGCAGGATTAAGGTAATCCAAGTAATTAAAGATGCCGATTAATTTAATTGGAGATTAATTAAATTAATTAGGAATTATATATAATAAATCTTGCTTATGGATGATTTAATGATATTGGATGACTTGGATTGTGAACATCTCTAATATTGAGTTATGATGTACGGTGATATGATATGATGGATTGAACAGTAATAATGGGAGTATCAATTGATAATTAATTTTTCTGTGTGACTATGATACCTTGTTGATTTGTATCCACTTAAACTGGAATTAGAAATGACATTGAAATCGAAGAGACCGGGGTCGGGTAATTAGTAAATACCCGAAACCACTTCGATTAGTAATTAAACTCCTTATAAAGTGATATGTAAAATTAAACAGGCTGGAATGGGATAAAGTAACATGGAAATTTAACCTAAGAACTAAGGTGTGTGATAAATGATTGACTATAATAAAGTAAGAACTCGTAAAAGGTACGAGTTCCCTGGTATTCACATATGTTATAGCTTGGTATTTCAAATTATATGGATTTACTCACGCTGGCTTCCAGCCTGACCCGGGTGTTACCTTGGTGTAATGCTCGAATCAGACCGAGTATTACAGATTTTCAGGTAAGGAAGTTCTGGAGCTCAGGAGACGAGCTGGATGGCAGGAACGTATGGAGTGTATTCTGCTGTGATATATTATAGTTTGTCTGGGACATGTTGATTGTATCTGTCCAGTGTTTGTGTATATGTTGTAACTCTGATGTATTAAAGTGTAATTTGACAAGTACAGATTTCATTTGTATAACTGTTATTATTTGATATTATATTTTGATCCGCTGCGAATGTGAGATTCTATGTCTTGTTTTCTGTTTTCTTCTTCTACCTCTTTTCTTCTTTTCATAACTATCTGGAATTTTCGGGATCGAAAATTCCGGGTCGTTACAGTTAGTATCAGAGCGGAAGGTTAAGCGAGAACCTTGGCTCTGGTGGGTATACTCATAAGGATAGGGTCAATAGTACCCTAGAATGAGTTGAGTGTTTATATATATATATGAGAGCGTACTTGTTATTTTCATATATAAAGATTTTAAATGATTTTATGTAAGAATATATTTTGATATATATAAAGCAATATTTCTTACTAATAAATGTTAAAGTAATTGGTTGTAAAAAAAATTATTGGAATAAAATAAAATAATGAGAATTAAGTGTTAATAGTAATACAACCAAATTGAAATTGAATGAAGATAAATTTGAAATGGATCCAAACTGAAATTAAAATCCTGAATTTATAGAAATGTTTTCAGAATAAAGATAATAATAAATTGGTTTCCAAATATGATAATCTTGGTTATTATCATAAATGGTTGTTGTGTTTAATAATGAAATGTTGTTAATGAATAGGCAAAATGAAATGTTTTAGGAAAGTAAAACATTTAGGCAAGTATGACTTATAAATTGGAACTGATGATGATATAAATTGTGAAGTTTTAAATCTGAGCCAGAATTTGAAAATTGTTTCAAAGTGATAAAGAAATAATAAATAATATTATATGAATGAAAGGGCTTGATTCAAACAGGAGTTGTTTGAAAATTTAAAGGAATTTGTTTGAATTAAAAACCCAAGGTGGTTTAAATTTTAAGGATAACTTAGTGTGTAAAAGAAATAATATGTATATATGGGGAATATACATAATATCAAAAATAGTTTGAAACAAACTTTAAATGTCGAGTTTAAAAATTTGGAATGAGATGTGATATCCAAGGTGATAAGTTTTTGAACTTATAAGATTATTAATGTGAAGTTTAAAATTTGAAGTGGGAATTCAAATTTGAGTAAGTTTGACGGGATTAAATTGAATTTAACTTAAAGGAAGTTAAATAAGTTTGGAATAAACAACCTGAATTGGAAATTTCAAGATGAAATTGAGATTTAACTTAGGAAAGTTAAATGGGTTGATTTGGTAGGGAATTATATGTGATCTCAGATAGGATTGAGATCTGGAATGGGTAGTGGATGATGAATGCTTTAAATAAATTGGATGTTTATTTATCTTAATATCATCCTGTCATTATTAGTAATTATGAGACTGTGAATTTGATTGTTTAAATGAATTAAGAAGTAGATTGAGGTAATATCTATTTCATTATTAAAATTAAATGGAACTAAACTTTAATTTGAAATTACTTAAGTAATTTTGATTTTAAAGATAAAAATTGAACTTGTGAAAATGAGATCACTTTGAACATTAAGATTTGAATGTTTAAAATAAACATGTAAACTGAAATGGTTAAGGATTGGTTCCAAGATTGAATTCAGGTAATAAATTGAATTTCGAAGATTAAATTGTTTAAAAGGGGGTTTGAATTATTATTTGAACCTAGAAATAAGTTTATGTAGAAGTAAAGGTAAATTAAAATGGAATTTTGAAATTTGAACTCAGAATTAAATGGTTAGGCTGTTAAATTAAAAGTAAAGGTTAATTTGATTTATGGGATTAAATCAATATTTGAAATAATAACTCGAATCGGTATAATTCGAGATGGTTTAAAGTGAAATGAAATAGAAAGTTAATTGGAAATTGATTGGAAATGGAGATTGGGAAGTTGAACAGTTTGGCTCTGGACTATTTTAAATTAATTATTTTGATATACCCTATTTTAAATCTATTTTCCTAACTATTTACTATGCAACTTTTCTTTTTAAATTCCAAGACTATCTTATATTTATTTAGCAACTACTTTTGAAACTATTTAACAATTCTACAACTGATTTATAAACTGATTACTGTTTTTCAACTGTTTTATAAATAATTACTATTTTTCAACTATCTTACAATTACTTAACTGTTTACAGCTATTTTACAAACTAATAATTATTTTTCAACTACTTATCTATTTTTAAATTTTTCAAGCTATATTTCTAAATTTAAGCTGGTCGAAGTTCAAACTGTTATTGATTAATTACCCAACTGAGATAAGAATTGAAGTGATAATCCAAATGGGATTAAGGCAAATGTGAATAAGTGAATAAAATCAAAGTGAATGTGAATAGAAAGGAGAAATTGATTTAGCTAATAATCAATGAAGAAAAATACGTAGGATGTACGTATATTATTTTATTCGCATAGTGATTTGATCCAGATTCGAGCATAGAATTTCGAGATAGTATTATCGATCCGAGTTGGGATTTTTTGCTCGATTTTCGACGGCGAACCCGGATATGGATTTTTGATTGGTTCTGGATATTCTCTATCATAGTTGTGACTATGCAAGGAGAATGACGGTTTTTGATCAAGAAACCAGATCTGAGTCCGCACTAGGAAGTCGGGTGGACAATACTAGTTCGGAAGTGAAATTGTGTGATCGAGTGAGCGATCAGATTGATATTGCGTACGGATGATATGTGGACATCGTACGAGTTTGAATGAAATCGTTATTGAATTGGAGATAAGGACTGTAATATGATTTTTGAAATGGAAGTAAATTTTGAGAAATATATAATAAATAAAGTGAAAATGGAATATCTTTGTGATTAAAAGTTACTTTATCAAAGTAAATAATTTGGCAAATGACTTTATAAGTAATCTAATTTGAATATTTGATTTGGAATAAACAAAGTTATATATCTTTATTATATATGAAAAACTCCCCTAATTGAATCTATTGCCAGAAGAGAAGGGTTTTGGAAATATTTAAAGAATAAAAAAAGAATTTATACAAGTATGAATTGAACCAAAGATTTTCCAAGATTATTATATATATGTATATATAAAAAGGATTTATGAAAATGATTTTGAGAAAAGGTTTTTGGAACCTTTGAATTTTGGAAAGGCTTTTGATTTTTGGGTAAAACCAATATTGGAATTTGGAAAAGCCTAATATGAGAATTATCGATTTTGAGAATCGATTTTGTGTAAAGGCATTTATATGAGATTCATACTAGGTGTATGATTTGGGAAATACTATATGTATAGTATAAAGTGTTTTGAGATTGGCTCTGGGGAAAAAGGCGCTCCCTTGAAATGAACTTCTCAGGAGTGCCACAGGGTGGCACTGCCTTGAGCCTCTAAGGGGGAGGTTCTAAAGTTGATCCTGTGAGGAGTCCGGACAAAACTAGTTCCTGAGGATTATTTGTGTAGCGAAAGTCGAGGGGCTGGTGCCTACAGGGGCATTTGGGTTATGCTGTGACGACAGTGTAACTCGATGTCACTGCGATCTACTGCAGACCATAGCGAAAGTCGTGTGTGCCGCTGAGAGCCAACAGTCTACGTTTGATTTTATATCGGTAGACTGCGACACTATGGTAACATAGCGAAAGTCATGTGAGCCGCTTAGAGCCAACAGTCTACGTTTGATTTTATATCGGTAGACTACGACCTATGTAAGAGTGGAGAAGTTTCATTTTGACAGCGAAAATCGTGTGTGCCGCTGAGAGCCAACAGTTACATGGACTTTTGCTGCGACGACAACATAACCCTGGAATGTAACTGCGATCTGTTGTGGGTTCCATGGCGTAATCGAGGGGCGCGGAGACCTACAGTTACATGGACTTTTGCTGCGATGGCAACGTAATCCAGGATGTAACTGCGACCATGGATGGGGGTGATGATTTCCAGAGCATTTTCACCAAAGATATTTCATCTATTTTCAAAAACTATTTTCGATATTTTCAATAAAATTATTTTCTAAGAATTTTCATTGGGTGTTGGAAACGGGTTTACCAAGTACTTATAGATTTTCAGTCCTACGCCTGATCAACGTATGACCGAATTTCTGTGAGGACAAGGATGGACTTGTCGAAACATCGAGTTATAAAAATATTTTATAAAAACTATTTTGGCAATATTATATAGATTCACAAGTGTTTAAAATTTTGAAATAAAAGAGTAAAATGAGTTAAAAAGTGTTTAAATAATATTTTAACTAAAAGACATAGTAAATTAAAAATTCTCGCTTCGTTCCTTTTCGAGGACGAAAAGTTCTAAAGGGGGGAGGAATGTGACGACCCGAATTTTTAACGTGTGTTAATTGGTAGCTAACCGAATTAAATCATTGAAAATACTGATTTTATAAGTCGAACAAATAAAATTCTGATAATTAAAATATCGGGACATACATAAATTGGTTTAAAAACTATATTTGATGTTGGATTATGAATCTCTAGATATGGCAAATCGCATAGATAATAAATAAATAATAAACTCATCATTTAAATTAGAATAAAACACCCATAAATATATATAGAAACATACAAAATTATAAATATTTGAGTTAGAGATTGAAATAGAAATGTATACAAGATAAATTATATAGTTTGTAAAATAGAGATAAATTAACTAAAAATCTAACAACACATTAACATAGAAATTTATTTATATTGTAAAGCACTTAGACAAAGCATAAGATAGTAACATACATTCAACTAAGTAATATGACTAAAACCAAAAGTATATATGTACATAGGATATAAAACATACCCAGGCAAATAAATGTTTCATGTAACCTGTAAAGTTTAGAAATGCAGGCAAGAACATAAACAAAGTATAAAAGAAAATATCTTAGTACACAAACAATTAATGCAACTGTACATATGATAACAATACACAAATAAATGTATATACACATATGTTATATAAATTAGTAAATAAGTATAGAGATATATGCTAGATAAAATAGTGGGTAGATAAATATATATGTGTAAAGATAATGACACAAGCAAAATATACATGGGAAGATGCAAATACAGATGTAAATTCATATGAAGATATATATGTAAACATTTTTGGAAACAAGCATTTAATACACCTTGCAACTCTAGCATACAAAATTTCAATTCAGGGCAAAATATTTCAAATCACGTACAAGAAGAAGTCAAATCAGTTTAAGAAATCTTTGACCAAAGGGAAAAAATATATATAAAAAAATGGAAAGAAGCTTACTCTAGAATGCAGTAGTATACACTCATATATGTACCTAGACTATCATCATTTTCTTGATTCGAAAACTAGTAAATAAAGCTAAATATTCTGCCATCTCAAAACTGGAAATAAATCAGAGCACTCAAGTAAACAATGAAGATCAAAGTAAAACCCAAGCTTTAGGCAAAGCAACACTCTGGTTTCAGAGGAAAAGAAGGTGAGTAAACTTTTGATCTTAAATCAGTTTAAAATCTGAGACTTGAACCTGATACACGAATGAAATTTTGCAGTTAAATGGCTTGAAATGATGGGTATGTATGTTTAGATGTAAATGGATGTGTATACATATTTGTGATATGGCTGATGATCATCTCTGTTTATTTTACAGTGCCCATTCATCAAATAAACAGTTCATAACTTCATTTGTATTTGATTATAAGCTAGGATCTGAGAATAGAAAATGTTTCAAAGTTTATATAGTTAATTTTAAAAGTAGTTTTAAATTAATATATGATGTATTTAAAAAAAGGATTTTTTTTTTGAAATCTACAGGTCTGATCATACTATAGGCTAAAATCAAGTGTTCAAAATTCTTGAATTAATCTTATAACATGATTATAGATTGCTAATGATTAATTTAGAAACCAGAATCATAATTTTTAGCTTGGTAATCTCTGAGTTAATCGAAATTGAAGAATTTTTGGGTTTTCACCAATATTTGGCGATCAATGGAGATTCAGGGTTAGGGGTTGTTGTCGAAGATGACATAAGGGAGGTGGATCACTGGAAAAATAGTTCGAGATTTTTCTGTTCACCGGAGCAACCTGGCGACGATGATTTAGGGTTTTGAACCCTGTTTGAGTTGATGTCGTTTCCGAAGTAAATAAGGCCTTGCAAAGCGAGTCGAACTCGACCAGAGGTGGGGGAAAAGGTAGAGGGTTGTCAGTCGAAGCTTTCGGCGTTAGGACGTGGTTCTCGATGGCTTGTGGTGGTGGAACGAGGGGCAAGAAGGCGGTGGTTTTGGTTCAGGTGATATTCGATTTTTGCTCAATTTCGATTTCGTGATAGTTTTCGAGATTTTGATGGTCGGACTGTTAGAGTTGATCGTCGGCAACTTGGTGATATGGTCGAGGGTGATCGCCGTAGCTCCGGCGCTATGTACACGTGTACGTGGTGTCAGTGTGTATCTGGGTTGTGGTTTTGTATTCGAGTAAGAGCCGGGGAAGATAAGGAATGGCTCGAAGTTGGCTCGGGGGTTTTTGGGTTCAGACCCGGGTATTTTGATAAGAATGATTAACCTGTTTTCAAGTAAATATTAACCAAGTTCAAAATAAAAGTTCCAAAGTAAATTATTAAACGAGTTTCAAAAGCAAAGGTATTAATCAAGTTATCAAACAAGTTTCAAAGAATTTAAATTTTAAAGTTAAAAGTTTTTAAGATTAATTGTTCGATTTGAAATAATTATATATTAGGTTAGTTTATTAAATTAATTCCTAAGTGTTTTAAAATGAAATTTAAAAATGATGTTTAGTAAGTGATTAAGATAAATGGATCAAACTTTGATCAATCAAAAGGTCTGAAGTGATTTCGTATGTTAATAACAAATTGTAATCTCAAACCTTTAATTTAAAAAAGATTTAAATGATAATTAAGTAATTAATTAAGATAAATGGTTTATCTTTTAATTAATTAAGGATTTGGGTAATTAAAGGTTAATTAATTAATAATTAAAGAATAATTAATTAATAATTAAAGAGTAATTAATTAAGTTTATTAATTAATAATTAAAGAGTAATTAATCTATGTGATAATAAAAGGTTAATTACTTAATGTAATTAAAGAATAATTAATCAAGGGGGATTAATTAAGATGGGTGATTAAAGAATGATTGATTAATTGGATTCTAATTAATTAATGTTAAGTGAGTAAGATTAAGGTAATCCAAGTAATTAAAGATGCCGATTAATTTAATTAGAGATTAATTAAATTAATTAGGAATTATATATAATAAATCTTGCTTATGGATGATTTAATGATATTGGATGACTTGGATTGTGAACATCTCTAATATTGAGTTATGATGTACGGTGATATGATATGATGGATTGAACAGTAATAATGGGAGTATCAATTGATAATTAATTTTTCTGTGTGACTATGATACCTTGTTGATTTGTATCCACTTAAACTGGAATTAGAAATGACATTGAAATCGAAGAGACCGGGGTCGGGTAATTAGTAAATACTCGAAACCACTTCGATTAGTAATTAAACTCCTTATAAAGTGATATGTAAAATTAAACAGGCTGGAATGGGATAAAGTAACATGGAAATTTAACCTAAGAACTAAGATGTGTGATAAATGATTGACTATAATAAAGTAAGAACTCGTAAAAGGTACGAGTTCCCTGGTATTCACATATGTTATAGCTTGGTATTTCAAATTATATGGATTTACTCACGCTGGCTTCCAGCCTGACCCGGGTGTTACCTTGGTGTAATGCTCGAGTCAGACCGAGTATTACAGATTTTTAGGTAAGGACGTTCTGGAGCTCAGGAGACGAGCTGGATGGCAGGAACGTATGGAGTGTATTCTGCTGTGATATATTATAGTTTGTTTAGGACATGTTGATTGTATCTGTCCAGTGTTTGTGTATATGTTGTAACTCTGATGTATTAAAGTGTAATTTGACAAGTACAGATTTCATTTGTATAACTGTTATTATTTGATATTATATTTTGATCCGCTGCGAATGTGAGATTCTATGTCTTGTTTTCTGTTTTCTTATTCTACCTCTTTTCTTCTTTTCATGACTATCTGGAATTTTCGGGATCGAAAATTCCAGGTCGTTATAGAATAAGTGTGCACTTGCATCGACAAGAATTCTTAGAGCACCCAATGGACAAATTAACACCAAAATAAATTCTAAATTATTTTCAATCATTTTATAAAATAAAATTTATGTTTTTATTAAATCATATGCTTGCTTATATGAAAATACTTATTTTTGAAATTCGTACATTATTCATTTCATCAACTATTAACAACAATGCAATTCATCACACATCATCCATCTATAATATTAATTAGACATTAATACAACATTATGCACATTTTCAAACAAGCAAACAAGCGCCTTCAACAAAAAGCTATCCATCAATTTCCTCTGCGCAATTCTAATCACTACTGGATCATCCTACTCAACTCGCCTCCTCACAATTTAAAATTGTTAAGTATTTATAATGCAAGATTCAAAATAGGGTCTTTTACAATTTCTATAACTGAACTACTTCATTCCCATTCAAGTAACACATAAGTTTATTCACCACCAATGTTGACACTACTAGTCAGGCTAACAACTCCTTACGTCACTACCTCCATCAACAACATCCACTACACATAGGGACAAATATGTGAAAGAGGTAGGGATAAGGATAATATATAATAGGAAAAATAACATCCCCAAATTATCACCCTAGTAATCATTGTATACTCATACTATCCCTTTAATATAGGGTAACTACCACACATCCAAAGGGAACCGTCCATATTTGAATAAGTCATGCCTTCTTTGATTCTACAGAGTAACTGGTTTGTGAGCTGTGCACATGTGTAGGTAAAACTGCATTAGGGGTGGCTAGGATTGAGTTGTCTTGCCCAGTTTGCAATGTCTATTCAACATTGTGCAGGGGATAAATGGAGATGAGTTGCTTTGCCCCAACTTGTGGCGTCAGCTTAATATCTGTATGAATTTGTTCTAAGCTACTATTGTTGTTGATATGCGTGAGTTGCTTGATAAGGGCCACTTGTTCATTTGCTATTTCCTAACAAGTGAAGAACTACGATAGAGCGATGCTTGGGTAACTTTGTGTGCAGCCCTTGGAATGCTTTTGTTTCCTCGTGGTACTGCTTAAAGAGTTCTTAGTAAGCACAACACATATCTAGGTTTAGAGTTTGTTAGAAGGATATGATATGTCTAGTGTTGCTCATTAGCCTTGGGCAGGATTCCCTTAATGTTGTAGCGCAGCTTTGTTGCTTTATCTTTGGTATTGGACTGTAGTACAGTTTTGTTCCATTAATGCCACATTAGGATGGCGGCGTCTTTGTAGCTTTGTTATGTGATTGAGTTGACATGCCCAGTTTGCAATGTTTGTTCGACATTGTGCCAAGAATAAATGGAGCCAAGTTGCTTTGCCGCAACTTGTGGCATTAGCTCAATATCTATATTAATTTTTTCTTAGTTGCTCTTAATGTTGATATGCAAAAGTTGCTTGATCAAGGTCGCATGTGCCTTTGTTATTTCCTAACAAGTGAAGAACTACGGTAGAGCAATGCTTGGGTAACTCTGTGTGCAACCCTTGGAATGTTTTTGATTCCTTATGGTACTACTTAAAGAGTCCTCCGTAAGCACAATGTTGGTCTGGGTTTAGAGTTGTTTGAAGAATAGGTTATGTCTAGTGCAGCTCATTAGCCTTGGGCAGGCTTCCCTTAAACTTGCAGCGTAGCTTTATCGCTTTATCTTTGGTATTGGACTGTAGTGCAGTTTTGTTCCTTCAATTCCACCTTGGGATAGTAGCGTCTTTTGTGATATAAAATTTATGGCGCAGTCCTACTAAGATAGATGTTAGTTTCAGTTTGTGTCTTATCGCTGCTTGGGGATAGTCATTCAATTAGATGTGCCTCAACTTCGATTTGAGATGAATACAAAGAGTGCAGGTCGGTTCCCATCATCTGAATTGTGTTCCAATGTGGGATTTCAGCTTAGTCCAATGTTATAAAGTTTGCACAGTTTGAAGTGGCTATGTAATGCGGTTTAGGATGGGTTTGGATGCCAGGACCTAATAGCTCATCGGTGTAGTATAGGGTTTATGATTCCAAAGTGTGCCAGCGTAGTTCGGTTGTTATATACTCGATTTTGATAGGGATATAATTGGCTGGCTTTGTATATTGGAGTAGGCTTTCCTATCAGAATTGGAGTAGTTTACAAGTGTGGCTAGGGGTGCACACAACCCATACTCAACTCGACCTAACCCACCAATCCGACCCAACCCACATAAACCCGACCCAACCCATCATAATTCGGGTCGGATATGGGTTACAATTTGTAACCCATACTATATACGGATCGGGTGAAATATTTTGTTCAACCCAACCCTATTTTAACCCAACCCAACCTTATATAATAAACTAATTTAATATCAGCCCATGTAAAATTAGAATAGTCAAAATCTAGAATAAAATTTATGTATTCTCGAATAAATATACCAAAAAAGCATATTTGACGTCGGTCCAAAATACATAGGATTGACTAAGAGATTTCGAAGAGCATTTTAATGTATTTTGAAATGAAATTCTTGCTCTAATATGTAGTGAATTAATTTCGTATGATGTATTTTATAATGAAATCCTAACAAAAATATGTGTTGTAGTGAATCAGTTATATTTAATTTATGCTAGCTAAAATTTGATATTTTAAGCTGAATATTTTAATATTATATTTAATTTTCTCTTTATATTCTCATTTTTGTATTAGATTCATGTAACCCAACCCTACTAAACCCGACCCAACCCATACTTCAACCCGACCCATATCCAACCTCATATAGGGTCGGATACGGGTTGAACTACCTATAACCCATACCTATACGGGTCGGGTGAAGTATTTGGTCAAACCCGACCCAACCCATACTTTGTGAAGCCCTAAGCGTGGCACAGTTATTTTTTGTTTGGCTTGCCTCTGTCCTCTTTGGGCTGCCATTAATGCTGCATAGGCTGTCATATAAAGATTACTTGCTCATGCGCTAAGAATGTTGTAATCAATTGGGGTCATAAAACACGAATATGGCTATACAGAGCACCTTGGCTTTATTTGGTTTAGTTGCTTAGTTATGCACATAATGATCTGCTTCTACACTTAGCACTATGGTGATTTAGTGGGTTGTAAATATAATAATGTAGTTCATCTGTAATAACCCGTATATTTGGACCATTTAAATTGACAATAATCCACACATGTCAACTTAAATAATACAAAACACGAATCATTATGGGATTATAAATACATAAATGTAAATGAGAATCAATACAACATCACAGACACAAAACAGTCATAGAATAATGCAGCGGAAAATACATCGTCATAATAGCAGTTCATGAAGCCACTATATAAAATACAACAATGTCTTAACATCAAGTGACTAATACAAAAAAATGTCCAACAGACTAGGACATCAATACAGGAATAGAAATAGAATGATAAAGATAAATGCTAAGCCTTCAGCATCTTCAACCAACCTTGATCAACAAACTGGATAGCTTCAGACTGACCCGAGCATATACAAAAGAAACACTCGAGTCAGGACTCAAAATCTTATACAATTAAATCAAGTGCAAGGGAATAGTTCATAACTTAAAGATGATAAAATAACATCTCTAAGGATCCGATAAACTATCTATATATACAATAGAATACGATAGATAGATAATGTCTAATCAGTAAAGTACGATATTAAAATAGTGTTAAGGCGTTACCATAATCCCCTTAACACATTTTATTCCCAAGAGCATATACAAGACCGTAGTTTCCCCAAAACCGGAAGTCACCAGAGGGCAATCCATATACTAAAGGTACAAACCAAACGTAGTGGTCGCGAATAGGATAATCAGTATGACAAGGTACATGAGGCGATACCAACTAGGATACTAGTAGTTGCGTGATCCGGACTGATGTTGAGCATAGCAGCTACTACCTCAACACCGCGAAACAACACTCCCAAATCAAGGGGTGCACCCAAATCGAATCACAAAAGTAATAGATATGGTATCGAAGAAGTGTGTCCACTAGAGGTGGCGAACTTCAATGGCCCGGCGCGGCTCCTGTTTTAGTCATGTCAGGGGTCGACCAATATCGTTCTCTTTCTTCAGTCAACGCGTTCACCAATCCATCCACTTCATTCTGGATCAACACTTCGCGTGTAATAGTTATTAAAGTGGTTTTCGGTATCGACAGAGAGTATGTCCATATCTGATCCCGATCTCTTTAATAACTACGTATTTATTACCCGATGGTCAATTAAGTTAAAGTTTAAACAAATCAAAGTTCGAAAGTCAAGGTGCAAATTTGACTTCCAAAGTTTGACATTCCACGATTCAATTTATTTCAGATATTTAAAATCATATTTCCAAATGAAATCTTTTAGTTCATCATTTGAGTTATCAATATAATTAAGTATTCAAATTTTATTTAATAAATCTCACTTATTAAATTTAGTTAATACTCCAATTAATTCGGTTTTATGGTAAATTTTAGTTTACATCATTTAAACCAAATTCTTTTCATTTCAATTCGTATTTACATTCATCGATACATTAACCATAATAATAAATTTGACTAAATCAATTTTATTAAATTTAAAATCATTTTAAATTCAAACTATCACTAAATTAAATCCATAAAACTTTAGTTAGTTTCGTATTCCACTTAAGTCAAATTTTCTAAATCTCAAACTTAATTTATGTCAAGTTTCAAATCTATTTAGTTAAAACCGATTTCAAGTCTAAATCTAACACATCTAATAAAATTTCAAATTATTAAATTCTAAAACTTCCTTGTTTTTAAATCTCATTTCAAATAAATTTTCCAATTCATTTTATCCAATTAAATAGGTTTATTAATCTGTTTCAATTAAACTCCATTAATTTATTCCTATTAATTTATTTCGATTTAAACCATTAATTAAATCCATTAAGTTCGTTACCTAATTTCCAAACAAATTGTTAAGTTCATTCCTTAATTTCAAATTGATTCAATTTCAAAAATAATTTTCGTTGACCAATCGGGTTTCTTATTTTAATTATCTATCCTAGGCCAAGTTGTTTAATCGGGTATTTATCATTTCAACCCGATATCATTTGATATAAAACAAAGCATAGCAAAGGGAACTTGCAGTGTGATAACTGGATGGTGTCAAAGTAAATAAACAAGCAATAGCAAACATACATAACAATTTAACAATTTATTTAAATAATCCCGAAATAATCATATTAACTCACATTTGTTATTATGCAAATTAATACAATTATTCCTAGAATCCTACGGATTAAAGATTATTACATTATGATTTTTACTTGTTGTCCGTTATCAAATTTCTACATCAATCGTACATATCAATTTTAATGTCACTATTATTTACCCTAATTAACATCATATTACAGTTCAACATGTTTAATCAACTTAAACAATACATGGCGTCAAATTTTAGAAATTAACAGTTTATTTCAACCAAATTTTAACAATCAACAATTTAATATCCAAATTTAATATTAACAACAATTATCACTTGATTATCATAGCATAATAGATTGAGTCGTGAATAAAATTTTCACCTTGCGTGGTAAGAGAAGATGGCACGGCATGAAGAAAAATAGATAAAATTGACCCTAATAGGCACGACGCAAAATGAACACAAACTGTAATCAAACAAATAATTAATCAATAATTTTGTTTATTGCAATATATATCGATTGAATATATATAAAATCATACCAATGACGAGGCAAGATAGATTCAAACAAGCCGGATAAAGCCTAGGACTGAGATCCTGGATCAGCAGCTGCAAACCAGTAAAACAGTGTATGTAAGCAAACTATTCCAAGCAAATATTTAACAGTTCCATGCATATATTTATCAGCTCCATGCACATATTTATATGCAAACTGAAGTGCACTGAAACACAGGCAGCCAAGGCGAGGCACAGCAGTGACGGCGGGCAGGGGATGTCGCGATGGTCGGCGGGTTCGGGGTTCGGCTGGTCTGGGGTTCGGAGGTGGGCGGTCGTGGGCTGTCGTGGCGCGAGCAGGGGTATGGATGCGGCAGTGGTGGAGCGATGGCGCTGTGCAGTGCGACAGTGGGTGTGGTGTGGTGGTGCGGGCTGTGGGCAGCAGTGGGGCGCGAGTAGCAGGTGATGGCGGAGGCGGTGGTCGTGGCCAGTGGCGTAGAGGCGGAGTGGGTGACGTGGAACGACAGTGGGTGAAGGTGGGCTGGTGGCGACGTGGATGGGATGCGGGCGAACTGGAGTGAGGTGGCGTGGCGATGGAGGCAGTGGGACGCGGCAGAGGGGAGATGGATCAGGCAGAGAGGGCAGGGGCGGAGGTGGAGAGGTGGTGGGGTGGGCTGGTGCGGTGGTGACGTGGCAGTGGTGGTGGGGTGGGTGGCTGGGAGGTGGGCTGTAGGTGGAGGCAGGCTGAGATTGGCGGAGCAGGTGGAGCTGGGTGGGGTATGGGCAGGCGGCTGGCATGGGGCGGCTGGGGACGTGGGCGCGCGGGGAAGGTGGCAGTGGGGTGGGCTGGTGGCGGGCGACTGGGGGTACGGTAGTGGAGCAGTGGGCGGGGAGGCCGAGCGTGGAGGTGGAGGTTGGCATGGCGTGGGTGTCATGTTGGAAGTAAAAGAAATAAAGTAAAACAAAAGAAAGCATGAAGAGAAAGAGGAAAGGGAGGAGTTGAGTTTGAGATGTAACCTTTTGCAAAAATAAAAAATATGAAAGAAGAAGGAGGGGTTGGCTTCTCTTTGCTTACTGTGACGTATAATAAATAAAGAATAGGGGGGAAAAGAGACAGAGAATAGAATTTGCAGAGGGGTAGAAGACAGAGCTATCACATGAAGTGAAACAACGCAATTAATGAACCCGAATGTAGGCAGAGGTTCAGTGCACAGTAAAAGCAACGATGCATTTCGCAATGGTGGCTATTGGTGTTTCTGAAGGGACAAGGCCATTTGAATTCTGAGCGGGAAAAAGTAGGGTACCGGTTTGTGTGGCGTAACGGACCAGTTTGTACTCCGTTAACCAATTTATAACTTGCGACGCCGAACTCTGATTGACACAAACAAATATACCGTTTTGATCAGCGCGACGAGGCGGACACAATGGTATGAAGATATTGATGGTTTGACATTGTTTGCGAAGTGGTAAATCTTATTAAACCATTTGTACGAGTGAACATTTTAACTAGCAATTAAAAGCGAGATTTGACGAAACGAAATACGCCGTCAAGATCAGAATATTTTTCTTATTCAACATTGCGAAAAATATTTGAGTTCGGATGATAGAAAATTTTCGCATAAAATTAAAACTAATACGTAAATTCGGCGAGCGAAATTTACTACAATATTTTTCGACGAAATTTGGCGTACGCCTATGTCTATCTAGGCGCATTCCAAATGTGAAGTTTGAACGGTAACGGAAATCGTTTGTGAATATTTGAAATTCCTATTACGGGGAATGCATTAAAACACCGAAGAATAAGATCGACGGAGCTAAAGATATCCGAATTTTGAAAAACGAAAAATGACACCTTTGTCAGAAAATGATTTAGGATTTTTCTATGTAAAAATATTTAGGTTCGGAAGATAAAATTTTCCACGTTTTAAAATGAACTGGTGTGCAGTAAAACGCGCACGAAATTTACTGTGGTATTTTCCGACAAAACTTTACCCATATCTATAATCATCAAGGCGCAATTTAGAGACAAAGTTTGGACGTTGATTGAAATCGTATCAAAGTTTCACACTTTATATTAAAATAACGGTTCTAAAAATTTTTAAAATTGGGTCGGAATTTCAGGGTCGTTACATTCTCCCCTACTCAAAACTTTTTCGTTCTCGAAAAGGAACAAAGTAAAGAGTGGAAGAACAGATAACAGAGATATAATGGATTCAGAATAGATTATTGAATATAGTAAAGAATATAGAATGGAATTTACCTTCAACAAACAATTCTGGATTAGAGTCTCGGATACTCTCCTCGGTTTCCCAAGTGCAATCCCGATCATCAGGACTCCATTGGACTTTGACTAGGCTAACCGACTTCCTTCTAAGTTGCTTTGTATCCCTATCAACAATGCGAAGTGGTCTCCTCTCTATAGTCAAATCTGGCTCAATATCAACCTCATCTAACTGAGCAATAGGGATGGTCAAGGATGGATCGTGTACAACTTTCCGAAGATGTGAAACATGGAAGACGTTGTGCACGCCCTCAAACTTCTCCGGTAGTGCAACTCTGTAAGCTAGTGTACCAATTCTCTCAGTGATAGTGAATGGTCCAACAAATCTAGGAGCGAGCTTCCCTCTACGACCAAATCGAATAACATTCTTTAAGGATGATACCTTAAGGAATATCTTATCCCCAATTCGGAATTCTAAATCTCTTCTACGCCTATCAGCATAGCTCTTCTGTCTATCCTGTGCGGTCTTCATCTTTCTTTTGATTTCATTAACCTTCTCGGATGCTTCTATAATCATATCTGGGCCAAGAATTAATCGATCACCAGGCTCAATCCAACAAGCTGGCGATTTGCATGGCCGCCCATATAAAGCTTCGAACGGTGCCATATCGATACTTGCCTGAATATAAAGGTGGTTAAATTTCAATTCAAATTTACTTATTCAAATTGAAATTTTGATTTACTTGATAACTGTTATTATAAGTGAATTCAACCAAGTGGAGGTGGTCTTCCCAAGATCCACCGAAATCAATATTGCAGGCTCGGAGCAGATCTTCCAAAATCTGATTTACCCTCTCAGTTTGGCCATCTGTCTGAGGATGTTAAGCTGTACTCAGATTCAGTTTAGTGCCCAAGACGTCCTGAAATGCCTTCCAGAATTTACTAGTGAATAAAGGATCTCTATCGCATACAATACTAGAGGGAACTCCATGAAGTCTAACAATCTCTCTCATTTAAGTCTCGGCCAAACTCGAAGTAGTACGAGTGGTCTTAACAGGAATAAAGTGAGCAGATTTTGTCAACCTATCAACAATCACCCATATACTCTCGTTACCTTTTCTGGTCCTCGGTAATCCATCAATGAAGTCCATAGAAATCTGATCCCATTTCCAACACGGAATCTCTAGGGGTTGAAGTAATCCTGCAGTCTTCTGGTGATCGGCCTTAACTTGTTGGCAAGTGGTGCATCTACTGACATATATAGAAATATCCCTCTTCATCCCACTCCACCAATATAAACGCTTCATATTTTGGTACATCTTAGTGACACCAGGATAAAATGAAAGTGATGACCGATGGTTTTCTCTAAGCACTTCTTGTCTCAATCCATCGTCATTAGGAACGCAAACACGGTTGTCAATCCTCAGAACTCCATTACTATCTATCTGTGCTCCCACTTTACTGTCGGCATTTCCAATTCTACCAAGAACTAACTCCTTTATGCGATAGAGCAAAGTGTCCTCATATTGCTTAGTTTTGATGCGATCCATAAGAGATGGGGAGATAACAAGCTGAAATAGCATGCCTTCTACAAGATTACAACATGACAATGCTTTGCTACGGCTCAAAGCATCAGCTACAATATTTGCTTTCCCAGGAGTATAATTGATATCGAGATCATATGCAGCTAAGAATTCAAGCCATCGAACTTGTCTCTGGTTCAAATCCTTCCGAGAAAAGATATATCTCAAGGACTTATGATCGGTGAATAATTCAAATTTAATTCCCAAAAGATGATGCCTCCACAGTTTCAAAGCAAATACAACTGCAAGAAGCTCTAGATCATGAGTTGCATAGTTTACTTCATGGATCTTCAACTGGCGGCCAGCATAAGCAATAACCTTTCCGTTTTGCATAAGAACAGCGCCTAAACCTTCTCGGCAGGCATCTGTATAGACAGTTAATTCCTCACTTCCATCGATTACCGCAAGAACTGGGGCTGAAGTTAACTTACACTTCAACTTATTAAAAGCTGACTCGCACTTCTCACTCCAAATAAACTTGACATCCTTTCGGGTTAAAGCAGTGAGTGGGGCAGAAATCCGGGCAAAGTGCTCAATAAATCTACGATAATAGCCGGCCAAACCCAAGAAGCTACGGATATCAGTAGGAGTTTTGGGAGTCTCCCAATCCTGTAGGTAAATTTCAAATTAGAAAGGGATAAGAGGAATTGAATAGAAATAACAAATAGGGTAGAACTTACATTGATTACGGCGATCTTAGTTGGATCGACCGAAATCCCATTTTCAGAAACTATGTGGCCCAGGAATCTCACTTCGTCTCGCCAGAAGTGGCATTTAGAGAATTTGGCTTTAAGTTGATGATTTCGGAGAGTTTCCAGAACATAAGCAAGGTGTGTCTCGTGCTCCTTCTCGTCTTTGGAGAAAACGAGAATATCATCAATGAAAACAAAAACAAACTTGTTAAGCACATCACGGAAGACCCGATTCATTAAGTCGACGAAATAAGCAGGTGCGTTGGTCAAACCGAATGGCATAACCAACCATTCATAGAATCCGTTCTCGGTACGGAAGGTTGTCTTATGAATACTATCTTCTGCTACTCTGAGTTGGTGGAACCCAGTGGCAAGATCAAGTTGGGAGAAAACTTTAGCTCCATGGAGCTGATCGAATAAATCATTGATGCGAGGCATCGGATAGAGGTTCTTGAGAGTGCGTTTGTTCAGCTCCCTATAATCAACACACATGCGAAGAGACCCATCCGATTTGGTGACAAATACAACTATGGCGCCCCATTCAGAACAACTTCTCCTAATCAAACCCCTAGCGAATAGATCATCAATTTGAGTTTTAAGTTCAGCTTTTTCTTTAGGAGCCATCCTTCTGTGAGGGAGAACTACGGGAGTAGCTCCAGGAATAAGGTCAATGCGAAAATCGATTTCCCGTTTAGGTGGTAGGGAGTTACCCTCTCCAAATACATCAAGAAATTTCTGAACAATTGGGGTAGTACTAAGATCATCCGGGTGAGCATCAAGAGAGAATATGAAGCTTCCGGCATATTTCTGCGGTGATTTGCATTCAATGACAAGCGGTAGGCCCTTGTCATTGATTAGAGAAACAGAACGAGCCTTGCAAGAAATAACGGCATCGAATTTTCTTAACCAATCAGCACCTAACAAGATGTCAAATGCTGCGAAGCCAAGTACATAAAAATCCCAAGTGAATCGATATCTCCCATACAGGAGCACAACCTCTTTACAAATTCTACTGAGGTTGGCAAGTCCTCCAATAGGGTTGGAGATGCATAAGGAAGTAGTAGCAAGAGCAGGTTCTAATTTGAGCTTATTACAAAGATCAATAGATATGAAGCTATGAGAAGCACCAGTATCGAATAATACCCTAATAGGTAAATCATGTAATGAAAAAGTACTTCGTAAGGTACCTTGGTCATCCTGGGTGGGTGGTGCAGGGGGTGCAGGTGTGGTGATAGCAAATACTCCAGATGGTGTGCCACGCTTATACAGTGGGCAGTCTTTCTTGAAATGACCCGGCTGGAGGCAGACATAGCATAAATCTTTCCTAGTCGTAGAAGGTGGTGGAACAGCAGCTCCGGTGGATGGACAACTATTAGCATAATGGCCCTTCTTATCGCATTTGAAGCAAGTGATGTTAGCAAGGTCGATTGGGATTTTCTGAGCATATCCCAATCCTGTAGTCTTCTGCCAAGCTTTCTTTTGTTGATCAAAGTTCATCTTCCTCTTCCCGGGCTGGCTAGAGGAGGGCTGAGTAGGAGTGGCCTTGGCAGTAGGTCCCCTAGGCTTTTCCTCATATCTAAGAGCATAGTCAACAAGCTCGGTGAAGGTGCAGTGAGTGTGGCCAGTAAGCAAGTCATAATACTCTGGTCTAGCTCCCAAAATGAACTTCTCGTTCTTTAGCAGCGGTGTATCAATCAATCCCGGGCCGAACTTGGAGAGTTCCTTGAATTTCCGCTCATACTCCGAAAAGGTCATACTGCCTTGCTTAAGATCCATAAAAGCTCTATAAAGTTGGGTTTTCCCAGCAGTTGGCATCCATTGTGCCGAGAAAGTATCCCTAATAAAAAGATAGACAAGATAAATAACATTCTCACGATTAAAAGAAGAATTTAGACTACGAAATCCAAATAATTTTATACCTAAACTGGGCCCAAGTGATGGTGTTCTCCTCGATACGAGAAGTAACTGATTCCCACCAATCTTGCGCGGCATCCTGAAGTTGCCAGGCAGCAAGCTGACGCTTCTGAGCATCAGTGATCTCTAGACCAGAAAATATCTTCTCTAAGCCTTTAAGCCATTGCTGAGCCTCAATAATGTTCTCGGATCCAGAAAACTTAATACCTCCCAGCTGTGTATACTCCTTACTAAGAATGGTGAATTTGACAGGAGCTGGAGCGACAGGTGCAGCCTGAGCAGGACCTTGGCCCCTTCCTCCCCTATGGTTTCCTCTGGTACCCATCCTGAAATACCAAAGAGATTGTTAAAGCCAAGGATAAAAAAATCATAGAATTTTAAGGAAAGTCTAATCAACGAATCAAAGAAGTTTGAAATGAAAGGATTTGGATATTGAATCGATTCTCCTCATTCTAGGGTATTGCTACCCTATCTCTAATGAGTTTATATATAATCTCAAACTAAGGTTTTTAGGGAAACCGAAGCTCTGATACCAACTGTAACAACCCGTATATTTAGACCATTTAAATTGACAATAATCCACACATGTCAACTTAAATAATACAAAACATGAATCATTATGGGATTATAAATACATAAATGTAAATGAGAATCAATACAACATCACAGACACAAAACAGTCACAGAATAATGCAGTGGAAAATACATCGTCATAATAGCAGTTCATGAAGCCACTATATAAAATACAACAATGTCTTAACATCAAGTGACTAATACAAAAAAATGTCCAACAGACTAGGACATCAATACAGGAATAGAAATAGAATGATAAAGATAAATGCTAAGCCTTCAGCATCTTCAACCAACCTTGATCAGCAAACTGGATAGCTTCAGACTGACCCGAGCATATACAAAAGAAACACTCGAGTCAGGACTCAAAATCTTATACAATTAAATCAAGTGCAAGGGAATAGTTCATAACTTAAAGAAGATAAAATAACATCTCTAAGGATCCGATAAACTATCTATATATACAATAGAATACGATAGATAGATAATGTCAAATCAGTAAAGTACGATATTAAAATAGTGTTAAGGCGTTACCATAATCCCCTTAACACATTTTATTCCCAAGAGCATATACAAGACCGTAGTTTCCCCAAAACCGGAAGTCACCAGAGGGCAATCCATATACTAAAGGTACAAACCAAACGTAGTGGTCGCGAATAGGATAATCAGTATGACAAGGTACATGAGGCGATACCAACTAGGATACTAGTAGTTGCGTGATCCGGACTGATGTTGAGCATAGCAGCTACTACCTCAACACCGCGAAACAACACTCCCAAATCAAGGGGTGCACCCAAATCGAATCACAAAAGTAATAGATATGGTATCGAAGAAGTGTGTCCGCTAGAGGTGGCGAACCTCAATGGCCCGGCGCGGCTCCTGTTTTAGTCATGTCAGGGGTCGACCAATATCGTTCTCTTTCTTCAGTCAACGCGTTCACCAAACCATCCACTTCATTCTGGATCAACACTTCGCGTGTAATAGTTATTAAAGTGGTTTTCGGTATCGACAGAGAGTATGTCCATATCCGATCCCGGTCTCTTTAATAACTACGTATTTATTACCCGATGGTCAATTAAGTTAAAGTTTAAACAAATCAAAGTCCGAAAGTCAAGGTGCAAATTTGACTTCCAAAGTTTGACATTCCACGATTCAATTTATTTCAGATATTTAAAATCATATTTCCAAATGAAATCTTTTAGTTCATCATTTGAGTTATCAATATAATTAAGTATTCAAATTTTATTTAATAAATCTCACTTATTAAATTTAGTTAATACTCCAATTAATTCGGTTTTATGGTAAATTTTAGTTTACATCATTTAAACCAAATTCTTTTCATTTCAATTCGTATTTACATTCATCGATACATTAACCATAATCATAAATTTGACTAAATCAATTTTATTAAATTTAAAATCATTTTAAATTCAAACTATCACTAAATTAAATCCATAAAACTTTAGTTAGTTTCGTATTCTACTTAAGTCAAATTTTCTAAATCTCAAACTTAATTTATGTCAAGTTTCAAATCTATTTAGTTAAAACCGATTTCAAGTCTAAATCTAACACATCTAATAAAATTTCAAATTATTAAATTCTAAAACTTCCTTGTTTTTAAATCTCATTTCAAATAAATTTTCCAATTCATTTTATCCAATTAAATAGGTTTATTAATCCGTTTCAATTAAACTCCATTAATTTATTCCTATTAATTTATTTCGATTTAAACCATTAATTAAATCCATTAAGTTCGTTACCTAATTTCCAAACAAATTGTTAAGTTCATTCCTTAATTTCAAATTGATTCAATTTCAAAAATAATTTTCGTTGACCAATCGGGTTTCTTATTTTAATTATCTATCCTAGGCCAAGTTGTTTAATCGGGTATTTATCATTTCAATCCGATATCATTCGATATAAAACAAAGCATAGCAAAGGGAACTTGCAGTGTGATAACTGGGATGATGTCAAAGTAAATAAACAAGCAATAACAAACATACATAACAATTTATTCAAATAATCCCGAAATAATCATATCAACTCACATTTGTTATTATGCAAATTAATACAATTATCCCTAGAATCCTACGGATTAAAGATTATTACATTATGATTTTTACTTGGTGTCCGTTATCAAATTTCTACATCAATCGTACATATCAATTTTAATGTCACTATTATTTACCCTAATTAACATCATATTACAGTTCAACATGTTTAATCTTAAACAATACATGGCGTCAAATTTTACAAATTAACAGTTTATTTCAACCAAATTTTAACAATCAACAATTTAATATCCAAATTTAATATTAACAACAATTATCACTTGATTATCATAGCATAATAGATTGAGTCGTGAATAAAATTTTCACCTTGCGTGGTAAGAGAAGATGGCGCGGCACGAAGAAAAATAGATAAAATAGACCCTAATAGGCACGAAGCAAAATGAACACAAACTGCAATCAAACAAATAATTAATCAATAATTTTGTTTATTGCAATATATATCGATTGAATATATATAAAGTCATACCAACGACGAGGCAAGATAGATTCAAACAAGACGGATAAAGCCTAGGACTGAGATCCCGGATCAGCAGCTGCAAACCAGTAAAATAGTGTATGTAAGCAAACTATTCCAAGCAAATATTTAACAGTTCCATGCATATATTTATCAGCTCCATGCACATATTTATATGCAAACTGAAGTGCACTGAAACACAGGCAGCCAAGGCGAGGCACAGTAGTGACGGCGGGCAGGGGATGTCGCGATGGTCGGCGGGTTCGGGGTTCGGCTGGTCTGGGGTTCGAAGGCGGGCGGTCGTGGGCTGTCGTTGCGCGAGCAGGGGTATGGATGCGGCAGTGGTGGAGCGATGGCGCTGTGCAGTGCGACAGTGGGTGTGGTGTGGTGGTGCGGGCTGTGGGCAGCAGTGGGGCGCGAGTAGCAGGTGATGGCGGAGGCGGTGGTCATGGCCAGTGGCGTAGAGGCGTAGTGGGTGATGTGGAATGACAGTGGGTGAAGGTGGGCTGGTGGCGACGTGGATGGGATGCGGGCGAACTGGAGTGAGGTGGCGTGGCGATGGAGGCAGTGGGACGCGGCAGAGGGGAGATGGATCAGGCAGAGAGGGCAGGAGCAGAGGTGGAGAGGTGGTGGGGTGGGCTGGTGCGGTGGTGACGTGGCAGTGGGGTGGGCTGTAGGCGGAGGCAGGCGGAGACTGGCGGAGCAGGTGGAGCTGGGTGGGGTACGGGCAGGCGGCTGGCATGGGGCGGCTGGGGACGTGGGCGCGCGGGGAAGGTGGCAGTGGGGTGGGCTGGTGGCGGGCGACTGGGGGTACGGCAGTGGAGCAGTGGGCGGGGAGGCCGAGCGTGGAGGTGGAGGTTGGCATGGCGTGGGTGTCATGTTGGAAGTAAAAGAAATAAAGTAAAACAAAAGAAAGCATGAAGAGAAAGAGGAAAGGGAGGAGCTGAGTTTGAGCTGTAACCTTTTGCAAAAATAAAATATATGAAAGAAGAAGGAGGGGTTGGCTTCTCTTTGCTTACTGTGACGTATAATAAATAAAGAATAGGGGGGAAAAGAGACAGAGAATAGAATTTGCAGAGGGGTAGAAGACAGAGCTATCACATGAAGTGAAACAACGCAATTAATGAACCCGAATGTAGGCAGAGGTTCAGTGCACAGTAAAAGCAATGATGCATTTCACAATGGTGGCTATTGGTGTTTCTGAAGGGACTAGGCCATTTGAATTTTGAGCGGGAAAAAGTAGAGTACCGGTTTGTGTGGCGTAACGGACCAGTTTGTACTCCGTTAACCAATTTATAACTTGCGACGCCGAACTCCGATTGACACAAACAAATATACCGTTTTGATCAGCGCGACGAGGCGGACACAACGGTATGAAGATATTGATGGTTTGACATTGTTTGCGAAGTGGTAAATCTTATTAAACCATTTGTACGAGTGAACATTTTAACTAGCAATTAAAAGCGAGATTTGACGAAACGAAATACGCCGTCAAGATCAGAATATTTTTCTTATTCAACATTGCGAAAAATATTTGAGTTCGGATGATAGAAAATTTTCGCATAAAATTAAAACTAATACGTAAATTCGGCGAGCGAAATTTACTACAATATTTTTCGACGAAATTTGGCGTACGTCTATGTCTATTTAGGCGCATTCCAAATGTGAAGTTTGAACGGTAACGGAAATCGTTTGTGAATATTTGAAATTCCTATTACGGGGAACGCAGCAAAACACCAAAGAATAAGATCGACGGAGCTAAAGATATCCGAATTTTGAAAAACGAAAAATGACGCCTTTGTCAGAAAATGATTTAGGATTTTTCTATGTAAAAATATTTAGGTTCGGAAGATAAAATTTTCCACGTTTTAAAATGAACTGGTGTGCAGTAAAACGCGCACGAAATTTACTGTGGTATTTTCCGACGAAACTTTACCCATATCTATAATCATCAAGGCGCAATTTAGAGACAAAGTTTGGACGTTGATTGAAATCGTATCAAAGTTTCACACTTTATATTAAAATAACGGTTCTAAAATTTTTTAAAATTGGGTCGGAATTTCAGGGTCGTTACATCATCTCTATTTGATAAAGCTAGCTTAGTGCTGTGCATATTTAACCTCGTATGACCTCAACTTGTGTTCAGTGATTTTGTTGACCTTATTATCCTTCGTTTCGATGCAGTATATGGGTCTAGTTACATCTTAAGGATACCTGTCATGCTCTTTGTTTTAGGGTTGTAGTGTGAGTTTACTGTGCTATGTGTTTGGTCCAATACAACTTATTTCATAGTTCATTTGTTCAACCAATTTTCGTATCTTATCGCATCTCGAAAAGTGGGTATAACACTTGCCCTCCAAGAGTGCACTAATGCCTATTAGGGAAGCCTTGTCAATCCATATCTAGTTTTTGAGTTGTCTAATCGGCCATTTTTCATTTAATGCTCTGTACACGTGTTCAATTATGGTTGGTTGCTTTTTCTGACCGTTGTTATATGAATCGTTTCGCATCCCAACATAATATATTTGGTTTTCTGTGAATGAAAAATATGCAACGGTCGTGGTTTCATTTCGTCTCGAGGATCTAAGGTTAGGATCACATTCACTAACCTACCAATATTTCTTCTTCCTCACTTCCACTTTTACTAATTTTAGAAAGAAAAAAACCATAGCAGAAATTTCAGTTTCACATTCCTCTTCGAATTAATCCAAATGCATCTATATGTCAAAATTTCTTACTTATTCCCTTTTTTGTTAGTTTTCTCATTTTGTTTCAAGTTCAAGCGGTCGAATTCACGATCTTGTTGTTTTTTTATGTTATTTTCGAAATCCTTGGTTGGAACTTCTTAATTAGTTAGTATTTCGATATCGTCTGAACATATCAAACATGGTCTTTATTTGCCTCTTTACCCCCTTCTCAAGGGATGGCTTATGATGTTTGGCTTATCTCATATTCAGTTGGCTTCGATCTCTTATTACCTTCTGACCTGCACATATGTTTTGTACGTTGAGAATTCAACCCTCCCTCTTGTAGAGAATTAGCTTTCTTGTATTCTTTAAGGGAGAATCGCTCTTCGAGGTGCACATGATTTTTCTTTGTTTAGGCCATAAAATCTGTTATTTTCTCTTCTCCTCGTATAACCTATCGATGGGCGGATCAGTTCTTTTTCATTTCTAGTTTTGATGGTTTCGTTTCCTTTCTCCCTTATATTCTTTTTTCTTTTAACTTCCTTTCTTGCACTGGTTTGTGTCTTTTTCTCTTTTAGCGGATCATCCTGGCTTTTCTAAAGAAGAAAAGAAGCCGTTTTCTCAGTGTATGGAAGACGTGTTGAGGTTATCTTATGATGCACACAAGGGGTCAAATCTTTTTACGAAAGATTCACTCCATTAACATAATTTTCTACGCACACACTATCAATTTTGTCGATTAATTTTTACATATGATTTTGACACTCTTGCTCTATGCGGTATACACATACATATTTTAGTTGTTTGTCATTCATTTAAACTTGTTTAAAATTTAAAAGTTTGTACGTATTTATGTTGTACATTTCACTGTGCATATTCAATATCGTCGTTTACCGCTGCTTTTACTTCGAAGAAGAGGAAAAATGAAAAGAAGAGACAATCATGAGACCTTTTTGCACATGAGAGTGCGTAGAAACAACCGAAGGTAGGTGACCCTCTGCATCCTCCCCCGGAACTGTAGCTTCTGTGCTGCCCATTAGAATGCTTCCACCCACTTCACACTTCCTAGTTATTCCAGGAAAGGGTGCAGTGTCTGATCTGGCGGAAAGGATAGGTCGTTTGCTCATTGATGATTACAATGCACTGACCCGTCCTCTATTACCCACTTCTTGTTCGTCTTTTAGCGAAGTCTTCTTGGACTTTCATCATTATGAATTTTATGTTAACACTTTGTTATGTTGCTTTCTTCTAGTTATGGTTTCAGATGCATTGTTATTCATTATAATCCTCATGCTTTCATATGATCGCTCTTGGGATGGAACTGCATAATAGGCTTAATAATTGGAGCTAATTCTTGCTACTAGCCAAAAAAAAATTCGAAGTTGAGATGGGATTTGGACGTTGCCTTCCTGGACATTAAAGTAGGAAATAAAAGAGAGGCAGATTACAAAGCTCAGATGGAGGCATCTTCCAAAATGGTCATGGATATGGAACAAGATGTCGTGCAATAGAAGAAGAAAGTAAGTAGATGGAATGGAAGCTCTCTAGAGCCGAGAAAGATCCGGACAAAATAGCTCATAATGTTCTTTATGACGTTTGTGTCCAAGTGAAGCGGCAATTTTTTTAAGGATAATTCTGATGCATAAGGCATGGATGTTAACGAGTTTCTTGGAAAAGGCACATTTGATCAAAAAAGCCCAGGAATACTACAGATGGAAGTGGGTTCAGGATCGAAATGGCCTTTCCAGTCCCTCCTCTAAAGGAAAGCAGGCTGAATATATATATGATGATTCACTACAAATAATACACCTTTTTACAATGTTTATTCTACAACGTTTGTTTTGTAAACGTTGTAAAAAACTATTTTTACAATGTTTTCTACATAAACGTTGTAAAAACCATCCTTTTTACAACATTTTCTACAAAAACGTTGTAAAACATGAATTTTTACAACGTTTCGTTGAAAAATGTTGTAAAAACTTAAAGTTTTACAACATTTATTTATAAACGTTGTTATAGTACCCATTTAACAACAATTTTAAAAAAGTTGTAAAAACGTTGATTTTTACCACTGAATATTCATTACAGCTTTTCTAAAAAGTAGTTTTAATCATACGTTTACGTTAATTTTTTTGAATATGTTTAGTATTCCTTAAAACATTAGCATAATTAACAATTACAATTAATAAAAAATATTTAATACTTACTTAAATAATTTATAAATGGTAATTTGTATCTGATAATTTATAAATGAAAATTTAGGTGTGTAGCTATTTATAATTTATAACTAATGGCAGTTAATAAATAATTTATAATTACTAATTGTTACCTATGATCAATAATCATTTTTTATATTTAGTAATTTATTATAATTAATTATGGATAATTAGTAAATTACAGTTAATAATTTATACTCTAAAATCTCATTCGCTATAATTTTTCTTAACCAATAAAAGAAATAACTTGTTCATAGGATACTAAGGAATTAGTAAAAAAACTTCAAAGTGATGACGAACAAACTTCAAAGTGATGATGGACGTATGACCATTTTGATTGATGTAACTAACGTAATAGACATTCGTTGATTCAACTTATGTGTCATGAACGATTAGCCGATACTAATAGCTTATTGAAAAATCTTGACTAATTAACTACGATTAGGTAACTATTAAAAAAATTATAGTCGGTAGTTTGATTATTAATTCACAAATATTTTTGCTTTGTTAAATAATACACATTATCCTAATCTCATACTTTAAAACAGAACTTTGATCAAAAAAGTCAACGTGAAGCCTTTACGTAATGCCTAAAATGTCCATTTAACAATTCAATACACAAAGTAATGTTAGAACATTATTTTCGTTTTCCTTACTTCCCATTCCATTGCCATTTTGTAAAATTAAACAACAATATATTTAAATTGCCAAATTAACGTTAATTTTTCTGATCAACAGCAATAAATTTCCTGTTGCAATTTTCAGTAAACATTCGCTACAGGATAGTTTCGAATTAACGTTAATTTGTTTGAATTATTGAAAGTTTTCTTGTATTTTTTTTTAAAATTGTTTGCCCTAGGGGGTTCCGGAGGTGGCAACCTGTCTAAGCAGGGTGTAGAGTATCTTCCTGTCCAAAAAATGATATATCTAGTTTATATTTGAATTTGAATTCAAATGAAAAATGACTACAATAGTTCTGTCCAAGCAGTGTGCGGAGCACCTTCCCGTCCAGAAGATGGTATATCTAGTTTACATTTGAATTCAAACGAAAAATAACTAGAACAGTTTCAATCAACATTTAAATTCTCCCTTACATAACAAAACATTAATTATCAAATATAAATTATTAGTTAATATTAAATATTTAAGAAGTAACAATTAATGATTAATAATTAAGACTGATATTTATCTATAATATTTAATAATTAATTTTAATAATTAATGATTAATAAATAATATTAATGATTAAGGGGAAATATTTACTATTCATTATTTAATATTTAATAATTATAATTGATAATAATTATAATTAAATTTAAAAGCAAAATTTTGAAATATTCGTAAAATTAGTAAATAATTTTTTTTTAAATTTTTTATAAACTTAAAATTTGATTTCAAAAAATTCTAAAAGGTTATTTTTTTTCAAAATAAATAAAAAATAATATTTAATAATAATATTAATTAACTAATAGTTAATAAATAATTTTTAATTTTTAATAATTAATATTAGATATATAATAATTAATAATATTTAAATAATAATTAATATTTAGTAATTAATATTCAATTATAATGAAGAAGTAATAAGTATTAACTAATTATTATTAAATAATAAATAAAATGTATAATTAATAATTACATTGCAAAATGTTTTACAACTTATGTATGATACAAATTATTGCTTCCATGTGCATTGCATATCTATTTTACTTTGCAACTATTTTTCTATCTCATACAAATTTTATTTTGATAAATACAAATTTTTGGCTCCAACTCTGACTTTTTGGCGCCTCACCTAAATTTGCAGCAAAGTTCTTCCCTAACCGCTCCCCTTCTCAAATCCAAAATTAAATTGAAAAATAAAATCCTCACCCCTAACACCTAACCGCATCTTTCCATAAGCTTGAAGTACTAATCCAAACCCACGAGACCTAATCAAACCCTAAATCAATCATGCTTTGGCAATGCGAATTAGTCCTACCAGTGGATCTAAAGCTGGGGTGACATGCTTAGCAGCCGCGCCCTCATTGCGACTTACGAAACCACCATAGTGGGCTTCTGGCCTCGGAACCCGGACCACCGTACGACCTGGTGGGAACGACGCTCTTCGGGGACAGGCCATGTGCCGTTATGGTCGGCCATGCTATTTGATGACGGAGCAGGTACATAATATCGAAGAGGCTGGTGAGTGAGCTGGGCTTGAAGAGGCCTCGGTTGCTTCTTCTGATGTTAACGAGGAATGCGAAAACGAAGACAATGAAGAGAAGAAATCTATTGTTCTTGGACCTCCTGTTCCTCTTAAAGAACAGCTTGAGCTTGATAAGGTCTCCATTTTTTTAAATTCTATTATGTTTTTATTGATGCCTTTCTCTATTATAAATACTCCACATAAATCATCCATTGTTCAATCCCATTTTCTTCAAGACTTGTTGGACATTCTGACTATTGGTTTGAATTTGGTTTTGGTTGATTATACTGGGTTGTTTATATAGGATGATGAGAGTTTAAGGAAGTGGAAGGAGCAACTCCTTGGCAATGTAGATTTGAATGATGTTGGAGGTAAATACACATCATATTTTTAAAAGTTTATTTTCAATTTGAAATTATGTTTTTAAAACAACCATTATATGTCTTTGGAGTTCAACATTCAAAGAGATATTGGTGTAACTTGCATTCAATATATTGTTTAATTGTTCGTTGTTCAGAGACACTTGAGCCAGAGGTGCACATCATGAGTCTTACAATCGTCAGCCCTGGTCGCTCCGATCTGGTATTGCCAATTCCTTTCATACCAGATGCAAAAGGCTAAGCGTTTTGTTTGAAAGATGGAAGTAAATATAGGCTTAAGTTTTCATTTACTGTGTCCAACAATATTGTTTCTGGACTCAGATACACTAACACGGTTTGGAAGGCTGGAGTCAGAGGTACCTTATTACATATTCTTATTTCTCAGATTATAAATAATATAACTATTTTTCTGCATACAGGTTCAAAACACTTTGTACGTTTCGTATGTTTTAGGATCAATTGACAGCGTAGTATATTTATGTCTAATATTAGGAATAATCATCCATTTCCCTCTATAATCTCACTCTCCCAAGTCCCAAGCCATGTTTCTTCATTGTATGTTGTGAAAAGCTTATACATTACGATTAAAATAACATTTTCTTTACAACGGAAGTAGATTTCCAGATCATAATACTATAAATGCATGTGTTAATTTACTTTCTGCTTAGTACATCACTTATTATACACTTAAAACAATATAACTCCTTTGAGTTCACTGTGAAATGAATTGTAAAAATTATAAATTGGCGACACTGAGCCTAAATTTGATGCTCTAAACTTTTTAAAATTTCGATACTTTGGCAGTGGTCAGTTATAAAACTACTCAAGCAAAATTCAAAAACTTAAGAGAGATCGGATCTAGTTAGCTGCAAATATATTAGCCCGTTCATTTTAATGATAAGACCAACAAACAAAGCAATACTGTAGTACTGGATTCCATCAGAGTTTTAAAGTTAAGCATAGGATCATTATTGTGTGTGTGTGTGTGTATATATATATATATATGCTCATGTATGGCACGAGCATTACATTGGTTTGTGCATCATGATTTTAAACCTTGCACAGAAAAGTCACTTTCAAGATGAGCCAAGCTCTCATATTATATTGTTGATCTGCAAAGAAAAACATGCAATCCTCTGTAATATATTAAGTAGCAGATAAACCGAATATAAGTCAAGTGCCAACGCCCTTGTAAAAGATACACCTGCTCCTAATATTATAGCCTAAAGCAAACCTCAAGTACAATGGCAGCCCCAAAACAAATATTCTTCTTAACTTCATCATTGGTCATTATAATTATAATGTCTAACAAGGCGAAAGCACAATTATTCAATTGTTCAAATGTGTTGGTGAATCTATCACCATGCCTTGATTATATTATAGGCAACTCATCAATACCGACAAAATCGTGCTGCTCACGATTTGGCACAGTGGCCAAAATGACAAGAAAGAATATGCAGAAAATCCCATTACTTTCTCTGAAGAAGCTGAATGAATTGATGAACACATTGGCTCCTGCATAATTTGTACATTAATTACATTCATTAGTTTTAGCTGTTGTACAAAATTTGCATAGATGAAGAAAAACAATAAATAATATTTAGTTTTAGCTGGGCTTTTCTTCTATTTTGCTTTTTCTTTAAATATGATGTTCCCATAATTAATATGTATTGCAGGCAGCTGGATATTCGAAGCCTTCATTAGCACTAGCAAGCCCCTCAGAAGCAGAAGATGCAGTTTACAAGATGTGGGAACAAATTCATTCACTTGAAATCTAAGTAAAAGATTCAAAAATGAGGGTATTTTCCTACTTTTTTTCTGTTTTCTATTTCTTGTTTGTTTTTCCTTTTCTTATACCTATACTCAAGATTCTTTTTACTTATTAGCTGCTAATTGTACAAACTAAAACCATATTCTAAATTCCAGATACGGGTACAACATTTTTAGTACATGATGCACTATTCTAAAATGCCTATGCTTCCTTTTACACATTTGTTATATGTTAGCATGCAGTTTATAATGCCATGATTTTTGAGGCATCTGAAATGCTCAAAAAATTAAATAATAAATAATGGTCTCAAAATAAATAATTATCTCTCAGTGAAAACTTTGGCTCAAGAAATTTTGAAGGAAATGGAAATACTTAGCAGCATCAGTGATGACAGCAAGGTTCACGTTATATGCATGTTTTTATATTTCCTGTATAATATTGAAATATTAGCAATATGGTGTAGTGATCTTAGAGTTCTTGAATTACTATAATGTCCACAAGAAAATTTGTAAAACAGTATCACTAGCAATGAGAGAATTTCCCAACCTTAAATTTCATTAGGTTTTGAAAAATAACGCCTTCATATTTAGCTGTATATTAACTAATTAAAATACTGAATCAGGGCATTCGAATCAGCATGGAAAGCAGCTTGTTCATCAAGAGGTGCTGTCAAATTGGTGATTCCTAAAGCAAATTACCTTGCAGGCCCTACTAAATTTTTAGGACCCTGCAAAAATGTAAAAGCTATTACTGTTCAGATGGAGGTATGTTTAACTGCAATTTGCTATTACTTATTATAAAAAAGGGTTTATAAATTTGAAACTTTGAAGTTACCTTTGTTAAGTCTCATTTGAATTGAAATATAAACTTAAAATTTGATCATATGCGCTGTTTAAAAAATCAAAACAGAAGTCAAAAATGAAATGGTCTCAGTTAACTTGCAAAACCAAGCGAAGCAGTTCACATAAACTTTTATTTTTGTTCTAGTTTTTGTGAACTTCAAATTGCTAGTACTTGAAATGAGAACATATACAAACTGATATAGCTATGCAGGGATATGTGAAGGCCACAATAAATCTAAATCAATATGTAAGTGGTGATGACTGGTTTGAGTTTGGATGGGTAGATCGACTAACTTTAACTAGAGGTGGAACCTTTGATGGTCAAGGTGTTGTCTCCTAGCCCTACAACAAATGCCCTACCAACAAAGATTGCAAAGTTCTTCCTACTGTAAGCTTCCAAATCCTAAATTGTAACTAGCAGTGAATTCAAAACACTAAATTAAATCCGTGCATGCAACACAGTTAGTGAAGATCGTGATGGCTACAAATGCGATAGTGAAGGGGATAAAGTCAGTGAACAGTAAATTCTTTCTTATTGCTTTGGTTGGATGTACAAATTTTCAAGGTTGTAATATAAGAATAACTGCTCCTGCTAATAGCCCAAATACAGATGGTATACACATAGACAGAAGCATTGGTGTTACAATACAGTCTTCTATGATTGGTACAAGAGAAGATTGTATCTCCATCGGACATGGCAACTCTCAGATTTTGCTCAGTTGCATCACCTGTGGCCCTGGACATGGCATCAGGCAAGTCTTTTATTTTTATTATTTAGTTTCTTTAAAAATAAATGTGTACCACTTAATTACAGATAGCTAAATAGTTTCTAACTAGTAGTTTGTTATGATGATAATATCGCAGTGTTGGTAGTTTAGGAAGATACCAAAACAAAGGAGATGTAAAAGGACTTATAGTTAAAGATAGCACACTATCTGGAACGATGTTTGGATTAAGGATAAAAACATTAGAGAATTCTCCAGGTAGGAGTTCAGCAAGCAACATGACATTTCAAAACATAGTGATGAACAATGTTGAAAATCCTATCTACATTGATCAGATGAACTGTCCATACACATCATGTTCTAAACTGGTAAGTTATTAGTCTATATATAAGTAGCATGACCATGTTTTTCAGTGTAAGTTATGAATGAATATGTTGTATGTATACAGTCACCGTCACAAGTGAAGATTAGTGACATTACGTTCAAGGATGTAAGAGGGACGTCTATATGCATGTTGCAGTTACTCTGCATTGCAGCAATAGGTTACCATGTCAGAATATTAAATTACATAATGTGCATCTTAACTATGTTGGTAAGAAGCCTTCGACTTCAACGTGCATGAATGTTAAGGCTACTTACAGTGGGAATCAAATTCCACCGCCTTGCAACTAAAAGTTGGTTTTTTGTTGAATAGGTGATTTAGATATGTACATGTATGTTTTTTGCAAAAGCAATATGGAAAATGTAGGTGATATTATTGGGTTGTACATGAAAGGCCTCGTCGTTCTTGTAAGTCAAGAGAAGAGGTGGATGGGTTATGATTATGTCATCCTTGTTTGTATTAGATTTTTTGAAAGGTGTGTATAATTTTGCTTCACTAATGGTGATCGTGTTATGTTTATAATTATTCTATTTGCTGTAATACTATTCTGAGATGTAGCTGTAGCTTGGAATGCATATACGGCTTTTGAAAAAATTGCAGTAAATATTTCAAAATATACAAAAAAAAGTTGTAAAAAACATACTGCAACAGTAATAAAAAGTTGTAAAAAATCTATATTACAACGTTTATAAAATGTTGTGATAAGCTTTTACACAACAATTCGTTGAATTTGTAAAAAGGGTTTTTGATATTTATATTAGTGAGTTACAACATTAGGTAAAAGACTTTATTACAACATCTCAAAAACGTTGTAGTAAAGTTTATTGCAACGTTTTTGTAAAAGTTGTAAAAGACTTTATTACAACATCTCAAAAACGTTGTAGCAAAGTTTATTGCAACGTTTTCATACAACGCTAGAAAAAAATTGTAAATTACTCTGACTCTATTACAACTTGGCCTAAGACGACATTTGTAAAAACGTTGCGAAACCCTTTTTACAACGATTTTTTGATGTTGTAATAAGGTAATTTTGTTGTAGTGATTCTGATGGAGTTAAGGACCCTACATCTTTAGAAGTGCAATCCAAGGCTGTTCAGCCGGGATATGAGGAAGTAAATATCCGAACCTCCTAGCTTTTTTGTTATTAAGCTTCTCCCTCTCCTTTTCTTTTTGGAAAATATTTTTGTTGTGATAGTACTGTGTAGGCTTTAATTTATCATTTTGTAAACGATGAAGTTTATTAAGGAAATCATGTATATTTGTTACTTAGTGTTTCAATTCTGCTTCATTCTTTTATGTAAAAACATTAGGTATTGGTAACACCCTTTTATCAAAGTCATGCGAAAGAAGTAGTTAAATTCAATAATTTAAGGTTTTAGAACGGCATGCCATGGAGAAACTATCGATGAGGACGACTTCTGCGCGCAGGAGGGAAAATGAATCAGAGCAAGGTTATTACCCAATTAAGATAAGATACCCAAGGCTTTTTGTCCAAAATTACACAAGTTATGCAAGAAAGGGATACGCTATACAATTTAGTACTGTGCAAGTGGGCTCCATCTTAGAAAGTGAATTGCTTTCCTTAGGGCATCCCCACTTATTGTGGTTTAAAGAGAGACCTAGGCATCGAAAAAAAATAGGGCTTCTTCTTTTTAAGGTATTTATCAGTAATTTTATGAATGAAACACTTTTGTATATTGTATTTATACTCCCTTATAATTCTTCTATTATCATTATTATTTGTTCTTATTTGCTTATTGATCCTTTTTTAGTCATTTCTTGTTCGAAGACTGCACCCATTTCTTCAATCGGTGCTGCTCATCATACTCCTTGTTTGCGAGATTCTTCTTCTTCTTCCACCGTCATTGGGGATTATGAAATTTGGATCAAAGAGCTTGAGACTGCATGTGCAGATTTTATTAAGTAGAAGGAGTTGGTGGCCATGAGATTCGTGAAGAGCTGTGCATATGGTTTGATGAACAGGAACGTGAGTAAAAGAGTCTAAGCAGGCTAACGTACAACAAATAATTGCATTACTAATCAACGTTCCGAGATAGAAGAATTGGAAAGGAAGCTTAAGTCATCATAGAATCGAATCACTAAACTGGAAGGCTTGCTTAATGATGCAGCGATTGCATATAGGATCGTGTATACGAATGAGATCAATGCTCTATAATGCAAAGTCACGGAGCTGTCTGAGCAGATCACAAAGCAAATTAGCATCGAGGACGTTCCTACTGTGACCTTGGCTCCAGGTGTTGTTTCTAGGCCTAGTGCCACCCCTACATCTCCTACAGGGGAAAACCGTGATGTTGTTTTTGAGTGGACGTGATTACAAAAAAATATTATGATGCTAAGTTTACTAAGTTGAAGAATTTTTATAACAAAGAATCGAAGTCCGAAGGGTGCAGTAGCTCGCACAGAAGGTCTACTGCGCATGAACATTTTGGCACTTATTCCGTGCTACTAAGAAGACGAAAGAGCAGCTTTTGGACAAAATTAAACAGACTGGAAGGGTGGCTATGGAGCGCGTGAATGCTTTTAAAAATAAAGTTTCTTCCTTGGAGTCTCAACCTAATATGCAGACCATTGTTTGAGTTTCGGTTACTGCACTACAAGGAACCTCTATTACTTCGCTAGATAGTTTGCATAGAGCTTCCTTGGTGGAGTTAATTTACAAAGAGAGAGTCGGAGGAACATGACAGATATTGTCGTAAGCATTCAATCGACATTTTCTCTCATCTTTGGCCTGAACTTGACTTAACCTTTTTATATAACCGTGCGGACTATGTTTTTGACTCGGAGGGCTATATTGATGCTTGGTCTGATGCAAACTATGATCCTCGAATTATTTACGTCGTTCTTGCTCCTAACCGTTCATCAGTTGTTATACCGAATTACATGAAAACTCACTTGTTCCTTATCCTAGGGGTAGTTCTACTCAACGTATGATGATCGAAGATCGGATCACTCAAGAATAATCATAACTGATGTTTCTTTTGAGTCTGAGTCAGATTCTTAGTGTTGTTATGTTTTGTTACGAGTCGTAGTCTTATGAAATTAGCTTTTAATGTAACCCATATTGTGATTTTTTTTATCTATCTTATTCTACGAAGTGTGTGTAGATGTGTGGAACATGCAATCTTGTGTGGGTTTTAGTAGGCATAAATAGAGCTAAGTAAATATGAGCAGATCATAGTTTTTGATGCTTACCCGACAAGCTTTAAGTTGTTTCTAGAATTGTACCTAATCTGTAGGTTGTAGTACATTCCATGCGCTGTCTTTCCTTGCTATTTTCTAAACTAACTTCTTGTGCAGTTCATGCTTTCTGAACTTGATTTTTAGCAAACATGTTTTTCTACATGCTTGGTATGACCTGCCCTACTGTTTGGGTGCAGTTTCATATTTATGCGCTTGGCATGGTCCACTCCACTCTTTGGGGGCGGATTGTTGTTTGATTATGAAGTCAGGTCGCGTATTTACAACCTTTTTAACTCATCCGCATAGTTTTTTGTACTGGTTTAGGCTGTCGAATATCCTTACGCCCAGTGTGGCTATGTCACACTTGCTAACATATACAGATTTTTATACTAGTTCCGGGTGTCCAATATCCTTGCATCCAGTTTATTTGTCAAGCTGAAATTCCAAGTTGCATTTATGCAGTTTTGTTTTGATAGTTGGTTCAGACCGTCTAATATCCCTACATCCAGCACAATATTTTTGCTGAAAAGCCGTATTGCGTTTATGCAATTCTAAGTATTTGCATTCAGTTTTACCATTCTTAGTACTAGAATTGTCATTCTTCTCTACTAACCGTGTGTTTGGCTTGGTTAGCATCCATTGGTGGTGAACTGTGAAGTGTTAGGAGAAGGTTCTCCTTGATGAATTTTGAAAGTCACATTTACTTTAGGCTATGCCTTTTTTCTGGCGTAAGCGAACTTCGCTTTAAAATCTTTGCCCCCGTGCATCTTAGTTTAGTATCACCATTCTCAATAATAAGAGTGTTGTTTTTACTCTCCAACAACATAATTTGCTTGGTTGGAGGGCGCTGGCGGTGACCTGCGAAGTGATGGGGGGCAGGTTTGCCCCGATGGACATGGTTTTTTTCTTTATATTACATGACGCATTTCCTTTTTAAATCAGATTTCAAGATGGGCTATTACCAAGTAAGATAGAGGATTTATCTTTAATAACTTACTTTTTAGAATCACGATTAATATGCATAGACAATAGTAGGCACAGATAAAATGGCAATTACTATGAAACCTCGGCTCGAGATATAGAATTTTTATGCAGTAATTGCAAGGTTAGATCACGAATAATAATGGTTAAAGATAAAGAGGTGCTCTACCATGTATCTCTTTATGCAGCATTTGGTGATGCTGAATGCCATGGATTTGAGCACCTTTATGGAATTGTCTTGTAGACGAAAGCCTCTTCCATATCTACATTGATTGTGATTGTGAAAGTAGCTGTTGAATGAAAACTGGGTGAGGGTAGGTAAGCTCTCCTTCTAGCGGCAAAATATTGGTGAGATTTTTCATCCTATAACACCCATGATGAGCATAGGGTAATTATAGTGCCAGTTACTTCAACGGTTACAAATCAGCATATTCGAGTAATATCGAATTTGCTTAAGGTAGTAATTACGTTGCAGTGTTCTTATGTAATTAAGGAGTAGCATTCTAATTGTTTGTTGAAATGTCTCTTTAAGTTTAACCATTATTCCCATTAAATTTCCTAACTAAGTTGTACCCAGAGAATAGAATAGAAAATGCAATAAATAAATAAAGATACCAAAATTTACGTGGCTTGGATTTCAAGGAATCCTATGTCCATAGGAAATTCCATCATCTACTCTTTCATTCATCATTTGACATTTTGCATTGTTGTATTGTTATAGAGAATCTTTGTAACATAGTATAATTCTTTTTGGAAATTTGGAAAAAAGTCCCTAACACTACTACAGTGCCTTTCTATTTATAGTCCCGGCTTCCTCATATGATTTAGCAACGCTACCTTGCCATGCTTTGTTTCCTCCCTTGGATCTTTACACATGTCATCTATTTGTTGCTTTCTTTAAGTATGTCTAGACTAATGACATGGCTTTGGGCAGGTAATTTTCCATTGATGGAAAGATTTGATTTTTGGCAGGGCGATTTGGAATTGAGGCAGGAACCGTCCAAATTTGAATAAGTCATGCCTTCTTTGATTTTGCAGAGTAACTAGTTCATGAGTTATGCACATGTGTAGGTAAAAGTGCATTGGGGGTTGCTAGGATTAAGTTGTCTTGCCCAGTTTGCAATGTTTGTTCGACATTGTGCTGAGGGTAAATGGAGATGAGTTGCTTTGCCCCAACTTATGGTGTTAGCTCAATATCTGTATGAATTTGTTCTAAGATGATATTGTTGTTGATATGCGCAAGTTGCTTGATAAGGGTCGCTTGTTCATTTGCTATTTTCTAACAAGTGAAGAACTACGGTAGAGCGATACTTGGGTAACTTTGTGTGCAGCCTTAGAATGCCTTTGATTCCTCGTTGTACCAGTTCTTAGTAAGCACATTACAGATTTGGGTTTAGAGTTGTTAGAAGGATAGGATATGTATAGTGTAGCTGATTAGCCTTACACAGGATTCCCTTAATGTTGCAGCGCAGCTTTGTCGCTTTATCTTTGGATTGGACTGTAGTGCTGTTTTTTCCTTTAATGCCACGTCAGGATGGTGGCGTTGTTGTAGCATTGTTATGTGATAAAAAATTACGGTGAAGTCCTGCTAAGTTAGATTTTAGTTTTGGTTTGTACCTTACCCCTGCTAGGGAATAGTCATTTAAGATATGCCATAACTCCAATTTGAGATGAATACTAAGAGTGTAGGTCGGTTCCCTTTATCTGGATTTCGTTCCAACGTGGGATTGCGGTTCGATCCAAGGTTATAAAGGTTGCGCATTTTGAATTGGCTATGTAACATGGTTTAGGATGGGTTTGGATGCTAGGACCTGATTTCTCATCAGTGAAGTATGAGGTTTATGCTTTCAAAGTGTGCCAGCACACTTCGGTTGCTACGGACTCAATGTAATTGGCTGGCTTTGCATATTGGAGTGGGCTTTCCTATCAGAATTAGAGAAGTATACGAGCATGGCATGGTTATTCTTTGTTTGGCTTACCTCAGTCCTCTTTGGGCTGGCATTAATGCTACGTTGGCTGTCATACCAATATTGCTTGCTCCTACGCTAAGAATCTTGTAATCAATCGGGTCATGAAACACAAATATGGCTATAGTGTGCATCTTGTCCTTGTTTGGTTTAGTTGCTTAGTTCTATGCATAAAAGTATGCTTTTACACTTAGCACTTAGGTGATTTAGTGGGTTGTAAATACGATAATGTAGTGCAATTCATCACTATTTGATGAAGCTAGCTTACTGTTGCACATATTTTACCTTGTATGACCTCGACTTGTGTTTGTAGTGGTTTTGTTGACCTTATTATCTGGTCATTTCATTGTGGTATATGGGTGCAATTGCAACTTAAGGGTACTTGTCCTGCTCTTTATTTTAAGGTTGTAGTGTGAGTTTACTATGCTATGTATTTAGTCCTGCACAACTTTTCACAATTCATTCATTTAGCCGATTTTTGTATCTTACTGCATCTCAAAAAGTGGGTATAACAATTACATACATACATACATACATATATATAATCGGAGAAGCGAAGAAAATAAAAAAGAACAAGATAAGAAGCGAATCAACATTGCGAAAGAAAATGGTAAGATTTTATAATTATAAATCTGTATTCCCCTTAACCATAAATCTCTTCTCTAATCTGTAATTCTAATAGTATGTATATACCTTGTTATACATATTCCTTAGGATTAGAATGGAAAAAGAGTTAAGTAAAGAAATGATTCGGATTTGGGTGATTTAGAAAATTAGAAAGGTGGGTGAGAAATTATATAATTTATTTATAATATTGAAATTTATCTCGTTGGAATTTTATTTTATTATATGCCTATATAAGATCAGATGAGTTGTAGGCTTAAAAAACGAACATATAGGAATACCGCATGCATATTCAATAAGTTAAGTAATTGAAATAGGAATGGTGTGTACAACATAATCTGGAAATTTGAAATTAGTCCCAAGTAATTATTTTTGAAGAATGTTTGTAAAGTGGTAGAGTTTATTCCAGGTCTATAATTGGATTGTAAATTAAAGTGCCCTAGTAGACTTAGAATGTGAATTTCTATACTTTAATTTATCTAGAGTGGGGTATAATTTAATTATATCCATTTTCGAATATGTATAAAAGTGCGTCGTTTGAATTAACAAGGAATATGCCAAAAAGGAAAGAGATGTACAAAGTATATATATTCTTGTCCGAGTTTGCACTTCTATTTCTATTAAAGAAAAGAGATAATTTCTCATAATTTTAAATGAAGTAAAAGTCCCATTTTGGGTAATTTATGGAAAATTATAACGGTAATCCTTTTTGGAAAGGGTAGCCCAAATAAATTAAAGGAAATTAATGTTCTAGAACTCTGAAGCACGGGAATTAGTGTGTTTGAAATACACACACACACGTATAACCGTGCTTACTGAGATATATTTATAGCGTAATATACGTCAATATTCACATTAGTTATAATTAGGATGTAATTATTAAAAGCTTAGTAATTATAGGACTAGAAGTTGAAAAGGGAAGGAATATAACTTCCAAAATTTATGGACAATAACTTCAAATTTAATGGGTAACAAATTTGTAGTTAATATAGAGTTAAAGGAATTAAATGAGGACTGATTAAGAGTTTAATATGACATTTTCGTAGAAATGAATCTGCATAATAGAATTAAATGGGGAAATAAATGTGTGAATGGACCGACTAAAGGGTTTAATGTGGCATATATGGAGAAATGAATAGGCATAATAGAATTAAATGGGGAAATAAATGTGTTAATGGAGTGACTAAAGGATTTAGTGTGACATTTATGGAGAAATGAATAGGCATAATAGGTTGAATTAGACCGAATACATAAATATTATTAGAAATTGTCCAATTAGAATAATAATGATCATTTATTATAGACAACTAATATTTATGGAATATAATAAATAAGCATATAAGGTTAGAATTAAATGCTAAAAGGCAATATAATTTTCATAGCGGGAAATTATACAGCCTTGATTATACAATTAGAACAAGTATGAATTAGTGAGCATACCCCAACATTTATGCCTAGGATAGTAAGTTTGGCTTAGTGGGTTGGGATGCAACGTCAATAAAGTTACATAACATAAGTTTGTCCTTCACCTAGAGGCTACCGGCAGTTGTGTATACTTACTACTGATGATAGACATCTTTAACCTTAGGACTCGTAGGGAAAGGATATGTGTTTGCAGATAGGTAGTGAAAAATATACCAAGGGTTCTTATCGGATTTAAAGTATTAAATGCCATAGTACTTTTAAGGAAATAAGATCTGCTTCATTACTAATAAGAGGTATTAAGTAACTGAAAGGGGCATTTTCCTTAACTTATATTAGGTTAGTCTAAAAGGGATGTTAGCTGAGGAAGGTCTATGGGCTATGTCAGTATCTTGGACCGGTATTTTACAGTAGGGCTGGCATATAGGCTATGACCTCCAGTAGTCCCGAGTGAGCTGTAGCAAAGACAAGGGTTATGCTCTGATGGATTTCGCTTCCTACTAGCATAGAATCTTTATGGGATACACACAGACCTCAAAGTAGTTGGTAAGACATAATTTGCATGTCGGAGGTAGGCTAATTAACCCTTAGACGAGTCTTTGAGAGGCGTTAGTAGCAAGACAATTAAATTATATATTATAGAGTTGTATATAGGTATCATCGGTCTCTATAGCTAAGACCGACTGACTAGCGTTTACGTTGTGGAGGGCCCACTTGAGGTATTGAATGGTCGTTGGGTCCACCTCCTCCCCATTGAAGAAGTATTAAGTGGCCGGTGTAACAACCCAAAATTTGAGCTAGAATAATTAATCAATGAATTAATAAAATAATAAAATAAGTTTGTGAAATTGTCATAATTGAGTTACGGGACTTGCACCATTGGGTCCGTGGCGATTTTCTGATCAATTTCCATATATAACTTGTCGAAATCTGAGTCAGTATGGGGAAGTTATGAGAGAAACAAGAATTCAGAATTTAACAAACAAAAACGAAAAAAAATATAGGCATCCATAGGTTGACCCGCATTAGGGCCAGGCCGACCTATGGGTCGACCCTCAATGATATTAGGTCGAACCGCCTATGTTAATGGACGAAGATTCGTTCAGGTACGAGCGAACACGTCATAATTCGATTTTTGAGCGATCTTGTGCGTCCATAGCTGCATCCGACGGTTCCTATTGAGCCTATGACTTGGTTGCACCAGATTTAATCTTCAAATCCGATGGCCTGAGATCCCGAAGCCACATTATAAATAAGACCCTAGACCTAGCTATTTTTCTCATTCGGATTTTCTCCCAATTGGGTTCATTGCCTAAGGCTGAACCCTAAACCGAATTTTTTTTGGGGAGAATATCTTTTTAATAAAAATATTCTACACCTTAGTAGCGGATCCAGGAAGGCCCAGGATTAGAGCTAAGGACCACATGTGAGTGTTTTGTAATTATTTTAGTTTTGTAAGCAATTTAAAATAATAGGGTTCTCAATAGTAGTAGTTTTTCTACAATTTTGAGACAGTTTTTATATAAGTTTATTTATAGTCAGTTTTTAAGTAAATTTTAGAAGTTATTTTCAGTCTATTTTAGTTATTTACAGTTATTTACATCTGTTTTAAGTTGGAATTTAGTCTGTAAATGTTAGTTTCTTTTTATAGAGATTTAATCCCTTTTTACGCGAATAAATTAAAAAGAGAAGAATTCGCTAATATGGATTAAAATAGAATAACACTGAATTTATAGAAATCAGATGTAAAATGAGAAAAAATGAAATAAAAATAGAGATGGACTGAAATAGGCAAATTTAAGATATTTGCAAGCAAAATTATAACAAGTGGTTATAACTAAAAAGAGAGAATAGAAGAATAACAACTGCAAGAACAATTATAACATAGGTTATAATTAAAAAGAAAGAAATAATAGAAGAGGCTTATTCTAAAACTTAGATCATGGATTAAGTTAAAAGCCAAATATAGCAGAAATAATAGAAGAGGCTTATTTTAAAACTTAGATTAAGTTAATAAGAAAATATAGAAGCAGTGGCCCGTACCGGTAGCATTCCTTTTTAGATCTAGGACTAATGGTCTCACAATAGTAGGTGAGGCTGAGACACGCTTATGCCGATTAGAGTAAATAAGTGGCTAATAGATAGAGGCTCAAATCTAGGGAATTGAGAAAGGGGCGCAAAGCTAGAAGATTGTTTGTTAGGACCAGTACCGGCAGCATTCCCTTTCAGGTCCGGGACTGATGGTCTCACAACAGTAGGTGAGGCTGGGCAGCATTCCCTTTCAGGTCTAGGACCGATGGTCTCACAACAGTTAGGTGAGGCTGGGCACGCTTATGCTGATTAGAGTAAATAAAGGATCAAATAAGGGGCGACAGTTAGTGTGTACCGGCGATGACCGAGCATGCGACATCGATTTGGGTAAATAATTCGCTAGTGCGTTCTAAGCGCTAAAGAGGTGTCGTTTTGCCGTGGGACCAACAGGATTGGATCATCTCACAGTGGCACGACAGAGATAGAATAGGCCGATCAAAGGGTAGAATTAGGATTTCATCCTAATCAAGATAACAGTTGAGATAGGATTAGGGTTTCAGCCTAACCACAGCAGTTTAAGACAAGTGCAAACAATCAAACAATCAATGCAAACAGTCAAACATAATCAGAAACAATATTTTACCCCAGTTTTTTCTTTTCTGTAATTTTCTTTCAAGCTAGAACTATTGCCTAGTCTATTATTTTTATCTTTCTTAGAAATGCTAGTAATTAATTTCACTCACCAGACTTATTGTTTGACCCACTCCTCTATTTCCCCCTTTTTCCCCCCAATAGGCCGTCAGAGTTGAGTTGATTCAGGTTGCTTGGAGATTCATTCCCGGAGTTTTCTCATTTCAAATGTATTCTTCTGCTCTTCATCTTTTTCATTTGGCTTATGAAGGACTTGCACTTGTGCGAGGGATTACTATTATTATTGTTACTTTTATACTCTGATTTTATGAGACTGAGATGTATTTTCATGAGACATGAGATATTTTGAGTTTTTGAGACATGTTATGTTTTTATGACTTATTTTGAGATGAAGTTTAATTTTGAATGATAAGTTATTATTTAAATGTTTATGTTGTTTTTACTTATTTGTCTTGTGAATCTATCTCTGTGAAGCTTTAGCTATAACTATAACGCACCACATTCTTTGGTGTGCCCTTTTTGGGTATATTAAGGGGTGTGTGGTGTTTCATTTGGTATTAGAGCTTAAGGTTACAGGATTCCTAAAAACTTGTTTTAAAAGTAAAGTATTTTTAAAAGGTAACATATCTTCAAACTAAAAGTATTTTTCAGAAAGAAACTCTTATTATAGAAATAGTTTTCAAGTATAAAAGAGTTTTTACAAAAATCCCCTCAAAGTCCAGTTCAACTTCCTTTCGATTCTTTCGAGCTTAAATTTTCTTTTCTTTGCATAGAATGGCAGGTGCCCCAATTCTTCCAGAGGGTGTCCCAGTCCTTGGCTGGTTTTGTAGATACCTCCAAGCTACGGCACCAAAGGTGTAAGGGCAAGCGCCCAATGTAGCACCGGTGGGTGGAGATCCCGTTAATCCACCTACAACAACAAATTTTTCTAAGCTATGCAAGGACTTCGCTAATCTAGGAGGCAGGACGTTTTCTGGCACGGAGGATTTCATAGAGGCACGAACTTGGTTTAGGAATATGGAGCAGATATTTGGGCTGTTAGGATTGGAGGACCAGCAGAGAGTTCAGCTTGCATCTTGGCAGTTGAAGGGAGAGGCCTCTTACTAGTGGGATATTTTAGAGATGGAGGGTAGAGACATTGGTTGGTTTGGATTTGGGGAAAGGTTTGAGACAAAGTTCTTGTCACAAGCCGAGGAAAGCATGCAGTTGGAGAAGTTCATTAGTCTGTAGCAAGGGAGTCTTTCGGTGAAAGAGTATATAAATCAGTTTAATGAGTTATCGCGGTTCGAAATGGAGCTTGTTAATACACCGCATAAGAAGGCCACCAAGTTTGCTAAGGGTTTGAACCAGCCCCTCCAAGGGGTGGCATTGACACATATACCTATGAGAGCGACGTATGAATCACTTGTGGAGATGGCTCTCATGTCAGATGTAGCTAAGAAAGAAGAGGTTAAGGAGGTTCTTAAATCAGAAAAATCTAAGAAGCAGTGGTGGAAAAATAAGAAGGATAAGGACAAGAAGAAAGGAGGAGGACTGTAATGACCCAAGATTTTAGGAATTTATTTTGAAAATATAAATAAGTTTAAAATAATTTTTAAACTAATTTTTTTAAAAAAAAAGAGGGAATTGATATGCCTTGATATAGTGTAGCTATATGTCTACATGTGTGCACAGGAAATACACATGAATAGAAGCTTAATTCCTAGATGATATGAATGAACATATGTTGATGTGTATGGAATATATATATATATATATATATTTACAGATAAATAGATTAAATCCTTAAAAGCTATATGTATAAATATATATATATATGGATGCTACTGGTTGTATTTGAGTGTACATGTGCATATGTGTTCAGTAAAATAATGTATAGATATATATATGTATTAATTATTTATGTAAGACATATATATACATATATGTATGCTAATCAAATGCAAGAGTTCAAATCAGTAAAATAAAAATACACAAATATATTTTAACTATAGGCAGAAAGAAAGAATGAAGATATAAAAGGAGCAATCCTTTTATAAATAAATAAGGAAAGCACATGCTATTTAAGTGAAAGCTAAAAATAGAAAAAAATAAGGTAAACCAGTGATATATTTTGTATAGGCAGAATTAGGAAGAACTCTTGGTGTGTATATATATATATATATATATATATAAGATAAAATAATGGAAATCAAGTCACACTTTTAGCATGATATTAGATAAGAGAAAAAGCATTTTCTGGAAAAGCAAAATTTCTGAAAATAACCAAAAAGATAAAACCTCTTTTCTCTCCACAAACTTGAGCCGGGGAGGGTAGGATTTTGGGTTTAAACTAAATGCTAATGGCATGATTTCTGATGGGCAAAAATGACTTTAGCTAACACCTTAAACCCTAGAAGAACCCTGCATAAATAAGCAGTGATAAGAGGGGCCTTCTCTTCTTCTCTGATAGCTCTTGAAAAAAATAATATATATATCATATAAATATAAGACAAGTGAAGAAAAGGGTTTGGGGGCAGAAGCTTATCAATCAACTAAGAAGTGAAGGAGAGCTAGGTGAGAAAACCCACTCAAAAATCTAAGGCACTAAGTCCTAATGAAGGCAGCCAGTTTATAAGTAGATTTTTCTTAAAATGTATTTTTTTATATGTGGTTGTCTTTCTTTAATTTCTAAGATAAAAATGCTTTGATATATAGTTTGGTTGTTCTGCTTGATTTATTATGTGAAAGTTCTAAGTATTATTAGTAAATATGCTTTTATAAACCCAGATCTCTTTGATATGTTAATATTAGGAAAAATAAGTGAATACCCAGAGAATCAAATGATAAATATAGGCAAGTAGTGTTGGCTTTGGCATAACCCAAAAAATATAAACATGTTGAGCTGCAATATACTTGTGTATAGGTGCTGAGGCTTCAGACAAAAAGGAATTAGGGGTGCAATAGGGTTGCCTATGTGCTGATGCTCCTGATTCAATGAAAATATATAAATAGCCATATACATAGCAAATAAATTTGTGATTCAGTGAAACTTGGTCATTCTGAGTTTAACTTAAGCACAGATGTTTGCAAGATGAAAAACTCTCTCAAAAGCCATAAGCCAATGTTAGTTGCCTATACCTCTTTTAAAAATGCATATATATATATATATATATAGATGCAGAATCCTAATTATTAGACACCTATGTTTAATTGCCTGTTTGTCTTTGTTTGGTTATGAATGATATAAAATGCCATGACATGGATGTTTGTTTTAGTGAAATGATTCACTGATTGGTTTAGTCATGAAAAATCAAAAGAGTTTTTATCAACTTAAAACTAATTAGGAAATGGGGTCAAGAGCACTGCAGGAATGACTTGTGTTCTTGAGTAATACAGGTTGACACATGGCTTGTTTAAGTCCTGAGATCTTTGTGTAATGGAGTGAATTAGTCCATTACAATGTGTCCATTGATTCATATGATTGTAGATGGGACCAAGATAGATAAATATATCAATGTAAGAAAATTTGATATAAGAAGGAACTAGAGTTTTCCTGGAATGAAATCTGAGCAGGGAATAAATGATTTAATCCATTTTGGTGATTTTCTTGTTTTGTATGGATGCTTATTTGATTTATGGCTGATTTGTATGAATGTATGCCTGTTCCATATCTTTATAAGGTTTCTGGAAAGAAATATTTAAGTGTGCACATGCACACTGACACAGAACATGCACACCGTGGCTTATTCGTTTTCTAAAGGCATGATATACCGATTTATATATGTTTCAACTTTAACTTGATTTAACAAATGTTTTAGTGGATTTTCTCATACCAGACATGTGTCTGACCCTAGTGTGCTAATGGCATATGGGGTGTCTCATTTAATATGGGGCAGCTTCAAATGCATTTTCAGGGACTGCAGCAACTAAGTAGGAGTAGGAGCAAGGCTTTGAGAAGAAAGATTATAGCATGCTAAAAATTAGTTAGATAAGAACTTAAAAGATGAAATCTGCATGTATTGATATTTTTAAGTTATCACTTGTATTAAGTACTGAATGATGGATGAATATTTTGCTAAGTATTTTGCTAAGGAATTGACTTGTAATTGAGTTTATAAATTTGGATATTATCTAAAAAGTTGAAGAAGTTAATCTATGATTTTGTATGTAAACCTGAGCAAGAATACTATGATAAATAGGATGGTTATATTTTATAAATGTATTAGTCAATCTTGAATCTTTGAAAAAGATTAAGTATTGGAAATCTGGATAAATTGTTTATTTAAAAAAAAAGGAAAAATGACTCTAGGCTTCAGAAATATATATATGATAATATATATATATATATCTCTATGTAAAAAAAATCCTTACTAATTAAGGTATAAAAGGAGAGGGTCTTTTCATTTGGTATCAGAGCTATGTTACTAAAAACATAGTTGAAAATTGAAATCAAATCCTTCTATGAAACTAAAAACTTAAGAAACAAAATATAAGTAAAATATATTGTAGGGATTGATCACTGGATGATCAAGTCTGAGTTAGACATTATTTAAAAAAAAAACTAACTAGCTATGTAAATTATTATTAGCAAACTATGGTAGGAAGACCACCAAATCAGGGAGCAGGATCCTCCAATGCACCACCAATGGTCAATCTACAAGATTTGGTGAGAGCATTTAGGGATGGGGCAGGACAAAGGCAAGAAAATCACCATGAAGAGCTCTCAAAATTACTCAAGACTTATACTCATTTAGGAGGCAAAAGCTTTGAAGGGACATAGAGCATCATGGAAATTCAAGCATGGTTGAGAACATTGGATAGGATTTTCAATGACATGCAGCTTGATGATCAAAGGAAGAGGCAAGTGGCTTCAAGACAGCTGAAAGGAGTAGCTTTAAGCTGGTGGGAAGTAATCATTACAGGGAGGAATGAGAATGAAATCACTTGGAATCAGTTCAAGGAGATGTTGGAGGCAAGATTTGTACTAGCATCAGCTAAGACCACTTTACTCGAAGAATTTATTAGACTCAGGCAAGGAACTCTGAATGTCACTGAATACATTTAAAAGTTTGAGGGGTTATCCAAATATGGAGCAATGCTAGGGGCAGATGAAGCATCCAAAAATGATAGGTACATTAAAGGTTTGAACCCAGGACTTAGCAGAGCCATGTTACCTTATGCTGACAGGACTTTTGATCAAGTAATAGACTTGGCTTTGAAATTGGAGCAGCATGACAAGGAGAGGGAGAAGTTCAGAAATTTTAAGAATAATAACACTAAGAAGGGTAAGGGGAGATATCACCCTTATGATAAGAAGAAAGAAGAGGCCAGTAACAAAGGCATTGGAGATACCAAAGCTAAGGAAACCAAGAAGAAAATTGTGTGTCACCACTGTGGTAAGGAAGGACACATCAAACCAAAATGTCCAGAATTAAAAGGAGGAGCTTTCAAGTGCTATCTATGCGGGAAAGAGGGGCATATGAAGAGAAACTGTCCTGAGTATAAACAGCAAGGAAAATTGGCAAATTTGGAAGGCAAAGGCAAATCCACAGTGGAGATTAATGCTGAAAACCATGGACAAGTGGAAGGTACATTACTTATCCATAAAATGCCAATATCAGTGATTTATGACACAAGGGCAACACATTCTTTAATTTCACATGATATAGTTGAGTTGTTGAAATTGAAATGCATTCTGGTGGAAAGACCTTTACTTTTGAAAAGTCCCTTAGGAAACTCTTGTATTTTGAACATGTTATGTGTGGATGTAGAACTAGATGTTGGAGGAAATATTTTTAACTCTAATTTATATGTCTTGAAATACCCAGATATAGGTATTATATTGGGTGTTGATTGGTTAAAGCATTATAAAGCTATAATTAATTTGGAAACATCCACCATTTCACTTCAAAATGATAAGGGCCAGCGACTTACCATTCTCTGTGAGGCCACTAAGGAAAGAACTTTAGCTCATTTATATAGCTTAGACAGTGAAACAAGTGAGCTAACCATTGAAAGAATACCCATTGTAAATAAATACATGGATGTGTTTGGGGAGGTTAAGGGTGTTCCAAACCATAGACCGGTGGAATTCCAAATCCATTTAGTTCTAGGAGCAAGCCCAGTGATTAAAAAGCCAACTAGAATGGTGTCAAATGAGCTAAAGGAATTAAAGAAACAATTAGAGGAATTAGAAGATAAGGGTTTTATAAGACCAAGTAATTCTTGCTAGGGAGCACCAGTGGTATTTGTTAAGAAACAAGATGGTTCCTTAAGGCTTTGTATAAATTATAGAGAATTGAATAAAGTAACTATCAAAAATAAATATCCATTGCCAAGAATAGATGATCTTTTTGATCAATTAGCTGGGGCAAGAGTGTTTTCTAGACTAGATTTAGCATCTGGTTTTCATCAGATGAAGGTTGAAGACTCAAGTGTCAAGTACACTGCCTTTAACACTAGGTATGGGTTGTATGAATTTTTGGTTATGCCATTTGGCTTGACTAATGCACCATCATACTTTGTAGCACTACTACAAAACAGACCATTTGCATCGGTTGTTTACCCCCCTTTTGCATCAGTTCAACAACCGATGCATATGCAACCGATGCAACAAGCTTAACACTTTTGCATCAGTTCTGAAACCGATGCAAAAAGGTCCTTTTTGCATCGGTTGTTACTAACAACTGATGCAAAATATCATGGTTGGTTGTTTGAACCCAGCCCCCATGTTGCATCGGTTGTTACTAACAACTGATGCAAAATATCATGGTTGGTTGTTTGATTTTTGTTTGTGTGAGTGTAGTTGTTCTAGTTGTTTTCTATTTTCATACTGTATTTGCATATTAAAAAAAATTATACATCAGTTCATTTCAAAAAAAAAAACAAAAATATTTCATTTTATTGCAAATTGCATTTCATTCTCTGTTTTTACATTTCAGTTTTCTTTTTCTTCTTTTTTTCTTTTTACAATCTACATTGCAAATTCCTCTGTCTCTCTGCCTTACAAACTATTCACTACAAACTTCTCCCCTTATCACCATCCTAATCTCTCCATTCACTGACCTGCTCCCCTCTCCATCACCACCTGATCAAACCATACATTACAACCATATATGTGCACAACTGTGCATTACTGCACAAACAAAAAACTGCAATTCAATCAATCATCACTTTAGTTTAACCATTCCATACAACAACCATTCCATACAGCAGCTGCATACATCGACAATACTTCTTCCTCTCGATAATCCAGCAAGCATCCACTTCTTACTCCATCTATAATTCTGCCCTACCATTACATCCTCCATTTACCACTGTTGCCATTCACTTCTCCCCTCACAAATAACCTCCTGTGCACATTTCTGTCATCTCTAGTACATACTACTGTAGACCAAACACATTCAACAACCACACTGCATTTCCATTACCTTACACTGCACAATCCATCTCTGCCTTATCACATAACTATTTCATCACATTTTACTACAGTAACCAATCCATCACCAAACTTGCGAACCAATAATATCCAATCTCTGATCCTTAAAATTACTTCTTTTTTCTGTAATGAAAAGGAAAAAAAATGGAAATTAATATGATGTATCAATATTTCATTTAGTCTGTCGAACTCTGTTAAGAAATTAATTGTAGCAACATTGTATATAATAACATCTATAACGACTGAAAAATATGAATCCAAAGATTTATGAATGCTAAACTAATATGCTGGTAAGTTGTTGTTTTTAAGGTGTGCAAAAAAAGACAATAACAATGCTCTTCTTGTTACTTGGCTTCCCATGCTCAACCTCATCCCTATCTTCTTTATTTATTTGCTGCTTTTTCCACTTCTTTTTGTTACTTTTCTTCAAATATAAGCACATATAAAACACTAATGTAAAACATCAACATTTATAGAGCCATGACCTGTACATTTTTCTTTGTATGCAAATGTACTGCAAAATTTTTGCATAACAAGTTTTGTACTACTGCTAGCCTTGATGTACTAGTTTTTAGTGTTGTACATATAATGTGGTTGTGGTAGTTAAGCTACGTTGTCCATAGTACAACATAAGTACATATTGGTCAAACAAGTCATGTTTCTCCATCTGGAGAGTTAAATATTGATATTTGAAACTAATACCATTCACATTTTCAGAGATAACTTATGTTAAGCTGCCAATAAATTGTAATATTTTTTAACTTCGCAGCATAGTTAAACTTTAGCATTTTCCAATCAATTAAATGACAAGAGGTAAAATCGTAAATCAATTTCCAGCTTATGATATGGGCCCAAAATAATATTCCACTCTTCCAACTCGCAAAGGCAGCAATAAGAAAGTGACGGTTTTAAAATGAAATGAGTATGTACAATGTCGCTTCCATTTTGTCCACCACTCTTGAAAGTTAAAAAACTTAATCCTACAGTAAACGTATACCTAAAGCTCTGCGGTTGGAAAAGGAGTTATTATATACAGAAAACATCTGAATGTAAAAATCATAGAAATTGGAATGCAGAATAATGGGATCAAGGCAAAAATCATGAACAAATGATAATTTTGTCATTTTGTTGACATTTGAAATTGGAAAATTCCAGTTAGCATCAATGGTAAAGACAGTCAGCTAAATTTATGTGGTAAATGGAGAATTAGACATCATGGAAATTTGCCATGAAAAATAGGTTGCACATATGATATTTTAATATAAGAACTTTTGACAAATATACTTTACATTTTTCAGGCTATAAATATACTGTAAAAGGTGGAAAACGGATTAAAGTAACTTCATCGTTATTTTCTATGTTTATATCTGAACCTGTAGGGAATCTTTAATGTAAGAATCTGAAGGAGTGATGAATCTTACAAGAGTCAAGAGCATAGCACTTGAGCTTGCAAGTTGACTTAGGCTTTGAAACAAAGCTCTTGTACTGTTTGAGATACATATAATATTCTTTCCCTACGTGCAAGAGTGGAACTTATTACCACTGTGGATTCAATGATACAAACAATATAATTATATGGCGACGACATACATCATGACAATTAAACAAGATATTTCACAACTATATTGCATGTATCATATTGGACACAAGATCACCTTCAAGATAAGATATTTCCTTTGCAAACGAACCATATATCAAATGACTGTGGAGCAAACAGACTCACAGGCTGCAAGCGGTTTGTGATTTTGGTACACTAATTCCCTGTAAATCAGATTCTCAACACTGGTATTAAGGGGATATCATTATGCAAATAGATGTCATTCTAAGATTAATAGTTTATAACAATTTTCTACCCTTAATCATTTTGATGAATGACGGTATGAAAATAAACACTCATTGAGTAATAAGCACCACCTATTCTGCAAATGTCCATACTTTGTATACATAATACATGACATCTATAGTCGAGTTTATGACTGATGACACAATATGACATTTACTAGACATTGAGCTTTTATACTAGTTAAATATCAATCATATATTTCTAAAGGTTATAACTTCAAAAATTTTGATAAAAGTGCGCAGAAGCTCAAATCTTTACATAAAGACCAAAGTCTAGCTCTGCATATGGTTAATCTAAACAGAAAATGACTGGGACCGTGTGGTTGACAAACCATTTATAGTGCTCGTCCGATGCTGCTCCCATTACAAGTTTGGTAACCTTGTGTATTTTTGTAAGCTCCAAAGCCCTTTTGCTACATTTCCTGCTAAATGCACTAATATTTTAGAATCTACCTACATTTGCATATAAGAGTTTAAGGCTTTTAGCATCATTATCTAACTTCTTGTTCCCAACCTACTTTTAGTTAAGGGCATAGTTCCCTATCCTGTTATTATCAAAAGAATGCTATGTAAAAGCAAAAGGCAACAAATAAAAAACGAGAAAAGATGAATCTTTTGTTTTGAGCACAATTTCACATACAAACGTCCGTTTGAAAATAGCTAAACACATCACTCCTTTTAGTGCTTCAATTATTACATCATTTCAACAAGCCTTTTTATAACAAAATTTTCAAGTAAACAAAAATGAACTACAATTAATCGCAAACTTATGAGGAATGAAGATATATTTAAGCAAGCTTTGCTTCCTGCTACAACCGAATCATAAGAAATCGATAGCTGAACATAATTTAACATGATAAATCACTATAACCAATCAACAATAAAGCATACGATCACATAAAAAGAAATAAAAATAACTTGTCTATTGTATATAATCACATATTCTAATATTACAGGTTCCAATTGACTTCAAAAGAAAAATCCCTAGATTAGAAGGAGGTGAAAAATACATGATTTAAATTCTAAAATCAAAAATCGATCTACATAGAATATATTTGAATTTGAACTTCACAGAAAAGATGTGAAATCGAGATAAAATGTTACCGAAGAAATGCGATATATTAAATAATAGCAGAGAAGAAGCATCCAAAATGGAATAAAACAACTCCGCTCCTTCGGTATAATGACCTTCCGCTAAGTTATTACCGGCTTTACTTTGCCAAACATGAAGTTATCGGGTCCAAAGATCTGCCCATAACTATATCTCTCTTATCTTCGTTGGGTTTTTTCTTCTAATTAGAGGAAATTAGGGTTTGAGATGAGAGAGAGGAGAAGAAGGTGAAGGAGAAAATAGGAGAGGAATTCGGTTGATTAAATCATGGATTTGGTTAAGGTCTAGGGTTTTTTTTGGAGGCAGGCGAAATATTGGAAACGAATGGGAAAATAAGAGGCGGTAGAAAAAAATGAGATGGCGGGAATTAACGAAAGTGTGTAACGAAAGGGATGCAAATTAATTTAGTTGCATCGGTTAACTTTAAAACTGATGCAACTACAACTATTTGCATCGACGTATTTGCATCGGTTGTTAGTGACAACTGATGCAAATTTGATTTTTTATTACCTATTGCTTTCTACGTACCAATTGCATCGGTTATTAAGATAGAACTGATGCAAATAGTTCTATTTGCATCAGTTTTTACTTCAACCGATTCAAATGAGGCGATGCAAATGGCCTATTTTGTAGTAGTGTAGATTTAATGAATAGAACCTTTAGAGATTATTTAGACAAATTTGTGCTGATTTTTATAGATGACATTTTAATTTATTCCAAAACAGTGGAAGAACATAAAAGTCATTTGCATCTGGTTTTGTCTAGATTGAGGGAAAAAGATTTAAAGGCAAAATTTTCAAAATGTGTATTTTGGAAAGAGGAGGTACATTTTCTTGGCCATGTCATTTCTTCCAAAGGAATTTCTGTGAACCCTAATAAAGTAATAGCAATTCAAGCATGGAAGAGGCCTAGCACAGTGAGTGAAGTAAGATCATTTATGGGGATGGCAGGAGATTATAGGAGATTTATAAAAGATTTTTCAAAAATTTCTACACCACTTACTAACCTAACTAGGAAAAATCAAGCTTTTGTTTGGTCAGAGAAGTGTGAGAAGTCTTTTGAACAGTTGAAGGAGGCATTGGTGAATGCTCCAATCTTGAAAGTACCCCAGGGAAATGAAGAATTAGTTGTATACACTGATGCTAGTGGGTTTGGCTTGGGTGCAGTGTTGATGCAACAAGGCCAAGTCATTGCATATGCATCCAGACAACTCAAACACCATGAAGTAAGGTATGCCACACATGATCTTGAATTAGCAGCTGTGATCTATGCTTTAAAACTTTGGAGACATTATTTGTTAGGAACTAAGTTTGAACTTTACACTGACCACAAGTCTTTAAAGTATTTATTTTCACAAAAAGATTTAAACATGAGGCAACATAGATGGGTGGAGTTCTTAGCTGCCTATGATCTAGACATACTCTATACACCAGGTAAAGCAAACAAAGTTGCAGATGCCTTGAGTAGACAACATGCTAGGATAGCTATGTTGATGATGGAAGAATTTAAAGATTTGTCTATACTCACTGACTTGGAAATTGAAGCAAGTAGTAAGGTACAAATGGTACCAGTCGAAGGAGATAAGAGTAAAGGAAAATTGAGTTTAATGTCTCTGCAATCAGATTTAATTTTGAAGGTAGGAAAAATGCAAGAACAAGACACAAACTTATTGGAGAAGAAAATTCTCATATCAAAAGGGGAAGAAGTGACAAATTACCATATTGATAAAAATGGTTATTTAAGAAACCAGAATAGAATATGTGTTCCAGAAAACATGGAGTTGAAGGAAGAAATATTGAATAAATATCATAGGAGTAAATACTCCATATCCCAGGCAGTACAAAGATGTATCAAAATTTAAAAAGAAATTTTTGGTGGAAGGGAATGAAGTCAGATGTAGCCAAATATATTGCAAGATGTATGACTTGCCAACAAGTCAAGGCAGAAACACAAAAGCCATCAGGGTTGTTACAACCTCTTAGCATACCACAGTGGAAATGGGAAGATATATCTATGGATTTCATAGATGGACTGCCTAGATCTAAAAGAGGAAACACAAGTATATGAGTGATAGTAGATAGGCTAACTAAAGTGGCACATTTCATTCTAGTCAAATCAGAAAGGAATGCACCAAAATTAGCTCAAGTATTTATGAAGGAGGTAGTAAGGTTACATGGCATTCCCAAAACTATTGTGAGTGATAGGGATACCATCTTCACATCAAGGTTTTTGAAAAGTTTTCAAGAAGCCATGGGAAGTGAATTATGCTTAAGCACTGCCTACCATCCACAATCAGATGGGCAGACTGAGGTGGTGAACAAAGTTTTAGAGGACTTGTTGAGGGCATGTGCACTGGATTTTGGAGGTAACTGGGAAGATTATCTCCATTTAGCCGAGTTTACATACAATAACAGCTATCAAAGCACCATAGGGATGGCTCCATTTGAAGCCTTATATTGCAAGCCATGTTTATCACTAGCATGTTGGGTAGAAACAGGAGAAAGAGCTATTTTAGGGCCTGAGTACATACAAGAGACTAAAGAAAAAATTGAGCTGGTAAGGAGGAGAATTGCAGCAGCTCAAGACAGGCAAAAGAAATTTGCAGGCATGAAAAGGAAGCAGGTGGAATATGAAGTAGGAAATTTTGTTTTCATCAAAATCTATCCTATGAAAAATGTACTGAGGTTTGGGAAACAAGGCAAGTTAACCCCAAGATATATTGGGCCATACAAAATTCTGGAAAGAATAGGCTCTTTAGCATACAAATTGGAACTACCAGAGGAAATGAAAGCAATGCATAATGTTTTTCATGTATCACAATTGAGAAGGTGGGTTCATGACAAAGCAGAAATTCTTGAGACCCCAACCCAAGTACAAATAAATCCTAATTTGATTTATGAAAAGGATCCAGTGGGAATTTTGGCAAAGGATGTGAAGAAGTTGAGGAATAAATCACTGAAACTTGTGAAAGTACAGTGGAGTCTTGATCCTAGTGATTGCTCATGGGAATTAGAAGACAAGGTTAGGATGAACTATCCTAAGCTATTTTCAGATTAAAGGTAATTCTGATTTTTAATTTGTTTTCCTTTTGGATGCATGTATTTTTAGTTATTATGATAGAACTAAAAATCTATTTGGTTGAGAATGTATTTGTTCTCTGAATTAAGCTTAAATTAAATTTAAGCTTAGGAAAATTGTGGGACACAATTTCTAAAAGGTGGGGTATATGTAATGACCCAAGATTTTAGGAATTTATTTTGAAAATATAAATAAGTTTAAAATAATTTTTAAAGTAATTAAAAAAAAATAGGGAATTGATATGGCTTGATATAGTGTAGCTATATGTGTACATGTGTGCACAGGAAATACACATGAATAGATGCTTAATTCCTGGATGATATGAATGAACATATGTTGATGTGTATGGAAAATATATATATATATATATATATTTACAGATAAATAGATTAAATCCTTAAAAGCTATATGTATAAATATATATATGGATGCTACTGGTTGTATTTGAGTGTACATGTGCATATGTGTTCAGTAAAATAATGTATAGATATATATATGTATTAATTATTTATGTAAGACATATATATACATATATGTATGCTAATCAAATGCAAGAGTTCAAATCAGTAAAATAAAAATACACAAATATATTTTAACTATAGGCAGAAAGAAAGAATGAAGATATAAAAGGAGAAATCCTTTTATAAATAAATGAGGAAAGCACATGCTATTTAAGTGAAAGCTAAAAATAGAAAAAAATAAGGTAAACCAGTGATATATTTTGTATAGGCAGAATTAGGAAGAACTCTTGGTATATATATATATATAAGATAAAATAATAGAAATCAAGTCACACTTTTAGCATGATATTAGATAAGAGAAAAAGCATTTTCTGGAAAAGCAAAATTTCTGAAAATAACCAAAAAGATAAAACCTCTTTTCTCTCCACAAACTTGAGCCGGGGAGGGTAGGATTTTGGGTTTAAACTAAATTCAAATGGCATGATTTCTGATGGGCAAAAATGACTTTAGCTAACACCTTAAACCCTAGAAGAACCCTGCATAAATAAGCAGTGATAAGAGGGGCCTTCTCTTCTTCCCTGATAGCTCTTGAAAAAAATAATATATATCATATAAATATAAGACAAGTGAAGAAAAGGGTTTGGGGGCAGACGCTTATCAATCAACTAAGAAGTGAAGGAGAGCTAGGTGAGAAAACTCACTCAAAAATCTAAGGCACTAAGTCCTAATGAAGGCAGCCAGTTTATAAGTAGATTTTTCTTAAAATGTATTTTTTTATATGTGGTTGTCTTTCTTTGATTTCTAAGATAAAAATGCTTTGATCTATAGTTTGGTTGTTCTGCTTGATTTATTATGTGAAAGTTCTAAGTATTATTAGTAAATATGTTTTTATAAACCCAGATCTCTCTGATATGTTAATATTAGGAAAAATAAGTGAATACCCAGAGAATCAAATGATAAATATAGGCAAGTAGTGTTGGCTTTGGCATAACCCAGAAAATATAAACATGTTGAGCTGCAATATACTTGTGTATAGGTGCTGAGGCTTCAGACAAAAAGGAATTAGGGGTGCAATAGGGTTGCCTATGTGTTGATGCTCCTGATTCAATGAAAATATATAAATAGCCATATACATAGCAAATAAATTTGTGATTCAGTGAAACTTGGTCATTCTGAGTTTAACTTAAGCACAGATGTTTGCAAGATGAAAAACTCTCTCAAAAGCCATAAGCCAATGTTAGTTGCCTATACCTCTTTTAAAAATGCAAATATATATATATATATATATATATATATAGATGCAGAATCCTAATTATTAGACACCTATGTTTAATTGCCTGTTTGTCTTTGTTTGGTTATGAATGATATAAAATGCCATGACAAGGATGTTTGGTTTAGTGAAATGATTCACTGATTGGTTTAGTCATGAAAAATCAAAAGAGTTATTATCAACTTAAAACTAATTAGGAAATGGGGTCAAGAGCACTGCAGGAATGACTTGTGTTCTTGAGTAATACAGGTTGACACATGGCTTGTTTAAGTCCTGAGATCTTTGTGTAATGGAGTGAATTAGTCCATTACAATGTGTCCATTGATTCATATGATTGCAGATGGGACCAAGATAGATAAATATATCAATGTAAGAAAATTTGATATAAGAAGGAACTAGAGTTTTCCTGGAATGAAATCTGAGCAGGGAATAAATGATTTAATTCATTTTGGTGATTTCCTTGTTTTGTATGGATGCTTATTTGATTTATGGCTGATTTGTATGAATGTATGCCTGTTCCATATCTTTATAAGGTTTCTGGAAAGAAAGATTTAAGTGTGCACATGCACACTGACACAGAACATGCACACCATGGCTTATTTGTTTTCTAAAGGCATGATATACTGATTTATATATGTTTCAACTTTAACTTGATTTAACAAATGTTTTAGTGGATTTTCTCATACCAGACATGTGTTTGACCCTAGTGTGCTAATGGCATATGGGGTGTCTCATTTAATATGGGGCAGCTTCAAATGCATTTTCAGGGACTGCAGCAACTAAGTAGGAGTAGGAGCAAGGCTTTGAGAAGAAAGATTATAGCATGCTAAAAATTAGTTAGATAAGAGCTTAAAAGATGAAATCTGCATGTATTGATATTTTTAAGTTATCACTTGTATTAAGTACTGAATGATGGATGAATATTTTTCTTAGTATTTTGCTAAGGAATTGACTTGTAATTGAGTTTATAAATTTGGATATTATCTAAAAAGTTGAAGAAGTTAATCTATGATTTTGTATGTAAATCTGAGCAAGAATACTATGATAAATAGGATGGTTATATTTTATAAATGTATTAGTCAATCTTGAGTCTTTGAAAAAGATTAAGTATTGGAAATCTGAATAAATTGTTTATTTAAAAAAAAGGAAAAATGACTCTAGGCTTCAGAAATATATATATGATAATAAATATATATATATATATATATCTCTATGTAAAAAAAAATCCTTACAAATTAAGGTATAAAAGGAGAGGGTCTTTTCAAGGACCTCAAAAGGGACAGATCAAGAAAGGTGAGAAATGTCATAGTTGTGGATTGGTTGGGCATTTCACAAAGGACTGTAAGAAGGACACAATAAAGGGGAGGTGTTACAACTGTGGGCAGCCTGGACACCTTAGTAGTGCTTGTCCTCAGAGGACGGGTCAGAGAGCAGGCGCACCTACGGCGCAAGTATAGGCTTTGGATGCAACACCTTCTTGTAGTGGACCAGATAGAGGTAGGAAAGTCTATGTAGAAGGTTTGATCCCTATCTACATGGACTCTTTTTGACTTTGGAGCATCACATTCTTTCATTTCTAGTTCCTTGGTTGATTGTTTGCACTTAGATATTTCTCTAGTTGTAGACCCTATAGTTTTTTCAAACCCCATAGGAGAATCAACACATTTATCCATGATTTGTAGGGGTTTGAAAATTTTTATACTAGGCATAGAGTTTGATTGTGACACCTATGTACTGAGATTTTCGGGATATGGGATGATTTTGGGGATGGACTAGTTATCCACTTATGGTGCGATATTGGACTGCGAGATGAGAGTCGTTAGACTAGAGACATGTAGCAGACGGATTCTCAAGGTTTCTTGTGACCCATAGGGGTCAATCGTGTTGAGCTTCCTTTATTCCCTTGATTCATCACTAGGATAGTTAGATTCAGTTCCAGTTGTTAGAGATTTCCCAGACGTTTTTGAGGAAGTTAGGGGACTACCCCCTAAGAGAGAGATTGACTTTAGGATCTATCTGAATGACAATGCTAAGCCAGTGGCATTTCCTGTGAGAGATATGGTTCCTAGGGAGAGGAAGAAGTTAAGTTAGCAGATAAGTGAGCTATTAGAGAAAGGCTTCATCAGACAAAGCATATCCGAGTGTGAAGCGCCAGTCGTCTTCGCTACAAAGGCGGATGGTTCCCTTCAACTTTGCATAGACTATAGAGAGTTGAATAAGCTCACGAAGAAGAACCGTTACCCACTTCCTAGGATAGACGATATTTTCGATCAGTTAGTTAGCTCTTCAGTATTTTCACAGCTTGACTTAGCTACTGGATTTCATCAGCTTAGGGTCGCTGACGATAGCATCGATAAGACAGCATTTAGGACAACTGATGGACTCTTTGAGTGGTTGGTTATGCCGTTTGGGCTGACCAATGCCCCAGCCTATTTTGTAGATTTGATGAGCCATATTTTTCGAGATGTCCTAAATAGGTTCGTTGTAGTGTTTGTAGATGACATTCTAGTGTTTTTCAAGAGTATGAAAGAGCATGCTATTCATCTTGAGGAGGTTCTTCGTACACTTCATGTTCATCAGTTGAAAGCAAAGTTCTCGAAGTGTCACTTTTGGCATAAGGAGGTGCGTTTCTTGGGGCATGTAGTCTCAAGAGAGGGTTTAGCTGTGGATCCCGCTAAGATAGTGGTAGTACAAGATTGGAAGGCCCCCAAGAATGCTACCGAAGTTAGAAGCTTCCTAGGTTTGGCTGGTTATTATAGGAAGTTTATCAGAGATTTTGCTAAGATTTCAGCACTTGAGGTTAAGCCTACCCTCATAGATTATATTGGCTCAAGGCAGCGAGTGGATTCAAAGCTTGTGGATATTCTGGATAGGATTAGCAGAGGAGAGGTCTCTAAACATCTCCAATGCTATTCCATCGATGGTAAAGGATGGCTAAGGAGAGATGGAAGACTTTGTGTTTCCCGCACTAGTGATTTGATGAGTGCAGTTCTACAGAAGCACACCATTCTCGAATGACTATTTATCCAAGTGGTGATAAGATGTATAGGGACATGAAGAGAGTGATTTATTGGAGTGGCATGAAGAAGGATGTAGCAGAGTTCGTGTCTAACTGTCTTGTGTGCCAAAGGCTTAAGGCGGAGCAGCAGAGGCCTGGCGGATTGCTTCAACCATTGGATGTACCTGAATGGAAGTGGGATAGTGTTTCGATGGACTTCATAGATGGTTTACCCCGATCTAGGAAGGGGAATACGAGTATTTGGGTGATTGTAGATCATTTGACTAAGAGCGCCCACTTCATTCCGGTCAAGAGTAAGAGCACAACACCTTATTTGGCATCCATATACGTTCATGAGATAGTCCGACTTCATGGAGTTCCCTCTAGCATAGTGAGCGATAGAGACCCTATCTTTAGTAGCGAGTTTTGGAGAAGTTTGCACGAGGCTTTAGGGACACAACTTAGATTGAGTATGGCCTATCACCCTTAAACGGATGGACAAACGGAGAGAGTTAATAGAGTTCTTGAGGATTTGTTGAGGATGTGCATTCTTGATTTTGGAGGAACTTGGGAGGAGCACCTTCCTTTAGTGGAATTTGCTTATAACAATAGTTTTCATGCTACATAGGGATGGCTCCTTTTGAAGCTCTTTATGGAAGACCTTGCAAGTCGCCTTCGTGTTGGTTAGAGTCTACATAAAGATTGCTACTTGGTCCCGATATGGTTAGAGAGACTTCGGAAAAGATTGATTTGGTTAGAAGAAGAATGAAGACGGCCCAAGATAGACAGAAATCCTATGCAGATAAACGAAGAAGGGATATTGAGTTCGAGGAAGGAGATTTGGTTTTTATTAAGGTGTCTCCTCTAAGAAAGGTAGTGAGGTTTGGATCAAGTGGGAAACTTGCTCCCAAATTCGTAGGACCGTTCCCCATTGTGGAAAGGGTAGGGAAGATAGCATATCAGATAAAGCTACCGGAGAGGATCGCAGGAGTTCATGATGTTTTTCATGTTTCTCACTTGAGGAAGTGCTTACATGATTCAGTAGAGGTAGTGGAACCTAGCGTACTTGAGGTAGTTGAAGTGGAGAGAGAAGCATTGGTTCGTCGCATTCCTACCAAGATCGTTGGACATGATATCAAGAAGCTTAGGAATAAGGAAGTACCATTGGTTAAGGTGTAGTGGGGAGATAGTATTTAGGACACTACATGGGAGGCTGAGGAGAAAATATGTACCTCTTATCCACATCTTTTCGATGGTACGTCTTGCATTTCCTATTTCCATCTTTAGTTTTGAATAGGTTCTTTCCTTTAGTATCCTTTGGGTGGGTAGATCTTAGGATTTAACCTATGGATGGTAGGATTGAATGTAAATATTTTACTAGAACATGTTATGTATGTTGGACGCTAGTGGTTGCAAGTGTTTGCTAGTGGATGCTAATGGATGCATATACACACACTAGGCACTATTATCTCTTAGGGATCGACCTAACTAGGTCACTAAATCATATGCATATGGATGTGTGTGCGCTTGCATTTTTATTTCCATGGCTACTATAATGAGTGATTATCATATGATTGTTGCATTTGGATGATGATTGTAGCACACATATAGAACTATCAGTTCTCATTAGGGAATTTGCATTCATTTGGATACATGGCACATACATCATTGCATAAAAAGGAGGTTGACTGAATCAGTAGACCGCCAAATCTTTTGCATTAGTTAGGGACATTGACACTACACTATTGCATATAACATAAATTGCATTAGAAAGCTTAAGGTCAATGGATGTAATGGATGATGGTTGAATATGTGGTTGTAGAATTTGGATGAAAATATTTATTTCATTCTTTTGTCCTTAGAGATTTCGGGGACGAAACCCTTTAAGGATGCGAGAATGTAACAACCCAAAATTTGAGCTATAATAATTAATTAATTAATTAAATAATAAAATAAGTTTGTTAAATTATCGTAATTGAGCTATGGGAATTGCACCAATGGGTCCATGGCGATTTTCTGATCAATTTCCATATATAACTTGTCGAAATCCGAGTCAGTATGGAGAAGTTATGAGAGAAACAAGAATTCAGAATTTAACAAACGAAAACGAAATATACATACATACATACATACATATATATATATATATATATATATATATATATAGCATCCATAGGTTGACCCGCATTAGGGTCAGGTCGACCTATGGGTCGACCCCTAATGAGGTTGGGTCGACCCGCCTATGTTAATGGATGAACATTCGTCCAGGTATGACCGAACACGTCATAATTCGATTTTTGAGCGATCTTGCGCGTCCGTAGCTGCATCCGACGGTTCCTAGTGAACCTATGACATGGTTACAACAGATTTAATCTTCAAATCCGACAGCCTGAGATCCCTAAGCCACACTATAAATAAGACCTTAGACCTAGCTATTTTTCTCATTCAGATTTTCTCCCAATTGGGTTCATTGCCTGAGGCTGAACCCTAAACAGAAAATTTTTCTGGGGAGAAGATCTTTTTAATAAAAATATTCTACACCCTAGTAGCGGATCTAGGAAGTCCCAGGATTAGAGCTAAGGACCACAGGTGAGTGTTTTGTAATTATTTTAGATTTGTAAGCAATTTAAAATAATAGGGTTCTCAATAGTTGTAGTTTTTCTATAATTTTGAGATAGTTTTTACATATGTTTATTTAGTCAGTTTTTAAGTAAATTTAAGAAGTTCTTTTCAGTCTATTTTATTCAGCTATTTTATTCAGTTATTTATAATTATTTACAGTTATTTACATCTGTTTTAAGTTGGAATTTAGCCTGTAAATGTTAGTTTCTTTTTATAGAGATTTAATCCCTTTTTACTCAAATAAATTACAAAGAGAAGAATTCGCTAATATGGATTAAAATAGAATAACACTAGATTTACAGAAATCAGATGTAAAATGAGCAAAACTGAAATAAAAATAGAGATGGACTAAATAAGCAAATTTAAGATATTTGCAAGCATAATTATAACAAGTGGTTATAAATAAAAAGAGAAAATAGAAGAATAACACCTGCAAGAACAATTATAACACAGGTTATAATTAGGAAGAAAGAAATAACAAAAGAAGCTTATTTTAAAACTTAGATCTTGGATTAAGTTAATAAGCAAATATAGCAGAAATAACAGAAGAGGCTTATTTTAAAACTTAAATTAAGTTAATAAGCAAATATAGAAGTAGTGGCCCATACCGGCAGCATTCCCTTTCAGATCTAGGACTGATGGTCTCACAATAGTAGGTGAGGTTGGGACACGCTTATACTGATTAGGGTAAATAAGTGGCCAATAGATAGAGGCTCAAATCTAGGGATTTGGGCAAGGGGCGCAAAGCTAGAAGATTGTTTGTTAGGACCAGTACCGACAGCATTTCCCTTCATGTCTAGGACTGATGGTCTCACAAAAGTTAGGTGAGGCTGGGCAGCATTCCCTTTTAGGTCTAGGAACGATGGTCTCACAACACTTAGGTGACGCTGGGCACACTTTTGCTGATTAAGGTAAATAAAGGGTCAAATAGGGGGCGACGATTAGTGTGTACCGACGATGATTGAGCGTGCAACATCGATTAAGGTAAATAATTCGCTACTGCGTCCTAAGTGCTAAAGAGGTGTCCTTTTGCTGTGGGACCAACAAGATTGGATCAGCTCACAGTGGCACAACAAAGATAGAATAGGCTGATCAAATGGTAGAATTAGGATTTCACCTAATTAAGATAACAATTAAGATAGGATTAGGGTTTCACCCTAATCATAGCAGTTTAAGACAAGTGCAAACAATCAAACAATCAAAGCAAACAGTCAAACAGAATCAGAAACATTATTTTACCCCAGTTTTATCTTTTATGTATTTTTCTTTCAAGCTAGAACTATTGCCTAGTCTATTATCTTTATCTTGCTTAGAAATGCTAGCAATTACCTTCACTCAAAAGACTTATCGTCTGACCCACTCCTCTATTTCCCCCTTTTCCTCCCAATAGGCCGTCAGAGTTGAGTTGATTTAGGTTGCTTGGAGATTCATTTGCGGAGTTTTCTCATTTCAGATGTATTCTTCTACTCTTCATCTTTTTCATTTGGCTTATGACGGACTTTCACTTGTGAGAGGGATTACTATTATTATTGTTACTTTTATACTATGATTTTATGAGACTGAGATGTATTTTCATGAGACATGAGATATTTTGAGATTTTGAGACATGTTATGTTTTTATGACTTATTTTGAAATGAAGTTTAATTTTGAATGATGAGTTATTATTTAAATGTTTTTGCTATTTTTACTTATTTTTCTTGTGAATCTTAGTCTCTGTGACGCTTTAGCTTTACCTATAACGCACCACATCCTTTGGTGTGCCCTTTTTGGGTATATTAAGGGGTGTGGGGTGTTTCAGCCGTGGTTTTTGGGTAGTTTATGTTTAGATATATATGTATACACACGCACGCACACATACATACATACATACGTATATATACATATGTATATATACGTATCTATACATATGTATATATACGTATCTATACATATGTATATATACGTATCTATACATATGTGTGTGTATATATATATATATAGTTATACCTCGGAGGAGGTTAGGCATATCATACGCACACTCAGGATTAAACAAATTAACCGTAAATAATAGACATAACACTTAAATGGAAATCAATCAGTATAAATTAATGTTATAGGTAAAGCCTATAATTTTCTAGTCACCAGAACATTGTTTTGACCAACCAGCCCCTCATCATTATGTTATAGACTTAGATGGACAAGCTACTAGTGCAAGATTGGAACGGTAGATGGTGAAGTCTTCATATTCATGGTTGGTGTGACAACCCGCCATTTTGTATGATTCAAGTCGATAATAAACCACATATGTCCAATCTAAACCGTTCAAAAGACAGATTATCAATGGGGATTGTTAAAGAATATAATAAGAGAAGAGAACAAAACACAGAATCTCAGTGGAATAACACAATATAATAATTACAAAAACTGTTCATGAAGCTGTTTTACAATATACATTTAATAGACATAACAAAATAACGCAATGGAATAATACTAGTAAATCCGGTCTACCAAACTTCTTCTTCATCTTCAAGAAACAAATGTCTTCGAAATACTGAAACAACTCAGGCTAACTCGAGCATAAAGGAAAGCAATACACTTGAGTCAGGACTATACTTTCTTATGTAGTAAATTCAAATCAAGAAATAATGGTACAATAACTTAAGAGTTGTTACGGGGTTTTCTATCTACTAAGGATCCATTAATCTATCTATATGTAGTAAGATACGCTATATATGTAATGTCTATCAGTAATGTAAATATTAAAATAACATTAAGGCTTTACATTGATCCCCCTTAACACATTTTTATTAATGTAGTCTACGTAGGTCCTGTAACAAAACTAGTAACATCGGTAACTAGGGATTCCCGTATAGGTACGATAATAAAACAAAGTGGTAATGGTCTCACATAAGGATAATCGTATGACAAGGCACGTAAGGTAATGCCCAAGGTAGGATACTACTAGTTTTTCCTTCCCGACTGGTCGTAACCCCTAACGGCCGACTGCGTTTATCAATCCAAAATCAAGTTGCACCAATCAAGTTCAAAATCAAGATAGAAATACAAGGAAATTATGTTCACTAGAGGTACCTAACCTTATTGGCCAGTTCATAGAGCTTCTGTTTTAGTCATTTCAAATTGACACAAGTGTCAGGGCCATCCATATCATTCTCTTACTTCATTCCAGCAAACGTTCGCTAATTTAACCATTACATTCTGGAAACTATTAGACCAAAAATTGGTATAATGCTTATGATGCCAAGAATGATGAGCCAAAATTTGATTTAACACCGTTGATGACACGCTATGTGGCTTAGTTGGTGTTGATCAGATAGTGCTAAGGAAACAAGAATGGACTTAGCATTCAAGGTTAAGTGAAAGATGATATCATTAAGAAATGGTTCCATAATGCTCATGGACTTTTGGAATATGAAATTTGAAAGCCCGTGTTATATGATCAAAGAAGAGAATGAATAAGTTGAGAGTATATGTGGTAACCCATCAAGCATGTTACACTAGATAGGCAATCCTCATAGCTCATAGTCCAATGTTAATATGTAGTAGGCAAGATAGCTACTATGCATATAAACACTATTCTAGACCGAAGCTCATGTGATTCTATATGAAGTATAATCATGAAAAGCTTTGGGTCAAAAGACATTTTATATGCATATCCATGTCTAATAATGTCCAAAAGGCACAATCAAGGTAATAAGCATATCCAAGTCCTTGTTCGTATAATTGCACAATGATACAATTAAATCAAGTTTTGCCTCAATTCAATTTAGGGCTACAATTTCTTAATTTTGAGAGAAGAGAAAAGAAATGGTCGCCCTTTCCTCATTGCCCTGTAACACCCATAATCTTAAATAGAATTATTCAGGAGATTTAATAAGATAAATTAAATAGAACAATGTAGAAAATAGAGTGATAAGAGAATTGAGATTTGAGATATAATTAGGGTCGTGCCTTAACTAAATGGATTTATAAGAGAGGTTTACAAGTTAAATACTTAAGAGAATAGGATAAGGGTAATATAAAAATAGTCGAACCCTATAACCCCTAAAACCCTTACAACCTTTTTCATTCTCATTACATTCTTACAAAAACAAAAACATAAACAAAAGAAAACAAGGCCGAGCATAACCCTAAGAAGAAGAAGAGAAAAATCCAATTAGAAGCTAAGATTCAAGCTAGGAAGATTAAAGCAAGAACAAATCTCAAGTTCCTTATCCAAACAAGGTGAATAATGATTTAAACCATCTCATATAAGTCATCTTAAATGTTTTAATTCTGGTTTAAGGTTTAAACTGTACAATTGGATGAATGATAATATGCTTCGATTTATATGCCATGTTATAATTTATACAAGGATTTTTGTAGGATAATATAATTCCATTTTAAGGTTAAAACGAGCTAATTGATTTCCAAATGCTATGATGTTTGAATATATTATGTAAAACATTATTTTGAAGATGAGTTTAAATTTTCATAACATTCCAAGCAATGGATAATTTATTATGAATTTTTAATGAAAAGAAATAGTTACTTTTGGATTTAAATTATTTAAGGCAATCAAGTATTGTTTTCGGGTCTAAAATTTATATTTCCTAGAAACCATATTAAAAGTGATTTTTTTTTTGGGGATTTTTCCTAAGCGTTTTACTATGGTTATTAAATTATTTAAGTTAGAGGAATTAATGTTTTAAATGTTTTGTTAAGGGGAAGAGCTTATTTGTTAAAATGATGCATTTGCTAATTGTTGAATTCGGCAGTATTTTTAGAAAAGAATTTCTATAAAGAATTGGCAACAAATCATATTTTGAAAATTTAGGCAAGTTAGGTAAAATGGAATTACTTTGAAAGGCATAAAAAATAGTTTTGTTTCGAATTACTACTTTGGCACTTCGATTTGCTTGATTCCGTCACCATACTTCCGCTAATGACCTTTCACACCCATTCAAAAGCAATGCACATGGTATCAAGCAATTGATATGTAGTGTATTGGAGAAAGGCAGAAGGGATTGTGTTAAAGGCATGCTTTCGAAGGGGTTCCGGCCAGTTTTATAAGCTTTCGAACCAATCCAACTTGCCTTTGTTTTTAAAGAAGCTTTCGAAAGAGTTGCCGCATTTTGAACTCATTCGATACCAAGCTGCCGCATTCATACCATTTGAATCAATCAGAGGACGCCTTTCTTTATAGTGTTCGAAAGGGAAGCTTTCGTCCTTTTAAATTTTAAAGATGCTTCCTCAATGCTTTCGAAAGGGTTGTTTTAGCCACTTTTAATAAGAGTTTCGAAGGCAATGGTTTCGAAAGGTTAGTTTCAATGCTATCCTCTTCCCCAATTCTTTTACTTGAGATCAATGCTTTCGAAAGGGATACTTTTGTTGTTCTCTTTGACCTAATATATATATTTAATGTTAAACCCAATGATTTCGAAAGAGCTACTTCCAAATGGTTTCGAAGCTATGCTTCCATAAATTCTTAATTTAACTAAGTGCCTTCGAAAGGTATGTTTTTCAGTGTTTCGAAAGGAAGGTATCAAATGCTTTTGAAAGGTATGTTTTTAATGGTTTCGAAAGAGAAGGTCTAAGATTTAAGTAATGCTTTGAAAAGAGAAGGTCCAATGATTCCGTTGACGGCGTTTCGGACTAGGTATGATTCATACGAGTGGTTAGTGATGCCATTCAGGTTAACGAATGTGCCAGCTTTCTTCGTGGATTTGATGAACGGAGTTTTCCAAGAAGCACTTTGATAGGTTCATATTAGTATTCTAGATGACATTTTAATATACTCTAAGGATGAAAGAGAGCATGAAGTTCATCTTAGAGTGGTGCTTGAGGCGCTAAGGCAGCATCAACTGAAAGCGAAGTTTTCAAAGTGTCATTTCTTTTCTAGAAAGAAAGAAGTTAAGTTTCTTGGTCACATGGTTTAAGAGAAGGGTTTGTTAGTTGATCCAGATAAGATCGAGGCTGTTAACAACTGAAAGAGACCAGAGATGGTGACTGAGATCAGAAGTATTCTTGTGCTTGCTGGTTATTACCGGAGGTTTATTAAGGATTTCTCACGGATAGCAGCGCCTTTGACTAAGCTAACCAGGAAGGATGTAAAGTTTGTTTGTTCTGACAAATGTGAGCAAGCATTCCTTAAGTTAAAGCAATTGTTGACTAATGCACCTATGTTGGTAGTTCCTGATGGGAATCAAAAATTAGTAGTGTATACCGATGCATATGGAACCGGAATAGGGGCTGTGTTGATGTAGAAAGGTAAAGTTATCACCTACACTTCACGACAGCTTAGACTGCATGAAATGAGATATCCTACTCATGATCTAGAGTTGGCAGCGGTGATCTTCACACTGAAAGTATGGAGACATTATCTCTTAGGGGAGAGATTTGAGTTATACACAGATCATAAGTCCTTAAGGTATTTATTCTATCAAAAGGAGTTGAATACGAGGCAACAAAGGTGGCTGGAGCTTTTAGCAACTTATGATTTTGGTATAGAGTATACACCTGGAAAAGAAAATAAAGTAGCAGATGCTCTTAGCAGAAAACATCAGAATGTGATGTTAGCTATATTAACAGAGTGGAAGGACCTAGAGCCTTTGACAACTTTTAGTGAGTAGTTCAGATCGACTGCTAGTTTTAGTCAGAGCATTGCCATGTTATCCTGCTTGGAAGTTCGACCAGTTCCGATCAAAAGGATTGCTTCTAAGCAGAGAGAGGATCCACTGTTAGCCTAGAAGATTAAAAGGCTTGAGGTCTGATTGGAGATTGATGATCTAAAATTTTTAGTCTTGACCAGAGGGGATGGTTGAGAAAGAAGAGACAGTTGTGTGTTTCGAATATTGGGGACTTGAGGAGAGAAGTCCTTAGAGAATGTCATAGATCCAAATTTACGATTCATCCTAAGGGAACCAAGATGTATCAAGACATGAAAAGGAGTTTCTACTGAGAAGGTATGAAGAAGGATGTTGGCTTATGGGTAAAGCAGTGTGTGAACTGTCAAAAAGTGAAGGTCGAACATCAAAAGCCGAGTGGGTTGCTTCAAACTTTAGAGATACCAGTTTGGAAATGAGATTCGATATCCATGGATTTTATAGATGGGTTGCCAAGGTCGAATCGACGAAATGAAAGTAAATGGGTCATAGTGAACAGGTTGACCAAGAGCGTCCATTTCATTCTAGTTAGGTCAACCAGGATGGCACCTGTTTTAGCTAAGTTGTTTATGAAGAACATAGTTAGACAACTTGGGATTCCTAATAGTATAGTAAGTGATAGAGATACTTTGTTTACTAGCGAGTTCTGGAAGAGTCTACAAGATGTGTTAGGTACCAAGCTCAAGATGAGTACTGCTTATCACCCTCAGACAGATGGGCAGACAGAGGGAGTCAACAAGGTACTCGAGGATTTGTTGAGAGCTTATGTGCTAGATTTTGGTGTATCATGGGAAGATCACCTATAGTTAGTTGAGTTTTCCTATAGTAATAGTTATCAGACTAGTATAGGAATGGCTCCTTTCGAAGCTTTGTATGGAAGGCCATGCAAGTCATAAGCATGTTGGTTGGAAACTGGAGACAGATTAGTCTTAGGACCAGATCTGGTAAGAGAAGCAACGGAGAAGATTGTGTTGATCTAAGGTAGGATGAAGGATACCCAGTCTAGACAAAAGAGTTACGAAGATAAATGGCGTAGGGATATAGAGTCTCAGTTGAAGATAGATTTTTCATTAAGGTATCATCGATGAAGGGTGTAGTGTGATTCGGAAAATCCGGGAAACTAGCACCAAGATATGTTGGACCGTTCTCAATTATAAAGAGGATTAGAAAGCTCACATATAGAGTAGAGTTGCCGAGCAGTTTGGCAGGTGTCCATAAAGTGTTTCATGTGTCTCACCTTCGTAAGTATGTGCATGATGCAGACACTACTATTCCTTCGATAGCATTGGAAGACTTAATAGCCGAACTAGATTTGACTTCTGTTAGACAACCATTTCAGGTTGTAGCAAGAGATGAGAAGAGGTTAAGAAACAAGACAGTCAAGTTGATGAAAGTTCAGTGGAGCGACAACGAGAAAGACTATAATTGGGAGATCGAAGATATGATTAGAGATACTTATCCTTATCCATTATAAGGGTACGTTCTATATCTATTATATATATAGACTGTCTGCAAGTCAGGTAAGCTAGTATGGTAGTTAGGAGATGTTACAAATGATTGCTATGCTTAGTATTTAGTCCTTGCTGAATTTCGAGGATGAAATTCTTCGAGGAGGGGAGTCCGTAACACCCCTAATTTTAAATAGCATTATTAAGGAGATTTAATAAGATAAACTAAAAAAATAATGCAGAGACTAGAGTGATAAGGGAATTGAGATTTAAGATCTAATTAGGGTCGTGCTTAACTGAATGGATTTATAAAAATGGTTTACAAGTTAAATACTTAAGAGAATAGGGCAAGGGTAATATGGGAATAGCCGAACCCCATAACACTTGAAACCTTTACAACCTTTTTCATTCTCATTACATTCTTACAAAATCATAAACATAAACAAAAGAAAACAAGGCCGGGCATAACCCTAAGAAGAAGAAGAGCAAAATCCAATTAGAAGCTAAGATTCAAGCTAGGAAGATTAAAGCAAGAACAAATCTCAAGTTCCTTATCCAAACAAGGTAAATAATGATCTAAACCATCTCATATAAGTCATCTTGAATGTTTTGATTCTAGTTTAAGATTTAAAACCATATGATTGGATGAATGATGATTTGCTTTGATTTATATGCCCTGTTATAATCTAAACAAGGATTTTTGTAGGATAATATAATTCGATTCTAAGGTTAAAATCGAGCAAATTGATTTCCAAATGCCATTATGTTTGAATATATTATGTAAATCATGATTTTGGCGATGGGTTTAAATTTTCATAATATTCCAAGCTATGGATAATTTATTATGAATTTTTAATGGAAAGATAAAGTTAATTTTTGGTTTACATTATTTAAGGCAATCAAGTATTGTTTTCGGGTTTGAAGTTTATAAATGTTAGAAAACATATTAAAAGTGAAATTTTTTGGTTTTTGGGGATTTTTCCTAAGTGTTTAACTATGGTTATTAAATTATTTAATTTAGAGGACTTAAATGTTTTTAATGTTTTGTTAAGGGGAAGGGCTTATTTGTTAAAATGATTTCATTAGTTAATTGTTGAATTCAGCAGCATTTTAGAAAATAATATTTATAAAGAATTGGCAACCAATCATATTTTGACGAATTAGACAAGTTAGGTAAAAATAAATTTCTTTGAAAGGCATAAAAATCAGTTTTGTTTCAAATTACAACTCCGCCACTTCCATTTGCTTGATTCCTTCACCATACTTCCAATAATGACCTTTCGCACCCATTCGAAAGCAATGCATATGGTAACAAGTAATTGATACGTAGTGTATTGGAGAAAGGCGGATGGGACTGTTGTTTGTACCAAAATTGGGCACAACACTCTTCGGAAGAGTTTGAAGAGATAAAAATGAAGAAATTAAATGGAAAAAGAGGATTATCTAACAAACACTTCAAAAATAAATGATAAAAGTGCACAGAAACACAGGAATTTAGAGTGGTTCGGTGTATTGCCTACGTCCACTATGAAATTGATGACTTTATTGATGTTTCTCTGATGATTACAACCGATTTCAGCAGTTAACAGTAGGTTACAATGGATTACAGTAATAAAATTCGAATATAGTAGCAGCCTTTAGTGCAAAAGTGTTTCCGGCAGAGTCTGGACGTCAAAGAGCCAAAAGATCCCTTTTATGTAGGCCCTGGGGCTATATTTATAAGCGTAGGATGCAAATATCTCGCCCAGATCTTGGGAGACTTCTTCTGGCACGTGGGTGGGCCCACGCGACCGAGCCCATAAAGTTTCGGCTCGATCCGTGATCGATACGAACGAATTTTGTATCGATCAAGATTTGATCCAATCGAGTCGAAACTTGGCATGAGTCTTCCTTATGTTGTACGTAAGCTCTTATGAAAATTTCTTAGCATTTGGACTTGTGGATTGCGAGATATGATCGATACGAGTTGAAGTTTTTCGGCAGGCTGTTTAGTTTGAATTGATGGCTTCGAATTGATCTATTCGAATCGATCGTTGCACATGCTCAAGTGATGACATGGCACGTGATTTATGGATCGATCCATCTTCGACGTTGAGTTGACCGAGTCTCCCTTGAATTTAGGCAACGTTCGTATCGACCTAGAACCATTCTTCGTACCGGTATTGACAACGCTTTCGTATCGATACTTTGGGTTAGTCTCGTATCGAGCCAAACGACGTCGTTCGCATCGATGCTTCATGTGCACTTCGCATCGATCCTTCACGTACAGTTCGCATCGATCATTGGCCGATCGATACGAAGATAGGCGGGTAAGTGGATCGATACGAAATAGTGAGCTTTCATGGATTCGAGGCAGATGGATACGAAGAACGTTGCTTTCGATGGATACGAAATGGCACTCTTATGATCGATACGAAATCATGCGTGTCTGATGGATATGAACCAGATCGATACAAAGAGGGTCCCTTCCTAATTGTTCGATGGATATGAACAACAGTTGCCTGATGGATATGAAGTGATGCCGATTGTTGATGGATGCGAACCGTATGGATACGAATTGATGAGTAGTGGATGGATACGAACTCATCGATGCGAACGATGGATACAAATTGATGGGTTCGAACGAATTGACCTCCCTAGTTTGCATCGATCACATCTTGGGCATACGAACTCGGGTTGACTTGAAACTTGGAACGTTGGCTTTCATAGCTTCACTTGTCATGTCACAACAATTGTAGCTCGATCGGGACTAGGACAAAATCCATCGACATCCATAGTGAACCTGTGCTTACTTGACAGTCGGGATAAGCGACCCTTGGTTTTTAGCCAATTCCTTGATATCTCGGCCTTGCCAAAAGGCGGGATAACATTTTCCCCCCAAAGTACGTCTTGTGAAAACATGGCGTGCTTTGAAAAGCTACAACCTTCACTTTGGATAGTTATCATCTTTTCGTTGAAAGTTATAATCTTTGACTGGCTTCCTCAGTAATGTGGACTATTGATTGTCGACCGTTGTACCCTGTATTATTGTATGATAGTGATTAACTGTTTGTCGTTGTAATCATTATCAGATGAGTATCCAATTCTTGTGGATATTGAAAATTGAATATTAGTCCGACATATATGCATATAGGTTAATCTGACTCTCGCTAACGTCGCACGTTCACGAGTCGTTGTTAGTTCTCTCGTATCGAATTCTGTATCGATCCTCTCCTGAATCGATGTGAAATTCGAGTTGCAACAACGCTTGATGGTTATTTTTGAATGTTCGTTCGTAACGATCCTCTCCTGAATCATTGTAAAAGGTTGAAAGGCAGTTTTCGTATCGATGTGATTCACAACGATGGATACGAAATAAGCGTTTGCATCGATGGATATGAGTTTCGGTGGAGTCCATTGAATTGGGTATTAGGTTGCAATTTCGCATCGATGAACTTGTGCTCTTATGGGTCAAGCGCTGATGGATACGAAATAAGCATTTCGTATCGATGGAGTTTAATGTTTTCAGAACAGCTCTCGTTGTGCACTTCGCATCAATGAATTCTGCGTTGTTGGATATGAATAGCCAATTCGTATCAATGGATACGGGTCTATGGAGGCTGTGATTTGATGGATTTGAGCGGTGTAGTTCGCATCGATGCACTATAGATGGAGTCTGGAACAACGGATACAAACAAGCATTTCATATCGATGGACTCTGGCGTCTCACAAAAACCCCTGGTACAGATTTCGTGTCGATAAAATTCGAGTTGATGGATACGAATAGTTCATTCGTATCGATTCAGTGGTGGATTTGCTGTAACCGGTTGCTTTGACTGGGAGTCGAATCGTCTTTTCCCTTCATATCTGAGTCCATATAAATACCATATAGGCTTAAGAAAATTTCACTTGCTCTTTATTCCTTTTGAGTTACCTCGTATCGATCGAGAACTGAGAAAAAGAAATTGCCTTCGTTCGCGCCCAGACAATCTTATACTCCTTCGAACCCTTACTTCAGTTTAGGTAATTAATCAATTACGAACAGCTCCAAACGATGAGGTTCGAATTCGTGTGCCACTCTATCTGTGTTTATCGTGGATTACGATGATGCTGGGGCTAGATCTAGGCCGGAGCTTGGTCGAGGAAGGGTTAATGGCACTTGGATGGATCGAAGAAGAAGAAAGCGCTTCATTTCGTATCGACCTCTACCGACCCTATTCTCATATTGATCAGGAATGTACCATCTTCGTATCGATTAGTAGCAGTTTGAAGCGATTGGTACGAAATGGACGTTAATTGATCGATACGAAACAAAGGTTGAGTTGATCGATATGAAGTAGCCACCCTGGATCGATTCGAAGTCTACGGCTTTGATCGATACGAATAGAGGGTTGAGTGGATTGGTACGAGACAGTCACTCTGGATCGATTCGAAGTCTCTGGCCTGGATCGATATGAGTACGTATTCCTGATGGATACGAACTGATCGTTACGAACCAGAATTTTTTTTGTGACCGCTAAGAATCGAACCTTAATGAGCTTAAAATCTTTTGCATGCTTGAAAACCTGACTCCAATGAGCTTCAAACTTGCATGACTGGAATTGACCGTAGAATTACATACTTGACTACTCCTAAAAGCTCGTCGATGGAACTGCAATTTGTCTAAATTCTAATAAACTTTTAACGAACCTTAACTTGGATTAGTCTCTGAAGTCTAGATGGCACGGTTGTGACGGTCAGCGATGACGGTCACTCCGGTTGAATTTCGAAGTCTCGTCGTTTAGACATTTTCTCTAACTTTGTATAATTTCTTAAGTATTATGCAGCACTGCACTTGCACAACACATTCACACACTTTACACTGGGGGAAGCACAGGTGTTATTATCGTCTAATGATGATTTCTCATAAGTTAGTTAGTTATGGAGTCCACAAGTATACAACAGCAAGAGCTTCAGGATTCATCTTCTTCTGTCCTAGAGATTCCGGCCATCACGACCAAAGTTATAGATCCAGCTCCGGACGAGCTGCCTGGGGCTAGGTTCGTTGGAAATCCACAAGATTCAGTGCCATCCAATGTTTCTGAAGACATGCTGGGATGGATATGCCTGAGGCATGGTTTGTCGTTGGACGATGTTCTATTACTGGGGCCAAATGATAAACCCCATGCTCCCCCAGAGGGCTTTACTGCCTTCAATCGCCATGCGTGCGCAGCAGGAACACTCCCTCCGTTCAACCAATATATTAGGGAAGTGTTGTCTTTCCTTGGAATTGCCCCATCTCAATTACACCCCAATGGATATGCTTTGCTGAATAGCCTATTTATCGTATTCATGGAGCATCTCTTCCGACCACCAATGCCGACTGAGATTAGATACCTTTTTAACTTCAAGAGTAGGGGAGATAGCCCGTCTTTCACTTTCCTAGATTCAGTCAGGAACTGCCAAGTAGTAACCGGATCTTGGGGAAGGCTGAGTTACTTTAAAACAGAATGGTTCTACGTCCGATGCCCCCCAGGATTTGCTAGCCGATGGCTAGTCAGACGTAAGTGTTACAGTATCCTTCAAGTGTTATCCAGATGATAGTAGTTGATATAAACTGACATCTTCTTTTCTTTTTACAGCCGTAATTTCACGACATGAAGGCGAGTATTTCAAAGAGATAGTAAGGGTCTTTCAAGAAGTTCCGAGCGAAATGAGGGACATTGATTTGGTTCTAACCGACAGAAATTTGAGAATCGTCGGGCTAATTGAGCGGAATCGAAGCATAAGGCTTGAAGGGACACTGAGGGTAGTCTCGAAGAAGCGGGTGAAACATAAAATGCCCGGTGTCGTAATAGCCGAAGGGGTTGATCCGGAGAGAACACCCACTGATGACGAACTTATAGCTGGGCCTTCTGGCAGTTTTCAGGACTCATAAGGAAGGAGAAAAGGCAAGGCAGTTGCTCACAAGCGTTCTAAATCCATGAGATTGAAATCTGTGGTTGTGTCTTTGCCTGTTCCTGGAATTAAAATTTCGGAGGCTTCTCCCCTGCAAGTAGAGAATCCTTTCGAAGGGCTTGCTGATATTCTGATTCTGGATTATGTGTCGTTTCAAAATGACACCGGGTTGGAGGAGCTTGACAATGCTCTTGATCTGAGCGAGTCGCTTGCTATAAGTGCGGCCGACATTTCCGGTTGGTCGGGGGGTTGTACATACATACACTTCACGGCACTGCACGATTTCCAATCGTAAATTGTCCAATTCAAGAGATCACTAACTTTTCTTTCGTTTCTCACTTACAAGTACGATGTCTGGAAGAGGATCAATGTTAGGGAGCCTTCGTTCGGCTTGAAAGTCTTCTACTTACTACAAGTCCCGCAGGAGAGATTCAGATAGAGACCGCGATCGCGGGTACTCCAATCAAGAAAGATACGAGCGGGATAGAGACTATAGATACCGATCTAGGTCCCGTTCTCCACCTCCTAGAATTCCATCACCACCTCCTGTTCATGCTTCACATCCATCAGAGCCTCCACGACACAGACCGTCTTCCCAAATTTCTAGGCCTGAAACTCATCGCCAGAGAGATGAAACTATGGCACCCATAATTGCAGAGCAGGTCATAACCGAGTCCACGGGGGAAGGTGCAATAAAGATTGCCCAACTTAAGAAAGATTTCCGAAACATTTGCTTTGACGGCTACATCTTCCCCCCTCACCTAAAGAGAATCCCTTCGGAAGCTGAAAATACAATGCATGATTACATTCATGACATATACACCCAATATAGAGAGTGGGTGAAGGCCGCAGAAAAAGCTTCAAAGGTGGCCTTTGAGCGAGCTAAAGCGATTGAAAAGATAGAGTCTGAACTTGCCTAAAGGGACCGAATCATCCAAGTGCTCAATACCGAGGCCGAGTCTTCTCGGAAATCTGAAATTGAGGCCACCAAAAAAGCTGATGAGGCGAATGTGGGGATGGAGAGATTGAGGCACACACATGTTGCCTTGGTGGAAGAGATGGGCCACCGTACTACTACAGTCACTGCCGAACGGGACGCTGCCCTGAGAGAACTTAGCGAACTTAAAGCCAAATTTTCCGAAATTGCCAAGGAAATGGACGACGTGAATAACGCAGCCCAGGAGGCACGCGAATAGGCTGTTCTGGTTTGGGGTGAATGGGATGCGGCCATGGCTAAGGTCCGCGAGGCGGAGACCAAGGTTGAGGAGGAGGTGAAATAGAGTCCAGGCTAGAAGACGATATTGAAGATCTTCTTGTTGTTTACAATGCTAACGTGCTGAGGCACAGATGCCTGGCCTGGCTCGACGACTACCCAACCCATTTACACAACGCCTGGGGCCGGTTGGTTGAGGAGGAGAAGGCGGTGCATCTGGGTGAATCAGTCGATGAGTTTGAGCTTGAGAATCGTTTGCTGAGTGAAGATGAACGAAAGATTCTCCACGAGTCGATGATTCTACACGAAAAGGAGAGGCTTGGCACCCAATGCTTAGAATTAGGAGAAGGCTCAGGGGTTGAACACCACGATGCAAGTCTCGAAATTCCTATGTCAACCCAGCCTGAACCCTCACCTGCGGTTGATCCCCAAGCTGTCCTTGCCTATAATCCAGTTCAGCCGCAGATATCTCCGGCTATAGAGTGAGCTGTTGAAGCCGTTCAGCCATCTACAAGCCAAACTGAGGAAGGTACTCTGAACATCCTATATGTCTATCTTAAGTCGGAGTCGTCATTCGAATTAAGTACTAACAGTTCTCTTGTTTTTGTCCAGTGATTGATGCTGCACCGGTCGTGCCTCCTGTTACCCAAGAATCACATCATATGCGGGAGGCAATAATAACCGAAGCCACCACCACAATGACCACGACATCGACCGACGGAACGCAAAGGTGCACTCTAGTTTTTGACGAACAGATGATGGAGGAACTTCTCGGTCATCAAAGTGATCCTTTTGCGGACCTGCCATTTGTTATGGGCGGTGGCGCCCCCGCTACAGGCTCTTCAATGCCAACCACTGATGCTCCTAGCGAGGCCCAAGCGATTCATGAAGAAGAAATATTAGCCGAAATTGATGCTGATATGGAAGCAGCGGCTCATAGTGGTAGTTTTGGAGGTGGAATGGCGGCACCTGGTCCAGCTCCGCTTAGAATGATATCACCTGGTGGTACAGTTATTTGCACTAGTGTGTTCATTCCGCCTCCTACAATTGATCCTGTTCCTCCGACCCCGCCCGCAGGAAGCATCCCTATACATTCGAGCTCGGAGGAGGACGTCGAGATCATGCCCCCGCCTGGAGACCGACCACCGAAAGGCAAAGGCTCAAAGAGGAAAGTTAGTGGCGGCTCAGGCGGGTCTACACCGAGGAAGAAGCCGAGAGAGAAGAAGAAATAGATAGGGATTTATTTTTGGTTTTCCTTTCGTAGGCCGTGTATAGATGCAGGTTTGGCCCCTGCCAGTAGGAATTTTTTGAAATAAACTTGTACATGAATTTCTTTCACAGATAGTAGAAGTGAAACTCTTCTTTTTTGGCTTCTTCTCAGTTATTGCGTATTTACTTAAGTGTTTCAATATTTGAAGTACACTTGTGAAGTTTCAGCTTTCGAGTCAAGTTTGTTTTTATTCGTCAGGTCCGGAAATCGCGGACACGATTCATGATCGGGAAGTGAGTTGAACTTTGACGTCGCGCTGCTTCAGTCAATGGTCGATACTTAAGTTCTGCCCCCCAGTCTTGGGGATGAGTCATAGAACATCAGCCAGCTATTGCATCTCACTTATAACATGTTAAGTTTTGTGCCACTGAATGGATGTTTGAGACAAGCGGAGATTGAGTGGTTCAACCACACTCGTTTGATTATCGATGATCACATCCACACTCCGGGGATTTTCATTTGTTTACTGGCGGTTGGTTACGCCGTTTTAAGTTTTAATTAGATGTCCGTGCTCTGGGGACTTGGAGTCGACATTTATACTCTGACTCGCACTTTGGGAGTTTGGAGTTGGTGTTTATACTCCAATTCATACTCTGGGAATCCGGAGTTGATGTTTATACTCCAATTCACACTCTGGCAATTTGGAGTTGAAGTTTATACTCCATTTCGCACTCTGGGAATTCAGAGTTGGTTGATGTTTATACTCCGTTTCACGCTCTGGGAATTTGGAGTTGAAGTTTATACTCCGTTTCGCACTCTGGGAATTCGAAGTTGGTAAACAGACGGTCAGTCACATCTGTTGCATGTTTTTTGGATTTTGCTCGCACTCTGAGAACGAAAGGTGTATCAGGATCGTGGATGGTCGGATCACATCCACCCTTAGTTAATAAGTGAGGTCGTTAGATGGACGGGTCTACCCTCCTCAAACTTGGTTCAGATACGGGCGAAGTCGTTAGGTGGACGGATCCACCCTCTTCGAAAACGTATTTGTAAGTTTATACTCCAGTTCGCACTCTGGGAATCTTGAGTTAGGTGAAGGATTGTCGTGTATCAATCCTTTTTTGACTTTGGTGTGATGGCTTGTCCTCGAGCTCGAGTTTCACTTAGCAAGTGACCGATTGCATCATAGTCACTCCCTATTTGAATAAACCCCACCGTATGGTGGAACTTAGCTCTCCGTGCATGGTGATGATCATATGAAGTATTTCAAGTAAATCATAGCCCTGGCTCGAAGAGATTGCATTTTATTGCTGAAATAAGAAAATATGGAAAAGTCAGTTGCCTTATTACAAATTCTAATTTCAAAATGCAGAAACAAATTGCAAATGAAAAATAAACTAAATGAATAAACAGAGCCTGTTATGTGTAGTAGCGACGAAGACTCTCGCTGTTCCAGGCTCTCGGTAGAGTAAGATCGTCGACGGTTGATAATTTGAATGTGCCATCTCCGAGCTTTCGTTCAATAACATTCGGACCTTCCCATGTTGGCTTCATATGCGAAGGAACCGGATAGATTCTTTTCAAGACGAGATTGCCGAGTTCAAAGGTTCGCGGGTGGACCTTGGCATTGTATAATCGGGCGACTTGACTACGATATGCGGCTGCCCTCAAATCAGCCTCTTCACGCTTCTCATCCAATAAATCGAGAGATTCAACAAGTAATATAGCGTTTGTCTTCGGATTATAATATGTAACACGATGAGAAGGTACTTCTAATTTGACTGGAATAACAGCTTCTGAACCATAAGAAAGAGAGAATGGGGTATGACCGGTTGCGGAATTTTGGGTTGTACGGTAGGCCCATAAGGCCATAGGAAGTTCATCGACCCATTTTCCCCCGGCCTTTTCCAGTCGTTTCTTCAGAATGTACTTTATAACTTTATTGACTGCTTCGACTTGTCCATTCGCTTAAGGGTGCGCAACTGCAGAGAATTTCTTTCGAATGCGAAACCGTTGGCAGAAATATTTAAATTAACCACTATCGAACCGGGTTCCGTTATCAATGATAATTGTGCGTGGGAGACCGGATCGACAGATGATGTTGCGGACTACAAAGTTGATCACCTTTTTCGTCGTTATGGTAGCAAGAGGTTCAGCTTCAGCCCACTTTGTAAAGTAATCAACTGCAACGATGGCGTACTTCACACCACCTTTTGCCAGAGGTAGAGCACCAATGATGTCGATGCCCCATACTGCGAACGGCCATGGGCTGACCATTTGAGTTATCTCGGTAGGTGGGGCTCTAGGAATTCGAGCATGCTTTTGACATTTATCACATTTCTTGGCATAATCCGACGCATCGCGATTCACAGTCGGCCAATAATATCTATATCGAAGTACTTTCTTGGCAAGTGCTTGCCCCCGGTGTGATCGCCACACCCTCCCTCGTGTACATCGTGTAATACTCACTTAATTTCATCATGAGCGATACACCGGAGTAAAGGAACAGAGTACCCTCTTCTGTACATGACTCCGTTCTGGATGGTGAATGGTGAAGCCTTCCGAAGTACTTGTCTTTTTTCACTCCTGCGCTCCGGTAGGATTCCATGCTCAAGGTAATTTCTGAATGGAGTCATCCACGACTCCTTATCGGGAGCGACTCCACATATCCAATCTGCTTCTGCCCGGTCAGTACTTGGGGAAGATAACGTCTCTACGGGTACGAGTCTCATTTGCTGCGCTTCACCCATGCTGGCTAACTTTGCCAACGAATCGACTTTCTGATTGCGTTCTTGAGGTATACAATAAATGACATAATAATCAAACTGATTCAGTATTTCCTGAAACCGAGCTAAGTAAGCAGCCAGTCTTTGATCTCTCGCTTGATATTCTCCCCGAACTTGACACACAACTAATTGTGAATCACAATAAATTTCCACAGCGATAATTCTCAAGTATCTAGCAAGTTTCAATCCAGCTAAGAGGGCTTCATATTCAGCTTCATTATTGGTTGCATGAAAATAGAACTTCAAAGCGTAACATATAGATCAGCCTTCGGGGGTTTCAAGTACAACCCCAGCGCCCGAGCACCAGTCGTTTGATGCACCATCGGTGTACAGCTTCCAGACGTATTCGGGAGATTCACTGGTTTTGGGCAAGTCCTTTGGGATGGTGAATTCAGCTATGAAATCGGCTAGGACTTGTCCTTGAATATCTCGCCTTGGAGTATAAGTTATATCAAACTGGCTCAGTTCGATATTCCACTTGAGTAACCTACCAGACGTCTCAGGCCGCGTAAGGACCTGTCGTAATGGCTGGTCAGTGTAAACAATAATAGGATGGGCCAGGAAATATGGACGGAGCTTCCTTGATGCAACAACAAGACAATAAGCCAGCTTCTCTAGTTTCGGATAATTCCTTTCAGCTCCAGTCAATCGTTTGATGATGTAATATACTAGCTTCTGTATCCGGTCTTCTTCCCGAACTAAGGCAGCACTGATTGCGTTTTCTGATACCACCAAGTAAACATACAACTTCTCATGATCAATAGGTTTTGACAGAATAGGCGGTGTGGATATATGCTGAATTAATGCTCGAAATGCGCCCTCACACTCCGTGGTCCGTTCAAAGTTTCGCTTTCCTTTTCGGATCAGATCGAAGAAGGGAATGCATTTGTCAGTGGACTTTGAGATGAACCTGCTCAGTGCTGCTACTTTCCCATTGAGACTCTGGACTTGCTTTATAGTTTTCGGAGTTTCAAGATTTATGATTGCCCAGATCTTTTTAGGATTAGCTTCGATTCCTCGAGCATTGACGATAAACCCAAGGAATTTTCCGGATGCAACTCCAAAGTGACATTTCAGTGGGTTGACCTTCATTCTGTATTCTCAAAGTATGTTGAACATTGATTCCAGGTCTTTAATATGGTCAGTGGAAAAACTTGATTTCACAAGCATATCGTCTACGTATACTTCCATGGTCTTTCCAATCTGATCGGCGAACATCCGATTGACCAATCGTTGATAAGTAGCACCGGCATTTTTGAGTCCGAATGGCATGACCTTGTAACAATAAATTCCCATATTAGTTATGAAGCTGGTATGTTCCTGATCAGGTAAGTGCATGGGTATCTGGTTGTAACCAGAATACGCGTCCATGAAGGATAATAGTTCATGCCCAGCTGTTGAGTCCACAAGCTGATCAATTCTAGGAAGCGGGAAACTGTCTTTAGGACACGCTTTATTCAGATCGGAGTAATCGACACACGTTCTCCATTTTCCGTTTGACTTTCGGACAAGCACGGGATTCGACACCCATTCAGGATATAGCGCATCTCAAATGAACTCATTCGTTTTAAGCTTTTCTACCTCTTCTTTAAGGGTGGCAGATCTCTCTGGATCCATACCGCACCTTTTCTGTTTGACCGGGACATGCCGTGGGTCAATATTCAAAGTATGGCTCGCGGTATCCGGCGAGATCCCACACATATCGAAATGCGTCCAAGCGAATACGTCAAGATTCGCCCGTAGAAACTCAACCAATTCCTCTTGAGTCTGCTAGCTTAGCTGAGATCCAATCTTTATCATCTTTGAATCATCGTCATCGTCAACTGGGACATCGATCGTCATTTCGGCCGGGGAAGCTTGAATTCCTTTAGACTCTTCTTCACCTTCAGTTTCTCTTGGGTCAAGATCCCTTTGGAATTGGCTGGGGTGCCCGGGCCTAAGCCCAGGCATTAATTGTCAATTATCAGCAAAACGGATGCAGAGAGATTCCTCCACTCCCTTTCCATTCTTCGTTCGCTGCACCTCCCGCAGCTTGGCAACGTAACAGGCTCTCCCAGCAACCTGATCTCCTTGAATGACTCCCACTCCATGATCAGTGGGAAACTTCAGAGTCAAACACCATGGGGCAATAGCTGCCCTGAATTCAGCGAGGGCCGGTCGACCCATGAAAGCATTATAAGGGGAGTCTATGTCCAAAACAATTAACTGCAATATCCGGACTCTCCAGCGTTCTCCAACCCCCAACTCCACTGGTAGTTCCACTACTCCAGTGGGTATAGTAGCGCTCCTATTGAAACCATGGATTCGAGATTGGCAAGGCTTTAAATCTTTAGCCTCCATCCTCATCTTATCATAAGCTCGTTTAAATAGAATATTCACTGAGCTTCCACTGCCAACCAAAATCCTTTTCATCCAGGCTGGACCTACTTGAGATGAGATGACCAGTGGATCGATAGTGGGGGCTTCGACTTTATCAGCATCTCTATTTTAGAACACGATGTCGTCAGTCATCGTCTTCTGTTGTTTGGCTGGAGCCGCTTCATCAAAATTACTACAACACTCGAAATCTACATGCCTAATAGAGCTGGCATACGACTACATTTCTCTCCAGCTTCGGTCTGCTGGATGAGGACCACCACAAACAGTGTTTATCACTAATCTCCCGCCGGTACGAGCGGGTTCCTCCTGCCTTTCCTGGTTTGGTGCACGATTCTGATTCGATGGGCCCGCACCTCTTAATTGCGGCGTCCGCACAAACTGATCCAACTTTCGTTCATGTATCAGCTTTTCAATGAGATCTTGTAAATGACGACACTCATTTGTATTATGGCCATAACTTTCATAGAATCTGCAAAACTTCCCTGTTTGGATTTGTCTTTCCGTTGACGGCTTCGGGGCAGGTTTCTTGTATTGCATGGTATTACAGGTCTGCAAATACACATTTTCCAGCGACGTATTCAATGGTGTATAATTCTCGAACATGGGAGCTCTACGTCATGGACCACGATTTTGATCTTGTTTTTTACCTTGATTTCCACTGTCCCTCTGCTGGTTCTGTTTGTTTTGTATATTCAACTGAACTTTCCTGGAACTCTCCCCGGATTGTTTAACTGCAATGTTACTTTGAATTCCTTCCATGCTGGGCCCTGTGTCATCCTACTTCCTAGACTGTTTCGCATCCTCCCTTCTCAAGAATTGGGCTGCCTTGGAATAGAAATGGTCCAATGACGCAGGTGGCTTCCCAGCTAACCAATTTCCGAACTCGGAATCAGGATCAATCCCCTTAGTTAATGCCATTAGGATAGAGTTGTCATTGGGATTGCTTATTTCTGCACATGCAGCATGAAATCGCTCCAAGTAACGTCTGAGTGTCTCTCCGGGAGCTTGAGTGACACTAGACAGAGTATTAACATCTTTAGGTCTTGCTACGTGCATACGGAATTGTTCAACAAACTTAGTGGCCATCTGGTCGAAATTAGAAATGGATCGCGGCAGCAAATGAGTAAACCACATAGTAGCAATGCCCCCCAAGGAAATGGGGAAACTACGACATTTAACTGCATCATCAGCTCTCGCAGCATTCATTAGCCATTCATACTTCAGAATGTGTTGATTGGGATCAGAATTTCCTTCATAGACTGGAAAAGTTGGCATCCTGAAGCGCCGAGGTGGTTCAGCATATAATATGTCATGGGTATGACTCCGGGAAATCCCCCCAGTC